>OU015761.1:20518342-20639900 GCA_907173295.1 Fagus sylvatica | reverse complement strand
TTATTTATATCATATGGTGAGATTCAAAAAATAAAAAAGATTTTTTTACTTCACACATCCATCAATTAGTTGATGCTTCCTTAGGACCACATCTCCTGGTGAAAAGCCTGCTTTAAGGAAAGAGAGGTGGGACCAACTTGCCCTGCAATAAAGGGAAGCAATATTATCATGTCACTTTTGAAAAAATTGAAAGTGATGACATTAAATATAGAAAGTAAGATTTTATCATTTTTAAATTTGGAAAAGAAAAATTTGCAAGAAACACACCTAACATTATTATTTATACAATTTAGACTTTCAGTTGGTTTAGATTTCTATTGGCTAACAAATTTGAGAACTTTCAGTTGGTTTAGAGCTTCCCTTGAAAGAGTGAGTGGTCCCCTATTAGTTGGTGAGTGAGTCCTGACCCTTACGTAAGTGAGTCCCTAAATAGTCCATTAGAAAGGTAGTCTATCTTATTTCCTTTCGTATTTTTCTCCTCAATATCATGGATAAAATTTTATTATTTTATTTGAGCTACCTTACAAATGGGAATTATGCATACGAAACGGCTAATTCCCTCAATTCTAAGGCCCAATCCATTTAACCCAGAGTGGGCATCACCTAAGACAACTACACGTTGATAGGCCAACTTGGAGAGAGGCAGCATCTGAAATATGAGGCTCAGCCCTTTAATGGGCCTCCCTCAACGGTCTACACCATGTGAGAGCCAAACTATGCCCTAAAGTCACCAAACTTTCTAACATCTTATGTCTGGTGGGGGGATGAGAGGGCCTCCTTAGAGGTCACTCACCAAGCACCCCATGCAACCTAATGTGCATTAAGTTATCCCTTCTCACATTTCTATTTTATACTTCCATACCTACTATCATTTTTGCATATAGGACAGCTTCGTTTGCAACATTGGGAATGACACCCTGGGATCACGTCCCCTCAGCCGACTTAAAAGGATGGTGTATCCCAACCAACAAAACTCTATAAAGTATGCTCTATAAACGATTGTAGAAAATATATAGACACTATTGATTACTATTACCTTGTCACTTTCTCTTAAGATTTATTGAAAGTCTTCTGTTAACTTAATCTTCAGAGTGTCTATGGTCAATCCCATTGGTTTGTCATTTTCCTAGTAAGTAGGATTCTTTTTCTTGTTGGTTCTCGTCGAGTGAATCCTTAGTTGTCTGCCTCGGTTGTAGTTCTTGTCGTTGTTCCTAGCTGTTACTCAAATATCAACCTAAGACGGGGGCTAAATTAGGTTAAGACAAACTTTTTCGATTTAAATGTGGAATTAAAACAATTATGAAATCACAAATTAATAGTTAAACAATTATAAAAACACAATTCAATTGCAACACAAATATGATAGATAATCAAGCATAAGTATGTAAGCAATTAAACGAGTAAGAGAGAGAGAGAATCAAATTCGGTGATTTTTAACGAGGTTCGGCTTCACCGCCTACGTCCCCGCCTCAAGAATACTTCTTGAGGATTCCCAAATTCACTATTGGACAATCTTTTTTTGGGTGAAGATCAAACCATTACAATCTTGCTTACACGGTCAAGAGTAACTACCGAGTGAAAAATCATTTCCACTCCTTAGGATTTATACCCAAATCCAAACAATCAATCATAAGAACGATAAAAGATTGTTGTACAATAAGAAACTCTCTCAAAGAGTATATATGTAGTACACAAATAGGCTCACTCTAATAGTATATCAAAGGATTGATCAAAATGGCTCAAAAACTATTTAGAGAAATTGGATTTTCAATCAAGGAATTTGAATGATATGAAAACTTAAGCTTGAGAAAGATTGGATTTAGTAAAGAATGTTTGAGCAAGTTTCTCTAGTTTTTCTTTGTTCTCTCTTGTGTGTAGATACTCAGAAAATTGAGTATTTATAGTAAAAAATGAATTATTCCCGTTATAGTGACTGACCTAGCTGTTATTTTGAATTTCAAACAATCCCGTCACCTGGATACGGAACCAGTCGCCTGGATTATTAATATGGAAAGTTCTTTTAAAAAATAATCCCGTTATGTATAGTGAAGAAACTAGCCATTAATTTTTGAATCCTGAGAAATCTTGTCGCCTGGATTAATTAGGCAGATTTGGACAAAAACTCTCAGGTTGGATTTTACAGTCGACTGGACCAATTCAGTTGACTGGACTGAATCTAGTCGCCTAGATCAAGGCTTAGTCGCTTGGATCTAGGTTTTCCAGCTTTTATTTTATTTTAGTTTTTTCCTTGAATAATCAATCTTTTATATAAATATTTCTTTTGAGCGATTTTGATTATTTCTTTGAGAATATGTAAGTCCAATATAAATATCATTATGATTTGAATTTGAGACTTTTATAGTTTAATTAATTTTGAAAATATTTTATTTAAATAATCAAACTTATATGTATATTTATTTCTTATAAGCGATTTTGATTATTTCTTTTTAAAACATTTGTAAGTCCTATTTGAATAATTCTATTATATGAATTGAGGACTTAAGAATTAATTACTTTTGAAAATCATTTTGAGTTGGTTTTAAAGTTGAGCTATAAAGATCAAAACTTGATAAACTGTACAAAAACCTAACTCTTACTCTCATTTTTCTTGGAACATGATTCTTGAGCTTGATTCCTTTGTCTTTAGTCTTGATGACTTGATCTTCAATGAATTTGTATTTTGATATTTGACGATGTTGCATTGTTTGATTCTTGTTGACCATGGCGGTCCAATCAAATAACTTGTCAAAATCATATTTAAACATAAATCATTAGTTCACATGAAAATATCATTTATGAATATCTTTAAATTATTGTTATCATCAAAATCACATAAATGTCCTTGGATTAATTAGTCAAATAATAGGTATTGGAACCTTAAGGCTAACACTAGCTATTCGCAAATGCACCTACCTACAAAAAATTTTCGCGACTAACAACCTTATGTATCATGTCATTATCATGTCATTTCTGATCAATTGAAAACTAGGCTCCTCGAAGAGAATTTCACTACCATTAATTTAATTAGTGTGACCCACATTTATGTGGTGGGACCCACCATTCATGTGAGAGGAGTACTACACATTTATTTGTAGTCTTAGACTATTGAATAATCACTTAAACAAAGAGAGGAAATGAAAATTGTTAAAATTAATAGATATTAATTAAGAATATGAAGCTATTACTTGAGTGAATTAACAAATATTTTATTATTTTCACTAATTCAACTGTACAATTATTTTTTAGATACGTGTTAGTAAGGTTTGAACTTACACAACCCAATATACACATGAGGTAATATACAAGGTAACTATAGTTGAGCAAAGGTGATTGAAGTTCAATACTTCAATTTGGACTACAGCAAAAGCACCTAAAAAATGTCCTCAACCCCAAACACCCACACCCCATCCCCCCAATATACACACCCCATAAGGCGAGCAACAACCATAATTACCGAATTAATTGAATGAGTATCCAAGGTTGCAGAGATTTGCAGAAAATTGTGTGCAACAATTCATGCAGATCCCTCCTCCCCCCACCATCACCCCACTTTTGTGGATTACTACTAAAAGGGACGTGCTTCAAGCCAAGACGTGTTTGAAAATGTATGGAAGGTATGATTTGAAAATGCACAATGTTGTGTGAGCTGAGGATGTTTTGGTTGGTACTATTTTATGTTCTCTTCAAGTTCAATGCCTTCATCTATATGAAAATCTGAATGCTTGCAAAGGTTACAATCTTCATCACTGTTTGCTTCTTCACCTTCCTATCAAATAGACAATGAACCCATAAATTTTAAATGTTCTCAAATTTGATATTATAGAAACCCCAAATGATAACTATATTATTTGAAATGCTTACCTCTTCAATGTTATCATTCTATCAATCTCCTTCATAATTGTCCTTGCATACTCTTTAGGGGTCATGACATAGCACTATCAAACAATAGATTCCATGACCATCTGCATAGTAATTATGTGCATAAGCATTATTATAAACTCAAGGGTGATGAGCAAGAACGAATGGTAACTACAGCCACTTATAATCATCATTAAAAGCTACTTCAAGGGATTAGGAAAAAGTTACGGATTCGTACTACTTTCCACAATTACATAAAGAAATTGACCATTTAACAAAAGAGTTTAATGGAGTTTGTATGTAATAATAAATAGGAATGGTGAAAAGAGTATTAACATTATGCCCCCACATGTTTATGTGCTTAGGGTGAAATCAACTCACGCACCAACAGAAACAATCAAACAATTTTGACAAAAGTGCTACTCTCAGTTTAATTATAAGGTGAGGCTCTAATAGAGATGAATTCAACATTGAAACTTTCAATTTGAAAAATTCATATGTAATAATTTGTAGAAAGAAAATAGGCTAGCAAACAAAAATTTGACAGCACTAAGACAATTGGAAGCAGTCACAAAATAACTGCAAATAATTTGATAATCTGAAAAAATCACGAATCAATAAGAGATGCATTCTTCAAGTGTAAAGTTGCAGATAATTTGCAACTTTCCTAGGAATCAGAGTGGCTGGTGAGATTAATTTCTACTAATTAATCCAAGAACCATTTTTTCCCCTTTGTTTTCTCAGCAACCAAACACATAATTAAACACACAAAAAGAACAAAAATTATAAGTACCTTTTGAATTTGGTATCCTGCAAAGCAGTCGTGTGATTGAGATGAGATCCTTAAGGATTCCACGTGCAAACTCTCTTGGATTTTGACTATATATATTTAATAAGACTTGAACATAGAATAGTTGTCATCAAAAGTATTTTTATGGTATTGTGCAGAAGCCTGCAAAATGCACACAAAGGTGAAGTGAATACAATTGGATGTTTTACTTTTACGTTTCAACCAAAATCCATCCAAGATAAAATAATATTTCAATGAATGGAAAAATGTTATTGGTAATGCTCACGTGGTAAATTCGTCAAGTTTGCAGGTTAGAATGGAAAGTATGTGTAGTCACCAAACAAAGACTTTTTCGACCAAAAAAAAAAATCTAATCAAGAACGATGAATGGACCCTTTCTTTCTTTTGCGTTGATCCTTCTAGCATAAACTCCTTTGTAAGGTAAGTGATTCTACTTGAAATATTGTAAATCGATTTATGAGTATACTTTCTCCAAATTGGCATTGAACACACACACACACACACAAAAATTATAATTACCTCTTTACAACATTATCTTTTGTCATTTTGTTTGTAGATATTGTCATCCGACTATAGAAGGAACCTTATTGTGAGTGAGCTGGATAGTCTGTATAACGGTAATAAAACACGAATTAAAAATTGTAAAACATAAATAGAAGCTGCATAGCGAACCAAAGGTAGATTAGCCACATACCATCTTGATCCCAACGGAAACCTGTAGAAGATCGAAAATAAGAAAATGAGAGACTCACCTAAGAGGGAAGGCTGAAATAAATTTGAGACCATGACAATTAGTTATTGTATAGATTATTATTACTTAAAAGCAAATCTATAATTCAAAGTTATAACCATCCCAAGTAAGGAATTACAAAATAATAATATTAATAAAAGGTAATTATAGTGAAAAATCTTTAAAAAAGGTTATACAAACTTGAGTTGTTGAAAGTCATCAACATCTTTTCTAGTAGATTATAACTAAAACAATTGTCAAGCACCTCTAACCTTATTTGGTAATCTTCTCCACAAATATAGAACCACACCACCTTTTTCTAGTAGATCATCATACAACTTTTGAAAAAGAGAGCTTTGCGTCTTGATCTTGTAGCTAGGACTTATTTTCACTAAGTCACCAGCCTCTTGATTCTTAACTCATGCTTATGATGTTGTGCCTAGAAAATGCACAAAAGAAAATGTATTATATTATTTCCAAATCTACATGTGCTTAAAATTTGACACAGTTAATAGACTTAGTAACATTACTTGTAGATGATCTAAATGATAGATGTTACTTCCATAAAAACTATGCTTGGATGACACCACTTCCCCAAAATTGATTTAGATGACTCTACAAATAAAAATGAGAAAAACAAAAAAGCGTCAACTAAAAACTCACGACAAGTAAAATATTAAATAAAAGTTCAAGAATTTACTGATAGTTGGTATATATTACTTCTTGGAATGCCCAAATATCTTGGGTCATTACTAGCTACTGTTATTTGAATTGGATGCCCCTGCAATCAATATGAATTGATTTAATATATATACAAAAGAAACCAAAGAACATACACACACAAACTATGTACAAAGGAAAAAGTCATAAATAGTTTATAATAAATTATAAATGTTAAACTATACCTACATTTGGTTTACAAGGAAAGTAAGACTTCCAAAATATGCCATCGTATGTCCACCACTCCAAAGATGACTTGCATGACACCATCTGCAATTAACATTTATCTTACAATAGAATATAAATATCATAGAAAGAAAATTTATGCAAACAATGCGAACATATACATAAATATCAGTTGGTTTACATGTAAAATAGAATTTGTTTCCAACAAAACTATTTCCCACCAAACTACAAGTATTTGCCAATAATAAAATACAATTTTATAAATATTCTAAGTTTCTCTTTCTCAAACAATTAAGCTCATGAACTTCGCTTACATCAACCTCGACTATTTGTGTCAAGTGAGAAGTGCTCTTTTGAATTAGGAAATATTGTAATGAGTGTTATCAAACAAAAAGAAAAGAAAGAGAGTAGAGACATTTTTCAGATATATAAATATATACACAACAAACAAACAAATAAAATGGGTTGATAACTAAAATAAAAAACTAAGAAGAAACTTTCCTTAGTTTTTCGATGACATTGATATAATTTTGAAAAAGAATTACATGTGCCATGTTTGGCAGGTAGAGTTTGGCAGTGCAGGTTTTGCAAGTAGTAATAAAGTCTCGGTAATTCCGTTCATTCTCTCACCCAAGATATAGCTTCCCCTGAGCTAGCCACTACTGGCTTGCTTCTCTGAGCTGAAAGGAATAGTTGGAGGCTTATTTTCTGCTGAGTTATTCATGAAATGCTGAGCTTGAAGCAGCACTGGTTGCTTTCCCTCTTGATTTCCCTTTCCAGGCATGTTTCCACTGGACAAACCCTGACATTCTGGCACAAGCTTCCTTGGATTGCCCATCTCCACATTCATCTGTTTGCATAGATCCATAAGAAGCTTCATCTCTGGAAATTGCACCATTAAATTTATCACCAAACATGCCTTTGGACAATCTTTTAAACAACATATGCTAAGCTTAAATTATCTTACAAAACAAAACAAAACAGAAAAAGTAGTAAATTTTCCAAAAAATTCACACTGAGGTCAAGAATGCTAGATAGTTGCAACTTGCAAATTCCAGAGACCAAACTAAACTATAATAGTTTTTGAATTTCGAGCTTATCACAAAAACTAAACTCCAATTAGACTAACCACAACTATGTGGTGGCTGTTGGTCTCAGGTATGTTTCTTTTCTCTGGCCGTGGTGTTCTTTGATTGTTAATATTCTGGTTGGTATTAATAAAACAACCAGCAATCATGTGCCTTAGTTAGACTAACTTTCAAGCACAAAAGCACCACCATATAGGCATACTTTCCAAACAAACATAAAATTTACCAAACCAAGCATTTCCATCCAAAATTAATAAACAGTTATGTAATGGACTTCACCATAAACTAAAAGTTTCTTATAGGCAAAGCTACAATTAGTTAAGCTATGTCCATTTAGAACCAAAAGTTCAAGTACTTGGTGGAATTGAATCATTTAATTAATATTCTAATTTATATTTTATATACCCAAAATTGATTATCCAGTATAAAGAACATTGGTCGAATGAAATTGAGATATGTGTTAGAGCTACAAGACATGATGGTCGGGACAACTTAATTTCAATCAAGGCAGGAGATGTTTGTCATTTAAAACCGTGAAGGGGATTAATTGCAAATGCACTATACTTTTTTAAAAAGGAATTGAAAAAGCAGCAAGATTTTCAAGCTCAAACAGAAACCCTAGAATTGCAAAACAGATTGAGAGGGAAAAAAATTAAAAGAACCTATAAATTTAGACTAACCACAACAAAAATATTCATAGCAAAACCAAGATATATAGAGAGAATTAGGGGCTCACCTAGAGAGAGAGAGAGAGAGAGAGAGAGAGAGGCGAGTGGCTCTGTGAGGGGCGAAGAGTGACTTTGTGAGGAACGGCGAGGGAGGCGAGTGGCCTGGTGAGGGGCGGTAATGGAGGCGAGGTAGTCATGTCGAGCAAGAGAGAGAGGAATGGTGAAGCAGAGCAGGTGAGGGGCAACGGGGATGAGTGTTGTGTGAGTATGAATGAACCCACCATTTTTTCATATACTTAAAGAGAGATTTTGAGCAAAATAAAGGAGTTCTTTTGGTTGAGCTTTGGTCTTATACCACTTTTGTAGAGTTCATTTTAGCTATATGACCAACAGTTAGGTTATTGTACAATTGTAAGGTTGTTTGAGGATAAAACAAGTCTTCTCAGAGAACTTAACATTCCTAATTCATGAGGGATGGAACCGGAAAGTTGGTTCTTGTTAAGATATAGAAAGGTTAGGTTCCTTAAATTTCCAAGAGAAGCAGGGATGACGCCAATGAGATTGTTGAATGCTAACTCAAGCTCACTCAGAGAACTTAGCATTCCTAATTCTTGAGGGATGGAACCAGAAAGTTGGTTCTTGTAAAGATATAAGATGGTTAGGTTGCTTAAGTTTCCAAGAGAAGCAGGGATGACACCAGTGAGATTGTTGAATGCTAACTGAAGGTCACTCAGAGAACTTAGCATTCCTAATTCTAGAGGGATGGACCCAGAAAGTTGGTTCTTGTAAAGATATAGAGTGTTTAGGTTGCTTAAGTTTCCAAGAGAAGCAGGGATGACACCAGTGAGATTGTTTGAATGATAACTGCAAGGTCACTCAGAGAACTTAGCATTCCTAATTCTTGAGGGATGGACCCAGAAAGTTGGTTCGTATGAAGATATAGAGTGTTTAGGTTGCTTAAGTTTCCAAGAGAAGCAGGGATGACACCAATGAGATTGTTGAATGCTAACTCAAGGTCACTCAGAGAACTTAGCATTCCTAATTCTTAAGGGATAGAACCAGAAAGTTGGTTCTTGTCAAGATATAAAGTGTTTAGGTTGCTTAAGTTTCCAAGAGAAGCAGGGATGACACTAGTGAGATTGTTTGATGATAACTCAAGGTCACTCAGAGAACTTAGCATTCCTAATTCTTGAGGGATGGAACCAGAAAGTTGGTTGTATGAAGATATAGAGTGGTTAGGTTGCTTAAGTTTCCAAGAGAAGCAGGAATGACACCAGTGAGATTGTTTGATGATAATGCAAGGTCACTCAGAGAACTTAGCATTCCTAATTCTTGAGGGATAGAACCAGAAAGTTGGTTCTCGTCAAGATATAGAGTGGTTACGTTGCTGAAGTTTCCAAGAGAAGCAGGAATGACACCAATGAGATTGTTTGATGATAATGCAAGGTCACTCAGAGAACTTAGCATTCCTAATTCTTGAGGGATAGAACCAGAAAGTTGGTTCTCGTCAAGATATAAGATGTTTAGGTTGCTTAAGTTTCCAAGAGAAGCAGGGATGACACCAGTGAGATTGTTTAATGATAACTCAAGGTCACTCAGAGAACTTAGCATTCCTAATTCTTGAGGGATGGAACCAAAAAGTTGGTTCTTGTAAAGATATAAGATGGTTAGGTTGCTTAAGTTTTCAAGAAAAGCAGGGATGGAACCAGTGAATTGATTTGCAGAAAGGTCAAGAACTAATAGCTTAGAGAGGTGAGAAATGTTTGAGGGGATGGTCCCATATAGTGAGTTGGAAGAGAGGTCAAGACTGAGTAGATTGGGAAAGGATTGAAAGTTAAGATTTTGAAGCGTACCTCTCAAACCGTAAGTTGAAAGGTTTAGATGGGTGACGCTTCCAGAATTGTCGCAATTTATTCTGACCCAATTGCAAGGAGTGCTTCCAGCCCACGAGGACAAGAGAGACTGGCTTTTGATGTGAAGGCTGGTTTTCCATTTTAGAAGAGCCTCCGCTTCCTTTCTTTCTTTTACTGCCGTACTATTAGTGTAAACGAAAGGAGAAGTTACGGGAGAAACAGAAGCAGTGGATGAGGAAACCAATTGAAGGATGATGACAACAAGGAGGAAGAAGAGTAGAGATGAATTGAATTGGTTGAAGAGCGTTATTTTTGAAAGGGATTTCATTATGTTGGTGGGTGAAGGATGGAATTTTACTAGGAAAGAATAAAAGGGAATGAATGACTTCAAATTGATTGAGAGGTATTTATAGAACGAAAAGGAATATTTGGTTGGGTAGAATTTATGATCAAATCTATATGGAGGAGTCTCACTTGGATTAAGTTGGTGTCGTGCGTTAACTAACTGGTCCTACTGTTGCTTAATTTTCCATTGACATTGAAAGAAAATTGTGTGGAAGATGTTAAGAAGCTTGGGGAAGTCATTTACATTAATCGCTATCTTTATTAATACCTCAAGAAATATGGGCTACATATTTCATTGACATAGCAGGTCAATTATTATGGGCCACCTTTATTTCGGTACCAGGAATTAGTCCAAAAAAGATGGTTATGAAGTATAAAACAGGGTTTAATCAAAGTACAATATAACTAAATAAATTTCTTAAAGCTTGTATGCTATGCTATGCTAGCGTCTGGCCTACCATGCATGTGCATACATCTATTAATAATAATAATAATTTGGGTCAAATGACTATCAGATGTGAAGTTATTATTATCCAATATGACGTTGGTACTAACTAATTTTTTTATATATTAAATTTAAATAAATAAAAAAAAATAAATTAGTTACCAAGCAATATGGTGATAGGTACCATTATTTTGATATAATTACCATCATATATAGGTTGGTACCACTAAATGTGGTTTTACTTATTGAAAGTACCGGGTACCACATAAAAAAATGTGGGTGTTGTAGAATGACCCAAAATAGTAATGTAATCTAAATGTTAATTGAACTTCTTGTTTTTTTTAACTTTTCCCAATAAAAAGAAGAGCAAGGGTTGTGCCCATGGTGAACAACTCGATCTTCCTGAAGTTGGAGGCGATGCAGAGCCAGAAGAAGGTTTGCTAATTAGTCGGATAACGGATTAGCAAAGGTAGTGCCCTGTATTAATTTCTTTATGTAATGATATGTTTTTATTATGTTTGTGACCCTTAGGGATCAAAACATCTGCGACAAAATGGCTGATACAAACTATTATTCTATTTTAAAATTCAAGTTAAAGGGTAAACTACACTATTGGTCCCAATACCCAAGTTGCGCGTTTAGTCCCTAACGTTTAAAATGGGCAGAAATGTCCCTAATCAAAACGATGCACCATTGGTCCTTCCGTTAGTCTCCGTTAACTTGGTGTTACGTGGCTAACGGAATTGACGTGGACAATTTTTAATTGATATGTAATTTTTTTTTTAATAACTAGGATATGACATGCATACCCATTTAAAAATAACCCAACCCAAAAAAAATTAACCCAATCCAAATAAAAAAAAAACCCACCCAAATTAAAATTAACCCACCCCACCCAAATCAAATTAACCCTAAAATTAGATTCTAACGTTATCTCTCTCTCTTTCATGAAGTTTCTCTAGAAACTTTTCCCAACAGATCACCATGGCCATCGCCTCTTTCTTTTCCACCGTCGAAACTCCATTTTCTTTTTTATTCTCTCTTCTCACCCTTCTTCCCCTACCAATCTTCGACTATGGACTCACCACCACCGTACCCTTTCTTTGCAGGTGGTGGGTTGTTAAATCTGATTATGAGAGCTTCAAGGTGGGTTGGACATGGTGGCTTAGGTGTTGTAGCTTCCTGGTAATGGGGATGAGGGGTTTGGATCTTGTAGCTTTTATCAATTTTTCGCAATGGGTGCTTGGAAAATTTTCCTTTGGCTTGAGATTTTTCTTTAGGGGGGAGGACTATGAAGTTTGGACCAGCTTATGATTTAGAGAAAGCTAACGAGGAAAACAACAAAAGCATGGAGTTCTCTTCATCAAGAAATTTAACTTTATGATTTAGAACCTGTGGGGTACCTTATGATTCTCCTCTCCAATTTCCATGGTTCACTACCAATGTAAAATATTAGATTACAAGATACATGGCAACAATGGCCTTTACTATTTAACCTTCGGCCAATTATGTGTGTTTTTTATTCATAAAACTTGGCTGTGTTGTATAAAATACGATAATGATTTGTCAAGAATTCATTTTATATACCCAAACCATAGAATTAATAAATACTGATTTTATTGGGAATAAATCCCATCTAAAATTATGTATCATTCTTCACCCAAACACACTATTAGGGTTAATTTGATTTGAGTGGGGTGGGATTTTATTTGGGTGCTTTTTTTATTATGTTAATTTTTTTTGGGTTGTTATTTTTAAATGACCCTATAGGTCATTAAAAAAAAAAGATCAAAACATCTGCGACAAAATGGCTGATACAAACTATTATTCTATTTTAAAATTCAAGTTAAATAAAACCTGATTTTAATTAAATCAAGCTTATTAATGGTAAGAGCTAATGAAGTAATTTGTATGCAAGAAATTTGTTGTAAGTAATTAGCATATATACTTGAGTGTTATATAAAGGGAAAATAATCTTGGATTTTATTTCTTGCATTTAACAATATACAGTCACGTAATTTTATATTTTAAATGATAAGTGTCGTGTGAGTATGTTTGAGCAAAATAAATGAGTTCTTTTGGTGGAGGTTTGTTCTTAACCACTTTTGTAGAGTTGGCATATTGTATTGTAGGAGACAAGTCAAAAAGAAAAGGTCTTCTATATCGGTTTCGGGCTTTGCCAATAGTAGAGGACTTGAATCTTCTTAAAAAGAATAAGATTTTTAAATCTTAAATCTTAGTCCAATTATATTTTATTAGACTCAATACCAAATTTCATTGTAACCACAATATTATTTTATTGCAATTTCACCCACAACTTTAAGGAGATTCAATGGAGCCAATACCTGAGAAGCCCAGTAATAACATTGGAGATCTCAATAAGCCATTCCATTTCAAGGGATCTCATTCCAAGAGGTACAAAGGCAATTATCAGTTCTTTCAAGCTCTCTACCAACGACATGATCAAAGACCAATTTTGTGCCCATCAAGAAAAGGTATAATATATATATATATATATATATATATATATATATGGATATAATTGTTGGTACTATCTATTGAATTTTCTTGTGAATCATTTTAATGATTATTATTATTATTATTTTTATAACATTGGAAATCTTTTTAAAGACATTTATGTTGTATCAAAGATAAAAATACCGCAACATATTGCCTTATTTTTACGGTAGAAATCTAGCAAAGATTCATGTCTGGTGCATCATGGTGCATCCACATAGTTCTGCATTTGTACAGATGAGCGTTTTCGCAATTGGTGTTCATGGCACGGTAGCGTTTTCGCATTGGTGTGTCATGGCACACAGCAAAGTTCACGAGCACCAATGTATGCTTGCAACATTCATCTTGAGCATACGTTTGGAGACTCCGTCACCTCGGGGCGTATGTTGGGACATCATTTGACCATCAAATTAAGTAAAGGATGGATGGCATGAGTGATAGCATGATATGCAATATGGGCTCAAGTATACTTTACAACTTTTCCTGTTACAATATCTCTTATGTAATAGTTGTATACAAGATCTCCTCTCATATGGGAGTGGATCCCATAAACGTGGGACTCCCACCACCACGTGAGGGGAATATTGTATACAATCATTACACCAAATACCACCTCCTTGGATGTAGAAAATGTTTCTCGATTTTGAAAAGTTACGGGTGAGAGAACATGCATACCCACATGTATTTCAAGTTTGTTTGTTTGTTTGTTTGTTTTTTTCATGTTTCTCCATTTCGAGAAGCTACGGTTTTATCAATTCAGGTGATGGGTTTAAATGGATGGTTATATCAATTAGCATAGTTGGAGGAATTTCTTACAAATCGGATTGAAAGAAATATTTCATCATTCTAATCAGTTTAGAAGAATTTTCTCTAACCCATTACCGACGGTCCATATCATATTTTTTCTAGCTGAAATGATCATTGCTTTATTTCGTAAGTCTTACTTGTCACTAACAGGTTATGATCTTTGATGTCCGTTCAATTGCTTTGTTAACTAATTGGCTGTGCTTTACAGAAAGAGAGGGTGGACTAACTCGCCATGCATTAGAGGGAAGCATCATGTCACGTTTGAAGAAATTGGAAGTGATGACATAAAATATAGAAACAAGATTGACTTAACTGACCTACTATTGCTTACTTTTCCATATGGACCGTATTAAGAACTTGAAAGCAAATTTTGTGGCAGTTGCAAAGTCTTTCCTATAGTTTAGAAGGCAGTAGCTAGTTTCCTCTTTTAATGTTTCATAATAAATACTTTGTCCTTCTGATATTCTTTTCCAATAGTTTTAACGAAAAAGGAGACATTAAAATAATTGAATACTTAATAATTGCAATTACAATCCATCATTTTGTTGTTATAATTTGAAAATCTTGTAATGTGACTGTATTATTTTGTAATGTTGAATTTGCTTATGATAGTCTTGAGAAAAATTGGATTGATAAGTTATATTTTGGATTGATATATTATATTCTTTTTAGTTTTGGGAATAATAATAATATTCACAATTTATTTTCATTTTTGATATAAAAAAGCAATTATAGTGGAACTGTGTCCTGGCAAATTTTTTATTTTTATATTTTTCAATTTTATTTTTTGTAATGGGTTATGGAAAAATGTTCAACTTAAACATAATAACAATAATAATGTTAAAAACAAAAATACCAATAAAAATTGTGGATTTTAATTTGCTATAATTGTATTGTAAGTTGTAACAATGGTAAAGGCTTGGAAAACAAAAATGATGGATTGTAATTTACAAATATTAAGTAATCAATAGTTGCAATGTTCCCCTTTTAATTATTAAAAAATGGACGAGGGTATTAAGGTCCATTTAGTGTGAGTTTGAACAGATAAATAAAACATAAATAAAATTGAATTTTTGCGTTAAACTAATGGAAAATAGAAACAGAGGGGGGCAAAGTGCTTATTAAAAAAGTTAAGAGGGAAATAAACGGCTAGGTTTTAAACTAAAGGTTGCAACTGTCCTATACTGTGTTGGGGCAGTGGAAGCACTGATAGCACTTGTTGGGACCACAATCTAGTCTTATATGAATTAACGAATTCTACAAACAAATTAATCAATCACCAAGATATCAATCACACACAAGAACACATATTTACGTGGAAAACTCTTTCTCCTTGAAGGGAAAAACCACGGGACAAATTCTGAATAAATTCACTATTATAAAATTCAATTACAATAATTATTCTCAAGTTTATGCCTAACTTGAGGTACTCACCAAATACAATAATACCTCTCTAGGAATTAACACTCAACAAACTTTTTAGAGGAAACCCTAAATATGTCTGTGATACTTCTCTGTATTAATACAAGTTTCACAAATTCTTTTTGATTTGTGCACTAACTCAAGTGTCACAAAATCTCCTTGATTTGTGTCACAAAATCTCCTTGATTTGTGTCACAAAATCTCCTTGATTTGTGTCACAAATTCTCCTTGATTTGTGTCACAAATTCTCCTTAATTTGTGCGTTAACCTATAAACCTCAAAGAATACCCAAACCTTTCGTCTCTCTCCTTGCGCTACCTCCCAAGCGAAAATCTCTCTTTTTTCTCTCTTGGTTTCACGCTCCATAATTTTTCTTCTCTCTCTATAGGGGAGGAACCCTGGGCAAAAGCCTCCTTCAAGCTGCACTCTTCTCATGGTGCTATTTCTTCTTCTCTCCCTATAAGGGAGGACCCCCTGGGGGTCCAAGCCATTGAATTCTTTGCAATTCTGTCCTTTTAATTATAAGACTTCAATTCTATTCCTTAGTAGACAAAGAATGCATTAATTCTTTGACAAGGAATAGACTTTCCTTGCACACTAATGAATAGTCTTTCCTTTCACACTAAGGACTCATCTTTTCTTCCACACCAAGGATACCAAAACTAACCTAATTAGTTTTCCTTCTTCATCAAGGAAACTCAGTTAGTTTATCAAATCATAGTAGGAATTTGAGGCACTTTCCCAACATACTGAAGGGGGAAAAGTGCAATTTGGCTCTATGTAAACGGGTTCAATTTGCCCTAAAAATTTTAATGCGAACAACTTGATATGTCATCGACATAGCTTGTCAATTGTAAGATATTCTAGAGTTTAAAGGGTATTTACACCATAGAGTTCTTAAAATCTTATCTATTCATTTTAAAATGAGTTGATTAGATTTTACACATCATCAATATTTTAAAAACTGATGAATATCAACATATATTGGTATCTATTTAAATTATTGAAGATCTAACAAAATTCAATCACTCATTTCAAAATGAATTAATAAGATTTCAAGAACTCTACGATGAAATTACCCTAAAAACTCTAAAGATTGTAATCAATATGATGCTATTAATTCAATTGTTTTGTTGACTAACTGGCCGTGTATTTGGGGGAAGGACTGACTTGGTCATGCATTAGTGGGAAGGACTAATTGGCCATGACCAACTTCCAGTACAGTCGAGGGATGCATCATTTCATAGAATAAATTAAATGATTTATTAATAAAGGACTGACTTGGTCGCACATCTTGGGAAGGATTAATTGGCCGTTACAGAATAAATTAAATGATTTATTCCTCACTTAACAACTGAGTTCAAAGATTCAAGAATGGTGTTACACATTAATTGTGCGCCATTGATTATAATTGTTGAACCATATATAGAGCTATGATTGCAAATTATCCATAATTGAGAAGTTAGTTAAAGTAAAAGAAAGAGTTAGATTTAGCCAAAAAAAAATGTAAAAGAAAGAGTTAGTGGAGGATGCATAAAAAGCAGACAATAATGGAGCTGACTATTGTATAGGCAATTATAGCTTTACTATTACCCTGCACAAAATTCCACTATTATTAGATAAGATATTCGATCAAGATAACCCTATTTAATTGTGACCATACTTTCAACAAAATACGGTAAAGTAGTCCCATTCTAACCAAAGTGCAGCCATAGTAGGTTTTTTTTTTAATTCTTTCTCAGTAGGTTTTTTGTCACATTATCAAATTTCTGTAAATACTTCACAGAATTTAGTACATAATAGCTCCATTTTAAGGATATACAACAAAATTACTATCTTTAATTTTCCCTTAACTTTGTTCATGTTAAATCAAATGAGATCCGCCACTATATGATGTGCACACATGACACATGTTCTTATGAGAAGAACATAATTGAAATCAAGAAGTAGATGAGATAAATGCATTATGCAGTGGCGTAGCTAGTCATGGTCCTCTAATAGCAGGATTGACCCAACCCTCTTCATTAAAAAAATTTAAATGCATTTTACACTAAAATTATATTTATTACAAAAATTAGTATTCGAATCATAAGGGGGACGAAAGCATGTAGTGTCACTTTGTAAGAGGTATCATCATCACCTGCAGGAAACATAGGAAAAATAGCAGCATATTGGTCTGGATAGTCAAATTGAATAATTTAAAAACAAAATTAAAGCATTGCTTACAATCAGTTTCAGAGAAGGGCTAGAATTCGTAACCATTTCCCTCGAAAAGGAAAAATGTGTAAAATTATTCAATATTCTTGAAATATTGCTTCTTCCTCTTAAATGAGTTATTGGTCTTATCATGAATTTAATTAGTAGAACTTACTATTATATTAGAAGAGAGAACAATACTCCTGGAATATTGAATAATTACTTGTATAATTAATATTGTACAACGTTGAGAGTCTTTTTACTCAATTCCTATAGTACTATTAATAGAAACATTTAAAGTTCAAATCTCACATCCCTAATTATCGAATAAAAATAAAGAGAAATAGTAACCTTTTACTGCGCTGCATTTGCCGAAATCATTTACTACAAAAGAAGAATTGTTTATTCTTATCACAAATTTATAAACAAAAGAAGGAGAGAGCTAGTAACTAACTAAAAGTTTCTAAGCCATCGTTGTTGTATGGCCATATTTACAACTGCTGTTTGTGAGCCTACATTTAACATATTCCAATTATTGAAAATCAACATTAAAAAAAAAAGGTTCAAATATGGAAAAATATGTTACTTATACTTAGTTTGGAGATCCACCCAACCAATTACTGAAATTAAATCAACATTTTATGCTGAGTTAGGGACTTAGGGTGAAGGTCGTAGGCCTCTTGCTACCCAGATTAGGGTGAAAGTTTTCAAGTCTTCAATGACATTGTTGAGTTTTGCTACCATATATGTTATTTGAGTTGAAAGAATTGAAATTAAACCTGCAATTAAGCATCACAAAATTGATATGCAAAGATATTCCAAACGATACAATAAGCATAAATTGTTCCCTACCTTTTACAAGAGATATTTTATCTAGACTTAATAAAATTCAGGTGAAGTCTACAATGGTCTTAGAAACTTAAAGTCCAGGGTCAAAGTCATTAGTGGTAGACTCAAGTTTTGGGCACATAAATTAAGAATACTTTGTAATTTCTTTTATTATAATGGATTTGTTTGAAGTTGTTCCATGCTTTTAATCTTTTCCTCAAGTTGGAAGGATTTTCCACATAAATTTTGACTTTAAATTTTTGGTTAAAATAATTTTTATTGTATTAAATTGGTTGTTAGGTATTCTTAATTCGCATAATGGTAGGTTGTGATCCAATACATTGAAGAACTAAAGTTCTAGGTCGTGCATATGATACTTGAATTTCCCAAGCATATTAGCCAAAGCTTCCACTATCTGATACTTGAATTCTCTGATCATGTATTTTTGAAAGCTTCTACCATAAATTGAGTCTATATGCAGAAGAAAAGCATGTATCATGAGAGGCCTAAGAACTCCAATTGGTCAAATAAAAACTGAAAATCAACTTAACAAATTGACTAAGTTTGCACAACTAACTAATTATGAATCCGATTTCAAATTAAGTTAATCAAGCAACCATAAATCAATATGAACCAAATCAAACAAGCACTAAATTAAACATGTATAAGCAAATAAGACATAGATTTGGTGACTATTAAGTTCATTCGTGTCAAAATTACATACAAAGACTCAAGATCAGCTCAGAAGAAAATAATGTTTTGTACACTCAATTATTGGTCAATCGATCGAGTATAGGGATCCTATATTTAAAAAAAAAAATAGATTGTTAATTTAAGTTGGCAGGAGTAAGGGTAATTGGAAACTCTAATTAGAGAGCATATATAAAGGCTATTAAGCTCGACTTTCAAGAGGTTATTGAGGTAGAAAAGGCTTGTGCCACTTAGAAAAAGATAGCGAATCCAAAGCAAATCTAAAGGTTCTTCAACCTAAAGTTTCTCTGTGTAACCAAGAATCTAGTTCAAGATCCGTGAGAAGGTTGGTGATCATCATAGAAGCCTTGCACCATCAGTCCATCACAGTAGACCTGTACAGAATCAATGAGGAGATCCTTGAAGTCACGGATTGAGAGTTGGCATAGGTGGACGTTTGGCACATTCGGATTATAAGAGTATTTTTATTATATAGAAAATGTGTATTTTTCATAGTAATTTTATTTGGCACAACAGACCAAAGTTTTAAAAAAAATACATACGTACATGTAATATACAATATATTATGCTTATCTATACTAATTATTCAACCCATGTGCACTATTTTGTTCGTTAATTCTCTCTACCTCCCTCCTTCGTTTAACTAATAAATAACTTCCAACGTAGTCGTTAAAAAATAACTTTCTAACATATATTAACATAAGTTCTTTTTCAAAAAAAATTAAAAGGAAAAAAAAAAAAATCACATATACTGTGTGTGCCCACATCTAGTCATCATTATTATATTTTAATCAGCAAAAGCAAAAAAAATTGCTTGATAATTAATCTAATCTCATACTATAACTTTACCCACAACTTTGTAAAATATTATAATTTTTAAAGCATAAATAAATTTGTACACTGTAAAAAAATTAAAATAAGTTAAATTAACTAATAAAAGTAAGTTCATTCAAACGTATATCTTAAAAAAAAAAAGAAAAAAAAAAGTGCTATTTGGCCCTCCGATCAACAAAATTTAACAAATTAAAAGCTAACATTTGTTAATAAGCTAAAATATAAAAACTCCTCAAAACTCTACTTGTGATAAAACGTATCTACTATCTAGAACTCTTTTTATTTTTCTTTTTTGAAAAATTAAAAATGTTAATTTTTCACATAAATAAAAAAATAAAAACCCTAGGCAAATAGGCTTAAAGTTAAGAGGGTCTTATTCTAAGTTCTAACCCTCCACCTTGCCCTTTTTCACCGGTTAGGATTCCCCCAACCCCCTCCCCCCCACCCAAAAAGAGAGAGAGAGAGAGAGAGAGAGAGAGAGAAGTAACTCATAGTTTAATAGGCCTCTGTAGTAACCCTCTTCCCAAAAAGTCATATTCCTTTATGAGGATTGAGGTTCGATCCTCAGGATTCTCAAATATATTGTGTGTGTGATTTTAGATTAGGATTTCTATCATATATAAAAATAAAAAAAATCTAGTTTAATAGGCTAATTGGAAAAATAATTTTTGTATTAAGTGTATACTTGAAACTATCTAATTTAATAAAAATTGGCGTTGAGGATTTACTGACATTATTATTGAATTGGATATTTTGTTGTGATCTTCTTTCCTTTTGCTGCCTTTAAAGCCCATCTTTGTGTCCTCCTGTGGATGTGCATGTATATATACTATTACGGATGATCTCTCATGTGGGAGTCAAGCATTTTTTTTTAATAAAAAGGAAAGCTTCATTCAACTAAAAGTTAAACTTTATACAAACATTAGGATGACAACAATCATGTGTTTAGGGAAACAAATAGATGCTCCAATGCCTTGGCTACAACACAAACTTAGGATTTTGTTTTGTTTGATTCTCACACATCTACTATTTCTAGTTTTGTTGTTTTTTATATTTTAGGAGAACGATGTTCTCCCTCACCTACTCATTTCTTGATTCATGCATCTCCTTATTTACCAAAAAAATCTAATTAAAAAAAAAAGATGTAGTTTACTACGATACTCTTAGACTTAGCAAAATTGAATTCAGACCCGTTAACCCACCCAAACCCGAAAGATAAAAAAGGGGCATGAGTAAGAGCTTTTTAGACCTGTAAAAAAATGGGTCTACTCAAAAGCGGGTTGGGTCGACATATGGGCTAACCATTTGTCATATCATTTAAACTAAATCACATCATCCTTCTATTACCATGCAAACAAGAATATTAACAGAATTGGAAGAAATGACCAATAACGTCCATTTCATACTTTAGAAACCAAAAGCGTTCAATGGGTAAACTTTAGAAACTAACAGTGCATTTTAGTCTTCTTTTTTTTTTTAACTTTGCTCACAAAAGGAAAGAAAATTGATGAAAAAGAAACAATAGCTAAATACTTGAATATTGCTCATTGATTTTAGACCTATGAGGTTGAATGGGCTTGGATTTAAATGACTTAAGGAGATCTAGTTCCTTTCATAATAGGCCTAAATGCTAGGCTCCAGTTGAGTGGGTTTGGTGTTTGGATTGGGTGGGTGTGAGTTTTAAAGAGACGTAGCTTAGCACTTTGTATGTAAACATATGGGCCAAAACTTAGATTGTTTTGTTTTAGCCATTTAGGGTTGGCTCGGTCCAATCATTGAATCGGGTAGGGCAATACTTACAAAAATCGGGTCGACCCGACCGGACCCAACATTTACTCCTTAATCAATCGCAACCCACTTCCTTCTAAACTCTTCTTCTTCTTCTTCTCTCTTCAATCTCGTTTTCTCTCTCACTCATCTCCACCGTTCACCGCCGCAACCTCTAGTCTCCGGTAACACTGAGATCAGTTGAGCAATGGATATTGATCCTCCAAAAGCTTTATCGGCGGAGGCTTTGTCGATATTCAGTGAAGGCATAGGCCTAATCCTATCACAGTGGTGGGCGCTTCAAATGGCCATCGAGAACGAGTGGGGCGGCCGTGACTCGCGCCTCAAAGCTGACCAAATCGCCTCCGACATCGTCTCCTGGTTCACTCACTCCAAAGGTATTACTTTTATTTATTTATTTATTTTTTTTAATTTTTTTTTTGTGAGTTTCGTGTTAGTAGCTGGATATTTGGTCGAATTAACGAAATGGGTTTTTGTTTTTTTACATCGGAATTAGTGGTTTAATTTTCTGTAGTAAGTTTGTAGTGAAAAAGGGTTTTGATTTAATTTCGATTTTCTTGTCTTTTGGAATTAATTGAGGTTTGATTGGGTCTTGTTCACTAGTTTGGATTCTATTTTTTTTTTTTTTTTGTATTATTATTATTATTAGTATTATTTGGTTCAGTTGGGTACTTGAGTTTTTAAAAGCAAAGTAGGGATTGACAAGGATTATATGATATTTGGTTAAGTTGGGTAATTGAGTTATTTTTATATTTGTAATTCATTTTTGTGACTCTTGTGCTGTATTGTGAATGAAATTGATGTTTGATTTGTTTAAGATGTTATGAATTTCATAATTTAACTGTTATTTCAATTCTGTCACTGATAAAAATAGTTATTCTTTTTTCTTCAGGACCTCTTTATCTTGATGATTTAGAAGCTATACTTGATGAAGGTTTGGTATCTCTCAATACCGAGGCCTGAGGATGGAAGCGTTGAGGAGGTATGCATTACCCTAAATTATTCAACCTTGAATTGACAGAGTCCATACTTGTATGTGATAACTGTGTTTTGCTATTACTTCAAATAAGTATATCAAATATGCAATTTGACTTCAGATATGGGTCTAATTATAGTGTCTACAAAGTGGTAATTCTTTTATTGCATTTCTTCCTCCCCTAGCCAAGTGTGGATTCCTCTATTTATGATACACTCCTGTTAGTACCTTTATAAACTACATAAGATGGCATGAAGCTCGTTAAGTTTATTCAATTTGTCAGGATTTTCTGTAATTTGAATGTCACTCACTTAAAATGCTTCTGTGATCTGGTTAGTCTTTTGAATATAAGGGTAATATTTATTATTGGGTGTTGGTGTTTGTGCACTTTCTCAAACTACACAGGTAGCCTATAAGCTGATGGTTATGCATGAGGAATGTTTGGAAGGGAAGTTTCAGATTGAAAGCCTAAGGGAAGCCAATAAGCAGAAAGTTTCTGTTCATCGTGTAAAACAGGTGATTATATATGTAGAGAGTTTGGCCTAAATCATTTATGCTCCTTAGTAGGAATAGTTTCTCTTATAATGTCATACTTTGTATTTTCCAAGACACTAGTTGTATTTAGGGAACTGATACATGCACACCATCTGTACACACCACCTAAAATGTGGATATATATTTATAAATTGTGAACTTTTGTGAATGTTGAGGTCTACAATTTGGGGATGTATGTCCACATTTGGGTGGTGTGTGTGAACCTTAGTGTGCAACAATATTTACCCTTGTTTTTATGCTGTTAACCTTGTGAGATAGTGGGGATTTTTTAAAAGAAATTAAATGTATCGAACAGAGGTGCATCAGTTGACATAATGTAGTTAGTTTCTTGTATTATATATATCCAAATTATGCCAGTGGCCTTTGACTCAAATGGCACCTCCACACCATTTATAGGTTGGTGGGTAAGTTCAGGGGTTCAAGTATCATGGATTGTGTGAGTTGCTTACTTAGAAACAAAAAGCACTGTGGAAAACTATATATACTTCATTGAGTGTATCAGTAATTATACTTCATTGAGTCTATCAGTAATTGCACTTATTGATTTGATGTTGCTCCACCATTATACTAATAGTGCATTTAGTAGGAGGAATAATGTGAGAATGGAAGAGTGGATGGAAAATGTAAGATGGATTGCCATTTCGGTTGTTTGGTAGAGGGAAATAATGAAAGGAAGAAAAACGGGATGTATTAGCATTCTCCATTTAGGCCTACCATTTTCAAATCCTACAATGTTGGGAGGAAAGGAGAAATAATATTATGCCTAGATAGCTTGACTGAGTTTACCTTTCTAGTTTACTAAAGTTAATTTCAAACGAGGATATAATAGAAATTTAACAAAAGATCCTTCCATTTTTCCATCCATCATACAGACGCTTATAATGGAAAATGAAAATCTTTCCCCCTTTTTTTTTTCCATCCTTTCCCATATTTGTTTTATCTCACTTTGACATCATTCCTACCAAACAAAGCCTAAAAGATTATGAGGATGATTTTGTGGTTTGGACTTCTAGTTGATGATCCTTTAATCTCAAGAGTAGTAATTACAAGTAGTTCAGCTTGACATGGGAAGGTAGATCAATAAATTTAGTTGTATCAATGCCCTGAGTGGCCATTTTGACTTTCTATAGGAAGCTGTAATGCCAGGGAACTCTCTGTTAATTATATTTTTTCATGTGTTAAAAATGTATCCTAGAAGCTTATATGAGAATGTATCAATCATTTTCCATTTGCTGAAGTGGAATTTGGTATTGGCAAGTTTTGTGTGCCTTCTCTGGTGTAAGATCTGCTTAAGAATTTTCGAATGGCACTGCCTTACAATATTTACCAACCTATTAGACTGCATAGATGGAAGTGATATTTCTTGTCACAGTTAGAATGTTATGAGATCACCTGTTCATATTCCTTACATTTTCTTAGGACTTTCTGTAAGACTGCATGGTGCTCTGTTTCCTTTAAAGGTAGGTTTATTTTAATTTATAAAAATACTGTTCTAATGTTCGATGAACAGTGAGTCACATATTAGTACTGTGTTTCCAGTCAATATCAGAGAGAGTTTATAGAAACTTAAGCTTTGTTATGTAAGAAAATAAATTCAGGAAAAGAAAAAAAAAATTGAGCAATGCTACAGATATAACATTTTCACAACAATTTCACAATAATACTGAGTTGGCAGGTTTTTATTAGTTCTCATATGGACCCACCACTTACTGCACTTTATTATTTATCATTTACAGCTTGACACCTCAACATTGTTGTGAAAATGTTGTATCCGTAGCTTTATTGAAAAAAATTATTTAGGGTGGTGTGTACCATTATGCCGCAAATTGTGCAGTGAATGATTCCTGGACTATTATGCTGGTGAGTTCCTTCCCCACCCCACCCTCCCCCCTAAAAAAAAAATACAAAAAATGCAGGAAAAGAAAAACGAAAGTCACTTTTCCATTTTCTGAGAGCAATTTTTTATGTCAGTTAATATCTAACTCCGATGATAGAAGCCCATCATTCTCTCTACTGCTGCAGCAAATAACCATGATGATTAGAGTTTCCTAGACCCTTATCACTCAATTTTGTTGGATCTTCCTCAATAAAATGAAACCCTACTAACACGCCTTCCTACTTTTTTTTTGATAAGTAATAAGATTTTATTAAGAGAAACATCTCAGTGCACAAGATGGAAACAGCATTACAAAGGATTAAATTGAAAAAGAAGAAGCTGAGTGCCATGAAGTGGCAAACTCAGTAACAGTAACAGCAGTAGTAAAACCCCATATCCTGGACCAGTCAAATAAAGAAGTCACAAAGGTGCCAAGAAGCTGATCTGGAGAGCTAGACAAATCTTCAAAAGTTCTCAAATTCCTCTCCCGCCACACCGTCCACATTAGACACAAAGGAACTAGATTCCAAATGTGAGAATGATGCTTACCAAACCAATTATGCCACCCAAATAGCAAATCCGCCACCTGCCTTGGCAAAACCCCAATGGACCCGGAAAGTAAGAAATACATAATTCCAAAGCTTCTGAGCCACACTGCAATGTAATAACAAATGGTCCACAGTTTCCCCATCACAACAACACATACAACACCACCCCGCCATCATATACCCTCGCCGCATAAGATTGTTACAAGTCAAAATGCGACCCCAAGTCGCAGTCCAAACAAAGAAAGCCACCCTAGGAGGAGCTTTAACCTGCCATATGTCAATGCATAACAAAAAGAACGAGAAGCAAAAGCCCCATCCTTGCACAGCTTCCAGTGCAGCCCATCAGGAGCCACATTAGGAGCAGCAATAGGAACCTTATGAGAATGAAGGAATTGGAAAAACTCTGCTACCACAACCACCTCCCAATCATTAAAGTCCCTAACAAAGGTAACATTCCACTCCTGAACTCCCATTGAATCTGGACCACTCAAAACTTCAGCAATTGTAGCTTCTCTATTGGAAGAACAAGTGAATAAGGTAGGGAACAAAACCATCAAGGATGTATCCCCACACCACTTGTCTTTCCAGAAACTAACACGCCATCGTACTTTTTGTGTATGTATTATTGAGATTTTATTAGATGGGATATTAGGATTCTGTCATTTGGATGTATAGTCATGTATGGTGGAAACATAATTTTTTTAGCTCACTGAGTGCTCCAAGGCCATGAATCAATGATGCCAGCGGACAAGAATTCAGAAGTTGAAATGTACTTATAAAAAAAAAAAAGAATTCAGAAGTTGAAATGTTAAATTTTAGACTTAATAATTATCTCCTCTTTCTTCCCTACTACGTGCCAGGTTGTGGATGATGATGATGATGATGATGACGATGACGACGACGACAACGACAACAGTGACAATAATGATGTCAACAGAAATATTGCCAATGAGAATGATGGTCCATCAAATATGATGGTGGATGCACCAGAGTCCCAGTCAAATTTGAATCCTGTAAATTTGCCAGCCGATGAGTCTAGGCCAAAGGTGGCAGATGAAACAGAAGATGGATGGGTCCAAGTTGCACGTAGACGGAGTAGGGGTAAAAGAAATTAGGTTGAAACGATGTACTGCAGTACCCTTTCAATATATCTTCTCTTCTATTTATTTTTATTTGGTTTGTGTTCCCCTCAAAGAGTATAAGTATTGTAAAAGTTTTGGTTTTGCCAATTTTATAGAGTTGTGGACTTGTGGTCCTTGTGAGGTATACTACTCGGTCGATAACCAAGTTTTCTTTGATTTGAGGATAAGCTATATGAGGTTTTTCTTTGTGCTTACATGTCGCATTTGTGCACACGCATTGTGTGAACTCTATAAGAGCCTATAAAGCATAGGGACAGATATCAGATTATCCCTTTGTCTTATATCTTGAGTATTTTCTGATCATGTGTATATTGATAGAATTTGGATCCTCTGCTAATATATCAGTTGTAGATTTTGAAAATAAGCTAAAACTAAGGTACCTTAGGTGAAAATGTCACCTAATTGAGCAACTCCCCTATGCTCTTTTGCGTGCTGATTAGGAAATAAAATAGGCTAGTTGGACAATTTTTAACTATCAAATCATCTTAGTTTTCCTTTCAAAGCTAGCTATTGTGTTCGGATTGATTTTAAAAAAATTCTAACAAGCAATAAATGACATTGGGATTCAACATCAATCGTTATTGGTATTATTTTTCTGACACACTGTGACTTGAAAATTTAGCTCAATTTCTGCATCCACACTCTAAACTCACCCGTGTGATTTAAGGGCTAAGGAGCAAAACAGGGTGCTGGTGCCTGGTGGTATCAGCATTCAGATAAAGTGCAAGTGCCATGGCACCCAGATGGCTGCAAATTAATTGTTTTGCTTTTAGATCGACACTGTGTTAAGTAATGGGACTCTGTAGTAACTAATCCCAAGTTGCCTATTCCTATACTAAATAAGTACATAGATACAACATTTTTAATAATTTTCTTCACAACTATTAACATAGTCCTGTTGTGATTAAATGAACAGTTAAGAAAAATGTTGTATCCCTAGCTAGTATTGCTCTTCCTGTGCCATATAATTAATAAACTACTATACAAGGATTTCAAGCATCCAAAATTAATAAACAAAAAAACAAATAAAACAATGGAGATTACTATATGGTTAACGGTTAACCACTTCTACTAAATGGTGCCAAAGCATTTAGCCATTTTTCTGTGCCCTACAATTTCTGAACTTGCTAAGGAAATGAGCATTATTTCAGCCGCATATATCTATGTTTAAGTATCATATTTCTTGAGCTTCTGATGCACTTCTTTAGTGCAACCTTTTAGCTGCCAAAGTACATGCATGAACCCCTACAAAGATTAACTTTAATTCCTCGGTTAATTATTACTATATTACTATATATATATATAATAAATAAAAAATAAAAAATAAATCCTTATTATATTTATATAAATAATCACATTTCCTTCACTAGTCCATCAACCTCACTATACCAAACTCTTTCACAAACCAAAAACTTCAACCATAGCCCACCAAAACTCACATCACAATGTCCATCAACATGATCACATTCCTCCTAATTTTGGTCTCTATTGTCACTAACACCTTAGTGTTTGGTCAAAATACTGGTATCCAAGGTGAGTGGCATGTTTTGCATTCATCCATAGGCATATCTGCCATGCACATGCAAGTCCTACACAACAACAAGCTTATCATGTTTGATCGAACCGACTTTGGTCACTCTAACATCTCACTGCCTTATGGTCGTTGCCGCCATGACCCCCATGACAGTGCACTCGAAACTGATTGCACTGCTCACTCAGTCCTCTATGATATCGACACCAATACTTTCCGAGCTCTCATGGTACAAACTGACACTTGGTGCTCTTCCGGGGCTGTACTTCCAAACGGAACTTTGATTCAAATCGGTGGCTTCAATGATGGTGACCGCGTTGTTCGTTCATTCACCCCATGCGTGAGCGAAAACTGTGATTGGGTTGAGTTCCCACGTTACTTAATTGAAAGAAGATGGTATGCAAGTAATCAAATATTACCAAACGGTCGTATCATTGTTGTTGGTGGAAGAAGACAATTCAACTATGAGTTTTACCCTCAAAACCAAGGCCTTTTCAGGCTTGATTTTCTAGCTGAAACCAATGACGAAAGTGAAAACAATTTGTACCCATATCTACACCTTTTACCAGACGGAAACTTGTTCATTTTCGCTAACACGAGGTCTATATTACTCGATTACAACAACAATCGTGTCGTGAAAGAGTATCCTCGTGTTCCTGGCAATGATCCTCGTAATTATCCAAGCACAGGATCATCAGTATTGCTTCCTCTAGATGAGAATTTACCCAATGTTGTAGCTGAAATCATGGTATGTGGTGGTGCACCAAGAGATGGGTTTAGGCGTGTAGCACATGGGAGCTTTGGACAAGCACTTTCAACATGTGGTAGGTTAAATGTTAGTGATGAAAACCCTAATTGGGTTATGGAAGAAATGCCAATAGCAAGAGTCATGGGTGACATGTTGCTCCTACCTACTGGAGATGTCATTATAATAAATGGCGCAAGGCTTGGCACGGCTGGATGGGAAAATGGTCACGACCCGATAAGAGCTCCAGTCATTTATAGCCTTTCCAGACCCCAAAACGGGCGGTTTTCATTCATGGCCGCCTCCCAGACGCCCCGACTATACCATTCGGCCGCTGTTTTAATACCCGATGGACGGGTTATAGTAGGCGGTAGCAATCCACATGAGTATTATAACTTCACCGGAGTCGAATTCCCCACTGAATTAAGCTTAGAGGCCTTTTCGCCGCCCTATTTAGCAGAGGAGTACGCGGTGGTTAGGCCAAGAATTCTATCCCTACATGAGAATATAGGGTACAGTGAGTTTTTCACTTTGATGTTTAGCGTGCCACAGTATTTGTCATCAGAGGTTTTGACTGTAAGAATAGTTGCTCCATCGTTTACAACACATTCATTCTCTATGAATCAGAGAATGGTGGTGCTGAAATTGATTGGGGTGGAACATGTTGCACCACATACCTTAAAGGTGACCATGAGAGGGCCATCCACGGCTGAGATTGCGCCACAGGGATATTATATGTTGTTTGTGGTGCATGCTGAGATACCAAGTTCTGGCGTGTGGGTGAAGGTGCAATAATGTGGGTTTTGATTGTAAAACTGTTTAGTTAATTTTGAACTTTAGCTTAATGTTTGCTGGCTTATTTATGTACTTGCAAGAAAAAAGGGGTTGGGAGGAAGGTGTGTGATTATATAATTACAGTTAGAATTTAGTTTCTGAAAGTTGAATTGCGTGTTTTGAATTTCTGTGCTTTAAATATTAAGCAATAGTTTTTTTTAGGTGGAAGGGAAAGAATTCCAACAGAGATAAACAATCAAATTTTAATGCTTAGACAACAATGTTTCTTCTTTTCTTTCATTTTTTATTCAATTGTTGAATAAGTATGGTATGTGATTTGAACCATGGTAACCTGAATCCCACAAACGAAAAAGCAGTTATATATAACTCGTATGTTTAGCAAAAAGGAAAATACTAAAGCTACTAGCTAAAATTTTTAACTTTACAAGCTTATCTAGTAAAGAATGTATGCGACATGAATAACATAATAGATAAATAAAATTTTTAATTACATTTTTTACTTATTTAAAAGTTAATACTTGGAAAGTTTACGTGGTAAAATTTATTGTATGGATAACATTAGGAAAGCACTGGAATTATTCATTAATACATGCATGCTCATATACAATTAATCCACCAAGACCAAGGTATCACAAATAATATTATTTGCAAAATTATGTGATGGTAATAGTACTTACCTAGATGATATCAAATTTATCAATATTTTCAATTTCATGAGGTATGAAAGTAATGACCAAAACAAAAGGTAATTATAAATTTGGTGTTAGAATTCTCAATGTACATTGTAACACCTACTATAATTGGCGCATCATGCTGTTAAAAGAAAATCTCAATTACCATAGAGTAGATACTATGGATTAACTAGATGATAGATCCAATCGTTTCAAAAGAATTTTAAAAGGGATTCTCTCATGTATCCCAAAAAATAAAAACTGCATATGAGAAACCTTGTTGGCTAGTAACATTTTGGCTCTAGAACACTCTGAATTTTGTCTTCAACGGCTTCTTTAATGGCTTTGAAGATGGCTGTTTAATACAAGACTACAAGTCAAGCTTGAAAAAGTATATCATATATTTATCAACACGCCTACCTCATTTTTTCTCGTCTTCTGGAGCCTTTTCCTTGTTGGTCAAAGCAAGTTATCCAATTTATTGGTATGCCGTATGAGGCTCCCTTCTATATTCTCAATTTCGCATACAGTTCTGTAAAAGCTTAAAAAATCTATTTTTCTTAGATTAGCTGTAAAGCCAACTTTCACATTTGTCTCATGTCAACAAGATGGTGTTGAAAAAAGCTTTTGGTTTTCAAAGGCATCTAAGGAAAAGTCTATCAAAGACAAATTGTGAAATTAAAGCCTTCCAATGATTTTAAAAGTCATAACCTTGAGATCATAACTTTGTGTTTGGTTCTTCATTTCAGGGTTTTTATTTTAGGATAAGGATAGGTTGACATCATCTTTTTACCTTTTTTTTTTCATTATATTGAAAAGCTATGGACATCAATATTAATATTTGTGGACATTAATATTCACATCTAGATGGTAAGTGTGTGGTGAAGTTGGTTAAAGTAGTGTGAACTAATATTTATTTCTTTTAATTTTATATATATAAAACTTTTTGACATTTACGAGTAAGGAAATAGAATAAATTGATTCACATCATGGATAACATTACCCAAAAAAAAAAAATAACGTGTAAGTCTCTTAATACTTAATAGTCCTATCTTCCTCGTTCAAGAAATCTCAAAATCTGCTCCAATTCGGATGAAATAAGGTGGTTCACTGGTTCTGTTTTATCAAGTGAATTTTTCATCCTTGCTGAGTTACTTATTTACGCAGATGAAACAATTTAAAGCTGAGTTTTAGAAGATAACTATGTTTTTCAAAAAAAAAAAAAAAAACCAAAAGGCTAACCATGCTGAGTGAAACTTGAGTAAGCTAACCTTAAGCTCAAGTTTCAATCATCATTAAATGTGTTAACCATGCGCAAATGTACGTGATCAATTACATGCGTAATCGTGGGTGTCAATAGACTTAATATATACTTTTAAGTTTTAAGTCTTAAACGATTTAACCAATAATAATCTCACCAATTACACTTGAAAAAACAAAGCTATGCATTGCATATGCTTCGATGAATCAGTAGAATTGCTTACGAATCACGTGAAATTTCATGGGTGATATAAGACATGTAAACTCTCTCAATACTAACTAATTAGATAAGCCGAGCTCGTTCTGATAAAGTCTCTTTACTCATTAAGATGCTTGGTCACCTTTTCAAGATTATGGCCCGGGTGTTGACCCGGATAAGCATGCATCAACATTACATAGGAGTAGGAGTTGCTAGGGATGGGGTCTTGGAGTTTATTAGTAGTAGAGTAGGATTGGTTTATTAGATGTTTGAGTAGTGGTTCCTAATTATTAGGAATAGTTTTAGGTGAGTATTATCTTTAATTGTTATGTCTAGTTATCTTTTAAGAGTTGTATTTCAAGTTAATCACTTCTATTCATCATTGTATTTAAACAATGGAGAATCATTAATGAAGTAATTAGAAAATTAAATTCAAATTCAATTCTCTCCTACATTTAGGAGATTAGTCATCTTAAATTCGACTAAGTTATCTTTATTTGCTTTATTAAAAATCGGGTTCATTACATTTGGTATCAGAGCGACGATCCTTAATGAAGATTTCAAAATTCAAAGGCGGAGATCCTCTTTGGTGGCTTTTCGAGGTCTACAACTTCTTTGCTCTTCAAAACACCCCACTGGTTTCCATTGCTTCTTATTTTATGGAAGGAGAGGCGTTGGAGTGGTTTCAAGACCTCGAGGCATCGAGATCATGCACAGATTTGGTGGAGTTTGTATGTAGCCTACAAGATCGTTTTCGAACACCGATCCATGATGCACCAATGGAAGCTACGACCCAAGAATTTCCTCTTAAATTGACTAAGATTCAAGAATCCAAGGAGATCTTGGAGGTTGAGGAACAATCTAAGATTCAAGAAGTGGAGGTGACATTAAAGATTGACCAACCAATAAAGGCTCAAGAAATTGAAGAAAGTACAAAGATCAATGAGCAATAAGATTTTCAAGATCTTAATGCATGCAAATTGTACCTAAGGTCCCAAGGGTTCTTAGAAAAAGAATCTCTTAAGGATGATATTGAAAGTAGACCAATCTACGAAGAAACGTGGGGCCAATTGTCAAAGAGAAGTGTATGCACATGGGGGTCAAGATTTCACTAAGTTATTGGGAAACTCCATAAAAAATAATCTTCATTACATTTTCCCTTCCCCTTCAAGATGAATCTTTTCCTCAAGATTCAATAACTTAGTGAAATCTTGACCTCTATGTGCATGCACTTCTCTTTAACAATTGGCCCACGTACATGAAGGTTATTTCTACTTCGTAGAGTAGTCTACTCTCGATGTCATCCCTGAGAGATTCTTTTTCTAAGAACATTTTGGAGTTTAGGTACAATTCACATGAATTAAGATCTTGAAAATTTGGTTGCTCAATGATCTTTGTACTTTCTTGAACTTCTTGAACTATGATTGGTTCATCAATCTTTGATGTCACCTCACAATCTTAGATTGTTTTTTGACCTCCAAGATCTCCTTGGATTAATTCTTGAATCTTAGTCAATTCAAGAGGAAATTCTTGGGTCGTAGCTTCTATTGATATATCATGGATTGGTGTTCGAAAACGATCTTGTAGGCTACATACGAACTCCACCCAATCTGTGCATAATCTGGTCTTGAAAGTGCATAATCTCGATGCCATGAGGTCTTGAAATCACTCCAACGCCTCCCCTTCTAGAAAATAACAAGCAATGGAAACCATGTGATGTGGTGGGGTGTTTTCAAGAGCAAATAAGTTGTAGACCTCAAAAAGCCACCAAAGAGGATCTCTACTTTTGAATTTCGAAATATTTATTAAGGATCGTTGCTCTAATACCAAATGTAATGAACCAGATTTTTAATATAGCAAATAAAGATAACTTAGTCAAATTCGAGATGACTAATCTCAACGTAAGAGAGAAATTGAATTTGAATTTAATTTTCTGATTTCTTTATTAATGATTCTTCACTGTATAACTACAATGACTGAATAGAAGTGATAATTGAAAATACAACTCATACAACTCCTAAAAGATAATTGAAATAACAACTAAAGATAACACTCACCTAAAACTATTCCTAATAATTAGAAACCATTACCCAAACAGTTAATAAACCAATCCTACTCTACTGCTAATAAACCCACCTAATCCTACATCCAGGACCCGCAGCTCCATGTAACGTTCATGCATGCTTATACGGGTCAATAGTTGCAAGTGTTAACAATTCATGCTTGAAAGCATCTAAGGTGATAACACTCATCTGTAGTAAAAGAAAAGTTTGAAAAATCCCGTTTGTAGATTATCGAGAATCGTCGGTGCAGTGGAATATATTACCACAGAAAATAAATATTCAAAGCAATATAATAATGGTGAGTTGGTGACAGACAGATTGGTCACAAAGTGGAAAGTAAATGAAAACCTTTTCGATGAAAAAAACATTACAGAGATGAACCATGTCCCATCGAAAATCACTAAAGATCTATAAACAATTACTTAATTAAGTGTACGTATGATACATTGTAATAGAAATTAGTATTATAAGAAATAGAATAAGCTGTAATGGAATAAGTATTACTATTCATCAATTTGGTAACAACACATGAATAGAACCCTAAATCTGTATTCCATAGTTTGATACAATATAATAACGTGGTGGAATGACATTATATTTTAGTCAAATTCCTAAAATACCCTTTTTGAAATGCATTATATATTTACACTTTTTGTGAGTCTTGTTTAGTATTCAATTTTGTATAAATTGAAAAATACCAGTACAATACAGATTTAATAATAAAAACAATACTGGTATATGCTTTAAACACAAAAACCAAAAGCAAAAAAAAAATTATATAACTAGTTATTTTTTCCATGAGCAGTACCATACAGATTAACAACAATGGTTATATAGAAAAAAAATAACTAGTACTATACAAATTAAAAACACCAGCCAGTAAACACAAAAACCAAAAGCAAAAAATAAATAAATACAGGTATATGTTGTAAACACAAAAACCAAAAGCAAAAATAATTATATAACTGGTTATTTTTTCCATGAGCAGTACCATATAGATTAACAACAATGGTTATATAGGAAAAAAAAAATAACCAATACTGTACAGATTAAAAACACCAGTAAACACAAAAGCCAAAAGCAAAAATATATATATATATATATATATATTGGTATATGCTGTAAACACAAAAACCAAAAACAATTCTTTTTTTTTTCCCATGAGCAGTACCGTATAGATTAACAACAATGATTATATAGGAAAAAAAAATAACCAGTACTATACAGATGGAAAACACCAGTAAACACAAAAACCAAAAGCAAAAAAATAAATAAATACTGGTATATGCTGTAAACACAAAAACCAAAAGAATTTTTTATTTTTTTTCATGAACAGTACCATATAGATTAACAACAATGGTTATATAGGAAAAAAAAAAAATAACCAGTACTGTACCGACTGAAAAACCAGTAAACACAAAAACCAGTACTGTACAGATTAACAATAATGGTTATATAGGAAAAAAAAAAACCAGTACTGTACAGATTGAAAAACTAGGGGAAAAAAAAAATTAGTACTGTACAGATTAAAAACACCAACCAAACGAATAGAGAGAGAAAGAGGAGAGAGAGAGAGGACCTCTACAACCATAGAGAGAAAGATGAGATAGAGAGTATCTCCATAGCCAACTAGAGGAAGATGACCTTGACAGCCTAAGAGAGAAAGAGAGGAGAGAGAGAGAGAGAGAGAACCTGATGAGGAAGATGAAGAGCAAGAGAGAGAAAGAGGAGAGAGAGAGAACCTATTGAGGAAGATGAAGAGCAAGAGAGAGAAAGAGGAGAGAGAGAGAACCTGATCAGGAAGATGAAGAGTTAAAGAGAGAAAGAGGTGAGATAGAGGTAAAAGCGTATGTTTTGATCGAGTCTTTTGGGTATTTTATATTTTATAGTTAGTACGTAAGGTAAATGAATAGTTATTACACTCCTTTTTGGGAGGAATAGCTATTTCTTCATTTTGAGGAATAACTATTACTAAGAATGACTATTCCTTGTAATAAAAACATAATCAAACAACTAAATAGCTATTTCTACGTAATAACTATTATATTACAGGGTCTATTACAACGTACTAAACGAGCCCTTATAATTTTTTTTGCTATGCTTAGACCTATATGTAACTTCAACAAACTCTCAAATTGCCTTCCTACCACAATAGTCCTAGAATCTTTAAAATCCCTTTGACCTCCACTAAACCTGACTCTCTATGGTAATGGTTAAAAATGAATTAAAGCTTGACGTTATTAGCATCTATGGTAATAATGCAGTGTTGTAGTAACTAGTAAGTAATCAATAATCATAGAGTTGGTAAGTAATTTTCCATCATAATAAAGCTACAAATTTTGACTTCTTAGCGTGTATTGATGAGGTTAGATTTTTTATTTTATTTTTTTTGGTTAGATTAAAGATAAGTAGAGAGGGCCACAAGTATGTTAAAGACCCTATTTAGACCTAAACTGTGCGTTGACTAGGAGTCAATACTTAAAGGGTCTAGATGAGGAACCAAATGATGCGGGATAGGGGATCGCAAACAGTACTCTCTCTCAGTTGAGTTCAACTATAACTTAATTCCAATCTCATAGAAGTTCCAATAACATTCATTATTGGCATTTTGAGAAATCTAAAGTTAATAGTTCAATATCAACATAACAGAAAACCTCGTGAACATATAAAAGAGATTATAAGGTAGTTTAGGACTACAAATAAATGCGTAGTCTCACTCTCACATGAACATAAATGGTGGGTCCAACTAATTAAATTCATAGTAGGACCCACTACTATGTGAGAAAAGAACTACGCATTTATTTATAGTCGTGGATTACTAAATAATTTTCCGAACTTATAAACTAACTTAAACTTGACAAAAATGAACTAATTAAACTAACTTAATTTGGATGAATTCATAATTCCTTACAATTCTTAATTAATTTACACATAGCAAAACATTAAGCTCGGTTTTAATCACACAAGCCAACTAACCAATCCAACTATAACTCAAATAACCAACCCTAAAGCTTAAAACTTTGATCACCAATCGATTCTTAAAGAATTTACACATAGCAAAACGATTAAAGCTCCGTTTTAATCACACAAGCCAACTAACCAAACCAACTCTAACTCAAGTAACCAACCCTAAAGCTTAAAACATCGATCACTAATTGAAGCAACATTACTTTCATATAAATCCGATAGTTATACAATTTTGATTATGTATTATCAATCACAAATTTAACATGTGTTGGTCTAAAAAAGTAAATTGGGTTTTCATGATGTGGACTCTCTCACCTCCATCTCATCCTATCCAATTCTTCCCCGTACTCCACCATTTGCTTTCTCATTGGTGCATTTTACTTTCAGTCTGTGAAACCATTGGCGTATGAAAGCGTCAATGACATTTTCGTAATTTCCAGTAACAACAAACCCGTTTACTAACCGCTCAATATATGATAACCCACTCCGCTAAGTTTTCCCTCCTATTAACACTTTCCTTCCTCTCCCTCTCCTTCTCTCCAAAGCCTTTGACCCCCAAAAACCCGAGGGAAAATTAATAGAAAGCAAAATATATAAATAGTGAAAATCACTCAGAAAGCGAAAATTGAAAGAAAGAGAGAAAAAAAATAAATAAATAAAGAGTGTGAAAATTAAGTGAGAGAATTCAGAGAGAGAGAGAGAGAGATGAAGCACATTTTCAAGAAGCTTCATATAGGAAGCAACCACGACCCGACCCGATCCAACGAAAACCCTAACGTGAACTCCGCCACGTCGTCTACATCTCCATCGTTTGCCCCCGATCAACGTCCGGTTTCCGGTCAAAATTCCGGCGCCGCCCCTCCGGCTAGTCCTTCGACTGCGACGGCAACTTCTCCGGCGAGTAACGCTGCGGGTTTAGGTACGGTGTCTTCGGCTGCTGCGGCTGCTGCTGCGGGGGCTAATCGAGCGGACTATATCTCGTCGGAGGAGGAGTTCCAGGTTCAGCTGGCCCTAGCGATCAGCGCGTCGAATTCGGAGTTCCGAGATGATCCGGAGAAGGATCAGATCAGAGCGGCGACGCTGCTGAGCTTGGGAGGTCATCGGAGGGATTTGGTGAGGGATAAGGAGGAGGTTTCGGCGGAGACTTTGTCAAGGCAGTATTGGGTGAGTTTTCGTTGTTGAACTCCTGGAGTTGAAATTCAGTGAATTTTTAGTGAACAGTCTTGAATTAGAGGTTTTTGCTTAGTGTTTGGTAGCTAATTTCTTGTTTTGAGTTTTGGATTGGTGTAACTTAGGGCATTTACTGTTCATTTCTGCCAACTGTTTGAAATTGGGTTATATTACTGTTGAATTATAAGTAGAGGGAGCTGGGTTAATTGAGCAGTGATTGAGAATTGCATATAGTGAAATGTACTAATGAGCTTGAATTAGCGGCTTTTGGTAGTAGACAATTTGTATTGGGTTGTGAATTGTTTGTAGCCAACTCCTTAAAATTGTCTAATTTAATTTTGAATAAGGGGTAATTTGGTTCATTGAGCTGTGATTGCTTGTTGGATGTAGTGAGTTGTATCATATGAGCTATTTTATGGTGGTCTATTTGGTGTGTATAACATACGCTTTTGGTTTATGTTGATAAGAACATTATAAGTGGGTTGAGTCTGATTTTTTTTAGCCTTTTCTGAACTTTGTGCGTTTCTTGATTGTACCCTATGAGCTTGGGTTGCCAATATTTACTTGGGTTTTGGTGATTTCTATTAAATTATTTGGTGCCTGGGTTTTAGAAGTGGTGTTTATTTGGGAAAATAGTTGATATTATCTTCATGTAAGCTAAGTTTTGTTCAAGAAGATAAAACTATGTTGTAAGTGCTTATTTGCAAGTAGTTCGGATGGAATTGGTCAACTTTAAAATAGAACCATTGACTGTGTATTTGCTTCTATCCAAATGTTGAGAAAGCGTTATTGTGCACAAAAGTTACTTTCCATGGGATATTTATAGAGAAACAACTCATTTCTGCAATTTGGTTTAGGCAAAGTGAGTAACATCAAAAGCACATTCTTTACTTAAGTTGTTTGAATTCTATTTCCCTAAGATTTCATGTATTTTCCTATGACATGCTAAGTTCTGCCATTTGGGGGTCTTAGTTTTTGGCAAATTTTTTTTTTTTTTATAAATTATTATGGCTATATACTTCTGCATAGGGATTATAATATTCTAGGAGTGTTAATTAGGGGGAACTGTCTACTTCTGTGTTACTCATTGGCAAGTGAGGCAAAATTTGGTTCAAGAAGATTGAAGTTAGGAAAACTTGAAAAACCCCATTTGTGACTCAAGTTGGTTAATTTGGTGTTCTTGAACATTTTGTCCATCTTTATGTCCTAAACAAACTGCACTGTCATGGTTATGTGGTGTTGACCTTTTTTGTGTGTGGTTTATGTGGGGATAATTTGCCTTTGATAATTGGCTGGAACAATACAATCCATATAGTATTGATTTAGGGAAAAATGCAATAACATTGCACTATGCACCATTGCTTTAGGCAAAGTATTTTGTGTACAAGCAGAAAGCTACCAAAGTTCTGCTCTGACTGGATTGCACACTTGGAAGTGGTGATTTTGGTAAACCAGGAGATGATTTCCTTAGCGGTAAAGCTTAGTTTTGTGTTTGCCACAGACAGTATAGCCAGTTTGAGGGTTTAGTTTGATTATTGTAAATGCATAGTGACTTTTATTTATATTTTTTTTATAATGTTACATCTTAACAAGAGATATTGTGGTTTTGGCTAGCACACAAAGAGTGAGAGAGAGAGAGAGAGAGTGAGAGAGAGGAAGGAGAGGAAAGATTTCCATGGTTTCAAAATATTAATATCCACTTTTTAGATATCTTTCCTTATTCAAACTTATCAAAAAAAAAAAAAAAAAAAGATATCTTTCCTTATTAATGTTGCAATTTAGGAGGCAGAAGTAATTTTGGATATGTAAAATCTATGGTGCAACTGGAGCTTGCCCCAACTTTATTATGATGTTCTTAGATGTTTGCATCTATGTTAATGCTTGAATATGTTTTGCTTGCATATCTACTGACAGTTTAAAAAATGTTTTCATGCTTCTTCTATTTATCTTGATGTGTGTTGGTTTCTTTGGTTCACCAGGAATACAATGTACTTGACTATGAAGATAAAGTGGTGGATGGTTTTTATGACATATATGGGCTCTCCACGGATTCTGCAAACCAAGGAAAGATGCCATCTCTGACAGATCTTGAAACAAACCTTGGTAGTTCTGGCTTTGAAGTTGTAATGGTTAATCAAAGAATCGATCCTGCCCTGGAAGAGTTACTACAAATTGCACACTGTATTGCTTTAGACTGTCCAGTCACTGAGGTTGTTGTGTTGGCACAGAGGCTTGCTGAACTAGTTACGGGACATATGGGTGGGCCTGTGAAGGATGCTAATATTATGTTAGCACGGTGGATGGAAAGGAGGACGGAGTTGAGGACGCCTCTTCAAACAGGTGTGTTGCCTATTGGGTCCATCAATGTTGGCCTTTCTCGACATCGTGCTTTGCTTTTCAAGGTCAGCCATCAGACTTTCATTATTGACTTTACTCTCTTTAGGCCATATCGTATTTGATCTGGTTTCTTGTGGCTATCCTGGCTATTGAAAAACTAAGGCCAAATTTGGTATATGCCATGCCACAATTATTGATGGATACTTTCTCCACCTAGAATTTCCAATGCATGGTGTTGAAAAGCCAACTTGAGCAGTACCATCTTAGTTGCTTGTAGCAGGGTAGCTTATTACTTTGTGCGCATCCATAGTGTTAGATATGGGTGTTATATTATTAGTGAATCAAATGTTGTTTTTGAGTTTTTGTTTTCCCCTTGTAAGATGATTCTTCTTAAGAAGTATAGGGGTGTGATTTTCTTAGCTGAGCAATATTATGAGTGAATCAAAATGTTTGGTTTTGATAAAAACTCGGCCTTATATGATATGTTTCTGCCACATGACTTAAGGTAATTTATTATTTTTGTTCAATTTTGATGATATTAGTAAAATCTTTTGTTTGATTTAGATATGATTTTTAATTAACCAGCGTATGTCACGGGCATACTGCTAGTTATTAAAAGAAGTTAAATTTAGTGATTAACGTGATAAAAACATTTTGTTGAAAGTTTTCTGCATTATAATTGAGCAATTGTTCATTGTTTTGCAAACTTTTATATAAATATACTCAGGTTTAACTATTGATCTATATGAAGTTCCTCTAATATTGTGAGTTAGGGCACTACCTGGGAGCTGTATACTTACTGTCTTTGTTTCTCTTGATGTAGGTATTAGCTGACAAAATCAAGATGCCTTGTAGACTAGTAAAAGGTAGTCATTACACTGGTGTTGAAGATGATGCTGTCAACATAATAAAGTTGGAAGATGAAAGGTCATGAATTGTAATTTTTTCTCCTTTGTGTATAATGATGTTCTATATATATTAATCTTGCGATGGAGTTTAGATTTTTATCACTAAGGCAATCTGCAGAAGTTAAGTGTTGCTTTAGTGTTAATTGTGTGTTGCATAGGTGTGTGTGTAGTCCCAAATTAGACGTGTATTAGGTCAAACTGGGCTATATAAGTGATTACAAAGGAACCCTAATTGTAACTTAGAGTAGTCCTTGTTAGGGTGTAGTGTAGGTGTGCATTTTCCCAGGGTCATGACAACAATCCAAATTCAAAATTCATGCATGTTCCGTGGTTTTTTCTCTGTTATATGCTTATTCTCTCCTATATGCAATAAAGAATATCTTCTTGAGATTCATGCAAATTGAGTGTGTGTGCGCATGTCTAATTTGGTTCATAATTGGTTTTAACTTATTTTTGCTTCTACACAGATCTAATGTATATTTTTCTGCCTTCAGGGAGTTTTTAGTTGATCTAATGGCAGCTCCTGGAACACTTATACCAGCTGATATTCTAAGTGCAAAGGAAACTACCTTTAAGCCATACAATCCAAAAATAAACAAAATCCCATCTCTCCATTCGTCTAATGACATTGGAGTTGCATACTTAAGACCAAAGCCTTTACTTGGTGAAGGTAGCAGTCAAAATTTTGCAGTGGAGAGTAGCTCACCCTTGGATAGAAGCTCCTGTTCTGAAAAGGAAGAATCAATGCCTTCATTCCCAGGTACAAGTGGTGATACTGCTGTTGGTTCATCAGGTATATCCAATAGGCCAACTCCCAATCAGTCGGATCATCTTTCCTCATCCGGCATTGGCACCTCTATGTATAAAGGGAATCGTGGGTCCCATGCAGTCGGTGATGGTGTGAGGATGAATCTCAACGTAGTTCCATATAACCAAAATAGCCCAGAGGACTCACAAAACCTTTTTGCAGATCTTAATCCATTCCAGATAAAAGGAACTGGCAAAACTTCTGTGCATAAGTCCCTCGGAAAAAAGAGTATGATTGTAGAGGGTCTCTTTTCAAGAATGAATCTGCCTAATTATCATAATCTGAGAGGTGACGGTTTAAAGCTAATTCAAATAGGCCAACTGATGATCATCTTTCCTCATTAGCTTCTATGTATAAAGGGAAGAGACCGATGAATAACCCTAGCCCAGAGGACTTACAAAACCATTTTGTCGACCCCATGTGTCATTGATGTGGAAGAATCGATATGCTCTCAATGAAGTCCCTCGGAAAAAGGAGTATGATTATATGGAGGGTCTCTTTCCAAGAATTAATCGTGAGCCTAATGACTATAATCTGCAATCGTTAGCTTCCACCAGTTCTAATATGTCTGGAAAGATCTATGGTGATGGTTTCAAATCAGCTGGTAATTCAAATATGTCTAGTATGGGCAGTAATGCAGCAAATTCTGCCAGTGGCACCAGTTCATTGTTGGAAGCTAGCACAAGTAAGTTTAATAGGTTGCCTTTGGTTGAGGATTTGAATGCTAATTTAAAGCGAGAACGTCCTAGGAATGGGGAGGAATCGCAAAGCAACATAGTGGATGTGGTTAAAGAACATGAAGACAATGAAATTGCTTTCCTCGATCGTAGAAAGTGTACACATGACAGATTTATGGGGACCAATTTGAAGTTGAAGGATCCAGAAAGTCCTAGCTCGTCTGTTGACTCTAGCACAAGTAGGGTTGATCAAATATTTGATGATGTGGATGTAGGAGAATGTGAAATTCCTTGGGAACACCTGGTTCTTGGTGAAAGGATTGGACTAGGTAATGCATATGACTTGTTAGATGTCTATTATATTTGGCAATCTTGGTAATCATTTTGAAATTTGGTTTTTGTTCCGTCTTCTATATATATATATATATATATGTACTTGTGTGTGTGTATTACTAATTATAGTGTATTGGCTATGGTCTTTGGGCCAAATGGCATCTTCTCCCCACAAAACAAGGGATGAGTGTGTTAGTTGTGTTAAACAAAAGGAAGAGTTATAGTAAGTGTATTAATTATGTATTGGAAAGTTATCTTCTTTTCAAGGATCAACTCTCTCTCTCTGTCTGCCTATAAAAAGAATGGTTAATCCTTTAAGAGGTAAAAGTTTCATCTTATTTTGGTAGCTTTGTACTAGTGTTATGCCTAATAGATTAAGTATTGGGAAGAGATGCTCATTTATTCCAATCCTTGCATAGCAATAACCCTTTGTTTTTGTAGGAATTTTTCTAATTTTTTATTCAATTTTCTTGTTAATAGGTTCATATGGGGAGGTTTATCATGCTGATTGGCATGGCGCGGTGAGTTCTATAATTCCTATTTGTAGTACATATCATTGCTATGTATTGTCACATTTTGCTATTTGCTCCTTTGCTTTGAATTAGAAGAATTGCATCTTGTTGTTTATTTATCTTTTGCTTTGTATGATTCCTTCAATTTTAAAGATGACTTGATGTTTTTTTGTTAATTTTACTCAACTTGAATTCGAATGTCAATGCCTTTTCTATTGATAAATCGATCCTTTTACTATTAGACTATTGAAAAACTATTGCTAGTTTCAAAAGCTTAAGCTATTAAGAAATGGTGAATTTAATCATTAAACCTATTTCTAACATTCTTCTTCATGTGTGGGGTTAGACTCCTTCTCAATAAGTGGGACTCAACACATGAAATTTTTAACTTTTTAAATGGGAGGTAGAGTGGAGACAGGGTTCGAACTCAAGACTTCTTATTTTGATACCATGATAAACTACAATTAGTTCCAAAAGTTTAAGTTATTAGGAAATAGTGAATCTAATCATTTAACTAATATTCTAAAAACTACGATAACACGTGATATTTTTTTTTTTGTCAAATCAAATCTCTTTATTATTCTCATCATCCACTGTAGAATGTTTGTACACATAGTGATGGATTCTGATAATATTGATACAAGTAATGTTGCGAATTACCTGTATGTTGTGGCACCATTAGTAAGTGGGAAACTTAGATGACCATCACCTGTATTTGTCATTGGCGAACTACAGATTGAACTCTATGTTCTCACTATCACTGGTGAACAGATTGCATTATCTTAATTATGCATAAGTGTGGAAGTTATAGCCCTATCTATTTTCTGGAAGTTAATAGAAGACAAAAACGTTATAAGATAGATCTTCTATTGTTGAGCTGCGTCTTCGTCTTTGCGTCTTTATTATGAAATTGAACAGGAAAGAATTCGAGCAAATTATTCAGGTTTGTCATTGGGCGGCCAAGGGACACTCGATCAAGGGTAGGAAAAGCTCCAACCTTTGATTTTGGAATTGTACCTTTCCACATAAGAAGCTGCTTCGGCTATCTATTGTTTTACTTTCTTTATCATTAACATAGGAGCTTTTAGACAATGAAGGGAAACTGATAATCTAATATATCTTCTGGTGAATTTTGAACAACAGGAGGTCGCTGTGAAGAAGTTATTAGACCAGGATTTCTCAGGTGCTGCTTTGGCTGAGTTCAAAAGAGAAGTAAGCAATGAATTAGCCTTCTATATATGCATGTGATATAGCTCTGTTTGTTTCGAAGAAAAAAATAAATAAAAAATTAACGCCTTACTTTAAATGCTTCATTTTTTAAACACATCCAGCAAAATAGTAGAAAAAAGGTTGCTGACTACAAATAGTTCAACTCAACTAGGCCTTGTACAATAACCTGAGATGTTAAATACTGTTGTGCAATAATGAATATTTAATCACCCAGAAGCGAATTTTTTTTTTTTCGAAAACTAAGCATTCTTGGTAGCAGTGGTGTTGTCTTGTTGATGGCTGGTGACTGTGTTGGTAACAGAAGCAATGCCAGTAAGGGAGCAGGATGTGATGGCACTACCAGTGGTGGTGTTGCATACACCTTTTGCTGCCTTAAAAAATTTTAATGATGAGATTTACAGTCCAAGTTCAATTTGTTAACATCTCCACCAACACAAACGATTCCCCAAAACTGCAAAACCCAACCTAACCCTTTGATAAGATAATGGTCTCTGGTGATAGAATGGAATGGCATGACAAGAATTGTGGGGCAAGTTGATTTGTTTATTTTATGTCTTTTCCTCTCGAAAACTGGACATATTGGACATGACATCATCCCCCTTGACACAGAAAAGAAAAGATAGTATCCAAAATCATTGACCTGCATTTTTTTTTTTCTGTAATATAAGGTACGGATAATGCGTAGACTGCGGCATCCAAATGTTGTTCTTTTCATGGGTGCTGTTACGCGTCCTCCAAACCTCTCCATCATTACTGAGTTTCTTCCAAGGTATTGCTCTGTACCTCATTTTGTTGTCATTTCTTAATGAGTTGGATTTTTTCCAAAACAACATTCATTCGCATGAGATTCTAATGGTCCCTGCAATTTTACCTGCATTGATTCATATGTAAATGCATACATTTCATTTCATAACTAGTGTTACTAAATTTTGATATTTCAGGGGAAACTTATATCGAATTCTTCATCGTCATCAATGTCAAATTGATGAGAAGCACAGAATAAATATGGCTCTTGATGTGGTATGACATTATTAATTCTGCATTCCTTTTTAATCATCATTTACATCATACCCATATTTAAAGCTACTGTTATCTTGCAGGCAAGGGGCATGAATTGCTTGCATGCCAGCACACCCACAATTGTTCACCGGGATTTGAAGTCTCCAAACCTTTTAGTTGATAATAACTGGAATGTCAAGGTATATGATGATTTCCTTTAAATGTTGTTTTAGCATATCAATTCTTCCTTTCATTAATTATTTCTCTCCTAGCTATCTTTCTACTTACATAATTTTTATTGGTGGTTTATAATGTCCTTGATAGTTTGGAGTCACCTTTGCTTATGAATAAATTTTGAGTTTACTATGTCTGTTTCTAGTTGTTTGTGGTGTTTATTGTTTCCTATATTGAATATAGTGCCAATGAATGAGTTGCATCTTTCTAATCCTATTTTTTTATTAATCACTTACTGCCAACTTATATTTCTCTAAACTGCTGTCTAATGTATCATATGGACAGGGAGATATGCATAATGCTATCATAGTTAGATTCTTGTGGTCAACTGATAAAAGGTCTCTGGTACTTGAGGGAAATGAGTGGTAATGTAAATAGGTTTTATACCACATTTTGTGTTGTCTTAATTGAACTTGCCCGAGCTTAAACCTACCTACTCTAGAGCATAGCCCTTACTCTATAAGCCTGGTTAATTTTGTATCAGGGAGCTTGTTCAAGAAGTCAGGAGTGACTTTCTTTTGGCCTAGATGAACCTTAGTATAGTTACTGGTGACATAAAGTACATGAAGTGAATGTCCTGCACATGACATGGGTATACGTATAAGCTATGCAGTCAAAAGACGTGGATGGATATGTTTGATATATATGTTGAAGTGGTAAAGAGGAACAAATTTCTTGTTTGCCTCAAGTTTCCTCATTCCTAATGAGAAAAAGAAATTAAGAGAGAGAGAGAGAGAGAGAGAGAGAGAGAGAGAGAGAGGCTTCTACTTCTGATTTGCTTCTTTGTTGAAATCATATTACGGTTTGAATGAAGTATCCATGGTGCACATGGTATACAAATACATTTTTCAATATGACTATTTTTGAGCCATAGCCTGTGCTCAAGTCTGACAAATCTGATGAGTGATGACATAGGACAGGCATCAAAATCTGCTCATGGTTGCTGGTGGGCTGAGGGTAGGGACATATTGAGGTCTTAAGAATTGTAGTGGTGGACACAAGGCTTTATCAATTTTAAACTGATTAGGGGTTGAATAAGTTTTATGTTTTGTAGGCAAAAGGGGGTAGATTTGAAGGATACAGGTTGCTTGAGATTGAAGTATATGTTGCCAGGGCTTCTCTGGGCGGCGGCTGTATTTAGGATCTTGGTGCTGCTTTGATGGTGGCTTAAGTTAGGGAAGGATTGGGGTTGTGAAATTAGGGTTTTAAGAAGAAAGAAAAAGGAGTGTAAGCAGTGCAGAGTATTCTCAATGTACTGAGCTTTAAGGAGGAAAGAAGAAAAAAATAAGAAGAGAGAGCACACTAGCCATTGTTGCCTCAGCACTCAAGCACCAAATTTCTTTATCTTCTCCTATACGATAAGACTTCTAATTCGACTACTATGCTAAACAAGAGATTTAATTGAAATCTAAGAAAAACAAGACTCTTAAATTTCCTAGAGGAGACTAGATTGACTTAATTAAGAAAATATATAAATAAAAAAATAAAAATTGCAGGATTCTTGTGAAATTCCAGTTCTCCCCTGCACATTAATACCTAAAGCTTATTTTAAGCCTCAAAACCCTTTAAGTTGACCTTAGGAACAATACCAATCTTTGTTCAACTAGGCATTGCATGTAGCTAAAAACCTCTACTTGTCAAAACTGGAATGTAAAAAGAAAACAGCAGCGAGATCACTTTTTCCTTGTTTACGTCATCTGATACTCGAATGCTCACCTGCACCTGACACATGATGCACCCCTTAAAATACTTGAATCTATGTAATATTGGTCTGCCTAGGGATCTTTTCAAGCCAAAATCTTCTTCAGTTCTGAATTTTAGAAATGGTTTATGAGCAAAGCCCTTTGTTACTTGGTGTTTTTAGCCTGGAAGTCAGGATGGAGTATGGCTTGTTTAGACTGGTGAAGCTTAACAAGCTTGTTGATGCACTGTGTGGGGAATTATATGGTACATTGATACCCTCCTTATACTAAAAAGTGAGGGAATTGCATGAAAGATCAAATGTCAAGATTTTGTGATGTGCTAGGTATCTTCTAACAAACCATGGTGCTTATATGCAGGTGGGTGATTTTGGTTTGTCACGCTTAAAGCATAACACTTTCTTGTCGTCCAAATCAACCGCAGGAACGGTGAGAATCTGAGATTATTAACCAATATATTTCCAGTTGTTTCTGTAGATAACACAACTTGCATCAGCTTACTCAACACTCTTTCTTCATTTTTATCTGATTGCATTTTCTTCTCTGTGTTAAGCCTGAGTGGATGGCACCTGAAGTTCTCCGAAATGAGCCCTCAAATGAGAAGTGAGTTTTTGTTTTTATAAGTATATTTTTGTTTTCAGCTGTACTTGGTGTATCTTTCCTATCAAAAAAAAAAGAAGGTAAAAAAAAAGCTATACTTTGGTGTATCTTCACTTGTATGATTATACTACTTGCTAGCCCCTGCTCCATTCATCTTTCATAGTTACTGGATGCTCCAGTTGTCTTGTGCTTTACTAGCTTTAGCATATGTTTATGCTTGAGGGAAGTTCGAGTAAGGTGTGCCTACTTTGGGTTATTGTTTTAAAATCTGGCTGGATATGGGTTTTGATGCCTTTTTGGATTTGTCTTAAAGATACTTGATGCAATTTGAAATTCATTCTAAATAAGTCCAGAGCTTATCAGTTATGCTAACTCATCAACAGCATAAGGGCAGGGCAGTAGGAGAGTATCTGTTGGCAACATCGGAAACATGATTTTTGCTGGTCTTGGAGAATTCCTAAATTACCCTGCTAATCATGTCTTCATGAAACCGAGCATATCATGAAATTCTATAACTGTGACCACATTTGATGTATGGCATCTAGTGTTGAATCTTGTGATTGTCATCTCTTGTGAAAAACCCATGCGTTGCTGGGAAATACAGCCCAGGAAATGGGAAATATAGCTCTTTTCAGCTATGACATTGCAGCAACTTGTGAATTTAATACTGTTTACAGCCTTGCTGAACCTGTAGAACTCTATTTTATATTAATTATATATCTCGTGTCGGATATTCAGGTGTGATGTCTATAGCTTTGGAGTCATTCTGTGGGAGCTAGCTACTCTGAGATTACCTTGGAGTGGGATGAACCCAATGCAAGTGGTGGGTGCAGTAGGTTTCCAGAATCGTCGCCTTGACATCCCCAAGGAACTGGATCCTTTGGTTGCAAGGATAATTTGGGAATGTTGGCAGACGTAAGTTTAAGAAATCTAAACACTAATATTAAGTTAATCATTCCTTATTAAATTCCAGTTTAATTGATTGTTCTTCTTGCCTGTTAACTTCCAGTGACCCAAACTTGCGACCCTCATTTGCACAGCTCACAGTAGCTCTCAAGCCTTTGCAGAGGCTTGCCATTCCATCACATTTGGACCAGCCAAGTTCTCCTCTGACACAAGAGATCTCAGTAAATTCTACACCTTGAATTTTTTCATTTACTCAAGTGTGAATAAGGAGACATTTTACTTCTTTTCCATGAGGGTAGTATATTAAACTTTACAAGGAAAAACAAACGGAAAAAGAAAAAGAAAAGAACACTAGAAGGCTTGTAGGGTTATGATATGTGTTCAAGTTATGTATCTATATCTGCTGCCGCCAAAAGACTGCAGCAGCACTTTTTGTACAGTTGTTCCAACCAAATGAAACCGTGTAATATATTTGTAATGTGTTCATACCATTTGTAAGATGAAAGTCAAATTGTCATTATGAAGTAAAATTGCATTTTGCTGTGAGTTATTGTTGAAAATTTGAAGTGATGGAATCTTCTTCATTTTGATACCCATAATTTCGGGTTTTGTTTGGCCATCTTTTTAATTATTATTTGAAAATTTTCCCAATGCTCTCTATTTATTTTCTGGCAATTAAATTATGCTATATTTGAATAGGGAAACATGGGTGACATTGTTACTTAGCTACATACAAAGACAAAACACCAATAACGCAACTACCAACAATGCCATCCACAAATCCGTCATTTTACAATGAAGATCTCGCTTAACACAATTACAAACAATTTGTTTGGCAAGACAGAAAAAAATTGTAGAAACTTACTAGCATTGATCATTGTTAACGCAATACACAAGAACATCCCTACTCATCACTTAAAGCCAATACTAATCAACATTCTGTGTGTCAACAATGCTATACACAACAATGTACCTACTCTTGCTCTTGACAAAGAAATATTTTCCAGAAGACCCTCTTTTATGACCAAGCCTTTTCCACTTCCTGAAGGCTGAAGCTTTATTTTCTGCATAAATCAAACCCTTTTACCCTAGCCAAACTTCCAGCCCTGAAGGCATTGGCAATGCCTTTCCTCCAATACTTCTGCATTTATAGTCTTATAGCATATATCCAATCTCTCCCCTCTGTTGATCTTTCCCAACTCTCGGCATCAAGTAAACCAACCCAAATTGACAGTCATTAGTGCAAATGGCTCTGTACAAGGATGAGAACTAATGGCCTCCATTAGGAAGTCCAAAGCCTCATCCTTTGAGGTGTAAGTGTCCCATCTACAATAGTGTATCTATGTATGTGACATTATCATTGCCGACCCATCTGATAAAGTCATCCTTGTTGGAGATTTTGAGTGGCCTTAGCCAGAACAAAAAAAAAATAGAAGATAGAATGGCCGAAGAGTGATCTCTATAGGGTTCAGTTCAGTATGTCCCTCATTAAACACACTAGTAAATTTTGGTATATTTAGGATTCAAAAAGTTTAGAACCACAGTCACGCCCACACCCCATTCAAAGTGAGCTGTGAGAGTATATGTGATCATTTCGGTGTTTGCAGCATTTCTCTTTAGGATTTGGTTCTGTAATTTAGGTCGTTTTGAAGCTTGTTGAAGCTGAATCTAACCCACGAACAAACCCCCAGTTTTGTGACACTTGATATTGGAGAAAAATACATCTGTTTTGGATCATTTTAATTCTGAAAGAAAAAAAAAATCTGGTCTTTATATATATCTCCATAACCACGTCATCTTTATGAAATCATTGGCAATAAAAATCAGAAAAGCCCCAAAACATCATAGAATACAATATATTAAAGAAAATTTATTCATTACATCACATACATCATACCCAAAAGTTATTTTACTGATATACTTCATTATTGTAATAACTGCATGGTAAAGTAAGTACTAATATCATGATACCATTACTTCTTCCACTTTAATTTAAGGGTCTGTAGGCAGGGAGTCTGTGGCTAAAAAGCTATACACAAACAAGTCCATTATATTTCCCTTAATATAGGTATACTTCCTGAGCAAACCCTCCTTGTGGACCCCTGCCTTTTCTAAGACCCTTTGAGAGGCTATATTCTCTACAGAAACAAAAAATTGCAACCTTACCAAATGAGGCCAGTCCTTGAACACTTGTGAGAGGGCCATCTTCACTGCCTTGGTAGTTATCCCCTGCCCCCAGTACTTTGTGGCTATAGCATACCCCATATCAGCCCTACACCTGTCATCACCTGATCCAGGGAAAATAGAGATGAAGCCAATCGAACGGTCATCAATGCATATGGCTCGACGCCAAGGATGGGGTATGCAAACGTCCTTGATGAAAGTCAAAGCCTCTTCCTTAGATTTAAAAGTCTCCCATCGGAGATACCGCGTAACTTGATCATCACCTGCCCATAAAATGAAATCATCCACGTCCGTTAGCTTGAAGGGACGGAGAGAAATCCTTGATAGATCAATAGCCATAACACTGTGACTGTGAGGGCTGCAATTGTGCCACAGGCTTTATAACCAAAATGCTGTTATTGTATAAATTTTTTTTTATGAAAAAGCTGTTATTGTATATTAGAACTAGGCTTGTTGGGTTATGCATGATTTATAGTGTGGAAAGTCTATCTTGGTTCATTATTATATTGATTATTGTTTTCAAAGATTCCATCACCTTGAATATATTATTGGACCCCTCCCCCCCACCCCCCCAAAAAACAAAAAATTATCATATTCTTTTAGATAATCACGAATGAGTTTTGTTCTAATGAAATGAAAATGTCAACGAACATATTTCAACTAAGTCCTTATCAACATCAATGAATTCAGAAACTCTAAATATAAACAGATTATTTAGAACCAGTTGGGCCCTCTTTGGAGCATGAAATTAGAAAAATGATATAAACACCGAAAACTGCAAAAGAATCAATAAGAAGGAAAATACTTGTTCATTAGCTCCAAAATTGGTAAACGTTATTCAATCCATATACTTGAAAGACCACAAAAATCATGTCATTTTCTCTAGGAACCACTTGAAAAGGATAATGGATACCGTAATTTGATATTCAATTTGGAATAGCCAATGTCCAGTCTATGATTGAGGACACACTACCTCTTCGCAAAGAGATGGAAAATTAAAATTTGAACTGGAATTAGACAGGGGCTGCGCGAACGCAAGCCCCCAGTGCAATAAATTATGACGTAGACTCTCCCACTTGGGGAGATCTTAAGCTGGCACCCCTCCTATGTGCAATGGAGGCCACCAACCTAGGCCATAGGCCTTCTTGATTACCCATTGACCCCGTCCAGGTAAGTATGTTTGAAAGTTGCTTAGTGCTTCATATTTATTACCGATACTTCTCTCTCTTCCTTACTGTTTCTTCGATGTGGGAATGTAAAGGCTAATTGCAAGGATGTATATAGTGTGGCTTGTTGGTCTCGAAACAAGGCCTTGTGTTGGTTGCCTTCCATTGTGCTTTCTTCACTTTTGAGTATAATCAGAACCATCAGAATGTGATTTAATAGTAGTTGGCATACTTCGTAGATGGCTCACCTGGTCCTAATTTAACAATGTGTAGTGACAACATTTTTCACAAGAGATATGTTGTAAACTTGTAATTAATGTATAATAAAAGTGATGTCAATGCTAAGAAACATGAACATTACAAAATATTTGGCATGTCTACGTAGAGAACGTGTATGCTTAGACACGTCAAGAACACTCTTGTAGACGTATCCTCACTGTGTTGGTAAGAAAAAATTTATTTTAAAAATATTCCTTTGATTTTAATGTTTTTCATTTTTTTTTTTTTATTTATTTTAAATCTTAAAATAAATTATAATATATATATATATATATATTATTGTTTGGCTTACATTTTCAAGAATTATTGTATTGCGTATCTCATGTGTCTATGTCCATGTTTCATTGATATTTAGATTATATAAAAGTGAAGTTGTACTAATTATATGTGAATGTCCAAAAATTGTTGACATTCTATTGGATTGTAGATAACGTCTCAAAATCATGCGAAGTGTTGAAATTGTGGTTGTGAATATTTAGAAATTATGAACATTCCACTGAGTTGTAGATAACAATATCTATGCCTATACAAGAGTATATGAGAATTCCTATAATTCTATGGACATCCATTTTCCACTTATGCATGCGAGGAAATGGGTGGCTCCTTTTAAGGTGCCGAGCCAAATTTTCCCTATCATTTGAAATTAAAATGTTCATCATGTTATCTGATAGGTCTCAAACATTCGTCCAATGGAGTAATTACAATAGACGACCATACGTTCTTCCATCGTCCAGATAAAGTATAAAGTATGACGACTCATATCGTCGTCCAAGCAAAGAAGGCCAAAACTGCCCACGTGCTTCATTAAGGAAGGTCTTTATAGCTGAGTTAATGACCAGAACCGTTATCAAATGTCCTACTAAATACAATATCTCAAGATATTGTAACAGTCGTCATAAAAGTCCCTTATTTAAGTCAAATTAAGACTGAAATAAAGGAGAGCACAACAACTACATCCTGGAGGCACTTATATAAACCCCAAAGAAAAAAGACACAAGGTATGTGAAAAACACTACTTTTTTAGGTCTTCTATTAAGAGACGAGGCGTTGGATAACTGTGCTGATTTTTGCACATCATCATTATCAATTCTAACCTTAATGTCTGATCAACAGAGAGGTAATTTCCGTGGAGTTTGGAGGGGTAGAAATTTAAGTCTCGAACTCTGAGCAAACAAGCCATGATTGAACCGATTCGAATGCATCCGAATGTTAGCTGAGTGATATTCATAATTCATCCTTAAATATCTAGGAATTAGATGAAAGTAGGATCTTTGTTTATCTCTTAAAATACCAATTTGTTTTGTCTTAACAAAGGGCTTGTTTGGTATACACTTTTACAAAACTGTTTTCATGTTTGTAAAACAGAATTGGTTGGCCCCACCAAAAAAAATTTCTGTTTGGTACATTGGTTTCAATTTTGTTCTTGAAATTAATTTGTTTTTTTTGTGGGTCCCATGCCCTTTTTCAAAACAGCCATAAATTCTTTTCATTTTTTGTTTTTTTTATCTCATTTTAGTTTTTACACATAAAATAAATATAATAATATTTTTTTAATATAATAATAATAGGATAATAATAAAGGGTAAAACTTAGGTACAGTTCCTTAGGTTAGGTACATTAGGTTCAATAATTGAATTCAAACACATGGTTGCATTAACCAATGAAACACAAACAATGTTATCTTTTCCAAAAAATATTTGAATTCAACTAGGAACCTAATGTATTTAACCTAAGGAACTGTACTTAAGTTTTACCCAATAATAAAAGGATAATACATAACTGTATTGAATTTAAATATTCTTAGAAAAGATAACATTATTTGTGTTTCATTGGTTAATGCAACTATGTGTTTGAATTCAATTATTGAACCTAATGTATTTAAGTTTTACCCATAATAAAAATAAAAATAAGACTGAAAACATGTGAGAAAATAGGATACCAAACAAAAATTTTAAAAATATAACCAAATTCAAACAAATTTCAAATTTCAAGCCCAAATGAAGACTCAAACAAGCCCAAAACACCATTCTCTTTTTTTTTTCAAAACTTACTCCCCCTACAAAGTCCTTCCACTTATTTCGAGGAATTTAGGCAAGATCCTTGTTCTGGCAAAGGACCCTTTCCATATGGATCTTTCTCGACTGATCCAAAAAAATAAAAATAAAAAGGATCTTTTTCATTGTCTTATTTAAACACGAAACTGCAAGTTTTGGAACTAGATATGGACAGGGGCCGCGCGAACGCAGGCCCCCACTGCAACAAATATTGACGTAGGATCTCCCACTTGGGGAGACCTTAGACTGGCACCCCTCCAAAGTGCAATGGAGGCCACCAATCTAGGCCATGGGCCTTCTTGATCACCCATTGACCCCGTCCAGGTAAGTAATTTGTCCAATGCTACGTACTTTTTCTTTATACATCTCGCTCGTCTCTCTTATGTCATATTTACCCAATGTGGGACTCAAAGCTAATTGAAGAAGAGGCAAGCTGTCACGGTTCTTTACTGTATAAACACTTGCTTAACATAGTGATAACTACAAGATTTTCTTAGAATATGATACAATGAGCACTTAACGCCTGCAGGCATTGGCAATATGACTTTATAGCTTTGTAGAACATCATTTCTCCCTTTAAAATTTGGCTCAAAGCTAGTTAAGGATGAGGTTGGAGCTGGACCATCATGGAGGGCTTCAAATTTTTTTTTTTTTGGGTGAATGTATAGGTTTCATTTAATATGGAAGTTTTACATGCTGTGATGTTAAAGTCACACGCCCACCCCAACAAAAAAAACAAGAGAGAAAATGCACATATCCTTGTAATTTTACTTTTCTGACAAAAGCGAAGATTGGCAGAAGATAGAAGAGTCTTTAGCTGGATTTTACTCTAATTTTGTACATTTGCTCTCCTTGATAGCTCCAAAAAAAAAAAAAAGTTCTTATGCGTAAATTACAGTCTCTTTTTCCATCAAAACACAAAACTATATATATATATATTTTTTTTTTCTTTTTAACGGTTAAACTGTTAAAGATTGTGACTAAGTCCTCAAGTGTGTGTAGTCTTCTCATCCTTGGAGTTGATTGTAGATTTGAAAGAAAAAAAACTTAGATTGAACCCAAAGTCTTAACATATGATTTAATTGTTGTTTATTCCTAAAGTTAACAATTTGATAGATAGTACAACCACAATAGTAATTTCCAACCTCCAAAACAAAAAAAAGAACACACGAATTTTGGTGATGAAATTTAAAACTTTTGAAGAACTCTTCAAAATAAAAACAATCCAAGAGTAACTAACCAACCTCACAGGGAATTTTCACTATATAAAAGTGCAAGCGACTCATTTAATTGTATAATTACCTCCGCAAACGGTACTACCAAATTTTTCAAAAAAATCTTTGAAATGTAAATAAAATTCTTTCAAGGATTGGAATAAATTAGATAATTCAGCAATGAAATTCATTCAATGTAACTAAAAGGAAAAAGAATAGAAAATGTTCAATTAAATAATTGCGTAGACCAAATAACATCCCAAACGTTCTCCCACTTGGGGAGGCCATAGATCCCCAAGTGCAATGTGCAGTTTCAGTCCAGACTACAGAATTAATGCCCTCACAACCTTTTTAATTTAATTAGTCTCCAACTTTATGTGAAACTTGGCCAAAGCAGGAGCATATCACCTGCAATCTAGTAACATACAATCCATGCATTGTGACTTACTTGGTCCAACCAATCTCTGCATACATCCCTAAGAAGTAGGAATATAGGAACGTTAACAATCAAACAATTCAAATACAACTCAAAAAATTAACAAACTCTTACACTTATGCCATTATTATGCATGACTCCTGTAGTAGGTCCTTTTTATACTACAATTAATTTCTTAAAGTAGAAAAAAGTACTTTGGTCAGACTTTCCAGAAAAAAGGTCCCTCTCATTAATGATTGGTTTTAGTTTTATATCACATCATGCCTCTTATTCTGTACCCACCTTTTCAGTGTGGTACAGTTCTTTACAATATAAATAAATACAATTTCCTATTTTACTTTTGTCATTCCTTGTGAAATCCGCAAGCCCACCACTTGTAGGGAATTGGGCCAAGCTCAGCTAAACTCTTTCTTCATTTAGATAAGAGTTGGGCCCGGTTTTGTATGGGCCTGATCCATTCTTTATTTTTGTCACCTCCAATTCAACTCCTATACTTATCATGCTTCTACCAATTATCAGATGGCGACATCCACCAACCACTTCAAGCACCTATCATGAAAGCAAATTATCCATGCCACATTTTTGTAAAGCTTTTCAATAAAATAGTCATCTTTTTGTGTATTAGATTTTTTAATTCAATATGAAAGATTTTTTAATTCAATATATTTCTCTCTCTCAAAGGGGTCTCGATTCTATTGGAGCCAAGGACTATATTTCAATTAATCAATAGAATGAGATAGCAAAAAAATAGTTATGTGAGATGAAATTTGAAGAATGCATTGATAATGTCTTGTGAGATAATATCATTTATTGAATATGGAGTCACATAACGAAGTGTGATGCATTTAACAATATCATTTTAGGTATATAGTCAACTTAATTTTGCGAAGTTACAGGTATATCAAATTATATTTAAAATCACATGCGCTATTTCATAGGTTGCCCCAAAACTCAATAAATTCATTTTCGTTTGATTATCTAGATTAGTGCATGCCTGTCAAAGAAATCAAGTTCTTAAAGCTCGGAATGTTGATCATGCTCCATTATTTCGAACCCAATAATGTTTATTTATTAATTGTGTAACCATTGAAAGAAATTTGTTACTTCTACTTGATAATTTAAGAGCAAGATTTGAATTCGAGTTTTTCACGCATCGCGCAAGTTTGCGATTAGGTATTATTATTTTGATGTGGAGAAAACTCGAATCCAAGTCTTGTTATCTAAAAATATCATGTAGAAACAATAACTCGAAAATAATTAAAAAAAAATTTCAATAATGAGTCGAAGATACAAATTTTATGGAAAATGAAGCATGTAATTGATATCCACATGTGAGTTTGGGTGATGGGCCAAAAATGAGAACAAACAAAAAGTTTCTAACAAAAAAAGGAAGAACAAACATTATCAATTTGAAAATGGGATGGCATTTTCGTCTTAACAATTCGCACCATGCATGGTGTTTGTTAGCTGATAGATTTGTTCCAAAATATAGCCCGGAGTCCTTGTATAGGCACTTAGAATGAGCCATGTTGAATCCCACTTTTTTTTCGAGATCTCATCACTTTCACATTTGCAAATAATTGTCAAATGATTCCATATATTAAGTACTCACCAAAGATCCCCCCAGGTTGTGTCAAATATATTCTGTCCCTTTTTAAGTAATCTCTTCCTAAATCTACATTTGATCATCATATTTCATTCAATCAGTAACATTCACATGGCTCTTACGTTCAAACATGTAAAATTGGAAAAACAGTTATGATTGTTCAATTTGTTCTGTTCATATGTTAATAAGTTAGGATTTGCATGTTGGAGATGGTCATATACTCATATAAGCCTATTTGTTTGGTGATGATTGTTTATTTCTTAAAATGTTCAGATTATTATGGCGATCATATAAGCCTATTTGTTTGTTTGACATTTGATAATCTATATATAAAAGTAAATATAAAAACATTTCCATATATATTATTCATATTCATATATAAATTTTTTTAATTGATTTTGAATTTTATCCTATATTGTGTAGGAGCTTAATTAAGGTATTCCATTACTGAATCACCCTATTTTTTCTTCTTAGCATTTGAATTATTCTCAAACTTCTTTTCCCAATATTTCTCAAACAAACATGGCATATATTTTAAAATAAAATGTCAAAATTAAAGGAACTCTATGTGATAGAGTACCCTAGGAACTTTAAATAAAAACTATATTCCTTTTTTTAATGGTTAAAGAATCGGACTAATTCCTCCTTCCATTCTAGACACAACACACATTGCAGTTGATTGTAGATTTAAAAAACCCTTAGATTGAATCAATCGTTGTTTATTCCTAGATAGTGCAGCCACAATAATAATTACCAACCTCCAAAATTATAAAAAGAATATGTGAATTTTTGGCAATGAAATGTTAAACTTTTGAGAAACTCTTGAAAAGAAAAACCACTCCAAAAGTAACCAACCGTGTTTTCATTTTGGTCTCTTTTAGTCCTTTATTATTAGTGCTTTCATTTTGGTTTCTGTTTTTTATAATTTTTTATAATGTTTCAATACTCTATAAGACTCACAACTTTCAAAATCCCTTGTATTAGGATTTAGGAGGCCCAAATATTATGGTCATCTACAAATGTAAACAGCACACATGAATTAGTTCCTAAAACCTGTCAAAACAGTCTAAGAACCATAACATTATATACCAAGTTAAATTTCCTTTGACAAGTCCAAAAGATTTCAACTGTTACTAGGCAGGGGCTGCGCGAACGCAAGCCCCCAATGCAATAAATAATGACGTAGACTCTCCCACTTGGGGAGATCTTAGACTGGCACCCCTCCTATTGTGCAATGGAGGCCACCAATCTAGGCCATGAGCCTTCTTGATCACCCATTGACCCCGTCCAGGTAAGTATGTTTGAAAGTTGTTTAGTGTGACGTATTTATACCCCTTGCATCTCTCTCTTCCTTACTATTTCTTCGATGTGGGAACTTAAAGACTGATCGCAAAGGTGTAATGAATAGGTGGGTACCTCTCCATATATACTAATCTTCTTCCACACTCACTAGCCCCTGATTTGACGCGTTAAGCTTGGAGGTTCAAAATCATTTTAATATAACTTGGAAAACCCTGGTGTTCTTACAGGAAATCCAGACAAAAGGAGAATCTCAATTAACTAAATTCAACCAATTCTAATATGTTAACAACTGTACTAATATCTTCACATGCAGGCCACTGCTGAACCAGTACTAAATTAATCCACACCCAGCGAAACAAAGTCTACTAAGTACTAACTACTAAGGTAATAGAGTAACATGTGAGACTTGAAAGGTTTATTTAGAGATTTAAGCATGAAAACACTCTAGTAAATTGGACTAAAGTTTAAGGAGAATAGAGAAAGTGACAGATTGAATATGAACGGTATTCACTTAGCTTTGAATTATACAAACCTTCAGTATCATAGATCAATTTTACGTGTTCAAATACCTTTAACTACCATTAGTTAGTTTGTTACAACTGTCTATTAATTATGTTCATCAACGAACTGGTATTTGCTGCAACATGGCTAACACTTAGTTGTGCTTTTGTGAGGCTTCATTAAACTTAGGACCAGCCCAAGCATTAAGCCATTTAAACCTTTGGCTTGAGGCCCACAAATTTTTATAGATCATAAATAAATAAAAATAAAATAAAATAAAAAATTGAACGTCTCAATCTCTCTCTAAGTCACTGATGTCGTTCAATAATAAACGGTGCTTGTAGCACAATGGAAAAGGGTTGTCGATCTTCAAAGAGTTTGTGTTTTCAAAAGACAATGTAAATCAATATTTAATAGGGTAAAATGGATTGGTTTATAGAAATTTAATATGTAAAAAGGCACTAGGGTTTTGGAGTGTTTCTTCTATACTAGTATGATTTCCTTGTAATCACGATAAAAACCTTGTTTCTAAATAACAGTATACAATTGATTGTTTTCCTTTAAAGAGCTTTTGACCTGGTTGAACTAAAAGAACTCAGGAACACTTTATAACCGGAGAAGATAAAATGACTAGAGTAATATTTAGAAAAACCTTTCAATTTTATAAAACACGATACCTAATTGAAACCATGAGATATTCCCCTTAATAATAAGAAAAACATAATTGAACTTATAAAAAGTCTGGAATAAAACATATATCAATAGGCATCAAATATTCCATAATCAAATGTAATTAAACGATAAAAACTAAGGGATTACAAAGTACTCATACCATTACAAAGGAAACATAGCCTCTAGCCCTAGCAAGAAGCTTAGGTGGCCATGGAATTGAAAACCTAAACTTGGGGGAGAGAGAGAGGGTAAGTCTTCCACCTCTAAACTATCTAGTCTAAACCCTTTTATTAACCCTAATTCATTCTCTCTAATTCGCACCTCAAACCCTAGACAAATTGGGTCAAATGGGTCTTGAGTTAGGAGAGCTTTAAAACACAATTGGACTTTCTTCAAAACAAACTTTGCGTGAATCCAATCACCTGGCTCATCATCTAGTCGACTGGATCTTCATTAAAATGCCTCCTAAACCTTCTGTCTGATTTCGGTTAATTAATCCATTCGCCTGGATCATCATCCAGTCGACTGGATTCTTCAAGAGTTGAAGTCTGGACTTTCTCTTGAATCTGAGCAATTAATCCATTCGCATGGAATCACCATTCAGTCGACTAGATCCTTCTTGATTTGAATTTTGGAGATTCTTGTCTAAAGATGCAGTCAGTTGGAGGAAGCTTATGCGCTTGGACCATGATCTAGGCACCTGAATGTCCTAATGTAGGCACCTGGATGTGGTCCAACACCTATAATCTTCTCTTTTGCTCCTTCCAGCTTACACCAACTTGCTCCAATCTGATCCAACTTGTGCCTACAATCAAACATAGCCCGGCTTAACATCTGAGGGATTAAATTAATACACATAAATGCATAAGTCATGTAATTCAATGAATTGAACAACAAACATCCATTTAAGTGTAATTAGACATGTAATGCAATACAATCCCAACAGAATCTCTTTAAAATACATGTAAATAAGTCATATTAAATGACTTATTAGTCACTAACAATGCAGCAAATGGATCGAAACCAAAGGTGTGAAGGTGAGTGGTGAAATGCTCAAACCAAGTTCAGGAAACTTGTTTGAGACCATAGATGGACTTGTGTAGTTTATAGACATGAGTAGGATGAAGGGATACAATAAAACTATGTAGTTACGATATTTACACTTCCTATTTGAGAATGCCATGGAGGAAGATATTGCTTACATCCAATTGGTAAAGAGGCCATTTAAATTGCACAGCCAAGGAAAGGAATAGTAGTAGCCTTCACAATAGGACTAAAGGTTTTGTCAAAGTTTGGACCAGATTATTGGTAATAACCTTTAGCAAGAAATACTTCTATCAATATGATGTTTCGATTTGTAAACCCATCTACAACCAATAATATTTTTGTTGTAAAGATATAGGACTAAATTCCATATGCCCGTTTCTTTAAGGTTGAGAATTCATCAACCATAGTAGCATGCCATTGAGCTACTTTAGAGGCGATGGCAAAGTTGGGTGGTTCAATGGTCAAGTAATTAGGGAAAAGATTTGTGTTGGAAAAATGGTTTTGATACGTGTTGGTGTGGCTATCTTTGAGCCAAAATATAAGTGGGGCCCACACATCCTTTGGGGTGAGTTCAAGTTGGGTCGTGTTCTCCTCCATAAGGAGAATAACAACATGTAGTCACTTGCTTAAAATCATTCAAAAGTGAATGAGAAATTAACTCCTAAAATGCTTACTTAAACAATGGTGAAAGTAGTAATCGTTATGTCCCGCGTAGGAAAGAAAAGAGATTATTTGTGGGTTTATATAGAATAGTCTTGGAGATGGGTTTGGGCCCTAAGGGGCACCCCATTTTGTTATGGAGGAGTAGTACCTGCCCAAGTGGGCTAAATGGGTGCAAAGCCCAGCTAGTCTAATTTAATTATTAATTTTTTATTTATTCCCAAAAAATAGTGTGTATGTTCACAAAATGTTGTGTCTTTTCATCTTACACCCATTAGAAACTAGGATTCTAACTATAATAGGATGTCCATTCATTTAAATGATCGATGAGTTAGTTTTTTCCTATGATTTTAAGTATGAAGATTGTTTATGCTTCTTCTGCATACAGTGATCATTGTATCATGGGAGACATACGTCTAAGAGACTCAAAGCACCGTTGTGAGAGACAAAATTTGTCTTAAAGACATAATTTCATTCTAAATTCATAGTGATTTTTTATCGTTTACAACAGTGACAATTTACTTCTTTGTTTGTTGCTTATTTGCAGAAATCACATCATTTATATCTAACAATCTTTAGACAAATTTATCTTTAGTGCATCAATTGACTCTGATGAAGAGGGACGAGCGAATGACTGACAACAAATTTATACTCTTTTTGCCATGAGATTAGCCAATACCTGAATTTCATATTAGATAAATTTCCTAACTAGTTCAACAGTCATGGACATTTTCCAGTGGCTACACAAGAATAACTTTGTACCAATAGATGAAGTCATTATTAGTGCATGAATTGCATATAAGTGCTTATGTTTTGGTACTTGGATACACTTTGTCACTACCAGAATTAGAATTGAACTACATAAAGGTGTTGGATCTCCTTAATGGACATGTATTCAAATCGTTTTTTCTTAGAAGATATGCACAAAGTGTTTCAACAAGTTGGTCGCAATAGTGATATATTAATTTGGGCAATAGTTGCATGTAATTGTCAACACCGGAGAATTTCCTTTCTCTTCACATGAGATGCGCTTACCACCACATTAGGGGGCTTGCATGACGTGATTTAAATGGAAACAATCCTATTTCAACTCCTATTGGCGAATTTCTATATTGCAATGTGTGTGTAGGTGTGAGGGGAACACATGTGTGTGTGCAAGTGAGCACAAATTTGGAGTCGCCACCAATCATGGAAAATTGAGGTGTGATTGGATACCTATGCCTAATAGATTTTATCTTGCTTAGACATATTAAAAATGGTCTTAAACCAGAGATGGGTTCGGGGGTTAGATTATGCATAGAGAAGGTGTTAAGCACCCCACGATACCCGTTAAAAACGGTTATCTCCCTTTAAGTGTTCTTTTATGTTTGCTTAGCATGGAAGCTGGTTTAAATTAGACACAAATGTCCCAATTTCCATCAAGCAATATACCAAGAATGGTATATGCAATTTGACTTCATTTGGTTTTGTTTAGACTCTTTGTTTCACTTTTCTTTATCTTTTGTATTTTTTAGGGTTCTGGGCAATTCAATAGTAGGATGCACTTGAAATCCTAACATTGAATGTCGGGACAACAATTATATTTTTGGTACTATATTTGAGATCTCATTACCCTTGATTTCTAAGACTAAAGTGGTTCATCGAATAGCGGGCTTTTGAATGATTAATTCTCTCTTTGGTAATTTTTTACCATAATATAATGGGTATTATAACGTATAGAATCCCTTATAGTGCGTCAATGGCAAGCCATTTCGACACATAAAAGACTCATACCATGGTGTCCCAAGACTAGGTCAAGCCATAGAACTTAGGATGGACCGATCTCATTTGTAACGCCTACATTACCATATTTTCTTTTTTTAAAGTTTTCATGACAAAATGTACATATTTAACCACATTTATATCAAAGCATGTAATCATGGCATGTTTGCGGCACTTTAATCACAAAGAACATGTATGGGATGAATATGACATAATTACAACACTTAATCAAAATGAAAAGTATGAATGATTATGACGTAATGGAAACAATCAAGATGACAAGTATAGAATGATTATGACATAAATGCAACACTTAGTCAAATGATAAGTATAGTTTATGACATAATTAAAGCATTTAATCGAAATGACAAGTATGGAATAATGATGGAATAACAATATGAGATGGATTTGGGAAAGGGTCAATACCTTATGGGATTGGAGATTAATGCTATTGAAAGGATTTCATAATATCCAATACCACCTTAGGGTTTACCTAAATAGAGAGGGAAAATATAAAGAGGGGTTCAATACCTCATAGAATTATATAGAGGTTAGTGTTATTGAAAGACTTACCTAAACCTCCAAGACCATTTAGGATTTATATGAACAAGTAAATATTCAAGATTAATTAAAGGGAAAAATCAATTAAATAACAAAGGAAATCTCAAGGGTCCAATATCTTATGGGATTACATAGAGGTTAATGCTATTGAAAGTTTTACATAAATCCCCAAGACCAATTAGGGTTTATATGCCCAAATTAAGGGAAATCAACAAAGAAGGGGAGAATAATGAAATTAAAGTAAGGGGATTCTCAAGGGTCCAATACCTTATGGGATTACATGGAGGTTAATGCTATTGAAAGTCTTACATAAACCTCCAAGACCAATTAGGGTTTATATGCCCAAATTAGGGGAAAACTATAAAAAGGGAGAAATAATGAAATTAAAGCATGGGGGATTCTCAAGGGTCCAATACCTTGTGGAATTACATGGAAGTTAGTGCTATTGAAAGTCTTACCTTAATCTCAAAAACCAATTAGGGTTTACATGCCCAAATTAGGGGAAATCATCAAAGAGGGAGGAATAATGAAATTAAAGCAAGGGAGATTCTTAAGGGTCCAATACCTTGTGGAATTACATGGAGGTTAGTGCTATTGAAAGTCTTACCTCAACCTCAAAGACCAATTAAGGTTTACATGCCTAAATAGGGGAAATCAATCAAAGGGGGAAATTAATGAAACAACATCAATGGATCATTATGAGTCATTTCCCATTGTAGGATCCTCACATATCACTTTTATTCACATAACCACATAGTTAATGTAAATGACATAATAGGAAAAACATATAATCCACAGTGAAAGCTTTAAACACATAGTGAAAGCAATAAACATATAGTGAAAGCTATAAACACACAGTGAAAGCATCAGATAAATAAACCAATGGATCATTGTGAATCATCTCCCATTGTAGGTTCATCACATATCATCTCCATTATGAAATAAAAAATGGGTATGAAAGAGTGTATGAGTGAAGAGAGGGAATGGATGAGAGGAGCTTTGAGGGAGAGGGATTACCTAAGTAAAATCCCTTTGATTCTACCCAAAATGGCCTAAAAACTAGAGAGAATAGACCCTTTCCTGAGCTTCTGCCTCTTTTCTCTCGAATTGGGTGTGTATGATAGTGGGGGGGGCTCTCTTTATTTATAGAAGGGATTTTTGGGCTTCACATAGTTTCATGCTACATGCCGAGGCATCATGCTGTGTGAGGTCTCTGTCCTTATCCACCAGCGTAGCTCCTCCTCGATCTTATCTCTTCGGCTCAAAATTTTTTATGGCTTTTTACCATCTTTTTTCGGGGATGCTTTTCAAGGTCTTCTGGTTTCCAAAATAGATCATTCTAGGTACTATTGGAAATATTGAGATGTCTTCTTTCCAACGGTATCAAGTTTGCATGAATTGGAGCTCGGATGAGAGAGTTATGGTTCCCGAAAGCAAGGGTGTTCGAGCAATTTTTCTCTACTTTTCCGGTGAAGATTCCGGCCAAATCGGAGATGTTACCGGTGAACCAAGAGTTGCTCATCATACCTGAGGTTATCTTTTTTCTTGAAGTTCCTGACTTTCGGATCAACTTGTAGCAAGTTGGGAAGACTCTACGCCGGAAGGTGGTCTCCTGAGTGGAAAAAAGTGTTGGATTTCTAGCACAATTTCCTTACTTTCGTCGATTTTCCTGGGCACAGTTGACATAGCTCCAGGTGTCTATTTTCGATGATATTGGTGTCTCTGGTAAGCTCATGATGTCTTCTTCAGAGTGTCACAAATCTCGTGAGGAGTCGAGCTTGGGCCTGTGAGATACAACCTTGTGAACAGAGGCCACCAGAGTGATTTTCATGGAAATGAGTCATTTGCCAATCAAGATTCTGGCCTAACCAGAGAAGCTCTTGGCCATTCGTGAATTGCACATAGTAACTGAAGTTACCCTCTTCCTTAAAGTTTCAAACTTGCAAACCAATTTGTAGCGATTCGGGAAGACTGTGTGCACGAACATCGTCCCAAAATGGGTCTGTTTTGGTCAATAATACTTAGACAAATTTAGCTAAGTGTCAGACCAATTTTTACGGTTTTACCCATAACTTCCTCTTTTCTCATCCGTTTTCGACCCATGAAGTATCGAATTAAAGGTCTTGATGTACTCTTTCCAATTGTTCAGAAAATGGTCGATCCAATCTTGATTTTGTCCTGGTCATTGTCTTGGTCAAACTTCGGTTCCTACTTGGTCAATTCTAGTCAACTTTCGTCAAACTTTGTCAACATTGGTCAAACTTTTCCAAACCTCACGAAATGTGCTCCCTGACCATGTTTCTGAGAACTTTTTGATGCATTTGAGCTACTCTTCGGATCGAACTTGGCCCAGTCAAACTGTCTCATTTTGCATGCCAACACCCGAGGAAATCATAGGGGTAAAAATAGGGCTATGAAAGTAATGTTCATAATATGTTACCGACAGAAGCTCTAAAGTAGATTTCCCATAAGCTAAATGAAAGTATGAAACCAAATGCACTTAAATAAGTGTGTTTTTTTTTTTTCTTTTTGCGAAAGTTGAAAAGGCGGCCAACACATATCGACCACGACCAGAACCTCAATATGACTAGTAAAATTTTTTTTTTTTTTTTGTATTTTAATATATATTTCACCATTAACAAAAAACATATTATAAAAAGATATGTTTATTCATATTAAAAATCACATGTTTATACATAACAAATTAACATGTTTATAAACTTATAATTGTTTAAGTTTCAGAATCCTAAATGTTTAACTATTTTAGACTTTGGTTACAAAAGCTAATTAGAATGAAAGGGAACATACTTTTGTAGATGTTTAATGGCTGCAACAGTGGTTAACTCTTTCACCCAAGGCTATACACAGTGTATTAATTTGTATAAATAAAAAAATAAATAATTTTTTTTTAAAACGCTATATAGTATAAAATAAATTAAAGATATTAAAGAAAAAAAAAAAGCAATGCTATTGGATGCCAACAAAGCAATGCATGCATCTTCATTTACTAAGGCGAGAACTAATGTTCCAGATTCGCTTCTATTGGTTTGGCTTTCTGAAATATCATCTGGTGGGTTGGCCACCATTTGGTAAGTTATGGTAGCCACTACGGTGGCAACCACCATAATATGTTCTTTCAATCCAAGCTTCACCGTTCTTGGAAAAGGTACAACCCCATCCCTTGTTGTTTCGCAGTGTGGTTGTTGGGGGTGAAGGTGGCATATCTAGGCAAATTTCCATAGTATATAAAACATGAACATTACAAAATATTTGGCATGTCTATGTAGAACACATGTATGTCTTAGACACGTCAAAAACTCTTGTAGATGTATCCTCAATGTGTTTGTAAGAAGAAAAAAAAAAGTGAGCTTTCTTTTCTAAAGTTGAAAAGGCGGCCGACACATATCTGCCATGACCAGAACCTCAATATGACTCGTAAATTTTTTTATTTTTTTTTTGTATTTTAATATATATTTCAGCATTAACAAAAAACATATTATAAAAGATATGTTTATTCATAATAAAAATGATATGTCAATACATAACAAGTTAACATGTTTATAAACTTATAATTGTTTAAGGAATGAAATCCTAAATGTTTAACTATTTTAGTCTTTGTTACAAAAGCTAATTAGAATGAAAGGGAAAATACTTTGTAGATGTTTAATGGCTGCAACAGTGGTTAACTCTTTCACCTAAGGCTTCCCACTCTTAAAACAACCTATGCAGTTGATTAATTAAGTGGATGTACATGATATAAAATAAGAAAATATATATATAATGTTAAAACGAAGAACAAAATAATATAAGGAAATAAAAGGCATGTCTTCATAGATAAGTCCTTCAATATGTTGCATAATTAAAATATAAATTCTCTTTTACTATTTTGTTTCATAATGCCTTCATAAAACACTTTGAACTCGTTCTTCCCAATCTTTCAAAATGGTTGAAACTGCAGTCAATAAAGTCCAAAGTTGTTAGTAGCTATGCAAGCCATGCTATGTTTGACAATGTTATCATCAGGTGAAAAATATAAAAGTGATATGTGAGAGAATGTGCGTGTTTGATAATATAATAATATGTATCCATCCAAGATATAGATAATAGAAACAATTCATGACTAAGAAAATACATCATTGTGAACCATTTAAAAACAAAATTCAACCAAAACTATAGGTATAAAATCAAAACTAATTATTTTTTGTCATATATATATGCCAAAAAAATAACGGTGCTATGCCCGTGGGATTAACGTGAAACTTTGGTGATATTTCTAAGACCAACTTAACATTAAAATTAGTTTAAGGACCAAAGTGACATTTAGTGCATAGTTAAAGGACCAAAATTAATTTAGTCGAGCATTAATTAAACTCTAGTAGATTATTTTGCTAGCAATTATTTGTAATGTTTTTGGAAGATTTAAAAAAGAAGAAAAAATCCATGCATGGTGACTATTTGTAAATATCATTTATTTATTTTCATCTATATTTAATTATTGATTTAAAAATATAAAATGGCATGTTGGTACATATTCAAAATGACATAGTTATACATGTTAAATTGTTATGTTTATATTCATTAAATCATTTTAACTACAAAATCATAAACATTTAACTATATTATTCTAGGTTTTACATTTTTATTATATTTACTAGTCATATAAGATTGTAATAATAAGTTAATTAGAACTAATGGGGAAAACATGCATGGAAATTGGTTGGGCCATGTAATGTGTTTTTTAATATTAGCTTATAATTACAATGAGTTAATTCATAGAGTTCCAAGCAATGACTAGAATTTCATTGCATGATAAATAATATAATCCATCTCTTTGAATAATATGAGACTACGAGGGAGATGGTAGATCTATTAGAAAAGAAACAGTCTAATACACACATTCAATATATGTTGGACAAATACAATAGCACTAGCACATGAAAGACTAAGTTAGGGACCATATGTATAAAATTTTATTGATGGAAAAGAAGCTTGCCAACGTGAATGGATAATAAATTCAAATGTTGATTGCGAAAATTACAACTACGCCCCTCGTTAAAACATTGACCATAACTTTTTAATAAAACCCCAAATTTAAAAGTATTTTAAACCTAGGACACATATAACTAGACATCTAGAACCCAATCTTATGCCCCCCTACAACTTATGCCCCCAGTCCCAATGAGGAAGAAACCCAATCTTTGTCAATATGATCAGCACCTTGTGTTACTCAATGGGTAAACATTCCTAAAGAAGGCCCAAAGAACTAGTCCATTTACTAGTCAATTTCTCAAGATTTACAGCTTATTTACTGATTCCCGCATCAAAGTGGAATATGCCACTTTCAAACTGGTGTACGCACTAAAGCAGAGTACACCACTTTGAGCCTAACGTACCCCACCATTAGATTGACATACACCACTTTTGGACAAAAACTCTAAAATCACTCAATCCCATATATTTTCAATTCTGATTGATACTAGGCGGCCAGGGAAACCAAATTTTGTCCAAGAAACACTAGCATCCTCCCTTTGCATGCCTATAAAATGAACTTTATATCACACAGAAAAAAGTTAGTTGGAATCCCACATATATCTAGAGAAATTATGAGTATTTAGCAAGAGAAAATAAGGATAAGAAAGAGCTTTAATTTTAGCGAGCAACTATTTTTCAAAATAAATAGTTGGAAACAAGTCTCTTTCTCACGAGACTCCTATTATCATCTTCAAGTTTTTTAAGCCTAGCTACACCCAAAACAATACCTTTTGCTCAAAACACAAAAAGATTACAATAGAGATTCGACCGAGAGACCGGTCATACTATTTACTATATTAGCTTAAAGGGGTGAGATATAGATCTTCTTGATGAACTATACTCTCCTCCTTGAATTCTTATCTTTTTTACTTTTATTGCACTCATTTTAATTGTTAGTTATTTATTTTCCAACATTTTTGTTTATTGTTCTATTTCCATATGATTTATGTTTCTTTGATGTTTATTTAAGTTTATCTTCTTTAGGGTGTTCCTCTTTGAATCCATGTACACCTACCTTAGGTAGTGTACGCCGTTTCATGGCAGGCATATGCAAACTTGGGTTTTTTTGTTTTGTTTGTTTGAATGATAGTAGCGTATGCTATTTTTAGTGTAGCATATGCTACTTTTAGTGCAACGTGCACCAATTCCTTTGCGGCATATTCCCGTTTGTACAAAAACCTATTCCCTTTCATTTCTTCTTTCTTTTTATCTTTCTTTGTTTTTGCACTTTTACAGTTCAATTAAAGGGTTGGCATTATTCCATGGTTGATCTTCAAAAGGGTAATCATCAATATCTAGGCCTAATAGATATATTTGGATGAAGCAAACATGGCAAAGTTTCAAACTTTCTATTGAAATAGAGGTGGCAAAGTTTCAAACTTTCTATTGAAATCGAGGTGGCCCAAATTTATATTTTGGAGGAAATTTAAATTTCCACCTGTAGTATAGTCAGCGGTTTCTCATTATGAATATGTCTCCAATTTTAAAGTTATGCACGAATCAAAGGGTATTGTGTAAATAATCAATAACAACTGGTGAATTCAAACTTGGTTTGACTTGTTCAAGGTTGAAGCAGATAAAGTAATTAAGCAGAGACGCGCGCAATTGCATACTCTTGTAGATGTAAATCCTGTGACTTGAGGAAACTAATTGTGGATTCTAAGGCACTAGCTTCGGCCACAATCTTGATCTTATTTGTACAATATAATGTTTGGCTATATGTGGAGTATGGTTTTGCCCGATCCGATTTGGAAATGTACGGTTTTAATTGGGGGATTTTGTGAGGCATAGTTCATGGAGCGGAGGCTTGGCCCAATAGGGTTTCTGAATTGTTAGCCACACCTTGTGAAGTGCTCCAAAATCATAATGAAATCGCCACAACTCTATGGACGTAGCCCTATTGGTGAACCACGTCAATCTTGTGTCATGTGATTAATCATTTGCGTGTTTCTTCTCTATTTTTCGCATCTCATGTTGTTCCCAGGAATAGGTTTAATTCCTAACATATAAAACAAGTGTGAACACTTTAGCAAAGAGCTTTTTCTCCAGATAGAGAGGGTGGACAGTGGAGAGGGTGGAGCTGTGAAGGAGGAGGTGAAGATTCAAGACTATAGAGAGAAGTCTAGAATTTTGGAAAATAAACAATAAAGTGAGGAGGGGGTAGGCTCATTAATTTTTAGAATATTGATGAGATGGAAAGCAGTGTCTTCTTGTTCCTTAAATTTGATGAAAATCTACGGTTAGAAAAATGTGTAATGTTTTAGAAGTTACACCAAGTGTAACTTGAACCCATCTCATAATAAAAATAGCATAATTCATCCTCAACAGATTCACCGTTGCTAGATAACTCCTCTTTGTGATCTAAGTATGCATCATTGTTTACTAAAGGGAAATTGTAATACTTCAAATTGTGTGGATTTGATTGCATTGGATTGTATGAGTATGTGTTAAATTCCACATCGGGTGTTTACTAGGCAGATTTTGGGTATAAGTGATTACAAGGAACCCAATTATAACTTGACCAGTCCTTTTGAGGCATAAGGGTAGATTTGGCTAGACCTTCTCTTGGGTCATTACAAATGGTATCAAAGCCCGTAGTAATGCCATGAGACTTAAGGGCACTGACAAAGAATGTTTTTGTTGCCAAACTAGTAAAATTTGAATTTCATGCCAACATAATGAGTTCATTTTTGTTAAAAAATGTGAGATTCCATGAGACTTAGGGACACTGACAGAAAATGTGTTTATTTTTGTCAAAAATCTGAGATGCCTTGTTTTTCAGTGTTGTGAATGGAATATTGACACATGGGATTTTTCTTGTATACGTGTACACATATACCCAAACTTTTTTTGATCATATAGTTTTTCTTTATGTTCTCTTGCATTTAGTTTATATATTATTTCGGCAGAGGATTTTCCTTATGGAGCGCTTGAAAGGCAAAATGGGATATAAATTTTTTTTCTTTAGTCGGCATCTTGAGAGCACCCCCAAGGGATTTTTTCTTATAATTACCTAGTATGTGTGGAATAGAGAGACCACACATATCAGAGGAATAATCAAGTGCTTGAAGAGTTCTGAACACAATCGTCAGCAACAAACAAAAAAAAAAGAAAGAAAAGAAAAGTTACTGTTATGCATGCATATCTCTTAAGTAAGTTATACAAAACTGGCCAAACAACTTCCACATTACTAAGAGAAGTATCTTTGGACTTAAAATTTGCAAATCTAATAAACTAAAATAATAAAATAAACAAAAGCTACAGTTAAACCATTACGATTTTAGATATGTAGGCTCACTAATTACAGGAGTCATGAGGCTATTTGCACTCTGTACGAAATCAATCGTATATCCCTGTTACCCTGTATGGATGTATCTCAACTTCCTTTTGGATTAGAAGCATTACATCACTTTGTTTACTCTCCACTTATTGTCTTGTAGAAATGCGTTTCAAATACACTAAGGTTGCGTTTGGATACTTGGATTTGGATTTGGATTTGGATTTTAAATCAATAGATTTGAAATGCCTTGATTTCAAATCCATTGATTTTAAAATTTCTTGTTTGGATCCATTTATACAAAGGAGAATTTGAAATTTAGAATTTTGAAACCTATAAATTGACCAAAATACATAAAATCACCAAAATGTCCAAAATAAACCCAAAACCTCTAAAATAAAAAAATAAAAAAAATTCTCCAAAACCTCTAAAATAACCAAAATACCCCTAAAATCCCCAAAACAATCCCGAAACTTAAAAAATGACCAAAATACCCCCAAAACACTAAGTTGACCACAATACCCCTTAAATCATCAAAATAATATTAAAACCTCTCAAACAACCAAAATATCCCCTAAACTTATTTTTTTGGATCAAAATGCCTCTAAAATCACCAAAATACCTATAAATTGACCAAAATACATAACCACGAAACCTCTAAATGACAAAAAAAAAAAAAATCTCCAAAAACCTATAAAATGACCTAAATATTCCTAAAATCACCAAGATAGTCAAAACAACCTTGAAAAGTAAAAAATGGCCAAAATGCCCATAAAACACCAAAATGATCAAATTACCCCTAAAATCATTAAATAACCCCAAAACCTCTAATACAACCAAAATACCCTATAAACCACTAAAATGATCAAAATACCTCTAAAATTACTAAAATACCTGAAATTGACCCACAACATAAAATCATCAAAATGAGCAAAATAACCCTAAAACTTCTAAAATAATCAAAATATTCTTGAAACCTATAAAATGACTAGAATACCCCTAAAATCTTCAAAATGGCCAAAACAACCCCAAAACCTAAAAAATGATCATAATACTGCAAAAAGACCAAAATACCCCTAAATCACCAAAATAACCCTGAAAACTCTAAAACAACCAAAATACCCCTTAAACCATGAAAATGATCAAAATACCTCTAAAATAACCAAAATACCTAAAATTGACCCAAAACATAAAATCATCAAAATGACCAAAATAACCCTAAAGCTTCTAAAATGATCAAAATATCCTTGAAACCTCTAAGCTGATCAGAATTCCCCTAAAATCTTCAAAATGGCCAAAACAACCCCAAAACCTAAAAAATGATCATAATACCGCAAACATACCAAAATACCCCTAAAAAATGGTTATTTTAGGGTTTTTTAGTGTATTTTAGTCATTAGAGTGTTTCGGGTTTATTTTGGTCATTATGGTATTTTCGGTGTTATTTTTGTCATTTTAGGGGTTCAGTGTTATTTTGGTCATTATGGTGTTTCCAATGTCATTTTGTAGTTTTTAGGAGTTATTTGGTCATTTTAGTGGTTCCGAGTGTATTTTGGTAATTATGGTGTTTCTGGGGTTAATTTAGTCATATTGGAGTTTTTGGGGTTATCTTGTTCATTATAGGGGTTTGATGTTATTTTGGTCATTTTGGAGTTTTCGGGGTTATTTTGGTAATTATGGTGTTTACAGGGTTATTTTGGTCATATTTCAGTTTTTGGGATTATTTTGGCCATTTTATGGGTTCGGTGTTATTTTGGTCATTATTGTGTTTTGGGGTTATTTTGTTCATTTTAGAGTTTTTGGGGTTATTTTTTCTCATTTTAGGAGTTTTTGTGTGCATGTTGGTCATTATGGTGTTTTCGGGGTTATTTTGGTCACATTGGAGTTTTCGAGGTTATTTTGGTGGTTTATTGATATTTTGGTCGTATTAGGAGTTTTGAATGTATTTTGGTCATTATGGTGTTTTCTAGAGTTAATTTAATTTTCAGGGTTATCTTGTTATTTTAGGAGTTCGATGTTATTTTGGTTATTTTGGAGTTTTCGGAGTTATTTTGGTCATTTTAGAGTTTTCAAGGTTATTTTGGTCATTATGGTGTTTTCGGGGTTATATTGGTCATATTGGAGTTTTTGGGGTTATTTTAGTCATTTTAGGGATTCGATATTATTTTGGTCATTATGGTGTTTCCGAGGTTATTTTGGTCATTTTTGAGTTTTCGGGGTTATTTGTATCATTTTAGGGGTTCCGTGTGTATTTTGGGGATTATTTGACAATTTTTGAATTTTTGAGTTTATTTCGGTCATTTTAGGGTATCGGTATTATTTTTGTCATTTTAAGAATATTTGGGTCGCTTTGATGATTCCATGAGTTTTTTTTTATTTATCATTTTGGTAGTTTTATTGGTATTTTTGTCATTTGGTATTTTAGGGGCATTTTGGTCATTTTAGAGCCTTTAGATGTATTTTAGAGGTTCCAATGATATTTTAATTATTTTGAGTATTAGCATCTAATGGGAGGATTTGTGAAATTCCTACCTTAAGAAGTCATTTGAAATCCATGGATTTGGGCCTTTAAAATCCTGGATGGATTTGGCCCAAATCCAAATCCTAATGGTTTCAAGTCATCCAAACAAAGAATTTGGATTTGGGCCCTCAAATCCAAATCCATGAGCCCAAATCCACCCCATCCAAACAGACCATAACAACAATTAATATTAGTATATATGTAAATGGATAGCATCAACTGACAGACAATCTTCATGTCAGTCACTCTCACATCTTGAAGATGTGAAAGAAGAAATGAAAGAAAAAAAAGGATGAAAAGGTCACTGGAGAGGGAGGTTAGAATATTTTATGTGAGTTGCCTACATGGGTCATTCACTTAAGGAAGCCACATATTATTGTAGAAAGCTGCCCATATAAATGTACATGACCAAAGCCTGAAGCACACACATTACAATTATGCATGAAGTTCCATTTTTACTATCTATATATAGAAGAATAGTGTAATATCCCAAGCCATTGTAGGTATTGGCTGCTGGGAAGAGTTGACGATTGAGAATACTTGTGGTTAGATAAGGATTACTTGAGATATGTTGTTAGGAATAGGACAAGTTATTTATTAGGACTTTGCTAGGCCAGAGTAGTGATTGATTATGATTGCATTATTGTTATTTTCTTTTAGTAGTAGAACTCTTGCTCTGTATGCAGCACTATTTAAGCAATATGAATGAATAGAATAGGCAAGCAGAATTATCATAAATCCCTTCTCTCTCTAAATTCAGGAGACTACTCATCTCGAATTGACTTACATTCTTATTTTTATTCATCAAATTCTAAGTTCATTACATTTGGTATCAGAGCCTATGGCTTCCATGCGCTCCACTACTCCAGAAGATCGATTCACCGCATTAGAAGTTAGCAACAACAATACTCAACTAAAATTGGAGTATCATGGGGAGGTTGCCGGAATACGCAATGACATCGCAACACTCTCTAATGCCATCACGCAACTCAGTCACGATAGGGAGACACGTGATCAAGAAAGAGGATCGGTTAATCGCGACCATAATGGACGATACGATGAAGATCATAACGAAAATCATGGGGGAATTCAGGGTCGATTTTCACGGATAGACTTTCCGTGATTTACTGAGATGACGCCTTACAATGGTACCAATGGTATCATCGTATTCATCCGCATGTTCCATGGGAGGAATTTACGCAAGCACTATGTGTTCACTTTGGGCCATCCGATTACGAAGATTTTGATGAGGCTCTATCAAGTTTACGACAAGATGACACTATTCATGAGTATCAAACTCAGTTTGAACGACTAGCATTGCAAGTACAAGGGTGGCCGAAGAAGGCCCTATTAGGATGCTATGTCGGCAACCTACAGGAAGAAATTCGAGCTGAGGTCAAACTCTTCCGCCCCACCCCACTCCTCCATGCCACTAGTCTAGCCCGCCTCCAAGAAGACAAACTTAGCGGACAACGGCGAGCACTGACGAAACTTCCCTTATTACCAAGCCCACCAATTCGGCAAGCCTCAGGTGTAGCTAATGTCCATCGACCAACCCCCAATACTAGGTGACTGACATGGGGAAAGATGCAGTCACGTAGGGAAAAGGGTCTCTGTTTTAACTGCAACGAGAAATTCGCTCCGGGCCGTAAATGTTAAATAAAACAACTATACATATTGGAGATATTGCCGGATCAAGAACCAAAATTAGATGCAATCGACGTAGACGATACCATTGACATAAGTCTGACACCAGAAATATCACTACATGCACTCACTGGAATCGCCACGCCAAACACCAAAAGAGTGACCGGACTCATTAACGGCAAAAGATTACACATTCTTATCGATAGCGAAAGCACCGACAATTTTATTACTCCCAAGTGTGCAAAAAAATTGGGGTGCCACAACATCACTGCCCCAACTTTTCATGTCCAAGTGGCCAACGGTGCCGCACTTTCATGCAACGAAATTCTTCACAAGGTGCCCATGGACATACAAGGATTTCCATTTCACATTCATCTATTTACATTGGACCTTCAAGGTTCCGATGCTATTTTAGGAATGCTCTAGTTGCGGAGTTTGGGATGAGTGATGCATGATTGGAAGGAACTCACGATGGAATTCACTATGGCTAGCCAGTCCTATTTTATCCGAGGCGAAACTGAAACACAACTCAGCCACGGATTCGTTCACTCTATGCAAAATTATTAAACAGCGGCATGGAATCATTCTTAATGCAATTAGTCAAAGTTTCCAATAGCAAAGCCGCTGCACCACCAGCAGAAACCACGACCGAACTCGACCAATTTTTGACCCAATACCAGTCAGTGTTTCGAGTACCCTCAACTCTTCCACCGGCAAGAACCCATGACCACCGAATTCCTTTAGAACCAAGCACTAGTGCGGTCAATGTTTGCCCTTATCGGTACCCCCATATTCAGAAAAATGAGATTGAACGAGCAGTAAAAGAGATGCTCAACACCGGTATAATCCGACCAAGCGGTAGCTCATTCTCTTCACCGGTATTGTTGGTTAAGAAGAAAGATGGATCATGGAGATTTTGCGTCGATTACAGAGGACTCAATCAAGCAACTATTAAAGATAGATATCCCACTCCAGTGATCGATGAACTCTTGGACGAGTTATATGGCGCCAACTATTTCACCAAACTTGATCTCAAATCGGGTTACCACCAGATCCGAGTACATTCTGATGATATTCATAAAACAGCATTTCGCACACATGATGGCCACTACGAATTCTTGGTAATGCCATTCGGTATAACAAATGCACCAACCACTTTCCAGTCGTTGATGAACGATATATTTCGCTCCGCACTATGTAGGTACGTGTTAGTTTTCTTTGACGACATCTTGATCTATAGTAAAACGTGGATGAAACACTTGCATCATTTGAAACATGTGTTTGACAATCTTCTTCTCCACAAATTATTTGTCAACCACGCCAAATGTCTTTTTGGCCAGCAAGAAGTAGATTATCTTGGGCATATCATTAGCCCCCATGGCGTCTCCGCTAACCCCAGTAAGATCAGTAGTATGCAAGATTGGCTTGAACCACGAAACGTCATGGCACTTCGTGGCTTTCTCGGGCTAACAGGGTATTATCGCAAATTCGTCAGAGATTACAGTACCATTGCAGCACCTCTCACCAAGCTCCTCAAAAAGGAAGGTTTCAAATGGAACGACGAGGCAAAAATGGCATTCCAACGTCTCAAAACTGCTATGACTCAAGCACCGGTATTGATCCTACTCGACTTCACCAAGACATTCATTGTTGAAGCCAATGCTTCTGGTAGTGGAGTGGGGGCCGTACTTATGCAAGAGGCACGCCCGATTGCTTTTTACAGCAAAGCCTTATCCGGCCGAGCTTTGGGATGGTCAACGTACGAGAAAGAATTAATGGCCATCGTCCATTCCGTTCTTAAATGGCTCAATTATTTGGTAGGACATAAGTTTCAAATTCGAACTGATCATAGAAGCCTGAAATATTTACTGGAGCAATGTATTACTACCGTGGCTCAACAACATTGGATTGCCAAACTAATGGGTTTTGATTATGAGATCGTATACCGTCCCGGAAAAGAAAATAAGGCCGCTGATGCCTTATCGCGACTACATGGTGACTTAGCGGCAATTTCCCTTACTCATCCTAGTTGGCTCACTGATGTTCACCATGAGGCTCGCACTCACCCAGAGATGTTGGCAATTAAGGAGAAAATATCTCGTGACCCGGCGTTAGTCCCTAAGTTTACGGAACGAGGTGGTTTGGTTTGTAAATGTGGTCGCCTTGTGCTACCTTCGACCTCGCAATATAAAAGCAAGATCATTCGTGAGTACCACGATACACCTATAGGCGGCCATTCAGGAATGATTCGCATATACCATAGAGTTAATGCAAACTTCAATTGAGAGGGAATAAAGCGTGATATACAGGCTTATGTTTGAGAATGCAACGTTTGCCAACGAAACAAACATGAGACCATGTCTCCTGGCGGGTTGCTCCAGCCACTGCCAATTCCAGACCAGGTTTGGGAGGATGTCTCCATGGATTTTATCGAAGGGCTACCCATGTCCAACGGTTTTTCGGTTATCATGGTCGTCCTGGATCGCCTCTCCAAGTATGCCCATTTTTCCACGCTCAAACATCCTTATACTGCTAAACTCGTTGCCATAATTTATATCAAGGATGTGGCCCACCTCCATGGCATGCCAAGATCCGTTGTATCAAATCATGATAAGGTCTTCACAAGTCAGTTTTGGACTGAATTTTTTAGGCTACACGGCTCCGAGTTACGAATGAGTTCAGCTTATCACCCACAAACGGATGGGCAGACTGAAGCGTTGAACAAATGCCTTGAGACCTACTTATGTTGTTTCGTAAGTTTTCGGCAAAAGCAATGGAGTCGGTGGATTCATTGGGCGAAGTATTGGTACAATACGTCATACCACTCGTCGACTCGCATGACTCCATTTGAAGCAGTTTATGGGCGACCTCCACTCACTTTACATCGCTATGAGCATGGGTCAACGGTAGTTGCCCAAGTTGATCTCTCTCTCCGATAGCGTGATGAGATCCTCCGTATTTTGAAGGATAATCTGATGCTTGCTCAGCACCGCCAGAAAATGAATGCCGATCGTCGCCACAGAGAACAGGTTTTTAAAGTTGACCAGTGGGTTTACCTCAAGCTACAACCATTTCGTCTAACTTCTATTCGTACCAGAGGAAATATGAAGTTGTCGCCCCGCTATTATGGTCCTTATCGCATTTTACAAAAAATTGGAACTATGGCGTAAAGTTGGAATTGCCTAGGCATTCGTGTATCCACCCGGTCTTCCATGTGTCACGGTTAAAACAAAAATTAGGGGTGGCAGAGATCGTAGTGGAAGAACTCCCTTCTGTTTCGGAGGAAGGTATTGTCACTTTCGAGCCTAAGTGGATTCTGGATATCCGCTGGATTAAGGTTGGCATCAAACTGTTCAAGAAACCTTAGTCCATTGGCATAGGCTGAATGCTGATGACGCTACTTGGGAACGACTCGCCGACTTGGAACTTCAGTTTCCTAATTTGAAGCTTGAGGACAAGCTTCGTCTTCAAAGGGAAGGGAATGTAATATCCCAAGCCATTGTAGGTATCGGCTGCTGGGAAGAGTTGGCGAGTAAGAATACTTGTGGCTAGATAAGGATTACTTGAGATATGTTGTTAGGAATAGGAGAAGTTATTTATTAGGACTTTGCTAGGCTGGAGCAGTGATTGATTAGGATTGCATTATTGTCATTTTCTTTTAGTAGTAGAACTCTTGCTCTGTATGCAGCACTATTTAAGCAGTATGAATGAATAGAATAGGCAAGCAGAATTATCATAAATCCCTTCTCTCTCTAAATTCAGGAGACTAATCATCTTGAATTGACTTACGTTCTTATTTTTATTTATCAAAATCCAAGTTCATTACAAATAGCTTCACAAGAAAGAATGGTCTTGACTACAATATTTAGTCTGTAATGACAAAAACATTAATTATTAGGCACTTGATCTCTAGTTTTATAATAAACAATAAATAGTGTTATAAAACATATGTCAGAGATATATTTCTTGTTTCTCTTTTATTAACTCGTCACCTTCAATCATCCTTTTAAGAGTTAATCAATTATCTTAGCAAAAAAATAAAAATAAAAAAAGAGTTAATTCATTAAGGATGAATGTGATGGAATAGAGTGGTCTTGGAAGCTTTTCGATAGGGATGGCAATAGTTGACACGACCTGCGAGTACGAGATGAACACGACACGATTAATAACTGGCTCAATTTCATGTTGACCTACTTCACCCACAATTAACCCAAAATAACCAAGTTCATTATTTGTACCAAGGCGGGTTGACTACACGTTGTGACATGAATCCGTTTAACCCATAAAAATAAATTTCATTTTTATCCAACATAAAATTAAATTTGAATTGAGTAATAAGAAATTTTTAATGTTTATATTGGTAAATTCTTCATTAAAACTCTAAATCCTCAAACTCTTTTTCCCAATTAAAAAAAAAAAAAAAAAAAAAACTCTCAATACTTTTTACTTTTCTCAGATTGTATATCTCTATATTTAGGTGGAACTTAATTCATTTAGTTAAAGTAGAAATTTTAGATTGAATGCTTATTTTGAAATATAATTTGTATAGAATTTATTTATTTATAATTATTATTATTTACGTGTTTGAAAAATATAAAAATATTTTAATCATATAAAAATATAATTAAATATTATTTATGTATCTGTAACAACCTAATACAACATATTTACTGGTTGAAATTTGAATCAATCCAACACAAACTTTTTATTAAGTGTGCTATGTGGGTCATGTCGTGTTAATCCATTTAATAAATAAGTTGTGCTAGGGTTGATGGATTTTGACAGCATCATTAAATGGGTCGGAGTAGGGTTGAGCCATTTAATGGAATAGCCCTACTTCAACATGAAGAAGACCTACCAACACGAATTGTCACCACTAATTTGGAACCCCCAACATGAATTGTCACAACTACTTTGAAACATTCTATAAACTCTTGCAAAGACATTGCATGGTAGCCTGACCTTGGACACAATGCGTGGTCCTACTAATGAAAAACCATGAAGGTTTTGGTTTGGATGGATTGTGAGGTAAAGGGTGTGGTACATGTCTAGCCATGGATAGGACACCAGGTTGGTGTCTGTGGCACCATAGAATTAAGGAATATGATAACAAATGATTATTCCTATGACAACATATAATTGAGATATATGATAACAAATGAAGCTACGTACACACAACTTTCACAACAATTTAATAACAATGCCGAGGTGTTAAGCTGTGAATGGTAAATAATAAAGTTAAGTAAGTGATGGGTCCAGTTGAGAACTGATAAAAACATGTCAACTCAGTATTGTGGTAAAAGTTTTGTGTCCAATTGAATGGTAAACATTAAAGTGAAGTAAGTGTTGGATCCAAATGAGAACTAATAAAAACCTGCCAAATCAGTACTGTTGTGATAATGTTGTTTCTATAACATTGCTTGTTAAGTTCAATATCAATAAAGCTATGGACACAACATTTTTATAACAATTTCACAACAATATTGAGGTGTCAAGCTATGAATGGTAAATAATAAATTAAAGTAAGTGGTAGGTCCAGATAAAAACTAATAAAAACCTGCTACCTCAGTATTATTGTGAAAATATTGTGTTTGTAGCATTACTCGTTCAATATAGATTTTCTCTCCCTTATTAATTACCAACTATTCATGTCATAAATAAAAATTTATTTGCTTGCCATGTCAACTAACTTACTTATTGAACATTTATTTTAATCTCTTATTAATTACTGAGCATTTATTTTCTCCTCTTTATTAATTTTTTCTCCCTTATTTATTTATAGACTCTATGGAGGCATAGAGCATTGCATAATCCTTGAACAATAAAGATGGCAAAATTCACTACCTTATGCTTTCTTGTTCTTGTTGTCCTAGTTATCAGTTACATTAACAATGAAGCTACATGCACAACACTTTCACAACAATACTGAGGTATCAAGCTGTGAATGGTAAATAATAAAATTAAGTAAGTGATGGGTCTAGATGAGAACTGATAAAACATGTCAACTCAATATTGTAGTGAGTGTTGTGTCTAGCTTTGAATGGTAAACAATAAAATGAAGTAAGTGTTGGATTCAAATGAGAACTAATAAAAACTTACCAAATCAGTATTGTTGTGATAAATATTGTGTCTATAACATTGTTTGTTAAGTTCAATATAAATTTTCTCTCCCTTATTAATTACCAACTATTAATTCATGTCATAAATAAAAATTTATTTGCTTGACATATCAGCTAACATACTTATTGAACATTTATTTTAAACTCTTATTAATTACTGAGCATTTATTTTCTCCTCTTTATTAATTTTTTCTCCCTATTTATTTATAGACACTATAGAGGCATAGAGCATTGCATAATCCTTGAACAATAAAGATGGCTAAATTCGCTACCTTTTGCTTTCTTGTTGTCCTAGTTATCGGTTGTGGTAGATACTTCAAACTTTTCTTCTTAATTTCTCCCTTTTACATGTGATTTATTTGATTTTCTTTGTAAGTCCACAATAGGTCAGCTAGGTTTTTATATTCATTTCTCCTTTTTAGAGATCAACTTTGGTAATTATTATTTCCAACTTAATTTTCTTATTCATTTTCCTTTTTTTGCCAATTATTTGATTTGATTAAATTATAAGCTAGGTGCTTGGTGATAAGGTTCTTATTCATTTTTGTGGTTTAGATAAAATAGTACAAATCTAAATGTGTATCAAGTGTAATGTTATTCATAATTTTAAATGTGCACATTGTTAAATTGAGGACTTAAAATCTTCTTGGTTATAATGTACTTGTAACAGGAAAATAACTATATGTTCCTCATTTTCTACATGAATCATACACATTTACGATAAAATTTTCCATTTTTTTACATTTAAAAAATATCCTCACGTAGTATATATTAAGAGATTTGTGTCAATTTTTTTCCTATTGGTGGGCTACATTTTCAACACATTATATATGTAAATATTCGTAGGTGAGTATGAGTTTGACGAATTATCAGTTCATTTTTTTTTTACTACAATTACTCTTCATTTCCATATGCATGGAAAACTAAAATGTAATGTGAGTATGAGTTTGACGAATTATCAGTTCATTTTTTTTTTTTACTACAATTACTCTTCATTTCCATATGCATGGAAAACTAAAATGTAATAATTGCCTTATGAAAAAAAATATTGAGAGATACCCTTGTCTTTGATGGAAGAAAAGATTGAAACTTTTCTGAATTCCACTAAAAAAAAAAAAAATTTAAAAAGAAAAAAGTAGAGCATCATATATCCATCCTATGTCAAAGAGGGGAAAGGAAAACACGGAGTCTTCCGTTTCTTTCTTGTCCTCCTTGTGATCAACTGTGGTAATTTTATCATTATAGTCTATGTTGTTAGTGGCCAAGAGCTTTTATGGCCTAATGTTATATATTATCCAATCTCCTCAAATGAAAATTTGTACAAGAGGGTATGAATTCTCCGTCCTCACTTATTGTTCCAAAAAAAAAAAAAGAGGTTATCGGCTTAGGTGCTAATTATGTTGGTACAAGAGGGATATTTGTACCTTATTTCAAATGGTTGTTTCGTTTTGAATCTCACATGGAAGAATTTACTTTTCGTTGTAAATTATTTATGGTATATGGTTGATTACCTAAATGAGAATTTACTTTTGTACTTTTTCCTTGTATGATATAGAGGTTAATTAATGGTTGCAATGACTTATCAGGTGAGAAAATGGTACCTGTGGAAGGAATAGGAGAGTGCCATGCTACTTGGGATTGCTGGAGTATGGCCCATTGCAGGCGTCGATGCTGGAAAAGACATGGTGGAGTGGGAATGTGCGCAATTTTCCCACCACCTGGAATTCTTAGTCAGTGTTTTTGTACTTGGCAATGTTGATGTCACACTTTCCTTGGCATGCACTAAGATTTTAGATTTTTAAAATAAATTTATCCTTGTAGTTGTTGACATCTCATTTGGTAACTATTAATTTTATTTTTTTACACTTTAGTGCATAAAGGGTAAAATGATAATTTCACAAGCTTGACAATTTAAAGTTGGTCCATAAATTTAAAATCATATTTTAAGTGATCAAAATTGAATTAAGAATGAGAGTGCATTTTTTAGATTGGAAATCGGATCAAAACTAAGAATTTATTAAGGAAATAAATTTGATTGGTTGAAATGATAATTACCATATGCTCACATGCATAGGATTATTTGTTAATTAATTTAATTGGTCCTCTAAAGGATTAAATTAAAATCAATTAATAAATAATTCCTAATGGTTTAGAACACCTTAAAATGGTAAGTATTCATGTACAAGATATTTATCAAAGGATAATTCTTAAATTGATTTATTTTTAACTAATGGGATAATTATTTTGATAAATAATTATCATATTAATTATTAATAAATTGATTAAAATTAAGAAATCACGAATTTAGCCAAATAAGGACTTCTAATCCACTAGAAGTTGACCAAATATGAAAAAACCCAAAATTATCCAAAACTCAATTCAGATTTGGATTTCAGCCCGTATACTGATCGGTATTTCGATCATAACTTTTGACTCAATTATTCGATTGAGTTGATTCAAATTGGGCTGGAAAGCTGGCATGATGGGCTACAAATATGTGTCTAATGACCATCTCCAATCAGAGCCTAAAATCAATCAGAATTTCGGAATTTTCATGAAGTATATCTAATTTTCAAAACCCTAATGCACTCCCATGAGGTCCAAAACGTGGGTGAGGTCCAAAACGTGGGTAAGTTCATTTTAGGGCTACCATATACATAGAAAATATTCTCATTTTAAAGGAGGTTGGAAAAATTAGTCACAGAAATCCTAAGCAAAATTCAAGAAAATTTTTGCAAAGGGACTTTGGAATAAAAACACAAGTGTGTTCTTGTATTCAAGTCCAGAGATTACAAAAGCCATTTTTTGTAATTTCTATTTCCAATCTTTCAATTTCATTTTTAATCTCTTTTAACCAAATCTAACAGTTTTTCTCAAGAATCAATTTTCAGGACCAGTGGTATTCTCGATCAAGAGGCCGCATCCCATCACAATCAAATTCAATTCGGGACACTCATTCAAGATGTTGCATCCCAAAAGCTACAATCCTTTCTTTTTTAATTTAATGCAGCAACTTTAATTGTATAGAATGCATGATTAGGTTTTAATTTTAATTGCTAGATTGCACTGTTTTTCAGTTTCTGTTTTGTGAATGATGCAAATCTGATTTTTCTAACATGTTGTACTAAAATTACAGCAACTTTTAATTATCTTTTTCATGTGAGATGCGTACTTAAATGATTTTAAATGCTTGATGATTAATCATTGTTTAATTTTTTATTGCACGTACTGTTGTGATACCATGAATCAAATGCGAGTATGGTTTGCTTGAGATTGTGAACTTAGACTAATGGATCCTTAGAAACTGACCTAGGTTAGGTTGGACGGGTGCCTAACACCTTCCCATCCAATCCCTTAGCCCTGAATCCTAATCTTAGGGGAATATTAGATTAATTTATGTATCCTATTTACTTTCTTTTTTAGATTGTATTTAGGACCAAAGCCTTGTATTTTGTTTTCTTAGATTCTATCTAGGGCAAAATATTGTAATTTATTTCTTTTCCAAACCATTGTATTATTTATTCAATCAATAAAAGATTATTTTTTTTCTTAACTTTTTCTTTTTATAAAAGTTAGGTGGCAACTCCATTGTAATTTCCCCTAGTAATTAGGATGGAAAACAGTGTAATCACTATTTTTGAGAATCATGTTTAGACCTTTATTGGTTAGGGGTCGTAGTTTTCACAGTAGTGTTAATGGTTATTATCTATTTCCTTTACAATGTGTTTTGACGAGAAAATTGTTAAATACACAATCTATTTCCCTTTTGTGGCACTAATAGTGGTTGTGTATGTTCCGTTGCTATAAATTTGGTCGTTAAAGCCCAAATTCCTTGTAGTGTATAATTTAATTTATCTGTTTTGTTTCTATTTTAAACTTTAGTTATTTTTATAAGGAAAGACAAAAAATATGCATGGCAAGTTGTGATTGATGGAGTATAAACTATAAAGTGAAATACAAAATGTAGAATATATGATTGTATTCCTAAGAACTTATTTGTAAAATCAAATTTTTACCAGACTTGCTGGTAAAAATCTGAAAAATGCAAATAAAATCTAGTGGAAATAAAACCAAAAACAAGAGTGAAAAATAAGGGGAAGTTTATTTGAAACTTAATAATGAGAAGATAATTATATTGGGAGAAATAATGTTATTTAGAGAAACTCAAAACAAACTAACAAAAAAAGTACAAGAATATATATATTTTTTAAGTAAAGGTAAGGGGAGCATATTGATCTTGGGGTTCATATACCCTACAATTTACAATTATGCAATGTGATTAGGTTGGTTGAATTACGATTTGTCACATCAACTAAAAAATGGGTTTAATTCCATCTCCCAAGCTACCAACAGAATTCCCAAACATAATCTCTCTATTAATGCCTACTCAACCTCCATACCTTCACTCCTCAGCTCCACCAGAACCATAAGCTCCTACTGGAAGTTCATGATTGCATGGTTGTTCTAGGGGAGGTGTCACGTAAGCATCAACGCTATGGTAAGGGTGGCTAATGGCCGTTATGGGGACGTGTTAATGAAGAGAGAAGGAGGTTTGGGATTTCTATTAGTAACTTGACTGAGATGGAACTCAGCACCTTTTTAGTTGATGTGTCAAATTTTTATCCGATCAAATGGCACACATGGCATATTGTAGATTGTAGGGAATATGGTCTTATATCTCTTTCGTTCCTGATTTTTGCCTCTTAGAATAGGATAGAGATGAGTTTGGTTCCTCCTTTTTATAATTTGTTTGTTTTTGGTTTTTTATTTCTTAAAACCTTTTTATTTTAAACAAAAAAACCAAAAAAATTGTCACTACAAGATTTGCACATTTATAATATATATAAAGCGAAGAAAATCGCCACCTTAACTTTTGAGGCCTCACAAATTTCTACCTACAACAAAAAATTTTAGGTTACTTTTTTTACTTTAGTTTTGAGCCCAACTGCTCTCTTGGACTTATTTTTTGGGTTATTTTTTTAATAATATGATAAGCAACAAAGAAACAAACTTCATTCCCAAAAATTGATAATAGCCCTAAACAATATAAGGGTGAATTTTTTTTTATAATCTGATATTGTAGTACATGTGTCTCCAATAATAGATAATAACCTTTAATAATATAAGGGTGAATTTATTTTAAATATCAGAAATCCTAATACATGGCAATGGAAATGTGAAATCTTACATTGCCAGGTACAAAGACAATAGCACTGATCACTAGGAGCTCCAAGTGGAGGGAAAATTGAGCAAATTCCCTCTCCTTTATGTCTTTTAGTGCATTCATCGCTGCAAGTGGAGTCACTCTTCGAATCCCAGGCATCATTGCACTCTGTTGCTTCTACCACAGGTACCATTTTGTCACCTGAAAAGTCACGACAACCATTAACCCAAAATCATCACAAAAAGAAAAGTGAAGAAAAAAAAAAAAGTTTAAATATTGTTTTGGTCCTCAACCACCTTTGACCTTTGTATCAAATTGGTCCATAATCTTTCAATTGTGTCAAATTGGTCCTCAACCTTTCATCTTTGTGTCAAAATGATCCTTACCGTTAAGTATTGGATGAAAAATGCTGACGTGACTAACGGTTTATTTTTAATTTTAAAAATATCTGACGTGGCATGCCAACTCAAATTTTAATAAAAAAAAAAATACCAACTCAAATTAAAAAAAAATAAAAAAAATTAATGAGTTTCTTTTTTTTTTCTTCCATCTTAATTTTTAAGGAATCCGATACTCCAATTCAAAATTTCAAATCCCTAACCCCATTGCAAAATCCCCTACCCCTTCACTGTCATTTTACACTCTAAAAATTCTGTACAATTCCTACTGTTACATATTGCATATAAAATAGTAAACCCAGAAAAAGAGAACCCCAATGGTAAATCACAAAAAACCCAGAAAAAACAGTAAGTAAATCCAGAATCAAAACAGAGAGAGATAACGTAAAAGAAACACAGAACCGGACGTCTCTTTCATTGTACATTGGGATTTGGATGAGAACCACAGGGAAATTAGAGCTGCCCATTTCCACATCTTCTTGAATGGTCTCGTATTTGTAACTTTTCTCCGGTTTCTTCCAGAAGAGCTTGACAAGGATTATGACAATCCCCATGTAAAGCCTCTCACAGAAGAGCATGAGTGACATGGCTAAGCAAATGTACACCCCAAGTCTCAGCAAAAGGACCATCAATGGCGCTTTGATAAGCTCCCACATCATCCCAATTTGTCCTGCAAGCTCATCTCTCACTCCTTGAAATGTCTCTGGTAACACAATCTTTTGTGTAATCTCACCCATCTCTCTCACTTTCACACTCTCTTCTAATTTGGGGCTTATAAATGCACGGAATGTGGTGGAGTTGGGACACTAATATTAGTGCCTCAGTGACTTTAATTTATATATGCAGAATTGGAAGAGTACCAGTGCTACAGATCTCTCTCTTAAAATGGTAATTAGAGAAAAAAAAGATGAATGCTATAATAATAAAACACAGAATTTTCCATGGAAATGAGTATAAAATGGCAGTAAAGGGGTAGGGGATTTTGCAAGAGGGTTAGGGTATGTTTGGTGACTGAATTGTGTTTTTGTTTTCAAAATTTGTATTTATACTGTTCTCTAAACTTTAATTCAAATACAATTTTTTCTTTGTTTTTAATCACGTTTTTTTGTTTGGCATTTTTTTTCATTGGATTGTTTTCACTTATAACTACCACATCATTATTTCCCTCCATAATAAATACCCTCCCCACACACACATTTCCTCCCCAGACCCAACACAGTGATACAAACCCCTGCAGCCCGTCTGGCCGTGAGCCTCCGATATCCCTATCTCCTCACAGCTTTCGCTTTCTCACCGCAACTCACCCCACTTCCACAACTCCTCCGACTCCACTCGGATCGGTGCCGACTCGCCCAATCCTCAACCTCTTGCTTCGGCTCCGACTTCTAGACCTCAATTCTCGCGCCACGACTCCACACGCTTCGCGTCCACGAATCTGCACCAGAACTCGATGTACAACAGAAACACCGACGAAACCAAAGACGAAGAAGAAGGAGAGAACAAGACGGAGGAAGACGATGACTCGCCTCACGCACAGATCTGATTGTTCATTCACCGCAGTCCAGATCTGCCCAGATCTGATTGTTCCTCACCGCTAGCCCAAATCTGATTGTTCACTCACCGCAGTCCAGATCTGACTTTCATAAAGGAGATTCGGTGAGAGTTTGAAGAAGAAGCGAAATGGAGTAAATGGCTTCTTCATGGCCGTTGAAAATGTTAGAAAAAGAAGAAAAATGGTGTGTTTAATTACTAAAATGCCACCGGTCAATTTGTGCAAAAAATTGCAAAATTGCCAAACAAAAATTTTTCAGTCCGGCCCACCATTTTTTGGATTTAAACACAGAAGACTATGTTTGAATCCTGTAACCAAACATACTATTAAGGATTTGAAATTTTGAATTAGAGTATCGGGTTCCTTTAGAAATTAAGATCGAAGAAAGAAAAAAAGAAACTCACATAATATATATATATATATATTTTTTTTTTATTTGAGTTGACAATTTTTTTATTAAAATTTGAGTTGGCATGCCACGTCAGATATTTTTTAAATTAAAAATAAACCGTTAGCACGTCAACATTTTCCATTCAATACTTAACGGCAAGGACCATTTTGACACAATGATGAAAGGTTGAGGACCAATTTGACACAGTTGAAAGGTTAGAGACCAATTTAATACAAAAGCCAAAAGTTGAAGACCAAAACAGTATTTAAACCTAAAAAAAATACTTTTGCTTGAGTGACACAGCCTGGGAATAATTTAACCAAGGAAAAAATATCCCTATTAAATACATATTGTATATCTATATTAATTATTAAGACTTAGTCGATCTTTTTTTTTTCCTTTTTTTTTTTTGTTGTTGTTATTTATAGGTAGTCAGAGAGATTTAAACTCAAATTCTCCTTCGATGAGATTAGATAATAACCGAAATTTCTTACAGCATGAACTACTATAGATTTACATAGCGAATCAAGTAAAACATTTAGAAAGGAAAAAATGGAAAAGAAAAATTCGATACAATAATTACCACAGTTGATCACAAGGAGAACTAGAAAGAAGCAGAAGACTGAGAGTTTTGCCATCTTTTGAGATATGACCAATGTGTGATGCTCTATCCTCCTTTTAAAGGGATTTGGGATAGTTTCAATATTTTCCCCCACTAAATGTTGGTGTTACAGAAATTTAATTATAAGGAAATGAAGTTAATTTTTTCCATTTGAAACCATAATCTACCAACTCATACTCACCTATGAATATTTACATACATAGTAAGATAATGTAACCTACCAACTATGATGGTAAAAATAAATAAATAAATAACTCTACCAACTATGACATCTATTTAACCAAATCTCTGTTAAAGAGGCTTGGCTAAGAAACCAGTTCCCCTTTTCTCTTTTCTCTTTAATGAAACTCGTATTTAGCAACAAATATATCCACATGACAAAATTGAAAAGGAAATTTTCATTGTAAGGATACATGTACTTATTTTTCAAACAAAAAATATATAAAAAAATCTTTTTTTTAATATAAAAGGATATATATATTAACTAATAGAAATTTGTTCCATCATACAAAATTGTGGGCAATAGAGCCATTATGTGTTGAGGATACATGCTTAGTTGTGGTTATACTCATTGCATCCCAAACAAAACGTTAATATAAAAAATATGGACAATTTTCATAAGTTCTCATACTTTCTTGTTGAGATCTTCTTTTATTAGTCAGAAAGTCCGCTATGCTCTTGGGCTCGCAGAATATGTGTAACGAAAAATAAGAAAAAATATGTGTAATGTATGCAAAAAAAATTTAATCAACTAGCCATCTCTTTTCTATATAAAGTAAAAACTACACAATGAATAGAAAGACCATCTAGCCATTTCTTTTCTTATTATCTTCTTAACAATAAAATTCTTCTTACATTGGGATGGAAATTTTCGTGGCATTAAAAAACATATTTGGGAAAAAATCAACAACATCTCCTAAACTTTAGGTCAAAATCAAACATATGCTTTGATCTTTATATTTAAAAATATAAGCCTCTAAACTTTAGGAAATTACCAAATTGGTCATTTTTTGTTATAAGTTTTCATCACATTTTTGTTTCATTTATGTTAAAAAATCATTTTTAATTAAAAAGAATTGGAAAGAAAATTTAATTAATAATTATGTTTAATCACTTATCCATAAAGTTTTAGACATAAGAATCAATTTGGAGTGCTTAAAGTTCAGGGGCTTCTAATTTCAAATAGGAAGATCAGGAGGTTTATTTGATTTTAACCCAAAGTTTTGGAAATGTTTTTGATTTTATCCCAATATATTTTAAATCAAATTGGTGATTTTGCTGTATTGGGTTATGAACTCAAAATATTTAAATTATTCCATAATTTCTCATTCACTCATAATGCAACCACACATGACTATACAAAAGAATAATCACACAATTAATATACATATTACACTTTTCTACATAATTTTAATACTAGTGATCATTTGGTAAAACATGCAAAATAGTCATCATTTTTTATTATTCCATTTTTGTAAGAAAAAAATTGTTAACCAATTTATATACTTAGTTTTTACTTCTTAATGTAAATTTTTATAATTGTGATACAATGAAATTTTGTTAATGTTATTTTTAAATTAAGAAATTTCAGTCATTAAGAAAATCTATTGAAAATACACGGCTTCTTTTATGAAAGATGACAAAATTTTCATTAATTTTTAAAATTGAGTTTATAATAAGTTTTGGTCGGTCATTCTATCAATCAAAAGTATTAATATATATGAAGCACATCCCTAATTGGCATCCACTTGCAAAAGTTCTACAATAACAAAATAATGTCTGGTTCCACAGCTTTATATCAGAGATAATTACACAAATAAAACCTAGTGTATACATCCTCAAAAGATATAAAATAAATAAATAAAAACCTATGTATAAGATGTCAATTTCCATTTGATGTCTCAACTCCATTAAATGAATGTTGAATTATACACACTAATATTATTAAGAAATATTATTAGTGTGGGCCTCACACGGTTTGATTTGACTTTGATAACTCTTTTCTCAACATATTATCATCGGAACTAGGAAGAAAAAAGCTAATGACACCTCCATTTTTTTGGGTATAATAGGCACAAAAATAATAATCTATAGAAAATCAATTTACCCCAATTTTAATAAGTACTACGTGACATTAACATGCATTTTTATTATTGATTTTCATAACTCTGGATGTTTGGACCAATTGACGCACACATCGACTAATCCCAAAAATACGTAATACCCTACTATGGAAAGTGAGGAATAATTATTTGAAATCAGAAATAGATCTTCTGTGTCTATTGTCTAAGGTGTATTGACTATTAACTATGTAACTTCGAAATACGAAAACAATTTAACTACATCTCTTATTTTATTTAATACCACGTGACGGAATTGAAAAGGAGATTTACATTATAAAGATACATATAGTATAATTCAACTATAATAAATAGCATATATGAAAATGTTAGAGAAAGGATGTATAATTCAACTTTCACTTTTATTTTGAAAGGTTGTACTGGTGCTTTTGACTTGTTGATATGTAATGTAAAAGGGTTATTTAAAAAGTGCAAGGGATATGTATTTAAGGATGTTGTGGCTTTGACTATAATGATTGTGAACCTGATTCAGTGAGCTTGTTGAACTTAGTTTGCTGCTTCAAGATTAGCTAATATTGATTCGCGTAAGAGTAGTCATGGATCTGTGGTAAGAAAATGAGTAAGTTCATGTCATATTATTTAATGTTTAAAAATAACACCTCGGTAATTTCGTTAGAACACGTAGGAAAAAAGTTAACATGAGTTAATGGAATTACATAATCTTAAATAATTTTAAAGTTTAAGAACGAAAAATAAAATTTGTGTAAAATTTAGGAACAAAAATAATAGTTTACCAGTAAGATAAAACAATTGTCAAAGTTAAATATTTTTGGAAAGAAGATAAAGACATTAATGGTTAAATAATGTTTCTATTCATTTTATATATGGAAACAAATTCTACGACTGCATCAAGGAAATATTCATTTAATTAATTATATACACAATTCATTGAAATAATTTCTTATAGAAAATGGTTGACCACTAATTTATAATTAGTCAGAATTTATTTGCAACGAATCGTGTCTTTGATTATGTAGTTGACTTGCAAATCAAAATCAAATTAATTTCACTATAATTGATTAATTTCCAATGGTCAAGCATTCTATATTAGAAGATAATCATTAGTCTTCTTGTGATTTTTTTTTCTTTTTGTATATAAACTACACAGTGAATAGATAGATCATCCAGCCATTTAGTTTTCTTATTATCTTCTCAACCATAATTATTTTTACATTAGGATGGTAATTCGGAGGCTTTGTGATAAAGTTAGAAAAGAAATTAATTAAAAATCTTTCTTGTGGACCAAGGGAGTGAAGAAATCTGCCTCTATTTTTTAAATATCATAGAAATCCAAGAGCAATTATACAATGTAAAATATTGCTTAAGAAGACATGCACGCTTTCAATATTATTTAGCCTGACACCCAAACTTTGGAGAGTATTTGTAAATGGATGCAACGCAAGCAAATTAACCGAATGCTTATCATTGTTGATGGGGGCAAAAGCATAGACTATGAAATATCAAAACAAATAAGTAACAATATAGTAACCCTTAAATATAAGGGAGAATTTTCTTTAATAATCTGAAATCCTAGTAGATGTCCACAAAATTAAATAGAAAATAACCCTTAACAATAGGGTGAAGTTTTTTTAAAATTCTGAAATACTAGTAATGTCAAAGGAAATGTGACATAACATTGGCCAGGTACAAATCCTGGGTTCAAATCTCCCTATCCATGACATTGATAGGTACAATAACACTGACTAGGAATTCCAGGTGGAGGGAAAATTGAGCACATTGCAATTCCTTTATGTCGTTTAGTGCATTCTTTGCTGCAATGGGAGCTACTAATGCAATCCCAAGTATCATGGCACTCTCTTGCTTCTACAACTGGTACCATTTTCTCACCTGAAAAGTTACAAATGCCATTAACCTCTATATTCTACAAAATCAGCACCAAAAGAAAAGAGAAATGAATAAGAAAAGTTTGATATAGAATTACCATAGTTGATCACAAGGAGGACAAGAAGGAAGCAAAAGACGACTGAGAGTTTTGCCATCGTAATAATTTGAGATATGACCAATTTGTGATGCTCTATTCTCCTTTTATAGGGATTTGGAATAGTTTCAATCTTTTTCTTTTTCTTTTCACCAAAGACTTGACTGCAATTTATTTTACAAAAAATCAACTATAAAGAAATTAAGTTACTGTTTTAATTTCTTCTCGAAAAAAAAAAAAAGTTACTGTTTTAATCATAAAGGGAATTACATTACAGTTTTCCATTCATAGGCAAATGAAGAGAAACTGCCGTCACTAATATTTACATATATAATGCCGTTGAATATGTAGCCTACTAATAGGAAATCAATTTACCCAAATCTTAATATATTCTAAGTGACAAAATAGGAATATATAACAAGAACAATGTTACAAATACAACAATTTTACAACAATATTTTTTATGGGATTAGTTGAGGTGCGTGTATCTACATAACGCTTTGTTTGTAGTTTTATTGTTGATTTTTTAATGGTAAAGATTCATACAGTATGATACATATGGAAAATGAGGATTAGCTATTTGAAATCAGAAATTGATCTTCTATGTCTAAAATTGATTCATTTTACGAAAAAATATTTAATAATTACAAATTCTAAGGTGTGTTGACCATGTAACCTATCAATACGAAACGATTTAACCAAATGTCTTATTAAATACCAAGTGACTGAATTGAAAAGGAAATTTTCATTGTAAAGATATGTACCGTAATTTTAAAAAATAAACAATAAAGCTGAAATTCATATTTTTTTCGTGGGCTGTGCATTCCATATAACTTGAACCTCAAATACAAACATATTTACCCAAAAAAAAAAATCTTCTTTCTAGTTTGAAATAACATAAATAATAAGAAAAATCACATTTTTAATATTAGACAGACATAAAAAAAAAAAAGAGAGAAGAAGACAATATTAGACAGAATTGATCGATACGCAATGTCTATAATTATGTAGTTGACATGCAAATCTAATTCAAATTAATTTGAATATATTGCCAATGGTCAACCATTTTATATTGGAAATTATTTGAATTAATTGTATATGATCGATCAGCTCCTTATTTTTATGGACTCATCGTTTGCTTGATGATATCTCGGGATTTTTTTTATTCTAAAATTTGTGTATATAAACTACACAATGCATAGAATGATCATATAGCCATTTTGAGCTTATTACCTTGACCTTTTTAACAATAATAGACTTTTTACATTATGATGGAAATTTCTATGTCTTTAAAAAATATATATTCAACCCAAATTGGTGATTTAATTTATTGGGTGAACTCAAAATTTTAAAATTATGCCAAGAGTTTTGTAGTTTGTATGGTCTCATTTATTTATTAAACCCGAACCAGACTGGTGGGTTGACCCGATGAACCGATACCTAATCCGGTCCGAGGTTTTAATTAAACCTAGTTATGCTATTAACCCAGGAAAACCCATTAAAAACCAATGGGTTTTGTGAAAACCATGTAACCCGGTCAGGTTTGAAATTTTTATGAAAATTACTCTTTTGGATCTACTTTTCTATTTATATTATTCAAAATTGGATTATTTGGTAATTACCAATAAACAAAAAACAATAAAGGACTCAAAATTACTCTTTTCAGTATACTTTTCTATTTTTATAATTTATTTGGATATTTCAATTTTATATTTTATTATTCATTTTAGTATTACAAATTATCAATGTAATGTAATTTTAGCAATATTATTAAATTATGAGTTTGAGATATGCTTTTGTTTCTATAATTTTAAGACATATTTATTTATTTTAATTATTTTAGGTGTACTTATTTTCAATTTAATTATTTATTTTATGATTTCTCAAACTTGATTTTATATTTTTATATATTTTTTAATTTTGTATTTGAACCTGTAGTTCGACTGGTGACCCACAGGTTGAACCAGTAACCTAATGACCCAACTCTTATACCGGGTTAATGTCCGGTCCGGGTTTAATAACCATGTACACAATGCATGGAATGATCATATAGCCATTTTGAGCTTATTATCTTGTTAACAATGATAGACTTTTTACATTATGATGGAATTTTTTCCACAGTTTTCATTACAAAACTTGAATATAGCATCACAAAAAAATAAAATAAATAATAATACATGAATCTTGCGGTATAGAAGAATTTGGTCTGCTATTATAACCATCCTGTTAATCTTGGGTAGAAAATGAATCATTCGGTATAAGTGATTTCTTTATCAGAAATTTCTCCAGAGTACTAGCAAAAGAGTTAAAAAAAGATTAAACTATTGTTTTCATCCCTAAATTATACATGATTTTTTTTTTCAACCTTGAACTTTGAAAAATTCATTTTTTTGTCCTTGAACTTTGAAAAAGTTCACATTTATACATGAATTTCGTACCTAGATTTTTTTATAAAATGACGAAATTCATACGTAAAAATGAATTTTTTTTAAGTTTATGGATAAAAAACGAAACTCATGTATAGTTTAGGGACGAAAACAATATTTTGGTCTTAAAAATAAAGGGTAAATTACACTGACATCCCTTTCTTTTAGGGAAACTAGACTCGCTACATCCTATTTTGGGTAAATGACATTCCGGTCCCAAATTTGGAAAATAATTAACACTTAGCCTCCTTTTTCTTTTTTTGTTTATTTTTTATTTATTTTTTAACCAATGCCTAACTAACCAAAGTTAAAAAGAAAAATTATATCCCATTTATTTTAAGTTGAAGTGAGGAATATTCCTTTAAAATGTTGGAAAAAGAAGGTGGAGTGCTAATTATTTTGCAAATTTGAAAGCTGAGTATCATTTTCTCAAAATAGGGTGTAACAAGTCTAGTTTCCCCAAAATAATGGGGTGTTAATGTAATTTACCCAAAATTAAACTATAAAGCATTCAACACGTGATGTGCGGGTAAACAAACAAAAAGAGTTTAATTTAAATAAGTTATATGATTAATTAAATTATTAATTAAATACTATTATTTCAGTTGTTAATATTAACTACAAAGCCACAAACCACAAAGTGACAAAGTGACAAAATCACAAGCAACCAAATAAATAAATCACAAATCAAAGCACAAACCCACACAGGTGGACACAGTAAAACTATGAAATAAACAAACTATTGCATATCAAACTAACACCAGTTGTTGTTATTTGGGCTTATTTTGTTATTGTGGTTGTTATTTGAGTTAATTTTTTGTTGTTATTTGGGCTTTTTTTTCTTATTTTTTTTGGGTTAAGTGGATTGAGTTTATTAGAATCAGAGTGTTCAAAATTTATTTGAGCGTATTTAAAATTTTATTCAAGAGTGTTCAACACCTATACAACACTTCTATAATTTTTTTTTTCCTTTACTTTTAAGAAGTCAGGGATTGCACTTGCACACCCTCACTACTATGTGGCGCCGCCATTGCAATGCTAGTAGTAGTCATGCTCCTTGCATCCCAAACAAAACATTCACACAAAAAAGATGGACTATTTTCATAAATTCTCACACTTTCTTGTTGAGATCTTCCTTTATTAGCTAGAAAGTATACACATACATTAGCCTCGCGGTATATGTGCAATGGAAAATGAGAGTGTATTGTATGCTAAAAAAATTAAATCATCTAGCCATCTCTTTTATGTATAAACTACACAATGAATAGAAAGATCATCTAGGCTGTAGCCATTTCTTTTCTTAATATCTTTTTTAACAATAAAAGTCTTCTTACATTGGGATGGAAATTTTTGTAGCTTTAAAAAATATATTTGGGAAAAATCAAAAACAACTCCTAACCTTTAGTTCAAAATCAAATAGATGCTTTGATCTTTATATTTAGAAATGTAAGCCTCTAAACTTTGAGAATTTCCCAAATTAGTTATGTTGTTCAAATTTTCATCACATTTTTGTTTCATTTATGTTAGAAATATCATTTTTAATTAAAAAATTAAAATTGGAAATAAAATTTAATTAATAATTATGTTTAATATTTTTTTAATTCACTTATCCATAAAATTTTAGACATAAGAATCAATTTAGAATTCTTAATTCTCAAGGGGCTTCTAATTTCAAATTGGATGATCAGAAGGTTTGTTTGATTTTAACCCAAAGTTTAGGAAATGTTTTTTATTTTATCCCAATATATTTTACCTAAATTGGTGATTAATTGTATTGGGTTATGAACTCAAAATATTTAAAATATCCCATAATTTCTCATTCACATAGTGCAAGCACACATGTGACATGACTACATAAAAGAATTAATAATCACAATTAATATATATATTAAACTTTTCTACATAAGTTTAATACTAATGAGTAATGATGTTCGTTGTTTTATTTTTTTACCAACTCTTCAAAAAACCTTGTAAGGATATCATTTGGTAAAACATGCAAAATAGTCATCATTTTTATTATTCCATTTTTGTAAGAAAAAAATTGTAAACCAATTTATATACTTAGTTTTTACTTCTTAATGTAAATTTTTATAACTGTGATACAATGAATTTTGTTAATATTATTTTTAAATTAAGAAAATTCAGTCATTAAGAAAATCTATTGAAAATACACGGCTTCTTTTATGAAAGATGACAAAATTTTCATTAAATTTTAAAATTAAGTTAATAATAAGTTTTGGTCGGTCATTCTATCAATCAAAAGTAATACCGGTTTTGTTGATATGTATTGTAAAGGGGTCATTTAAAAAGTGCAAGGGATATGTATATATTTAAGGATTTTGTGGCTTGGAATATAATGATTGCGAGGAGTCATGAAAAAAAATAATAATAATAATGATTGCGAGGTTGTCTTTTTTTCCACTAAACATCTACTTATCATTAAACGGAAACACTCAACATAGAGTCTTTCTACCATGCCTCTAACACAGAGGGAGAAAGAGAATTCTTATTACAAGTAAAGCATGATTAAAATTAATAGCAAAATTTGACCATACAATGAGTCACATTATCTACTTCTCTCCTAACCCAACAAAAACTACGAGCAATAAAAGAATAATTGAATAACTTTGCATTCCAACAGAGAGAGTTAATCTTCCACAACTGGCTATTCATGTCTCCATTTAGAACATCAAAACAAATCTTTGCATCCCCGTCAACTGCAATAGAGCAATAACCTTCAGATTTTGCAATCTCCATGGCCCAAAGAATGGCAGAAGCCTTTGCTACTAATGGGTCTTCAGTTGGGATAGACCAATTTTAGATCTCTCCATAATTATCCCTACAATTACAAGCTAATGTAGATGATTTTTTAACAAGGATCTCTACATAATTCCCAGCATCCGGTGTCGTTGGGACGACCTAGTATTACTACTCCTCCTGCGATTTGGTTGATGAAATAATTACATTTTTAAAATTTAAAAGAAAAACGAAATTTGTGTAAAGTTTAGAGACAAAAGCTAATGTGGTTGATTTTTGTAACAAGGCTGCATCTACATTCAGCTTAATTATCCCAACATCCGGTGTCGTCAGGCAACTCTAGTATTACTCTCACTCCTCCTGCTGATTTGGTTGATAACATAACCTTGGAACATTTTTAAAGTTTAAGAACGAAAATGAAATTTGTGTAAAGTTTAGAGACAAAAACATTATTTTACCCTATAAGATAAGACAATTGTCAAAATTAAGCATTTCTGGAAAGAAGATAAAGACATTAATGGTTAAATAATGTTTCTATTCATTTTATTTAGACATATAAAAACAAAAGAGGGAAACAATTTCTACGACTGCAACTAGCAAATATTGAGTGCCCAAAAAATAATCAGATGATTTAATTAATTGAAATAATTTCTTATAGAAAGTGGTTGACCGCTAATTTGTAATTAGTCAGAATTTATTTGCAATGAATCGTGTCTATTTTTTATTTTTTTGATAGAAACGATAGCACTTTATTGAATAGAATCAAATTGAACAATGGACGTAATACAATCAGGGTGATCTTCTAACCACATTTGATCCCAAGATGAGGACAAAGCCTCTGTCGCCAAGGCTTGGGCAGCCTTGTTACAATCTTTCAAAATAAAAGAAAAACTTAGGAAGCGAAACTTTTGAGTCAAAGCACAAATGTCATCCATAACCACCCCTATTGGTGCAAGGCATGGTGAAGAGAAAGCCTTTTGAATTAGCCCCAGCAGCTCCTTATTGCCTAACTCAACTTCAAGATACCGAAAACCCACATCAAAAGCAAAATTTAGTGCAGATAGAACAAATTGAGCATAGGATTATAGCACGGTGCCTTCACTTGTGATCCTGGTACATCTAGTCGCACCAACAAGGCCCACAAAATCTCTAATTATCACACCCACACCCAAGTTGGATGTCTCCAAACTGTTAACACACGAGAGATTCAGCTTGTAATTTTGTCGAGCAGGTGGAAGCCATTTAAGAGTCTCAGGATCAGTAACTCGAGGCAGAACCACTGCCAGACTATCACGTGATTCAAGATAATCCAAGGCAGTACCAGCTGCAGTTTCACAGATTTCAGAGACCGGTGACAGGTGATCATTCCATACCAAATCATTCCTCGCTTTCCAAATGGCTCAAGCTGTGGTGAGCACAATTTCCAGCGAAGGAGAATTCATTGTAGACATGCACTGAGTAACCAATTCTAGAAAAGACTGAGAAACAGACACACTTGGAGGGATCTGAACTGGACATGCCTTCCAGACTTTCTGAGCAAACTCACAGTCCCATAACAAATGGTCTACTGATTCTGCTTCCTCACCACACCATAAGCATGAAAAAGTATGTGAAATACCTTTACGGAACAGATTCTCTTCGGTGGGTAAAATGTCTCTACAAGCACGCTAGAGGAAGACACGCACTTTAGGTTGGACCAAGGCAAGCCATATAGCAGACCAACATTGCTCTGCAAAACCTCCTGAAGTAGAAGCTTCTAAGTCACGGTTATTGTCAAGAAGCATTCGGTATGCACTCTTCACCGAGAATATCCCAGATTTCGTTCCATTCCATATCAGAGCATCAGAGGGGCGCCGCTTACTCAATGAGATTGTTTGAATAATGTCAATATCACGTGGCAGAAAAACATTCCGCAATAAAGGCACATCCCAAGTCATTGTTTCACTGTTGATCAACTGCTCTACCAGGGCTCCCTCCCCCAGAATATTTCTAGGACTTATGACTTTGTATGTACTGTGACATGAGATCCATTTATCTTGCCAAATTCTGATCCGCGCCCCAGAACCCACCCTCCATCTGAGTCCTTGATGCAATACCTCATTTGCTTCATAAATACTCCTTCAGATAAAAGACGCATTACAAGGAATGTGTGCATCTAAAAATGAACTGTAGGGGAAATACTTAACTTTAAGAACCCGATAGACCAAAAAAGAACGGTGTTGAAGCAGACGCCATCCCTGTCGAGCCAACAGAGCTTGATTAAATAGCTGAATATCACGGAACCATATACCCCCGTCCTTCTTAGGTTTAATCAACTTTTGTTTACTCAACCAATGTACTTTCCACTCACTCCCCCGTTGTCCCCACCAAAATCTAGCAGGCATAGAGCTCAGCTCCGCATATAACCCTGCTGGAAATTTAAAGCAGCTCATTGCATATGTAGGAATTGCTTAAATCACTGCTTTAATAAGAACCTCCCTTCCAGCTTGAGATAAAAGCTTCTCCTTCCACCCTTGTAACCTTCGCCAAACTCTATCCTTGATTTCATGGAAAGCCTGCCGTTTTGCACTACCAACCACCGATGGTAATCCTAAATATTTCTCAAATTATGTAGTAGCTGCTGTGCCAAGCATAGCACAGATGGAGGTCCGGTCATGATGAGGTGTGTTGCAACTAAAGAAAATTGTTGTTTTGGCATTATTTACTACCTACCCCGAAGCATTGGCATAAACATTCAACACATCTTGAAGAGCAACACAATTGGCAATATTGGCCTTACAAAAGACAATGCTGTCATCTACAAAAAAGAGGTGAGAAATATGGGGCCCCCCTCGACATATTGAAATGCCTTTAATCAAGCTATCTCTCTTTGCCTTTCTGAATAAAGATTAAAGGCCCTCTGCACAAAGCAAGAATAAATAAAGAGATAGAGGATCTCCTTAATGAAGCCCCCGCTTAGGCTTAATATAACCCTTAGGTTCACCATTCACCAGTATAACATAAGAAGCAGTTGTGACACATGCCATAATCAGTTTCACCCAATCTCCATGAAAACCCAGCTTCAACATAATGGCCTGAAGATAATCCCATTCCACCTTATCATACGTCTTGCTCATGTCCAGCTTCACTGTTATCTGTGCATTATTACCCTTTCTCAAATTTTTTAGGTAATGAATGGTCTTAAAAGCCAAAATGACATTATTAGTGATCATCCGACCCAGGACAAAAGCACTCTGGCTATCTACAATAACTTAAGGCAAAATTGGCTTCATCCTGTTAACAAGAACTTTGGATGCAATTTTGTAGATGACATTACATAAATTGATAGGCCTAAATTGAGACATAAACTCTGGGGAGATCACCTTAGGAATTAAGACAATATGAGTAAACTTAATGCAGCCTAACATATTACCAGACTGAAGAAAATCTAGCACTGCATGAGTTACATCATCACCAACAATGTGCCAATATTTTTGATAAAATAGAGCAGACATACCATCAGGGCCAGGAGCTTTAGAAGGATGCATTTGGAATAAAGCCACACGAACTTCCTCATTGGAAAATGGTCGCTGCAAATCATGATTCATCTCCGACGTTACCACACTATCAACTTCCTAAATAACACTATCAATAGCATCTAGACAGGTGGAGGCAAAAAGGCCATCAAAATACTCCACTGCGATCCGCTCAATATTTGAAGAATCTGTCCGCCAATTATTATGTTCATCTCGCAGTCCCACAATTGTATTGGCTCGCTTCCGTTGAGATGCACATTCATGGAAAAACTTTGTATTTTTGTCGCCCTCAGTCAACCAGGAAACTCTTGATCTCTGTCTCCAAAAAATTTCTTCTTTTTCTTTAAGCATATTCACCTCACGCCTCAAAGAATTAACTTCCCCACTAGCATAAAGCTCAGGCGGTTGCTCCTCCATTTCCTTCAATCGGTTCTTCTTTGAGTCAATAAGAATAAGTGTAGCACGAACACGTGATTGACTCCACTGCAAGAGGTTGACACGGCATTGTTTAATTTTCTGGGAGACTCTATACATTGCCGTACCAATAGGCTGCACACCCCAAGCTATTGCAATAACATCCTCACACCCCAACTCCCGTAACCATGACTTCTCAAACTAGAACAGCTTCTTCCTGCGTCAATTACCTTGGAGTACAGCCTGTGATGGCAAAATATCCATTAACAACCCCATATGATCTGAGCTTGCAACCACTGGGTGCCGAACCAAAGCATTGGGAAACAAACTTCTCCACTGCCCTGATGCAACTCCTCTATCTAACGGAACTCAAACCAAACCTGGATAATCTCTCTTATTTGACCATGTAAATTCTATACCAGTAAAACCCAAATCCTGCAACAAGCAATCCAGCAAAGCCTCTCTAAACCCCGCCATCTGGTTAGCATTTCTTACATCCCTGCCCGTTTTTTCTTTTAATCGTGTGATCTCGTTGAAATCACCCATTACAATCCAAGGAACATTATTCATGTGACATAAATGCCACAGTAACTCCCAAGAACGATGGCGAAGAGCCACCTCTAGATGGCCATAGAACCCAATAACTCGCCATTAAAGGCCATCAGATTGATTTACTTCCACATCAATATGGTGAATCGAATAGCCTCGAACGGTAACATCCACCGTTGAATCCCAAAGCAACGCTAGACCACCCCTACCACCAGACTCGTGTCTATCCACTCCTAAACAACCTCGCATCCGTAACCGAACTCGTAACCATTCTAAACTACTCTTAGTTAACCGTGTCTCCATAAGGAACACAAGGTTCGGTCCTTCTTTCTTCACTACATCGTGAAGTTCATTAACTGTCTGTGGGTTCCCAAGCCCACAACAATTCAAACTTAAGGCTCTCATTGGGACCGATGGGGCTGATCAACAGCCTCCACCGATGAATGGTTGTCTACATGTCCCACAATCACCCTTTTCTTCAGACTGGGTTCCTCTGTGTCCACCACAGTATCCACATACACGTCCAAACTACGTTTACCACAGCTTCGAAGTACCTTGCCATGATCCATCTCTTGCACACTCAGAGCACGTGCACTTTTTTTCCACCTAGATGTCTTGGAGGGCCCCACAGTCCCAACATTTGATTCCATGGCCACGTCAGTTGTTGTAGTTGAATGGGAGAGCATGTTGAGTTGTGCATGGCCAGCATTGGAGTGCAACACAGGTTGCACCACGATAGGCATATTTTCCTCAACAGAAAGTGAGTTGGTTAACTGTGTTTCAAAAATAACATGCACAGGATTGGATTCCTGAGAACTTAGCTCCGTAATAGGTGGGATATGAGGATCCCCACCCATTGCTGTGCGCACATCAAGGGTTATCCCTTCCACGAAATCCGCGCTCATATTATCTGAATCATCAGCATCACCAGAGTGCACCCCCTCCTCTATATTAGGCGGTAACGGAGCAGTTGCAATCGGATTATTGGCTAGAGTAGGTTCGCTAGCCTCCCTATCATCTTCTGATTCAAGAGGAGATTGGCGCTGCCGACGCATTGCTTGTTGCCGTAGCAGAGGAGCCCTGAGCCAAGTTCCCCATTTTTCCCCCACAACTTCCTCCATTCGATTGCTTCGCCTACCCTCAATATATTCATTGCAACTATAATCCAATTTTCCACATCTGTAACAAAAAATGGGTAGGTGTTCGTATTTGAAATCAACCCAAAATGGCACACTTCCTTCACCCTCATCCCCTTCCAGAATGCATCCTCGCAATAAAGGTTCCGTGATATCATTGTCCACCCTGATTCTCAAAAAACGTCCCTAGCCTAACCTATTCTATGGTACATCAACTTCAATGAACCGCTCAATATCTCGACCAATATCTTCCCCCACTTCTCGAATCATGCTCTTCATGGGCAAATTATACACCAAAATCCAAAAAGCAAAGTGAGTAAACTTAACAGCATTAGGTTGTAGGTCACCTTCAAACCTAACAACCAAGATGAGTTTTTTATCAAAAGTCCAAGGACTTTGAACTAAAACACGTTCCAGATCATCCCTCGTCTGAAAAGCAGCCAAGAACAGGTTCTCTTCGATATCTCTAATTGTGACACCCCCTATACCAGCCCATAGCGATCGAACAGTACCCTTGAAAGCATCAATATTGAACGGCCTAAGCGTTAAAAGCTTAAACATGATACTAAACTGAGCCTCCTTCTTTGAGTGCACCAGCGGTTCCTTCCTCAAACTTATACGATGTTTCTCCCTATCAAAAAGGTTCATCCGTCGGCATAGGTCCGCCAGTTCTTCAGCCATAGTGACCACAAAATAGAGCGTGCTCCACGTAAAATAGCCTCTGAGATGGTATGCACAGTATCACCCCAATCCCCAACTAACGATCAAAAGACAAGCGTGAGATTCTATACTTGCACTGAAAGGCAAGTTTTAGACTTCTACCACGAGTGGAGCTCTAGAGTTCCACAGATGCACGAGACGTTTTCTTAATGAATCGTGTCTATGATTATGTAGATGACTTGCAAATCAAATTCAAATTGATTTCACTATAATTTCCAATAGTCAAGCATTCTATATTAGAAGATTGATGATGTGCAAAAATCAGCACGGTCGTCCTTCGTAGTACTTTCTCTGACAGAAGACCTGAAACAACAAGAAGGTAATGACGACGGTAGGAATGCACCGGTGGGGTGCCGGCCAAAGTTCCTCCGATGCCTTTGTCAAGAATTTGGGGAGAATGATTATCAGGTAAGTAAAAGTGTTTAGGCTCATAGTGTGCGTACCTTGTGCATTTCTGTCTGGTGGTTTATATAGATGACCCAGAAAATAGCCGTTGGATCCCTCTTAACTTCCCTCTTTATTGGACTTAAATGAGGGCTATTAGGAAGGCGGTTACAATATCTCGGGGATACTGTCATTAATGGGTAATTAAGTTCATTTACTTCGTTGTTTGTAACGGTGACCATCAGTGGGCCGTTTAGTACTTGTATGGGGGTTTGTGTGGACAGAATAACGACCTTAGAGTCGTCCTTGCGTTTGTTCATCTTGGTGGACGATAGGTTTGGACGATCGTTTCGTCGTCTCTTTGATGATTCGGGTGGAGACTTTGACGATGTCCCGAGTAACGTCGTGGTTCTGTTTTGGACGATCGTTTACGGTCGTCATTCCCGCGGTGCGGTTACTGTCGTCCGTCTTTTGGGTGATGAACCCATCAGATGCCCCCTATTCCGTCGTGGGTCATTTTTGGGCGACGGACGGGATACGCTTGTTAGGTTTTTCTTTTGGCGCGAGTATCTTTTTCGGGAAGGCGCGCAGCCGTATTCAATCTTGAGTATTAAATGGTGAAATGGCCGAGTGACTTCACCTTTGACACGTGTCACTCATTCATTGGGCACGACTTGCGAAGCGACGGTTCGCTTCGTATGCTCGAATTTTCTTGGCTATTTAAATTCGCACGAGGTTTCCATTTTCCCTCTTTACTTTCCCGCTCCTACTCCGAAGTGACCCCCTCTGGTTTTTCCTTTCTCCGGTGAGTCCTTCTTCTTTCCTTTTTCGATTTGGACCTTAAGCCTGGATCCTCTGCATTTTTTGCTAAAGAGGTTTTTTGTGGGAGTGTGTCGCGAGGCTGAGAGTGGGGGTAGAGTGCTTGATCTTGGTGATCTTGTTTCTCCGGATAGCGTGCTCCGCCGGTTATCGGTGGAGCTTTTCGATTTCGTGTTTCCGGCGATAGACACGTGGGGGGTGGTCAGAGGTTTAATGGCGACGGAGAGAGGTAGTTGGTCCTCGGTTCATTCCGAGGACCTCCCTGAGGGACTCTCCGATAGGGGGGAGGATTCTCACTCGACGGAGGATACTCCGTCAGTTTCTGGGTCGTCAAGGGCTGTGGGCCCTGACGACTCTTGGATTGCGAGGTCCTACCTGTCCAAGGTAGTGGACGTCGAGGGTTTGGATAAGCTTAGGAGTAGATACCAGATCCCTGAGGACGTCGTCCTAAGGATCCCCCAGTCGGACGAGGTGGCTTGCTCGTCCAGATTTGGCGACGTGGCGTTTTATGAGGCCGACTTCAATGCCGGCGTGAGGTTTCCCATGCAGCCCCTGATGAGGGAGTTGTTGGATCGTCTTAACCTCGCGCCGGGTCAGTTGGCCCCAAACGCTTGGAGGACGGTGGTTGGGTCAATGGTGATGTGGAAGGTATTGAGCGAGGGGAAGGACGACCTTACCCTAGACGAGCTGCTATTTTGCTATAAGCCGTGTCAAATACCGGCTTCTCCTGGATTCTGGTCTTTAAACATGCGGCAGCGGGGCCTAAAGTTGATAGTGGGGACCCCATCGTCCAACAGAGAATGGAAAGACAACTACGTCTTTGTCTGCGGGGACAATTGGGAGGGTCTCCAGTGTGAGAAGGACGACAACTTTATCCCCGTTCGTCGAGAGTGGGGCGTGCCTTCGTCCTCTGGTGTGTGTGTGTTTATTTGCACGATTTGAATTTTTGGATAATCTGTTCTATTTTCTGACCTCTTCTTTCGTTTTGCAGCACTTAGACGGCCGAAGCTAGACGAGAACGGCCATAACAGGGTACTCCGGTCGTTGCACCACACTCAGCACCATTACAAGCATTTCATACGACCCGAGCTTCTAGCTCTATACTCGTTCGGGCCTGAACCGAGTGAAGCTGTCCTGTCGTTGCAAGAGATCAATCAGAAGAGTAAATACCTTTACATAGCATGTTGTTTGTAGCGTCCGTCGGACGACGTTTATCTGACGATGCTTTTATTTTGTCTTGTAGGGATGGCGACCGCTAGGCTCAACCGTGAAAAGCTTAAGAAGATGATGATGACCCAACAGGAGGAGGCCCCGTTGGTCATTGGAAAAAAGAGGAAGGCTGACTCGTCTTCCAAGAAGGCGACTGACGAGAGGAGTCTTCCACCTCCTCCTCCTCCTGTCCAGAAACCGTCTGTTCCAGAACCTGTGCCCACCTCGTCCGTCGAGGTGGTCGAGATTTCGGCCGAGCCATCGTCCAGCCGGCCTTTGGAGAAGGTGCCGACGCTGCCACGCGACGCTTCCTTGGCTTGTCGTCGTGCCAAATCCGTGGTCACTAAGGACGACGTTGGTGAGTATGACAAAGTCAATACTGACGTTGTCAAGGTAGCCGGCATCCACTCCCTTATGAAGGTACGTTCTTTTCTCTTTCATTGTTTATGCCTTCGTGTGTAGAGATTTGACTTATCCGTTTTCGTATGTAGGGCCTGACTGAGCTGACAGTGATTGCCAACCGCTGTACGCAGTGGGAGGATGCGCTGTTGAAGCAGAAAATCCAGATGTCTGAGGCTGCGCAAGCCAATCAAAGGTTGACGACGCTGGTTAATGAACTAACTCTTGACAGGGATAGGGTAGTTGGCGAGTTGTCGATACTTGGGACGGATCTGGCGAGGAGGGATGAAGAGCTGAAGAAAGCGTTGGACGGGGCTAGGAGGTCTGACGAGCAGGTTAAGGCGTTAACCTCGCAGCTGGAGGGGGCGAGGATCTCAGCCGTGGAGGAATTCAAGTCGTCAGAGGCTTATGACGACGTCAACACGAAGTATTTCCTCTCCGGTTTCAACCTTCTGAAGAAACAAGCGAAAGAGAAGTTCCCACAACTTGATTTTGACGCTTTCCAACCATTTGATGATGACGAGTCGACGATGCCTGCTGAAGAGGGAAATGTAGAGGCACCAGCCCATGATCCACAGATGGACGATGATGCAACTTCGTAGTTTGTTGTAATACTTGTAACTTTTTTAGATACATGTTTTTGGTGGGGCCTGTTTTTAAGGCTTTTAGCGTCGAAACAATGGGGTGATGTTACAGTGCCTATTTTTTAGGCTTGCTAGTTTTCTTTTGAACAACGTTTTAATTAAGTTTGCTTCTTAATATATACATCTCTAACTGTTTTTGATGGCATTTGTATGTGAATACAGTTTTTTCGCCATGTTATTGTGGTCGTCTATCTGAATGTTTTTGACGGCTCCCGTTTGTGGGTGTGACTGTCTGTTTCGTTTGCATACATGTATTGATGATTGAGGAACTCGTTATTTTGTCCAGAGTCGTCCATGCATAAGTTCTCATATGCATGCGGGTTGAGAGACTTGTTGTTTTGTTCAAGTGTCTAGAGTCGTCCATGCATGAGCTTTTATACTTGTGCATGGAGGTTGAGATACTTGTTGTTTTGTTCAAGTGTCTAGGGTCGTCCATGCATGAGCTTTTATACATATGCATGGGGGTTGAGACACTTGTTGTTTTGTTCAAGTGTCTAGAGTCGTCCATGCATGAGCTTTTATACATACGCATGGGGGTTGAGACACTTGTTGTTTTGTTCAAGTGTCTAGAGTCGTCCATGCATGAGCTTTTATACATATGCATGGGGGTTGAGACACTTGTTGTTTTGTTCAAGTGTCTAGAGTCGTCCATGCATGAGCTTTTATACATACGCATGGGGGTTGAGACACTTGTTGTTTTGTTCAAGTGTCTAGAGTCGTCCATGCATGAGCTTTTATACATATGCATGGGGGTTGAGACACTTGTTGTTTTGTTCAAGTGTCTACATTCGTCCTTACGCTTGTTGTTCCATTCAAGCAGTTAAGGTTGTTTGTGCGGACCTTTGGCTTGTTGTTTTGTTCAAGCGCTTAAGGTCGTCCTTATGCTTGTTGTTTTGTTCAAGCGATTAAGGTTGTTTGAGTGGACCTTTGGCTTGTTGTTTTGTTCAAGCGCTTAAGGTCGTCCTTATGCTTGTTGTTTTGTTCAAGCGATTAAGGTTGTTTGAGTGGACCTTTGGCTTGTTGTTTTGTTCAAGCGCTTAAGGTCGTCCTTATGCTTGTTGTTTTGTTCAAGCGATTAAGGTTGTTTGAGTGGACCTTTGGCTTGTTGTTTTGTTCAAGCGCTTAAGGTCGTCCTTATGCTTGTTGTTTTGTTCAAGCGATTAAGGTTGTTTGAGTCTTGGAGAAGTAGGGACGGAGTCATGATGCCTGGATGACTTTGTATTCCGTTAGTTTATTTTAGAACAAATACACTGGAGATTTCGAATCATATGAGCAAAAAGCAAAAAGGAATACATGTGAATGTCGTTGTCTTACTGGTAATATTTCTTTAGATGCTCGGCATTCCAGGGGTGAGGTAGTGCATCCCCGTCTAACTTCTCCAGGTGGTAGGTGCCTCTCCTGTGGAACTTGACGACCCTGTATGGTCCTTCCCATGTGGGACCCAGTTTTCCCTGTGTTGGGTCCTTTGTTGCGAGGGTCACTTTTCTCAGCACCAAGTCTCCAATTTTGAATTCTCTGTGCTTTACTCGTCTATCGTAGTAGCGGGCCATCCTCTGTTGGTAGACCCTGGTTCTGGCTTCAGCTTGATCCCGAATTTCGTCCACCAGATCTAGGTTCGATCGTAGTTGAGCATCGTTGCTTTCCTCGTCATAGTTGTTCGTCCTCCATGTAGTGAGGCCGACTTCCACGGGTATGACGGCTTCGGTGCCATACGTCAGTCGAAAGGGGGTTTCTCCTGTGGGAGTTCTTGCTGTTGTCCTGTATGCCCACAAGATATTTGGGAGCTCCTCAGGCCATAGTCCCTTTGCCCCCTCAAGTCGAGTCTTGATCATCTTGAGCAAGGATCGATTTGTAACTTCCACCTGTCCGTTGGCCTGTGGGTGACCGGGGGACGAATAGTGGTTGTGTATGCCAAGCTCTTCACAGAATTCTCGGAAAGGCGAGTTGTCGAACTGTCGTCCGTTGTCCGATATAAAGGCTCTGGGTATCCCAAACCTGCATATGATTGCCTTCCATACGAATCCTCTTATGTTCTTCTCTGTGATCGTAGCAAGTGGTTCAGCTTCTACCCACTTTGTGAAATAGTCTATTCCCACTACAAGGAATTTTAGCTGTCTTCGTCCGACAGGGAGGGGTCCCATGATGTCCAGTCCCCATTGGGCGAACGGCCATGGTGCCGTCATTGGGGTCAGTGTCTCCGGTGGTGAGTGGATGAGGTTCCCAAATCTTTGGCACTTGTCGCATGCACGAACATAGGAGACCGCGTCCTTCTGCATCGTCGGCCAATAGTATCCAGCTCGGACGAGTTTGTGCACTAAGGAACGTGCACCTGAGTGATTGCCGCAAATTCCTTCGTGTACCTCTCTCATCACGTAGTCAGCCTCTGCCTTATCTAGGCAACGTAGATATGGTAGGGAGAAGCTTCTTTTGTATAGAATGCCTTGTATCAGGGCAAACCTCGTGCACCGGACTTTCAGCTTTCTAGCCTCGACTGGGTCTGTAGGGAGTGTTTCGTCTTCTAGGTAGTTGATGATGGGTGTCATCCAGGAGTCACTGACGTTGATGGGGCTTAGTTCTTCTTCCAGGTGGCTTGGCGAGTGTTGGATTTCGATGTACTGGTCTGTTGTCTCGTCAGAAGAGGCTAGCTTTGCCAAGGCGTCAGCCTCTGTGTTCTGTTCCCGAGGTATTTGGACGAGCTTAACTCCGTCGAACCACTTTATGGCTTCTCTTACGAGCTTCAGATATTTGGTCATTCTATCTTCTCTTGCTTCATACTCACCGTTGACCTGCCCTACTATCAGTTGTGAGTCGCTTCGGATCTTGAGTCTGTTTGCCCCCAGCTCTTTAGCTATACGTAGGCCGGTCAACAGGGCCTCGTATTCTGCCTCGTTGTTTGTGGTGGGATACTGGAGCCGGGTGGAGTGTTTGAGGAGATGCCCTTCAGGTGTCTTGAAGACTATTCCAACACCTCCTGCCCCCTTGACGGACGACCCATCGATTTCAATTTCCCATTCTTCGTCCGGCTTCTCTTCTGATTGGTTCGTCTTCATTCGCTGTGAATTCAGCGATGAAGTCAGCTAGGGCTTGTGCCTTGATAGCCTGCCTTGGGTGGTACTCGATGTCGAACTCGCTCAACTCGACAGCCCATTGAATCAGTCGTCCAGCTGCGTCTGGCTTGTTCATCGCTTTACGGAGGGGATGATTCGTAAGGACGATGATTTTGTGAGACTGGAAGTATGGTCGAAGTTTCCTGGCAGCGATTACAAGAGCTAGTGCCAGCTTCTCCATGGCTGGATACCTGTCCTCAGCTCCTTGAAAAGCTCTACTGGTGTAGTACACTGGCAGTTGGGTGCCCCCGTCTTCCCTGATGAGGGCTGAGCTGACAGCTGTCGGGGAGACTGCTAGGTACAAGGAGAGGGTTTCGCCCTGTTGGGAAGGGCTCAGCAACGGTGGGGACGTCAGGTACCTCTTGAGCTCTTCAAAGGATTCTTGGCACTCGTCCGACCAAACGAATGCTTTTCTCAGTGTCTTGAAGAAGGGGAGGCACTTGTCTGTAGCCCGCGAGACAAAGCGGTTAAGTGCCGCTACTCTTCCCGTGAGGCTTTGCACTTCTTTCGTCGACCTTGGGGGAGTCATCTCCAGCACGGCTTTTATTTTGTCTGGGTTGGCCTCTATTCCTCTCTGGGAGACCATGAACCCAAGGAATTTCCCGGACGAAACGCCGAAGACACATTTGCTCGGGTTGAGCTTCATGCGATATTGACGGAGGGTTTCGAACGTCTCTTTCAAATCCTCTAAGTGCTTCATATCGTCCTTCGTTTTCACCAGCATGTCGTCGACATACACCTCCATGTTTCGTCCGATCTGGTGGTGGAACATCTTGTTCATCAGTCGCTGGTAGGTGGCTCCAGCGTTCTTCAATCCGAACGGCATGACTCTGTAGCAGAAGAGTCCTTTGCTTGTGATAAAGGAAGTCTTCTCTTGGTCGGATTCGTCCATCATGATCTGGTTGTACCCTGAGAAGGCATCCATGAAGGTTAGCAACCGGTGTCCTGCTGTCGAGTCTACAAGTTGGTCGATTCGAGGCAGGGGGAAGCTATCTTTTGGGCAAGCCTTGTTAATGTCTGTGAAGTCTACGCACATTCTCCATTTGCCATTGGCCTTTTTAACCATGACGACATTGGCTAGCCAGTCTGGATAGAAAACTTCTCTGATGAACCCGGCTGTCAGGAGCTTTTCTACTTCGTCAGAGATCGCTTGATTTCTGTCAGGGGCGAATACTCGTCTCTTCTGCTTAATGGGCCGAATGGACGGGTCTACGTTCAGCTTGTGGCAAATTGTTGCTGGGTCGATTCCAGGCATGTCGTCATGCGTCCATGCAAAGACGTCCAGATTGTTCTTCAGGAAACTGATCATGGCCTCCCTTATTGCCTTGTCCATTTTTGTCCCAATGCTGGTGGTTTTACTTGGTTTTTCGTCGTCCAACACTATCTCCTCCAATTCTTCTGTGGGTTCGACGAGCTGATGTCCCTCGTCGATCTTCATTGTCTGGTGTGTTGCCTCTGGACCTAGGGATGCGAAGTAGCACTCCCTCGCCGTTGCCTGGTCTCCTTTGAGTTCTCCTATGCCATGTTCAGTGGGGAACCGGACGAGGAGATGGTAGGTCGAGGTGACTGCGCGAAGCTTGTTGAGGGTCGGACGGCCGATTATGACGTTGTAGGCCGAGGGACAGTCTACCACAAGGAACTCTACCGAGGTTCTCACTTGTCTCGGGTACGTCCCTGCTTCAATAACGAGGGAAACGACTCCCAGGGGCTTAACTTTGTCACCTGTGAATCCCACAAGGGGAATATCAATAGGCTTCAACTGCTCCTTGTCGATCTTCATCTGCTGGTATGCTGGGAGGTATATGATGTCAGCAGAACTCCCATTATCGACAAGTACTCGTCTGGTGAGAAATCCTGCGATGGTCAACGTGACGACAAGTGCGTCGTCATGTGGATGATGGATGTTTCTGGCGTCGTCTTCACTGAACGAGATGACTTGGTCGTCCATCTTCAAACTCTTCCTTGACCTTTGAGTGACCAAGATATTGTGAGCCTGCCGAGCGTAAGCTTTTCTAGACGACCGTGAGGCACCTCCGGACGCTAGGCCTCCTACGATAGTACGTATCTCGCCTATGATATCCCGGGGGCGGTCCTCTTGGCGATCTTTATTCTCGTCCTGCCTGGGTGGACGAGGCTCGTGACGGACTTCTGTCTTGTCCTGTCGTACGAATTTCCCCAGCTTCCCTTGCCTAATCAGGGCCTCTATTTGTTGCTTTAGGGCAAAGCAATCTTCGGTGGTGTGACCGTGGTCTCGGTGGAAGCGACAGTAGAGGTCCTTAGATCTCTTCGTCGGGTCTGAACGAAGCTTCCCTGGCCACTGGATATCTGGATTGTCCTGAATCTGTAGCAGGACCTGATCGATGGACATGTTCAAGGGTGTGAAGCTGCTAGGTCGTTCTTCCCGTCGGTTGGACGAGCTTATGTTCTTCCTCTCGGCCTTTGGATAGTCTTGCCTGGAAGACTTATTCCTGGACGAATCGAATCGTCGATCTTCCGGTTCTTTCCTCTTTCTGCTGAGGAACTCGTCTCTGGCTTGGAAGGCATCCTCCGCATTTATGAACTTCTGGGCCTCGTACATCAGTTCTGACATTGACTTCGGTGGGTCCTTGCACAGCTGGAAGAGGAAATCCCCCTTGAGGAGGCCAGCATTGAATGCGGTGAGAGCGACGTATTCATTCGGTTCGTCAATCTGGACTGCTTCCTTGTTGAACCGTTGTACATAGGACCTTAGGGATTCTCCTTCTCTCTGCCGGATGTTGAGAAGGTAGTTTGCTGGACGTACTGATCTTCGTCCTCCAATGAAGTTGTCAATGAAGGCCCTACTCAACTGGGCAAATGTGTCTATGGAGCCTGTCTCCAGTTGGTTGAACCAGGTCCTTGCCGAGCCTCTGAGGTTTGTTGGGAAGGTGCGGCACATAATCTCGTCCGACACTCCGTGTAGACGCATGATGGTTCTGAATGAGTCCAAGTAATCGAGTGGGTCTTTGAACCCGTCGAACGTCTCTAACTGGGGAACCTTGAACTTTGTTGGAAGAGGATATTCGTCTATCCTCTTAGTGAATGGAGATTCAGAGCGATGGACGAGCATATCGAGGTTTTTGGCTGCCTTTGCTTTGACCTGGCTCTTCATCTCTTTCATTTGTTCTCTCATCTCTTTCAGCTCTTCCTCGAGTTTTGCTGCCCTGACGTCTGCTGCGGATTTGGCGGGGTCCGCCACCTGACTTGGATGAGGAGGAGGATGAGGCTCTCGATTCTGGTTGGCAGAGCTGCCCTCGTCATTCTGGTTATGATTCTGATTCTGATTCCTTCCTGTCTCGTGGTGAGGAATCTCTTCACCGTTTTGGCCCTGTCCAGGGCTGGGAATTTCTCCCCTTGACCGGAGGAGGGCCATGAGTTCTTGGTTCTGCTTTGCCAGCTCTTGCATCTCCCTGCGATCGGCAGCACTCTGTCGTGCTAGTTCTTGAATGTTGGCTGTGAGAGCCTGCAGTTGTCTCTCCGAGGCGCTCAAAGGCGGGGCACTGTTATCTCCGGCTTCCATGAGAGAAAAAGGTTACTTTGGGCGACCGCTTTTAGTTTTCTGGTAAAGAAACGAAATGGCTGGAAGCAACTCGTTCCCACAGACGGCGCCAACTGATGATGTGCAAAAATCAGCACGGTCGTCCTTCGTAGTACTTTCTCTGACAGAAGACCTGAAACAACAAGAAGGTAATGACGACGGTAGGAATGCACCGGTGGGGTGCCGGCCAAAGTTCCTCCGATGCCTTTGTCAAGAATTTGGGGAGAATGATTATCAGATAAGTAAAAGTGTTTAGGCTAATAGTGTGCGTACCTTGTGCATTTCTGTCTGGTGGTTTATATAGATGACCCAGAAAATAGCCGTTGGATCCCTCTTAACTTCCTTCTTTATTGGACTTAAATGAGGGCTATTAGGAAGGCGGTTACAATATCTCGGGGATACTGTCATTAATGGGTAATTAAGTTCATTTACTTCGTTGTTTGTAACGGTGACCATCAGTGGGCCGTTTAGTACTTGTATGGGGGTTTGTGTGGACAGAATAACGACCTTAGAGTCGTCCTTGCGTTTGTTCATCTTGGTGGACGATAGGTTTGGACGATCGTTTCGTCGTCTCTTTGATGATTCGGGTGGAGACTTTGACGATGTCCCGAGTAACGTCGTGGTTCTGTTTTGGACGATCGTTTACGGTCGTCATTCCCGCGGTGCGGTTACTGTCGTCCGTCTTTTGGGTGATGAACCCATCAAAGATAATCATTAGTCTTCTTCTGACTTTTTTTTTTTTTTTTTTTAGTTTTCTTATTATCTTCTCAACAATAAATATTTTTACATTAGGATGGTAATTCGGAGGCTTTGTGATAAAGTTAGAAAAGAAATTGATTAAAAATCTTTCGTGTGGACCAAGGGAGTGAAGAAATCTGCCTCTATTTTTTAAATATCATAGAAATCCAAGAGCAATTATACAATGTAAAATATTGCTTAAGAAGACATGCACGCTTTCAATATTATTTAGCCTGACACCCAAACTTTGGAGAGTATTTGTAAATGGATGCAACGCAAGCAAATTAACCGAATGCTTATCATTGTTGATGGGGGCAAAAGCATAGACTATGAAATATCAAAACAAATAAGTAACAATATAGTAACCCTTAAATATAAGGGAGAATTTTCTTTAATAATCTGAAATCCTAGTAGATGTCCACAAAATTAAATAGAAAATAACCCTTAACAATAGGGTGAAGTTTTTTTAAAATTCTGAAATACTAGTAATGTCAAAGGAAATGTGACATAACATTGGCCAGGTACAAATCCTGGGTTCAAATCTGCCTATGCATGACATTGATAGGTACAATAACACTGACTAGGAATTCCAGGTGGAGGGAAAATTGAGCACATTGCAATTCCTTTATGTCGTTTAGTGCATTCTTTGCTGCAATGGGAGCTACTAATGCAATCCCAAGTATCATGGCACTCTCTTGCTTCTACAACTGGTACCATTTTCTCACCTGAAAAGTTACAAATGCCATTAACCTCTATATTCTACAAAATCAGCACCAAAAGAAAAGAGAAATGAATAAGAAAAGTTTGATATAGAATTACCATAGTTGATCACAAGGAGGACAAGAAGGAAGCAAAAGACGACAGAGAGTTTTGCCATCGTAATAATTTGAGATATGACCAATTTGTGATGCTCTATTCTCCTTTTATAGGGATTTGGAATAGTTTCAATCTTTTTCTTTTTCTTTTCACCAAAGACTTGACTGCAATTTATTTTACAAAAAATCAACTATAAAGATATTAAGTTACTGTTTTAATTTCTTCTCGAAAAAAAAAAAAAGTTACTGTTTTAATCATAAAGGAAATTACATTACAGTTTTCCATTCATAGGCAAATGAAGAGAAACTGCCGTCACTAATATTTACATATATAATGCCGTTGAATATATAGCCTACTAATAGGAAATCAATTTACCCAAATCTAATTTCAAAAAAAAATTTACCCAAATCTTAATAAATTTTAAGTGACAAAATAGGAATATATTTATGAGCTAATAATGCTATAGACACAATATTTTCACAATAATTTTACAACAATACTTTCTGTGGGATTAGTCTAGGCGCGCGTATCTACGTAACGGCGTAATGCTGACCCGAACACCAAACGTAATAAAATAAAAAATTACAACAATACCGAGTTGACATGTTTTTATTAGTTTTTATCTAGACCCACCACTTATTGCACTTTATTATATACCATTTACAACTTAACACCTCTGCATTGTTATGAAAATATTGTGTTTATAGCTTTATTGTTGATTTTTTAATTGTAAAGATTCATACAGACTATACAGTTTGATACATATGGAAAATCAGGATTAGCTATTTGAAATCAGAAATTGATCTTCTATGTCTATAATTGATTCATTTTATGAAAATATATATAATAATTACAAATTCTAAGGTATGTTGACCATGTAACCTATCAATACGAAACGATTTAACCAAATGTCTTATTAAATACCAAGTGACTGATATGTGAATTGAAAAGGAAATTTTCATTGTAAAGTTTTGTACCGTAATTTTAAAAATTAAACAATAAAGCTAAAATTCATATTTTTTTCGTGGGCTGTGCATTCCATATAACTTGAACCTCAAATACAAACCAAAAAAAAAAATCCTTCTTTTGAGTTTGAAAAAACAAAAATAATGTCACTTGGGCATTCGATCCAATGGTAATACCCCTCCCTAAAATGCCCCACTCATTTATGAGTGTGTGGGTTCAATCTCCAGGATCTTCAAAATATATATGTGTGTGAGTTTAAATTAAAATTTTTATCATATATCAAAAAAATAATAATAACATAAATAATAAGAAAAATCACATTTCTAATATTAGACAAACATTAGAAAAAAGAAAAAAAGAAAAAAAAGAAAAAAGACAATATTAGACAGAATTGATCGATACGCAATGAATTGTGTCAATAATTATGTAGTTGACATGGAAATCTAATTCAAATTAATTTGAATATATTACCAATGGTCAACCATTTTATATTGGAAATTATTTGAATTAATTGTATATAAATGATCAGTTCCTTCTTTTTATGGACTCATCGTTTGCTTGATGATATCTCGGGATTTTTTTTATTCTAAAATTTGTGTATATAAACTACACAATGCATAGAATGAGCATATAGCCATTTTGAGCTTATTATCTTGTTAACAATAATAGACTTTTTACATTATGATAGAAATTTCCGTGTCTTTAAAAAATATATTCAACCCAAATTGGTGATTTAATTTATTGGGTAAACTCAAAATATTAAAATTATGTCAAGGTTTTTGTAGTTTGTATGGTCTCATTTATTTATTAAACCCGAACCAAACCGATGGGTTGACCCAGTAACGCAGCGAATCGGTACTTAAGCCGGTCCGAGTTCTTAATTAAACCAATTATGCTATTAACCTGGGAAAACCCACTAAAACCCACTAAAACCCAGTGGATTTTGTACAAACCGTGTAAACCGGCCGGGTTATTGCAACCCGGCTGGGTTTGAAATTTTTATGAAAATTACTTTTTTGGGTCTACTTTTCTATTTATATTATTCAAAATTGGATTATTTGGTAATTACCAATAAACAAAAAACATAAAGGACTCAAAATTACTCTTTTTGGTCTACTTTTCTATTTTTATAATTTATTTGGATATTGCAATTTTATATTTTATTATTCATTTTAGTATTACAAATTATCAATGTAATGTAATTTTAGCAGTATTATTAAATTATGAGTTTGAGATATGCTTTTGTTTCTATAATTTTAAGACATATTTATTTATTTTAATTATTTTAGGTGTACTTATTTTCAATTTAATTATTTATTTTATGATTTCTCAAACTTGGTTTTATATTTTTATATATTTTTTAATTTTGTATTTGAACCTGCGGTTCGACCGGTGATCCACTGGTTGAACCAGTGACCCAATGACCTAACTCCTAGACCGGGTTAATTTTTGTTTAATAACTATGTACACAATGCAAAGAATGATCATATAGCCATTTTGAGTTTATTATCTTGTTAACAATAATAGACTTTTTACATTATGATAGAATTTTTTCCACAGTGTTCATTACAAAACTTGAATATAACATAAAAATGAAAAAAAAAAAATT
>OU015761.1:20461819-20518242 GCA_907173295.1 Fagus sylvatica | reverse complement strand
CTGTGGGATTAGTCTAGGCGCGCGTATCTACGTAACGGCGTAATGCTGACCCGAACACCAAACGTAATAAAATAAAAAATTACAACAATACCGAGTTGACATGTTTTTATTAGTTTTTATCTAGACCCACCACTTATTGCACTTTATTATATACCATTTACAACTTAACACCTCTGCATTGTTATGAAAATATTGTGTTTATAGCTTTATTGTTGATTTTTTAATTGTAAAGATTCATACAGACTATACAGTTTGATACATATGGAAAATGAGGATTAGCTATTTGAAATCAGAAATTGATCTTCTATGTCTAAAATTGATTCATTTTACGAAAAAATATTTAATAATTACAAATTCTAAGGTGTGTTGACCATGTAACCTATCAATACGAAACGATTTAACCAAATGTCTTATTAAATACCAAGTGACTGAATTGAAAAGGAAATTTTCATTGTAAAGATATGTACCGTAATTTTAAAAAATAAACAATAAAGCTAAAATTCATATTTTTTTCGTGGGCTGTGCATTCCATATAACTTGAACCTCAAATACAAACATATTTACCCAAAAAAAAAAATCTTCTTTTGAGTTTGAAAAAACAAAAATAATGTCACTTGGGCATTCGATCCAATGGTAATACCCCTCCCTAAAATGCCCCACTCATTTATGAGTGTGTGGGTTCAATCTCCAGGATCTTCAAAATATATATGTGTGTGAGTTTAAATTAAAATTTTTATCATATATCAAAAAAATAATAATAACATAAATAATAAGAAAAATCACATTTCTAATATTAGACAAACATTAGAAAAAAGAAAAAAAGAAAAAAAAGAAAAAAGACAATATTAGACAGAATTGATCGATACGCAATGAATTGTGTCATAATTATGTAGTTGACATGGAAATCTAATTCAAATTAATTTGAATATATTGCCAATGGTCAACCATTTTATATTGGAAATTATTTGAATTAATTGTATATAAATGATCAGTTCCTTCTTTTTATGGACTCATCGTTTGCTTGATGATATCTCGGGATTTTTTTTATTCTAAAATTTGTGTATATAAACTACACAATGCATAGAATGATCATATAGCCATTTTGAGCTTATTATCTTGTTAACAATAATAGACTTTTTACATTATGATAGAAATTTCCGTGTCTTTAAAAAATATATTCAACCCAAATTGGTGATTTAATTTATTGGGTAAACTCAAAATATTAAAATTATGTCAAGGTTTTTGTAGTTTGTATGGTCTCATTTATTTATTAAACCCGAACCAAACCGATGGGTTGACCCAGTAACGCAGCGAATCGGTACTTAAGCCGGTCCGAGTTCTTAATTAAACCAATTATGCTATTAACCTGGGAAAACCCACTAAAACCCACTAAAACCCAGTGGATTTTGTACAAACCGTGTAAACCGGCCGGGTTATTGCAACCCGGCTGGGTTTGAAATTTTTATGAAAATTACTTTTTTGGGTCTACTTTTCTATATATATTATTCAAAATTGGATTATTTGGTAATTACCAATAAACAAAAAACAATAAAGGACTCAAAATTACTCTTTTTGGTATACTTTTCTATTTATATAATTCATTTGGATATTGCAATTTTATATTTTATTATTCATTTTAGTATTACAAATTATCAATGTAATGTAATTTTAGCAGTATTATTAAATTATGAGTTTGAGATATGCTTTTGTTTCTATAATTTTAAGACATATTTATTTATTTTAATTATTTTAGGTGTACTTATTTTCAATTTAATTATTTATTTTATGATTTCTCAAACTTGGTTTTATATTTTTATATATTTTTTAATTTTGTATTTGAACCTGCGGTTCGACCGGTGACCCACGGGTTCAACCACTGACCTAATGACCCAACTGTTAGACCGGGTTAATTTTCGGTCCGAGTTTAATAACTATGTACACAATGCAAAGAATGATCATATAGCCATTTTGAGTTTATTATCTTGTTAACAATAATAGACTTTTTACATTATGATAGAATTTTTTCCACAGTGTTCATTACAAAACTTGAATATAACATCAAAAAAAAAAAAAAAAAAATTAATAATAATACATGAATCTTGCGGTATAAAAGAATTTGGTCTTCTATTATAATCATACTGTTGATCTTGGGTAAAAGATGAATCATTTGGTATAAGTGATTTCTTTATCAGAAATTTCTCCAAAATACTTGCAAAAAAATAAAAAATAGGTTAAACTATTGTTTTCGTCCCTAAATTATACATGATTTTCGTTTTTCGTCTCTGAATTTTGAAAAATTCGTTTTTTGTCCCTGAATTTTGAAAAAGTTCACATTTATGCATGAATTTCGTCCCTAGACTTTTTTATAAAATGACGAAATTCATGTGTAAAAATGAACTTTTTTAAAAATTTAGGGAACGAAAAACGAAACTCATGTATAGTTTAGGGACGAAAACAATATTTTGGCCTAAAAAATAAAGAGTAAATTACACTGACACCCCCTTCTTTTAGGCAAACTAGACTCGCTACACCCTATTTTGGGTAAATGACACTCCGGTCCTAAATTTGGAAAATAATTAACACTTAGCCTCCTTTTTCTTTTTTTTGTTTATTTTTTATTTATTTTTTAACCAATGCCTAACTAACTAAAGTTAAATAGAAAAATTATAGCCCATTTATTTTAAGTTGAAGTGAGGAATATTCCTTTAAAATGTTGGAAAAAGGTGGAGTGCTAATTATTTTGCAAATTTAAAGAAGCATGGGTGTCAAGTTTAGTTTCCCCAAAATAAAGGGGTGTAGTGTAATTTACCCAAAATAAACTATAAGCATTCACGTGATGTGCGGATAAACAAACAAAAAGAATTTAATTTAATTAAGTTATATGATTAATTAAATTATTAATTAAATACTATTATTTCAGTTGTTAATATTAATTACAAAGCCACAAGCCACAAAGTGACAAAACCACAAACAACCAAATAAATAAATCACAAATCAAAGCACAAACCCACACAGTGGACACAGTAAAACTGTGAAACAAACAAACCATCGCATATCAAACCATCACCAGTTGTTATTATTTGGGCTTATTTTGTTATTGTGGTTGTTATTTGAGTTAATTTTTTGTTGTTATTTGAGTTAAGTGGATTGAGTTTATTATTGTTCAAAATTTATTTGAAAAAATTTTAAAGAGTGTTCAACACCTATACAACACTAATTAAGAAGTCAGTTGCACTTGCACACCCTATATGTTTTTAAGTAGTAGTCATGCTCCTTGCATCCCATACACAAAAAAGATGGACTATTTTCAGACTTTCTTGTTGAGATAAGAAAGTATACACATTTTAGAATATGTGCTGAGAGTGTATTGTATTCTCATCTAGCCATCTCTTTTATGTATAAACTACACAATGAATAGAAAGATCATCTAGGCTGTAGCCATTTCTTTTCTTAATATCTTTTTTAACAATAAAAGTCTTCTTACATTGGGATGGAAATTTTTGTAGCTTTAAAAAATATATTTGGGAAAAATCAAAAACAACTCCTAACCTTTAGTTCAAAATCAAATAGATGCTTTGATCTTTATATTTAGAAATGTAAGCCTCTAAACTTTGAGAATTTCCCAAATGTTATATATATTATTATATATTGTTGAACCAAGTTGTAGGATTCTAGATTTTTTTTATTTAATTTTGGAAATGTTTTTTATTTTATCCCAATATATTTACCTAATTGGTGATTATTGTATTGGGTTATGAACTCAAAATATTTAAAATATCCGTAATTTCTCATTCACATAGTGCAACCACACATGTGACATGACTACATAAAAGAATTAATAATCACAATTAATATACATATTAAACTTTTCTACATAAGTTTAATACTAATGATGTTCGTTGTTTTATTTTTTTACCAACTCTTCAAAAAACCTTGTAAGGATATCATTTGGTAAAACATGCAAAATAGTCATCATTTTTATTATTCCATTTTTGTAAGAAAAAAATTGTAAACCAATTTATATACTTAGTTTTTACTTCTTAATGTAAATTTTTATAATTGTGATACAATGAATTTTGTTAATATTATTTTTAAATTAAGAAAATTCAGTCATTAAGAAAATCTATTGAAAATACACGGCTTCTTTTATGAAAGATGACAAAATTTTCATTAAATTTTAAAATTAAGTTAATAATAAGTTTTGGTCGGTCATTCTATCAATCAAAAGTAATAATATGAAGCACATCCCTAATTGGCATCCAATTGCAAAAGTTAATACCACGTGACGAAATTGTAAAGGAGATTTACATTAAAAAGATACATATATAGTATAAATCAACTATATAACAAATAGCATAGACGAAATGTTAGAGAATGGATGTACAATTCAACTTCCAATTTTAATTTGAAAGGTTGTACTGGTGCTTTTGACTTGCAAAATGAAATTCAACTATAGGAGCTTATAAGGACCGGTTTTGTTGATATGTATTGTAAAGGGGTCATTTAAAAAGTGCAAGGGATATGTATATATTTAAGGATTTTGTGGCTTGGAATATAATGATTGCGAGGAGTCATGAAAAAAAAATAATAAGAGTAATGATTGCGAGGTTGTCTTTTTTTCCACTAAACATCTACTTATCATTAAACGGAAACACCCAACATAGAGTCTCTCTACCATGCCTCTAACACAGAGGAAAGAAGAGAATTCTTATTACAAGTAAAATCATGATTTAGCAAAATTTGGCCATAGAGTGAGTCACATTATTTGCTTTTCTCCTAACCCAACAAAAACTACAAGCAATAAAAGAGAGAGTTAATCTTCCACAATTGGCTATTCATGTCTCCATTTAAAGCATCAAAACAAATCTTTTCATCCCCTTCAACTACAATAGAGCGATAACCTATTTTGCAATCTCCATGGCTCAGAGGATGGCGGAAGCCTTTGCTACTAGTGGGTCTTCAGTTGGGATAATTTTAGACCAAGCTTTTAGGATCTCTCCATAATTATCCCTAGCAATTACAAAGCTAATGTAGATGATTTTCATAACAAGGCTGCATCTACGTTCAGCTTAGAGTTTAGAGACAAAAACATTATTTTACCCTATAAATTAAGCATTTCTGGAAAGAAGATAAAGACATTAATGGTTAAATAATGTTTCTATTCATTTTATTTAGACACATAAAAACAAAAGAGGGAAACAATTTCTACGACTGCATCTAGCAAATATTGAGTGCCCAAAAAAAAAAGCATATGATTTAATTAATTCAAATAATTTCTTATAGAAAATGGTTGACCGCTAAAAAAAAAAAAAAAAAAAAAAAAAAAAAAAAAAAAAAAATTTATAATTAGTCAGAATTTATTTGCAATGAATAGTGTCTTTGATTATGTAGTTGACTTGCAAATCAAATTCAAATTAATTTCACTATAATTTCCAATGGTCAAGCATTCTATATTAGAAGATAATCATTAGTCTTCTTGTGATTTTTTTTTTGTATATAAACTACACAGTGAATAGATAGATCATCCAGCCATTTAGTTTTCTTATTATCTTCTTAACAATAATTATTTTTACATTAGGATGGTAATTCGGAGGCTTTGTGATAAAGTTAGAAAAGAAATTAATTAAAAATCTTTCTTGTGGACCAAGGGAGTGAAGAAATCTGCCTCTATTTTTTAAATATCATAGAAATCCAAGAGCAATTATACAATGTAAAATATTGCTTAAGAAGACATGCACGCTTTCAATATTATTTAGCCTGACACCCAAACTTTGGAGAGTATTTGTAAATGGATGCAACGCAAGCAAATTAACCGAATGCTTATCATTGTTGATGGGGGCAAAAGCATAGACTATGAAATATCAAAACAAATAAGTAACAATATAGTAACCCTTAAATATAAGGGAGAATTTTCTTTAATAATCTGAAATCCTAGTAGATGTCCACAAAATTAAATAGAAAATAACCCTTAACAATAGGGTGAAGTTTTTTTAAAATTCTGAAATACTAGTAATGTCAAAGGAAATGTGACATAACATTGGCCAGGTACAAATCCTGGGTTCAAATCTCCCTATCCATGACATTGATAGGTACAATAACACTGACTAGGAATTCCAGGTGGAGGGAAAATTGAGCACATTGCAATTCCTTTATGTCGTTTAGTGCATTCTTTGCTGCAATGGGAGCTACTAATGCAATCCCAAGTATCATGGCACTCTCTTGCTTCTACAACTGGTACCATTTTCTCACCTGAAAAGTTACAAATGCCATTAACCTCTATATTCTACAAAATCAGCACCAAAAGAAAAGAGAAATGAATAAGAAAAGTTTGATATAGAATTACCATAGTTGATCACAAGGAGGACAAGAAGGAAGCAAAAGACGACTGAGAGTTTTGCCATCGTAATAATTTGAGATATGACCAATTTGTGATGCTCTATTCTCCTTTTATAGGGATTTGGAATAGTTTCAATCTTTTTCTTTTTCTTTTCACCAAAGACTTGACTGCAATTTATTTTACAAAAAATCAACTATAAAGAAATTAAGTTACTCATAAAAGGCAATTACATTACAGTTTTCCATTCATAGGCAAATGAAGAGAAACTGCCGTCACTAATATTTACATATATAATGCCGTTGAATATGTAGCCTACTAATAGGAAATCAATTTACCCAAATCTTAATAAATTCTAAGTGACAAAATATGAATATATTTATGAGCTAGCAATGCTATAGACACAACATTTTCACAATAATTTTACAACAATATTCCCCATGGGATTAGTCTAGATGCGCATATCTACGTAACGGTGTAACATTGACCCGAACACCAAACGTTATAAAATAAAAAATAAAAAATTACAACAATACTGAGTTGATATGTTTTTATTAGTTCTTATCTAGACCCACCACTTATTACACTTTATTATATACTATTTATAACTCGACACATTTGCATTGTTATGAAAATATTGTGTTTATAGCTTTATTGTTGATTTTTTAATTGTAAAGATTCATACAGACTATATAGTATGATACATATGGAAAATGAGGATTAGCTATTTGAAATCAGAAATTGATCTTCTATGTCTAAAATTGATTCATTTTATGAAAATATATATAATAATTACAAATTCTAAGGTGTGTTGACCATTTAACCTATCAATACGGAACGATTTAAGCAAATCTCTTATTATATACCAAGTGACTGAATTCAAACGGAAATTTTCATTGTAAAGATATTGTAAGTAGCAATAAAGCTATAGACACAACATTATCACAATAATTTTACAATAAGGTTGAGGTGTTCAAGTTATGAATGGTAAATAATAAAGTATAGTAAGTAGTGGGTTTAGATTAAATTTAATAAAAACCTGCTTACTCAATGTTGTTGTGAAAATGTTGCGTCTGTACCATTGCTACCGTAATTTTAAAAAATAAACAATAAAGCTGAAATTCATATTTTTTTCGTGGGCTGTGCATTCCATATAACTTGAACCTCAAATACAAACATATTTACCCAAAAAAAAAAAAAAAAAAAAAATATAAATATATATATATATATATATATATATATATATATATATATATATTATAATATTATATATATTCTATATTATATATATTCTTTATAGTTAAACAACTCAAATAATAAGAAAAATCACATTTTTAATATTAGACAGACATAAAAAAATAAAAGACAATATTAGACAGAATTGATCGATTCGCAATGAATTGTGTCTATAATTATGTAGTTGACATGCAAATCTAATTCAAATTAATTTGAATATATTGCCAATGGTCAACCGTTTTATATTGGAAATTATTAATTTGAATTAACTGTATATGATCGATCGGTTGCTTATTTTTATGGACTCATCGTTTGATTGATGTAATCTCGGGATTTTTTTATTCTAAAATTTGTGTCTATAAACTACACAATGCATAGAATGATCATATAGCCATTTTGTTCTTATTATCTTGTTAACAATAATAGACTTTTTACATTATGATAGAAATTTCCGTGTCTTTAAAAAATATATTCAACCCAAATTGGTGATTTAATTTATTGGGTCAACACAAAATATTAAAATTATGCCAAGAGTTTTGTAACTTGCATGGTCTCATCTATCTATCTAAACTATAATATAAAATCGAAACTTTTTTTACTTTATTGACGGCAAAATATTGCGTCACGATAATTCTAAACTACAAATAAATGCGTAATCCCTCCTCTCATAGAATAGTGGGTACTATCATGAATTTAATTAGTAGAACCCACTATTCATATAAAAGGAAGACTACACATTTATTTATAGTCATATTCTATTGAATAATCACTCTCTCACCAAGGATATGATCTAAAAATTTTCTGACAAAGGGATTATATATGTTGTTACGTAATAACACACATGGAGAAACAATAGCCAGTTGATAAATTTATTAAGGGTAAAATGCACTTACACACATCCCTTGAACTTTGAGGGGTTACACATAGACTCGCCCTATACTTTGGTTTTAGCCAAATTACTACTTAAACTTTAGGTAAATACCAAATAACGTCCACGTCTGTCAATTTTCAATCAATGTCATGAATAAAATATACAAATATAAAAAAAAAAATTATTGTTTTAGTAGATCTGTCTTCCGAGAGAGAGAGAGAGAACCTAAAGAGAGCTCTCTCTACTCATCTGCCATTCATCAGCCAACAGCCTCCAACCAGTAGCCACGAATCCACCAAGATCTCCCACACACCTCCACGAGTCTCCTTCCCTCTCTCTTTTTCTCTACTAGGATCTCCAGTAAATTATTTTGATGTCATGTTTACTTTTTTCTCTTCTTTTTTTTTTCAATCAGCTCTTCCAAACTTTCAATTTCTGAAAACTCTTTCTCCTCTTACCAATACTGATGCATGGTTTCTCTCCAGCCTCAAATAGAGGGAAAATTGATAATTACATCAAGGTTATTAAAAGCCTTTCATGGTTGTGACCAATGCAGTGGATCACTGCACCTACAGAATTTTGGTTTTACACACTTCAATGCGATTTTATTTGTGTTTATTTTTTTATGACACGTGAGTGTTACGTGATGCCTACTTAGGAAGTTTGATGGAAAATTAACTGAAAATGGTTATTCAGCACTTACCCAAAGTTTAAGTAGTAAACTGACTAAAACTAAAGTACATGGGTTCTATGTTCAACCCTCTCAAAATTCAAAGGGTGTACGTACTTTTTACCAATTTAATAATACAAGGATATATTTTTAAAATAATAATATTAATATTAATAATACAAGTATAAATCATAGTTTTGGCCATTGAAATTTTGGATAATTTTTTTATTTTGGCCCTTTAAAGGGAACAATTTTGTGCCTCAATCTATAGAGTCGGTCAATGTAAGATATTAATAATACCGTATTACTATTCAATGTGACTTAAGTTATTATTACATGTGACACAATTACTGTCATTTGTGACACTATTAGTCCAAAAGTTATAAAAAAACAAAAACAAAACAATCAAACAAAAAAAGAATAAGAATGTTGCATAAATTTACCAACAAATGTAATGTGGTTAATTACTTTTGTATGTCATCTTGTTACTATCCAAAATGACTAAATAAGAAATAAAAACAAATCTAAATGAAAAAGTAAAGAACTTATGGTAACCTTCATACCATGTTAACCATAAGATGTACCAAATGCACAAACAAAATGTGTGTTGTAGAATTTTTCTAGTTTTGATAAAGAGAATTTGGATCAGTTTATAATAAGTTAGAAGTAGTTTTAAATTGAGTTGAAGTAGTTTTAAATTGAGTTGAAGTAGTTTCAAATCCGTTGGAAGTGGATTCAAATGAGTTTTTGAGGTTTTGAAAGGACTGAAAATGTCTTTGGGCTTGAAGTAGTTTTACAATGAAGGAGCTCATCACACTAAAATGTGAAATCTAATCAAAATAATGGCACAAAATTAGTACAATTAGTATATAATTAATTTGAATATTTTATTGAGCTTCCACTGTTTTTTTTTGTTTTTATTTTTTAAGTTCAAAGAGATTTGAAGAGAAGAAGCCCAGAGAAACAAACATGGACTACAGGACTAGGCGATGCCACTTGGGCCAAGTGGCCTGTGGTTATTGAGCTCTCACTTTATTATAACGTAATAATGTATAGACATAGATTGGATATAAATTATAATATATTTTGAATCATTTATTGAGCTTTTGCTCTAATAGATTATATAGATTAGGAATCGTGTTCGATCGTTTCATTAATATATGACTTCATTAATCTAGCTAGTTTTCTAAGCTTTAGTTTTTGTTGGATCAAATAGGGATGAAAATTTAACCATGAGGGATAGTTTAATTGATTCGGCATTTGGTCTACTCCCCAATAGTCACTAATTCGAGTCTCCTCAGGACCACTTACCCAAGGCAAAGTCTTACGCCTATCGTAATACATGTCCTAGTAGGATATTGCGTGTCCCCCTGGGGTTAATAGTCATTACATCGACAAAATGTTGTGAGGCTTGAGTTGCCAATGAAATGGATTCTGCTATGATAACATTAGGGACTGCCTTGATATGGATTTGTAGTCCAAAATTCTATTGTATGCACCTGATGTCTTCAAAAATGGATCTCATTCTCCAGTTATGCTGCCTGTTAGACTTCCACATTCTCTATATGCCCTTAGTATTAGTAAATATTATACAATTTCTGAATCCTTGGATGGAGACTTGTAGTGAGGCTTCTCTGATGGCTGTGACTTTGGCCATGGTGCTGTCTCCTATCCAGAGTGATTGGCAGCCAACAAAAAGAACATGCCCTTGTCTGTTTTTCCCAATGAAAGCTATTCCATGCCATTGTTTGTTTTTTGCTCCTACAACTACTATAAGAATGATGAGCTGCCAGTCCTTTGGGAATTGGTTTTGGTTTTTGGTGCTTCTTGAAGGTATTGGCATGCTAGCATGTTGTTGGTGCTGCTTGTACCTATTCATCAAGGATTGAGATGTTAGCAATACCTCAGTAGGATTTGGATGTTTAATTACCTTCAAAAATGACTTGATTTCTATGGAACCAAAGGCACAATGTAGTCGTGATGATCATGGATAGAGTCCCCAAATTGCTTTGACTATCTTCATAGGATTCTATGAGTTTGGATAGCCAAATATCCATGTTTGTGTTTGACTCCATGAGTGATAGATTACTCATGTAATCAAACAGTTATTAAACTGTTATAACCTATTTAACAGATTAGAAGTAGTTACTGAGTAGTTACAGATTAGTTGTATTACTGTTAATTCTGTTGATTCTATACTGTGTATAAATAGAGGTTAATACCTCTCATATATTCAATCAAGCAGTCTCTGTTATACTGCATTCTCTCAGTCTATCTCTCTCTTTTATTCTATCTTCTACAATCACTTTTCTCCTAGCTTTGGTTTCTTTCAATGAGAAAGCTTGTATTGATTCCAACACCCAACCAGACTGCTCTTGCAAAGGTACAATGGAGGAATATGTGATTAAGGGTTTCTATGTGTGTGTTGCAGAGCATGTAGAGAGCATCATAGTGGATTCCCCTGTGGTTGAGTACTTCTTTGACAGGTAGGGCTTGATGCAGTAATTTCCAAGTGCATGTAATGAGTTTATTAGGGAGTTTCATCCTCCATAGATTTTTTCAAAGTTTTGGAGATACTGATCTTGGAGAGTTAAGGTTTTGTGTTTGCTCCTAATGTAGTAATGCATAAGCTGTTTTAATTTGACTTAGTAAGTTCCAGTGTTGGAGTGAGGCCAAATGATTTGATCTTGTGTGGTTTGGCATTGGATTTTAGGTAGAGGTATTCCAAGAATTTTGTCAACAGTGTTCTTGTCATAGAGATGCATAACTACCTCAGCTTTCCAAGTAGCAATATCTTGGTTGATTAAATCAACAACCTTTATCACTTGGTCAATAAGAAGGTTATGAGCATCAGGTTTGGGTTGAAACCAATTTGGGTGATTGAAGGGGATATCAAATCCCCTTCCAACTTTCCAAGTTCCTTGAGTGAGGATTGGGTTGGGGGGGTTCATTTTAGATCTCTAAATCCACGAAGAGTGTTTCTTAGGCTTATGTAAGTGGAGGTCTTCTTGTGGGGAATATTTTGCTTTGAGGGTTTTAGTCAAAAGAAGATTCGGGTTATTGCAAATTCTCCAATATTGTTTGGCTAGCAGGGCTTTATTCATGAGGTTGAATTTTCCAACCCCTAACCCTCCTTCTTGTTTTGGTTTGGTAATTGGGTCTCAGTTTGTCAAATGGAGTTTCTTGTGGCTTGGGCCATGTCCGCACCAGAAGGCATTGACAATAGAGTACAGTTTCTTGCAGATAATATATGGGTATATAATTGAGGACAGAGTTGATCAAGGTCATTCTACCAACTTGTGAGAAGAGTTTAGCTTTCCATCCTTGGAGTTTGGTGGAGACTTTGGTAATGAGTTCTTGGAAATCAAAGATTATGTTTCCACGAAGTTTAAAGTTTACACTAAGGTATTTGCCTAGGATGGGAACAAGCTTAACTCTAAGAAGATTGGCTAGGTTTGATTTGTCTTGTTCAATCATATTAGGAGAGCAATAGAGTTCAGATTTGTAAGGTTTATACTCTGTCCAGATATACAACAGTACCGGGCCAGTGTGTTTTGGATGGTTTTGGGAGAAGTTTTATCATTTTTGAAGAAGAGGAATAAGTCATCAGCAAACAATGAATGACTGAAGGGCTGGTTTGCTCTGCCAATTTTGATTCCTTTGAGATGCTTTGTTGTTTCTTGTTTTAGAAGAGCACAAGACAAAACATTTGCACAGAGGAGGAAGAGATAATGGGATATAGGTGTTGGTATTTTAGAATAAGAGTTATAAAAGTATAATTAAGAGTTTTGAGCATAAAACCTGAGTGGAAGAATGCCTTGACCATGTTAATGATGTCAATCCTTACTGTGCTCCAGTATTTTTGGTAGAATGCAGCTGGAATTCCATCTGGTCCTGGAGTTTTGAGAGGTCCCAGTTGCTGGACAGCTAAAACGATTTCATCATCTGAGATTGGTAGGTCCAGTTGTGCAGCTTGGAATTTAGAGAGAGTAGGGATAGATAATGTAGTCAGCTGGGTCATTATGTCTTGAGGGATATTATGTGGTTGTGCATAAAGGTTGTGGAAATGGTGGATACATTGGGACTTTCTACTTCATTTTAATAGAATGTTGGATACATTGGGACTTTTGATTATTGATTTGCTAAAAAAAAATTGTGTGAAATTAGTGGTTTTATTAATGCTAAGTATTTGGTTTATATTATTGAGTATTATTGCTTGCCTAAAAACTTTGGCTTTTGTTTCTATGTTGGTCCATTGAGACTTTGTATTATTGTCTTGTTAAATAATTTGGTCTGAATTTTTTTTTTTGTTAGTGTTAAAGATTTGCTTTATATCATTGAGTATTATAGCTTGGTAAAGATTTTTTCTGTATTTTTAAATATAAATATATGTATTATTCTATATATTTAATTAGATCCGGGGTAGGTTGGGTTGAGGATGTGCGGAACAAGAACGGTGCGAGGCAGATTCAAGGAGGGGTCTTGCTCAGAAAATGACCATCTTCATTTGAAATGATTCCATTTTAAGGTCCAAATTAAATATTATACATCTAAAAGATGTACATATTGTCGCATCGTATAAAACTATTAAATCCAATAAATAAAATTTTAACCATGAATTTTCTCTATTTCTTGTGAAACTGAGAAGATCCTGTTTTGTAATGCTTCTATGAGACAGGGGCAGGGCATCCATGATCTGTCCCGTCCCGCCTTGTTGCCATCTCGAAAAAGGAGTCAATTGATCCTCAAATTCGGTGCTCATTATTTCATCTTTTCCCTCTACGTTGGACCAAATGAGCCAATGCAAATTGTCCCAATGTTATGTCAACAAAGAAATAATATGGTTTTTTTATTCTTTTAATTCTCTTCACAAGGTGTTCTTGAGAAATCTTTGAATATCTGCAATTAATATTCCATCCCCAAAACCCCAATATATATAGCTACAAGAATGATCCCAAAGAACTGAGTGAATACTTGGCAAGAAGAGTCAAAATCCACTATCTACCTGTCATGTAAATCATTCTTAAACATGGATAATAACCATCCATAACCGTAGAGGTCAATTTATTTTAACACCAACATTTTCAGTACATGTGACATCAACATGGGTAGATACAAAAGCAATGGTAAGGAACAGTTTTTGGATCGAATATTCCCTCTCCCTTGTATTTATTTGTACAGTCCTCCCGGCATTTGTCACCACTCTTGCAAATCCAAATTGCAGGGCAAAATGTCGCTTCTATCATGGGCACCATTTTCTCACCTATATAGTCACAATATCCATTGAGTCAATCACAAACCACCTTATGACTTTGGTTTTGCCTCTAAAAAGACTTATAAAAATATCATGTTAGTAATGAATTTTTTTTTTAATTATTATCATTAAGATACATATGCACAAGGCTTGGCCTCAAGTCTCAAATAGTTGATACAAATAAATCATTTGATTTTTTTTTTTCCAAATTTTATCTTGTATCAATTCTGGGTTATCATAACAAGATTGAGATCTTAAATGCAAGATCTAAACTAAGATTAATAAATAAATAAATAAACAAGAAATTTAACAAAAGGACCAAATTTTCCTATTGCAAGTGAATCTAGCCAGCCACCACCTAGCCTATAATGTATGTACAATTAATATTTAACCACCTACTATGGATTTACAAAGAAAATCAAATAAATCACATATAAAAAGGAGAAATGAATAAGAAAAGTTTAAACTTTGAAGTATTTACCATAGTTGATAACTAGGAGGACAAGAAGAAAGCTGAAGGTAGAGAGCTTTGCCATCTCAAGGTAGGAGTGAATTTTTTTTTGATAATTTGATAGTTAGGAGAGAGGGACCTGAGTACGAGTATGAGGATTATGCAATGCTCTATACTCTTCCTTTTATAGGGCCTATGGGAACCTTACCACCATTTCCACCAAACTCGTATTTCATGGTATGATGCTAAAATTAATTATAAATTAATAGTCATGTTATGTTAAACTCATATTTCACCATCTCTAGAATACGATAATGCAATGCTATATGCAGATGATATCATGCAATACTCAAAAAGTATTGCATGGGTGCAATTCCTTTTTCCCTTTCATAAATTTTTCACTTTTTCAATTTTTGTTTTTTGAATTTTTTAACAATTTTTTATTAAGTGGTTGAGATTGAAAGTTAAGAGTTAACTTTCAATCTCAACCACTCAATTTGATTACATGCAATCTATGGAATCTCAATCTTGCTGTATAAATAAGTATAAATAAATAAGGAGTGAAAACTTAATAAATGAGAGAAATAAATGCTCCGTAATTAATAAGGGAGAAGAAATAAATGTTCAATAAGTAAGTTACCTGATTTGGCAAGCAAATAAATTTTATGACATGAATAGTTGGTAATTAATAAGGGAGAAAAAATAAATGTTCAATATGCTAGCTGATATTGCAGGAAAATAAATTTTTAATTATGACATGAATAGTTGGCAATTAATAAAGGAGAGAAAATAAATATTCAGTAATTAACTTAATTGATATGGTAGGAAATTAAATTTTTAATTATTGCGTGAATAGTTGACATTTTTAAGTTACACAAGTGTAATTTTTTTTTTAAAAAAAAAAAGCTCAATAATTGGGGGATGAGGGAGATTTGAATCCTTGATGTCTCTGTTTGAACTATAAGAGGTGTTAGTTTAGCTAGCAGTAGGGCCGACCCAATCATTTTGAGGCCTTAAAGCGAAATCTCAAATTGAGGTCATTTGACCATTCAATACTAAATAAAATTAATATTTATGAAGAAAAAAATTATTGACATTTCAATTTTTATTGGAAATTTGTTTTTTGATACCATGATTCATATATTCGAGGATCCATATTTATATTTATAAAATATATACGTAAAACAACACTATAGTGATAAAATAGATTTTTTTTATCACGAATAGGCAATGGCTGTAGAATAAACACACAAAAAAAATAAAATGAGAAAATAAATATAATTATGTAAATATGTAATTTAACAAGAAAAATAGAACCTAATTACAAACAAAAAATTTAATAAATTTAAAATAAATTGAATGCTAGAGGTATAGAACAATAGAACTTAATTTAGTGAGTTACCATCAATGGCCACATAAGATTGTAGATTTGGAAATACCATGTACATCACAATTTAAGAAATCTTAATTTATAAACCCTAATTGTAGAGAAAAATAATAATTATTCAAATAGTTAAAGATTGATACCATTACCTATTTATGTGCTGTTGCTGAATCCGATTTTTGTAGAAGACCTCAAGTCTTTAAATTTAAAGCAAGATATAAAATATAAAATAGAATACCTATTGTTACTTGTTAGTGACTTAATGGAAGAGAGAGAGAGAGAGAGAGAGAGAGAGAGAGAGAGAGAGAGAGAGAGAAAGAGACATTCAAAGAGAGAGAAAGAAAGGAGACTTTAAAGAGAGAGAGAGAGATAGACACCTTCAATAATGATTTTATTTATGAGATGTTCAGTAATTTTTTAAACCCTAATCTTATCATTTTTGGCATTTCTATGGGTTAGGTCATGTATAGTATACACATGAGTCATAAAAATGCAAGTTAAACTACAAGACTTTTTACACAGCAGGTGTAACTTAAACCATCTTCTTCTTTTTCTTTTTTCTTTTTTATCTTCTTCATAATAAAAGTCTTTTTACATTGGGTTGGAAATTTCCAAGGCTTAAAACAATATATTTATCCCAAATTGGTGATTTAGTTTATTGGATGAAATTTCCATGGCACCCATGATCCAGCCATGTCCCACCTTTTTTTTTTTTTTTTTTATAATTCAATAGTTGGGGGAGAGAAAAATTTGAACTCTTGATATTTCTATATGAAACACCATAAATTGTTAAATGAGCCGATTTATCCTCCAATTTGGTACTCATTATTTCACCTCTCACTTTTTGGTGGACCCAAGGAGCCAACGCATTGTCCCAAGGTTATGTCAACAACAAAGCATATTATTAAAAAAAAAAAAAAGATTTTGTTAACGTATGCCCTTAGGGCATTTGTTAAGGATCATTAAATGCTTGTACTATGCGAGAAATAGTAAAATTTTAATACTAGAATAACAAATAAAAAGACTGTAATAGCCTTAAAAGCTATCATTTTGTTATTTTAATATTAAAATTTCCCAAATACCAATAAAGTAAAATCAATAAATGTTTTTTTAACAATTTTCCTAACGACACCTACTAACAAGACCCAAAAATAAATAATTAAATAAATAAAAATCCTCAACTGTTCTTTAGTCATCTTTGAATATTGGCAATTCTCCCATCCCAAAAACACCAAACATATAATTCTGTTAAGACCCCAGTCCTAATCCTTGCTCTTAAGCCTTACATGGCCTCGGGTTAGGGTAGTTCTTTTTATTTCCATGCATGAAGTGGCATTTTAAGTCCACATTATATTGATATTATGGTACAAGCTCTTAAGGCTTGAACCAAGTTAGTTATATAATAGTTTGTTACTGCTGTGGGATGTTGTACATCCTATGGATCAAGATCCTCCAATAGGAGGATTGATCTAGAACAGCCAATGGGGTGCTAGCATGCTTTATGCCATGCAACCCGAGGCTATAACAAAAAGGCAGTGCCATTTCTGCACTTTTTCATCATCCAGAAAGTTAATACAAAGCTTAGTATTCTTCTATAGAATAGTCTCATAGTAATCTCTTAGCTTGATTCACTTAATTGTTCCAATTGAGATAAGGAAGAAGGATTTGGAAGATTAATTGAGATAGAATCCATGGTGATCCTATCAATTGGTATCAGAGCAAGTTCAGATCATGGTGCAGGAGACCCGAAGTGGTGTACCACCTGGTGTGCTATCAGATAATCTGCAATCAATCCAGCAACAATTGGATGATCACACTACTGTGATTGGATCCATTGCAGCTAGGATGGAGAGGATGGAAGATTCATTTGCTGCTCTACAAGCCCTTCTCGAGGAGAGGCTTCCACCAAGAACAGCAATACAAAACAATGGTGATAATCTAATGGCTAATCAGGAAGTCCAAGTGCCTGAGAGAATTCCTAACCAACAACCAGAAGTGCAGAACCAGCCTCCAGTAATGCAGATAGATGAAAATAGAGTTCCAATTGGAGCAGAAGCCAGAAATGCCATGCCAGGAAGACCTCCCTTATATGAAATGTTCCCTGGACCTTCAATCCAGCAAAGACACTCCCATACCAGTGGGTGAACCAATCGAACCAGGATTTTGAAAGGCCAATTGGAGGACCCATACTACATGCAGGGCAGAGAAATGGGTTCCCAAGGCAACCACCACCTTACTGGGCACCAATTGAACAGCAAGGTGAAGCACCTTGGCAAGGAAGAGAGTTTCAAAGACAACCAGAACCATACTATTATCCTGCTGCAATTCCTCCACCAAATGGCAATGCTGTCCAGTTCAGAGAGCCAATGGAACCTCCATGGATGCAAGGGGGTGGGGAGAATCTTTGGCATGAACCCTGGAGGAGGAAGAAGGGGTTATGGAAGACCAATGGAGCAAGCTGCAATGCACCACAGGGAACACTATGGACAGAATCAAGCCTATCAGCCTTGGCAGCAAGGGAGGCAAGCTGGAGTGCCCAGAACCATGAAACTAGAATTTCCTAGATTCAAAGGAGGTGACCCAAACCCTTGGATTTATAAGGCAATCCAATATTTCCATTATTACCAAGTGCAAGATGCAGAAAAGGTAATGCATGCTTCTTACCATCTTGATGATGATGCATTAATTTGGTTCCAAGATAGTGAACATGCCATTACTTGTTGGGATGAATTTGTTAGAACTATATTGCTTAGGTTTGGGCTTGCTAGTTATGATGACCCCATGGAATCCTTGACCAAATTAAGGCATACTACTACTGTTATTACCTATAAAGGACAGTTTGAGTCCATAAGTAACAGGATTAGGAACTTATCTGATATGCACAAGCTGAGTTGCTTCATGAGTGGACTTAAGGATGAAATAAGGCTGGCAGTGAAGATGCAGGGACCCAGAAACTTAAGTGAGGCTTATGCCTTAGCAAAAATACAAGAAGAATACCTAATCACTTGCAAAAGAAGTCAGAGACCACAGTATGAAGGGAATAGAAGCAACTGGTCTCAGCAGAACCTAATATCAGGGAATACCAGAGTTGAGAGCAAGGGAATTGAGTCTAGACAACTTACTCCTAAACCCCCACTGCCTGTGCAGAAGTTAACACCAGTGCAGATATCTGAAAGGAGGAAAAAGGGGCTTTGCTAAAACTGTGATGAGAAATGGAGTACTAACCATAAATGCAGAACCATGAAGTTGTATATCATGGAAGAAGTGGACCTAGATGAGGACCTTGAGCAGGTGATAGAAGAAGAAGTAGAGCTGACAGAAGAAAGTGAAGAATCTGCTGAGATCACCCTGTGTGCCTTATTGAGCAGTACATCTCCATCCACTATGAGGGTAGTAGCATGCATCAATGGCAAGAAGGCAGTGGTGCTCATTGATACTGGTAGCACACATAATTTCCTTGATTGTGATTTAGCTAAGTCCTTAAGGTTTGGCATTGATACCTCCAGCTGTTTTGGGGTTAAAGTAGCCAATGGAGAAGTGATTAGGACCAAAGGAGAGTGCAAAGACATCCAATTCAAGGTACAAGGGTTGGAATTGAAGGTGAACTTTAACTTGCTAAGTTTGGGTGGATTGTGGAATCGTATTGGGAACACAATGGCTGAGTACTTTAGGGATGATTAGCTGGGATTTCAGCAAGTTGTTAATGGGGTTTATGTACCAAGGAAAACAGATTTGGTTGAAGGGTTTGAAGACACCTAAACCTGAGTTACAAGGAAGCAAACAATTTAGCAAAGGGTCTCCTACACAAGGGTTATTATTGCAAATCATGCAATGTAATCTCTGTCAAGGGACTGAGTTACCAGAAGGTGAAGTGCAGGAAGTGCTGGAAGAGTTCCAAAATGTATTTGAGGAACCACAAGGGCTGCCACCCAACAGAGGACATGAGCATCAGATCATGCTCAAGGCAGAAGCTAAACCCACAAGCCAAAGACCTTATAGATATCCATTTTATCAGAAAGGAGAGATTGAGAAGATTGTACAAGAACTACTGGAGTCAGGATGCATAAGGCCAAGTCTGTCCCCATTTGCATCACCTGTCTTGTTAGTAAGGAAGGCAGATGGAAGCTGGAGAATGTGTGTGGATTATAGGAGTCTAAACAAGGATACCATCAAGGACAAGTTCCCCATACCTGTGGTAGATGAATTATTAGATGAGTTGCAAGGGTCTAACATCTTTTCCAAGCTGGATTTAAGGTCTGGTTACCACCAGATCAGAATGAAGGAGTTAGACATTGAAAAAACAGCATTTAGAACACATGAAGGTCATTATGAGTTCTTAGTAATGCCCTTTGGTCTGACTAATGCACCCTCCACGTTTCAAGCCCTTATGAATGATGTTTTCAAACCATTTCTGAGGAAATTTGTGCTAGTTTTCTTTGATGACATTCTGGTATATAGTCAGAACTTGGAAGAGCACAAAATTCATCTCAAGGCAGTGTTGCAGGTTCTGCTTGACCACCAGCTGTTTGCCAAGAGAAGTAAATGTGTATTTGCAGTTGGGGAAGTGGAATATTTAGGTCATGTGATCTCTGGAAGAGGGGTACAAACTGATCCTAAGAAGATAGCTGCTATGGTGAATTGGCCAAAGCCTCAAACCTTGAAGGCTTTGAGAGGGTTCTTGGGCTTGACAGGTTATTACAGAAAATTCATTAGAAGCTATGGACAAATAGCTTCACCTTTAACAGAATTGTTGAGAAAAGATGCATTCAAGTGGAATGAAAAGGCAGAGATGGCTTTTGAGAGCCTCAAGGAAGCATGTAGTCAACCACCTTGTTTAACACTGCCAGATTTTAGTAAAACCTTTGTGGTGGAATGTGATGCTAGTGGTTATGGAGTAGGGGCTGTTTTAATGCAAGAGGGAAGGCCCTTGGCTTTCTATAGTCAAGCTTTAAAAGGAAAGGCTCTATTCCTTTCCACCTATGAGAAGGAGCTCATGGCCTTAGTATTGTCAGTTAAGAAGTGGAGGCCTTACCTTTTTGGCCAAAAACTTTGTGATTAAAACTGATCAACAAAGTTTAAAACACTTGCTGGAACAGAGGATTGGCACTCCAATGCAGCAGAAATGGATTTCAAAGCTGTTAGGTTATCACTTTGTAGTTGAATTCAAGAGGGGCAAGGAGAATTTAGTGGCTGATGCACTCTCTAGACAAGTTGATACTGATTTGATGACAGAATTAGAAAAAGAAACAGTTCAATTGCAAGCACAAACACCAAATTATCAGCTGGACCAAGGTAGCAGTCTCTATGCTATCTCTTTTCCATCCCCAACCTGGTTAACTGAACTCAAGAATAGCTACCAAGAAGATCCTATGACTAAGGAGCTTATTGCAGCTGTTTCTACTGCTCAAGACACACAAGGTGCTGTAACCTACAAGAATGGACTGTTATTTCACAAAGGAAGGCTCTATCTGAGTGAGAATGGCACATTGAAACCAAAGGTGTTAACCTTATTACATGACAGTCCATTAGGAGGGCATTCTGGTTACCTAAAGACTTACCAAAGAGCCAAGAAGGATTGGTTTTGGAAAGGAATGAAGCAGGACATCAAATCCTATGTCAAGGAATGTGATACTTGTCAAAGGATCAAATCAGAGACAACTAGACCTGCTGGTCTGTTACAGCCCCTGCCTATACCCCCAAGACCTTGGTATTCCATTAGTATGGACTTCATTGAAGGTTTACCAAAGTCTAATAAACAAAATGTTATTCTGGTAGTAGTGGACAGATTAACAAAGTATGTCCATTTCATGACCTTAGCTCATCCATACACTGCAGCTAAGGTAGCAGATCTGTTCATGAAGAATGTCTTCAAATTACATGGAATGCCCACCTCTATAGTGAGTGATAGAGACACAGCCTTCACAGCAACTTTCTTGGCAGGAACTCTTCAAAATCCAAGAGGTAGAGTTAGCTATGAGCTCTTCCTATCATCCACAAACAGATGGCCAGACAGAGGTGGTTAACAGAAGCTTGGAGCAGTACCTGAGAGCATTTGCTGGTGACAAACCGAGTATGTGGGTGCACTGGTTACCTCTAGCAGAGTTTTGGTTTAATACCAATTACCATACCTCCACCAAAATGACCCCATTTGAAGCCTTATATGGTTATGAACCACCTACTATACTGGATTATATCCCTGGTACTACTAAGGTAGCAGCAGTGGATGACTATCTGCACCAACAACAGAGAATTCTTGGATTGCTCAAGGAAAATTTGCTGTCAGCACAGTCCAGAATGAAGACACAGGCAGACAAGCACAGGTTGGAAAGATCCTTTCAAATTGGAGAATGGGTTTTCTTAAGGTTGCAGCCCTTTAGACAGAAATCAGTGAGCAAGAAGCAGGGTAAGCTTACTGCAAGGTTCTATGGGCCTTTCCAAATTGTAGAGAAGGTTGGGGCAGTAGCATACAGACTGGAGCTACCTGAAGAAGCTCAAATCCACAATGTGTTCCATGTTTCTTGCCTTAAGCCTAAACTGGGTCAGTCAGTGCTCCCTATTGCCAAATTACCCCCAGTGGACTCTATGGGACACATTTCACCTGAACCAATCAGAATTTTGGATCAAAGGACCATCAAGAAGAGGAGGTATGGGTCTGCTACTGAAGTCTTAATTCAATGGGAGGGTTCAACACAAGAAGATGCTACCTGGGAGCTGCTTTTTAAGCTGCAGCAGCAATACCCTCACCTTGTGGGCAAGGTGTTTTAAGGGAGGGGCATTGTTAAGACCCCAGTCCTAATCCTTGCTCTTAAGCCTTACATGGCCTCGGGTTAGGGTAGTTCTTTTTATTTCCATGCATGAAGTGGCATTTTAAGTCCACATTATATTGATATTATGGTACAAGCTCTTAAGGCTTGAACCAAGTTAGTTATATAATAGTTTGTTACTGCTGTGGGATGTTGTACATCCTATGGATCAAGATCCTCCAATAGGAGGATTGATCTAGAACAGCCAATGGGGTGCTAGCATGCTTTATGCCATGCAACCCGAGGCTATAACAAAAAGGCAGTGCCATTTCTGCACTTTTTCATCATCCAGAAAGTTAATACAAAGCTTAGTATTCTTCTATAGAATAGTCTCATAGTAATCTCTTAGCTTGATTCACTTAATTGTTCCAATTGAGATAAGGAAGAAGGATTTGGAAGATTAATTGAGATAGAATCCGTGGTGTTCCTATCAAATTCCAAGAATGATTCTAAAGAATTGACTGAATACTAGGTACGAAGAGTCAAAATCCACTAGCTGCATGTCATATAAATCATTCTTAAACATGGATCACCATCCATAATTAACCATAGAGGTCAATTTATTTTAATACTAGCATTTTCAGTACATGTGACATCAAAATGGGTAGACACAAAAGCATTGCTTAGGAACCAAAGGTGCAGTGCTCGAGTCGCTAATTACTTTTCTTGAATTGGTTTCTACAGTTCCACCGGCATTTGTCATCACCCTTGCAATCCCAAACTGCATAGCAAGCTGTTCGCTTTCTGTCATGGGCACGCAGCACCATTTTCTCACCTATAGAGTCACAATAGCGATTGAGTCAATATTCACAAAGCAGCTTATGACTTTGGTTTTTCCCTCTAAAAAGAATTGTAATAATATCATATTAGTACTGAATTTTTTATCATCAAGATATATACATATGCACAAGGCTTTGGCCTCAAGTCTTAACTGGTTGATACAAATAAATCATTTTGATTTTTTGTAATTTTTTCTTGAATCAATTTTGGGTTATCATTACAAGATTGAGATCTTAAATGCAAGATCTTAGCTGAGATTCAAAAATGAAACAAGAAATTTAACAGAAGGACCAAATTTTCCTATTCCAAGTACATAAGAACCTAAATCAGCCAAAAATAAAAGTTCATAAGAATCTAGCCACCAACTACTTAAACCTATGGTTATAATGTATGTACAATAGGGGATGGAGATGATTTAATGAACCTTGTTTGGATTTTTTATCTTTTTTTTTTTTAAAGAATGATGGGTAAGACAAAGTTAAAAGCACACCCGGCCACCTCGTCATTCAACAACAATTTCGAGTGGTTTTGCCAACATTGTCAAGACCCAAGAAAAGAATCTTAGCCTCTTTTTGCCATATGCTCAGAGATGCGAGGACATCATAGAACCAATCATTGAGGAACATTTTTTGTTTCTTGAGAATGGATTGAGGATTAGAAGATGTCTACCACACGTCAAAAATTGAAGGATCATAATTTAGGAAAATCCTTGTATATATCATTAGAGAGATTGTTTAAAACTTGGAATTGGTAGTTAGAGAGAGAAGTCAGTCAAGCATAAAATCAAAGTAAAAAAATAACCCAAAAAATAATTCCGAGAGAGCAGTCGGGCACAAAACTAAAGTAAAAAATTAACCACAAAAATTATGTTGTAGGTAGAAATTTGTGAGACCTCAAAAGTTAAAGGGGTGATTTTCTTCGTTTTATATATATTATAGATGTGCAAATCTTGTAGTGACAATTTTTTTTTTTTTTTGGTTAACAAAAGGTTATTAAGAAATAAAAAACCAAAAAAATTATAAAAAGGAGGAACCAAACTGATCTCTATCCTATTCTAAGAGGCAAAAATCAAGAACAAAAGAGATATAGGACCATATATATTCCCTACAATCTACAATACGCCATGTGTGCCATTTGACTGTTCGGATAGTTCAATAAAAATTTGACACATCAATTAACAAGGTGCTCAGTTCCATCTCAGTCAAGCTACTAATAGAAATCCCAAACTTCCTTCTTTCTTCATTAACACCTCCCCATAACAGCCATTAACCACTCTTACCATCGCGTTGATGCTTACGTGGCACCTCCCCTAGAACAACCATGCAATCATGAACTTCCAGTAGGAGCTTATGGTTCTGGTGGAGCTGAGAAGTGAAGGTATGGAGGTTGAGTAGGCATTAATAGAGAGATGATGTTTGGGAATTCTGTTGGTAGCTTGGGAGATGATATTAAACCCATTTTTTAGTTGATGTGACAAATTTTAATTCAACCAACCTAATCATATTGCACGCATTGCATAATTGTAAATTGTAGGGTATATGAACCCCAAGAATATGCTCCCCTTACCTTTACTTAAAAATATTGTACTTTTTTTGTTAGTTTGTTTTGAGTTTCTCTAAATAACATTATTTCTTTCAATATAATTATCTTCTCATTAAGTTCGTAGTAATACAAATCATATATTCTAAATTTTGTATTCCACTTTATACTCCATCTATCAAAACTTATCATGCATACTTTTTTCTTTCCTTATAAAATAACTAAAGTTTAAAATGAAAACAAAACTGATAAATTAAATTATACACTATAAGAAATTTGGCCTTTAACGACCAAATTTATAGCGACAGAACGTACACAACCACTATTAGTGCCATAACCACTATTAGTGCCACAGAAAGAGAAATAGATTGTGTATTTAACAATTTTCTCGTCGAGACACACTGTAGGGGAAATAGATAATAACCGTTGACACTACAAGGATGAATTTATTTTAAAAATCTAAAATCCAGTACTTTTTTTTTTATGAATAAAACTTGCTTCATTGAAATCAACTCAATGGAAAACTCTCACTCAAAAGAGCGAGAAGGAATCCAAAGTTAATATACAACAAAGCCTCAAAATCCCAGTACATGCCAAGGAAAGTGTGACATCAACATTGCCAAGTACAATAACACTGAGTAGGAATTCCAGGTGGTGGGATAAGTATGCACATTCCCACTCCATTATGCCTTTCCGAGCATTGACGCCTGCAATGCGACATACTCCAGCAATCCCAAGTAGCATGGCACTCTCCTATTCCTTCCACAGGTACCATTTTCTCACCTGATAAGTCATTACAACCATTAATTAACCCCTATATCATACAAGGAAAAGTACAAAAGTAAATTCTCATTTAGATAATCAACCATATACCATAAATAATTTTATCAAAAAATATATATACATACCATAAATAATTTACAACAAAAATTCAATTCTTCCATGTGAGATTCAAAACGAAACAACCATTTAACCTAAAATAGGCTAAAATATTGTTTTCGTCTTTAAAGTATACATGAGTTTCGTTTTTCGTCCCTGAACTTTGAAAAAGTTCATTTTGACACATGAATTTCGTTCTTTTATAAAAAAAGTTTAGGAACGAAATTCATTGAGTAAAAATGAAATTTTTCAAAATTCAAGGACGAAAAAACGAACTTTTCAAAATTTAGGAACGAAAAAACGAAACTCATGCAAAGTTTAGAGACGAAAACAATAGTTCAAATTTTAAAATAAGGTACAAATACCCCTCTTGTACCAACATAATTAGCACCTAAAGCCAATAACCTCTCTCTCTTTTTTTCTTTTTTTGAACAATAAGTGAGGACGGAGAATAAACCCACATTTTCATTTGAGGAGATTGGATAATATATAACATTGAGCCATAAAGGCTCTTTGGCCACTAACAACATAGACTATAATGACAAAATTATCACAGTTGATCACAAGGAGGATAAGAAAGAAACGGAAGACTCCGAAAGTTTTTCCCTCTTTGACATAGGTCGGATATGTGATGCTCTACTCTTTTTTTATAGGGGAATTCAGAAAAGTTTCAATCTTTTCTTCCATTGAAGACAAGGGTATCTCTCAGTATTTGTTTCATAAGGCAATTATTACATTTTAGTTTTCCATGCATATAGAAATGAAGAATAATTGTAGTAAAAAAAAATGAACTGATAATTCGTCAAACTCATACTCACCTACGAATATTTACATACATAATGCATTGAAAATGTAGCCCACCAATAGGAAAACAATTTACACAAATCTCTTAATAAATACTACGTCAGAATATTTTTTAAATGAAAAAAAAAAAAGGGAATTTTAATTGTAATGTACCATATTATTCCTGTAGGAAATGAGGAATATATAGTTATTTTCCTGTTACAAGTACATTATATCGAAACATGACTTTAAATCTTCAATTTAACAATGTGCACATTATCACGTAATTTAAAATTATGAATAACATTACACTGGATACACATTAAGATTTGTACTATTTAATTTAAACCATAAAAATAAATAAGAACCTTGTCACCAAGCACCTAGCTTATAATGTAATCAAATTAAATAATTGGCATAAAAAGGAAAATGAATAAGAAAAGTTGTAATTATCAAAGTTGATCTCTAAAAAGTAGAAATGAATATAAAAACCTAGCTGACCTATTGTGGACTTACAAAGAAAATCAAATAAATCACATGTAAAAGGGAGAAATTAAGAAGAAAAGTTTGAAGTATCTACCACAACTGATAACTAGGACAACAAGAAAGCATAAGGTAGCGAATTTTGCCATCTTTATTGTTCAAGGATTATGCAATGCTCTATGCCTCTATGCCTCTATAGTGTCTATAAATAAATAGGGAGAAAAAATTAATAAAGAGGAGAAAATAAATGCTCAGTAATTAATAAGAGTTTAAAATAAATGTTCAATAAGTAAGTTAGCTGATATGTCAAGCAAATAAATTTTTATTTATGACATGAGTTAATAGTTGGTAATTAATAAGGGAGAGAAAATTTATATTGAACTTAACAAGAAATGTTATAGACACAACATTTATCACAACAATTTCACAACAATACTGGTTTGGTAGGTTTTTATTAGTTCTCATTTGAATCCAACACTTACTTCACTTTATTGTTTACCATTCAAAGCTGGACACAACACTCACTACAATATTGAGTTGACATGGTTTTTATCAGGTTCACATCTGGAGCTCACCACTTACTTAATTTTATTATTTACCATTCACAGCTTGACACCTTAGTATTGTTGTGAAATTGTTGTGAAAGTATTGTGTATGTAGCTTCATTGTTAATGTAACCGATATGGCAAACAAATAAATTTTATTTAAGACATGAATTGTGTTGACATTTTTAAGTTTCATGAGTGTAATTTGTTTCAGTTGAATTAAAGGCTATTTATATATATAATTTGATATTTGAGGTAAAGGTAATTCAAATCTGGATATCTCTTTTGGAAACATCAGAAAGTGCAAGTTGATCTACAAGATTTATATATATAATTTGATATTTGAGGTAAAGGTAATTCAAATCTGGATATCTCTTTTGGAAACATCAGAAAGTGCAAGTTGATCTACAAAACTCTTGGTACACTAAACCCATCTTATTTTATTTTATTATTATTATCGTCTTAACAATAAAATTCTTTTTACTTTGGGGTGGAAATTTCCAAGGCTTTAAAAATATTCAACGTGATTTATTTTATTGGATGAAACTCAAAATGTTTAAATTATTCTTTAATTACTCATTCAAAGTATGTAACCCTTGTAAACAAAAGATTATAATTAATAATAATATATTAAACATTTATACATAAGGATATCATTGGGTAAATTGCTACATTTTTTTATTATTCTATTTGTAATAGATTCAATTCATAGTTCAAATTAAATATTACAAATCTAAAAGTATACAGTTGTCACATCATTTAAAATTTTAATGTGGCAATTTATACATGTTAGATCCATAAAATTAAATCTTAATCATAAAATCGATGCGAGGAAGGGGCGGGGAGGCACCCATGATCCGGCCCCGCTCCATCTTTTTTTTTTTTCTCCCGGTAAATCAATAATTGGGGAAGAGAAGAGGATTTGAATCCTAAATATCTTATTTTGAAACACTATAAAGAGCTAATGAGCCAATTTATCCTTGAATTCGGTACTCATTATTTTACCTTTCACTTTTTTGTGGACCAAAGGAGCCAAAGCATTGTCCCAAGGTTTTGATAACAAAGCATAATTTTTATTTTATTTTTAAATCCTTTACTCGCAAGGTGTTCTTGAGTAATCTTTGAATATGTTCAATACTCCCGTCCCAAAAACACCAAACATATAATTCCATTTCCAAGAATGATTCTAAAGAATTGAGTGAATACTTGGTACGAAGAGTCAAAATCCACTAGGCTGCATGTCATATAAAATCATTCTTAAACATGGATAAACATCCATAATTAACCATAGAGGTCATTTTATTTTAACACCAACATTTTGAGTACTGTGACATCAACATGGGTAGACACAAAATGACAAAAGCACTCCTTAGGAACCAAAGGTGCAGTGCTCGAGTAAAAAATTCCCACTCCCTTTGAATTGGGTTCTACGTACAATTGTCATCACCCTTGCAATCCCAAACTATGTTGCTTTTGCCCTATAAAAAGACTTATGATAATATGATATTAGTAATGATATTTTTTTTCAGCAAGATATATACATATGCACAAGGCTTTGGCCTCAAGTTTAAACTAGCTAGCTAGTTGATACAACTAAATTATTTTGATTGAATGATACAAATAAATCATATTGATTTTTTGTAATTTTTTTCTTTTATCAATTCTGGTTCAACATTACGAGATTGAGATCTTAAATGCAAGATCTTAATTGAGATTCAAAAATGAAGCAAGAACTTCAACAGAAGGACCAAATTTTCCTATTGCAAGTACATAAGAACCTAAGTCAGCCAAAAAATAGTACACAAGAATCTAGCCAATGGTTATCTCCCCTAGTGCACACCTTTAACCTATCTCTCTCTTTTATTCTATCTTTTACAATCACTTTTCTCCTACCTTTGGTTTCTTTCAATGAGAAAGCTTGTATTGATTCCAACACCCAACCAGACTACTCTTGCAAAGGTACAATGGAGGAATATGTGATTAAGGGTTTCTATGTGTGTGTTGCAGAGCATGTAGAGAGCATCACAGTGGATTCTCCTGTGGTTGAGTACTTCTTTGACAGGTAGGGCTTGATGCAGTAATTTCCAAGTGAATGTAATGAGTTTATTAGGGAGTTTCATCCTCCACAGATTTTTTCAAAGTTTTGGAGATACTGATCTTGGAGAGTTGAGGTTTTGTGTTTGCTCCTAATGTAGTAATGCATAAGCTGTTTTAATTTGACTTAGTAATTTCCAGTGTTGGAGTGAGGCCAAATGATTTGATCTTGTGTGGTTTGGCATTGGATTTTAGGTAAAGGTATTCCAAGAATTTTGTCAACAGTGTTCTTGTCATAGAGATGCATAACTACCTCAGCTTTCCAAGTAGTAGTATCTTGGTTGATTAAATCAACAACCTTTATCACTTGGTCAATAAGAATGTTATGAGCATCAGGTTTGGGTTGAAACCAATTTGGGTGATTGAAGGGGATATCAAATCCCCTTCCAACTTTCCAAGTTCCTTGAGTGAGGATTGGGTTGGGGGGGTTCATTTTAGATCTCTAAATCCACGAAGAGTGTTTTGTAGGCTTATGTAAGTGGAGTCTTCTTGTGGGGAATATTTTTCTTTGAGGGTTTTAGTCAAAAGAAGATTCGGGTTATTGCAAATTCTCCAATATTGTTTGGCTAGCAGTGCTTTATTCATGAGGTTGAATTTTCTAACCCCTAACCCTCCTTGTTTTGGTTTGGTAATTGGGTCCCAGTTTGTCAAATGGAGTTTCTTATGGCCTGGGTCATGTCCCCACCAGAAGGCGTTAACAATAGAGTATAGTTTCTTGCAGATAGAGAGTAGAGCTTTGAAGATAGAGAAAGTGTATATGGGTATAGAATTGAGGACAGAGTTGATCAAAGTCATTCTACCAACTTGTGAGAAGAGTTTAGCTTTCCATCCTTGGAGTTTGGTGGAGACTTTGGTAATGAGTTCTTGGAAATCAGAGATTATGTTTCCACGAAGTTTAAAGTTTACACTAAGGTATTTGCCTAGGATGGGAACAAGCTTAACTCTAAGAAGATTGGCTAGGTTTGATTTGTCTTGTTCAATCATATTAGGAGAGCAATAGAGTTCAGATTTGTAAGGTTTATACTCTGTCCAGATATACAATAGTACCGGGCCAGTGTGTTTTGGATGGTTTTGGGAGAAGTTTTATCATTTTTGAAGAAGAGGAATAAGTCATCAGCAAACAATGAATGACTGAGGGGCTGGTTTGCTCTGCCAATTTTGATTCCTTTGAGATGCTTTGTTGTTTCTTGTTTTAGAAGAGCACAAGACAAAACATTTGCACAGAGGAGGAAAAGATATGGGGATATAGGTGTTGGTATTTTAGAATAAGAGTTATAAAAGTATAATTAAGAGTTTTGAGCATAAAACCTGAGTGGAAGAATGCCTTGACCATGTTAATGATGTCAATCCTTACTGTGCTCCAGTATTTTTGGTAGAATGCAGCTGGAATTCCATCTGGTCCTGGAGTTTTGAGAGGTCCCAGTTGCTGGACAGCTAAAACGATTTCATCATCTGAGATTGGTAGGTCCAGTTGTGCAGCTTGGAATTTAGAGAGAGTAGGGATAGATAATGTAGTCAGCTGGGTCATTATGTCTTGAGGGATATTATGTGGTTGTGCATAAAGGTTGTGGAAATGGTGGATACATTGGTACTTTTGATTATTGATTTGCTAAAAAAAATTTGTGTGAAATTAGTGGTTTTATTAATGCTAAGTATTTGGTTTATATTATTGAGTATTATTGCTTGCCTAAAAACTTTGGCTTTTGTTTCTATGTTGGTCCATTGAGACTTTGTATTATTGTCTTGTTAAATAATTTGGTCTGAATTTTTTTTTTTTTTTGATGTTAGTGTTAAAGATTTGCTTTATATCATTGAGTATTATAGCTTGGTAAAGATTTTTTCTGTATTTTTAAATATAAATATATGTATTATTCTATATATTTAATTAGATCCGGGGTAGGTTGGGTTGAGGATGTGCGGAACAAGAACGGTGCGAGGCAGATTCAAGGAGGGGTCTTGCCCAGAAAATAACCATCTTCATTTGAAATGATTCCATTTAAAGGTCCAAATTAAATATTATATATCTAAAAGATGTACATATTGTCATATCGTATAAAATTATTAAATCCAATAAATAAAATTTTAACCATGAATTTTCTCTATTTCATGTGAAACTGAGAGGATTTTGTTTTGTAATGCTTCTATGAGATGAGATAGGGGCAAGGCATCCATGATCTGTCCCGTCCCGCCTTGTTGGCCATCTCGAAAAAGGAGTCAATTGATCCTCAAATTCGGTGCTCATTATTTCATCTTTTCACTCTACGTTGGACCAAATGAGCCAATGCAAATTGTCCCAATGTTATGTCAACAAAGAATAATATGGTTTTTATTTTTTTTAATTCTCTTCACAAGGTGTTCTTGAGAAATCTATGAATATCTGCAATTATTATTCCATCCCCAAAACCCCAATATATATAGCTACAAGAATGATCCCAAAGAACTGAGTGAATACTTGGCAAGAAGAGTCAAAATCCACTAGCTACCTGTCATGTAAATCATTCTTAAACATGGATAACCATCCATAACCAGAGAGGTCAATTTATTTTAACACCAACATTTTCAGTACATGTGACATCAACATGAGTAGATACAAAAGCAATGGTAAGGAACAGTGCTTGGGTCGAATATTCCCACTCCCTTGTATTTATTTGTACAGTCCTCCCGGCATTTGTCACCACTCTCGCAAATCCAAATTGCATGGCAAATTGTCGCTTCTATCATGGGCACCATTTTCTCACCTATATAGTCACTATATCCATTGAGTCAATCACAAACCAGCTTATGACTTTGGTTTTACTTTTGCTTCTAAAAAGAATTATTAAAATATCATGAATTTTTTTTGTTTTTAATTATTATCATTAAGATACATATGCACAAGGCTTGGCCTCAAGTCTCAAATAGTTGATACAAATAAATCATTTGATTTTTTTTTCCAAATTTTATCTTGTATCAATTCTGGGTTATCATAACAAGTTGAGATCTTAAATGCAAGATCTAAACTAAGATTCAAACATAAATAAATAAATAAACAAGAAATTTAACAAAAGGACCAAATTTTTCTATTGCAAGTGAATCTAGCCACCCACCACCTAGCCTATAATGTATGTACAATTAATATTTAACCACCTACTATGGATTTACAAAGAAAATCAAATAAATCACATATAAAAAGGAGAAATGAATAAGAAAAGTTTAAACTTCGAAGTATTTACCATAGTTGATAACTAGGAGGACAAGAAGAAAGCTGAAGGTAGAGAGCTTTGCCATCTCAAAGTAGGAGTGAATTTTTTTTGATAATTTGATAATTAGGAGAGGGGGGCCTGAGTACGAGTATGAGGATTATGCAATGCTCTATACTCTTCCTTTTATAGGGCCTATGGGAACCTTACCACCATTTCCACCAAACTCGTATTTCATGGTATGATGCTAAAATTAATTATAAATTAATAGTCATGTTATGTTAAACTCATATTTCACCATCTCTAGTACGAGGATAATGCAATGCTGTATGCGGATTGATATCTCATGCAATACTCAAAAAGTATTGCATGGGTGCAATTCCTTTTTTCCTTTCATAAATTTTTCACTTTTTCATTTTTTGCTTTTTGAATTTTTTAACAATTTTTTATTAAGTGGTTGAGATTAAAAGTTAAGAAGTTAACTTTCAATCTCAACCACTCAATTGGTATTGCATGCAATACCAATTGCATAGGATCTCAATCTCGCTGTATGCCACAATAGAGTCTATAAATAAATAAGGGAGTGAAAATTAATAAATGAGAGAAATAAATGCTCAGTAATTAATAAGGGAGAAGAAATAAATGTTCAATATGTAAGTTACCTGATTTGGCAAGCAAATAAATTTTATGACATGAATAGTTGGTAATTAATAAGGGAGAAAAAATAAATGTTCAATAAGCTAATTGATATTGTAGGAAAATAAATTTTTAATTATGACATGAATAGTTGGCAATTAATAACGGAGAGAAAATAAATATTCAGTAATTAACTTAATTGATATGGTAGGAAATTAAATTTTTAATTATGACATGAATAGTTGACATTTTTAAGTTACACAAGTGTAATTTTTTTTTTAAAAAAAGCTCAATAATTGGGGGATGAGGGAGATTTGAATCCTTGATGTCTCTGTTTGAGCTATAAGAGGTGTTAGTTTAGCTAGCAGTAGGGCCGATCCAATCATTTTGAGGCCCTAAAGCGAAATCTCAAATTGAGGTCATTTGACCATTCAATACTAAATAACATTAATATTTATGAAGAAAAAAATTATTGACATTTCAATTTTTATTGGAAATTTGTTTTTTGATACCATGATTCATATATTCGAGGATCCATATTTATATTTATAAAATATATACGTAAAACAACACTATAGTGATAAAATAGATTTTTTATCACGAATAGGCAGTGGCTGTAGAATAAACACACAAAAAGAATAAAATGAGAAAATAAATATAATTATGTAAATATGTAATTTAACAAGAAAAATAGAACCTAATTACAAACACAAAATTCAATAAAATTAAAATAAATTGAATGCTAGAGGTATAGAACAATAGAACTTAATTTAGTGAGTTATCACCAATGGCCACATAAGATTGTAGATATGGAAATACCATGTACATCACAATTTAAGAAATCTTAATTTATAAACCCTAATTGTAGAGAAAAATAATAATTATTCAAGTAGTTAAAGATTGATACCATTACCTATTTATGTGCCGTTGCTGAATCCGATTTTTGTAGAAGACCTCAAGTCTTTAAATTTAAAGCAAGATATAAAATATAAAATAGAATACCTATTGTTACTTGTTAGTGACTTAATGGAAGAGAGAGAGAGAGAGAGAGAGAGAGAGAGAGAGAGAGAGAGAGAGAGAGACATTCAAAGAGAGAGAAAGAAGGAGACTTTAAAGAGAGAGAGAGAGAGACACCTTCAATAATTATTTTATTTATGAGATGTTCAGTAATTTTTTAAACCCTAATCTTATCATTTTTGGCATTTCTATGGGTTAGGTCATGTATATTATACACATGAGTCATAAAAATGCAGTTAAACTACAAGACTCTTTACACAACAGGTGTAACTTGAACCGTCTTCTTCTTTTTCTTTTTTCTTTTTTATCTTCTTTATAATAAAAGTCTTTTTACATTGGGTTGGAAATTTCCAAGGCTTAAAACAATATATTTATCCAAATTGGTGATTTAGTTTATTGGATGAAATTTCAAGGCTTAAAACAATTATTTATCCCAAATTGGTGATTTAGTTTATTGGATGAAATTTCCATGGCACCCATGATCCAGCCATGTCCCACCCTTTTTTTTTTTTTTTTTCTTTTTTTTTTAATGATTCAATAGTTGGGGAGGAGAGAAAAATTTGAACTCTGGATATTTCTATATGAAACACCATAAATTGTTAAATGAGCCGATTTATCCTCCAATTTGGTACTCATTATTTCACCTCTCACTTTTTGGTGGACCCAAGGAGCCAACGCATTGGTCCCAAGGTTATGTCAACAACAAAGCATATTATTAAAAGGGTCCTGTTAACGAGTGCCCTTAGGGCAATGGTTAAGGAAGCATTTAATGCTTCCACTTAATGCTTCCATTTAATACAAAAATAACTTTTAAGGGTATTTTAGTCTTTCTATTTATTATTTTAATATTAAAAGTTCGTTATTTCCCGTAAAGTACAATCATTTAATGCTCCTTAACCATTGCCCTAAGGGCACTGGTTAACAAAATCCTTATTAAAAAATAAAAATAAAGGATTTTATTAACGTATGCCCTTAGGGCATTTGTTAAGGAGCATTAAATGCTTGTACTTTTACGGAAATAAAAAATTTTAATACTAGAATAATAAATAAAAAGACTGTAATATCCTTAAAAGCTATCATTTTGTTATTTTAATATTAAAATTTCACAAATACCAATAAAGTAGAATCAATAAATGCTTTCTTAACAATTTTTCTAAGGACACCTACTAACAAGACCCAAAAATAAATAAATAAATAAAAATCCTCGAGTTGTTCTTGAGTCATCTTTGAATATTGGCAATTCTCCCATCCCAAAAAGACCAAACATATAATTCCAAGAATGATTCTAAAGAATTGACTGAATACTTGGTACGAAGAGTCAAAATCCACTAGCTGCATGTCATATAAATCATTCTTAAACATGGATCACCATCCATAATTAACCATAGAGGTCAATTTATTTTAATACTAGCATTTTCAGTACATGTGACATCAAAATGGGTAGACACGAAAGCATTGCTTAGGAACCAAAGGTGCAGTGCTCGAGTCGCTAATTACTTTTCTTGAATTGGTTTCTACAGTTCCACCGGCATTTGTCATCACCCTTGCAATCCCAAACTGCATAGCAAGCTTTCGCTTTCTATCATGGGCACGCAGCACCATTTTCTCACCTATAGAGTCACAATAGCGATTGAGTCAATATTCACAAAGCAGCTTATGACTTTGGTTTTTCCCTCTAAAAAGAATTGTAATAATATCATATTAGTACTGAATTTTTTATCATCAAGATATATACATATGCACAAGGCTTTGGCCTCAAGTTTAACTGGTTGATACAAATAAATCATTTTGATTTTTTGTAATTTTTTCTTGAATCAATTTTGGGTTATCATTACAAGATTGAGATCTTAAATGCAAGATCTTAGCTGAGATTCAAAAATGAAACAAGAAATTTAACAGAAGGATTTTCCTATTCCAAGTACATAAGAACCTAAATCAGCCAAAAATAAAAGTTATAAGAATCCAAAATAAACCTATGTTATAATGATGACAATAGGGGATGGAGATGATTTAATAAACCTTGTTTGGATTTTTTATCTTTTTTTTTTTTAAAGAATGATGGGTAAGACAAAGTTGACAGCCACCTCATTCAACAACAATTTCGAGTGGTTTTGCCAACATGTCAGACCCAAGAAAAGAATCTGGCCTCTTTTTGCAATGCCCAGAGATGAGGACATGTGGTTTTTTAATTATTTGTCAATTTATTAGTGGTCAGTCAAGCATAAAATCAAAGTGGAGAGCAGTCGGGCACATAAAGTGTAGGTAGAAATTGTGACATATTCATATATATTATAGATGTGCAAATCTTGTATGACAATTTTTTTTTTTTTTGCAAAAGCTGATATGCTCCCACTCAGCCATTGTGCCATTTGACTGTTCATAGTTCAATAAAAATTTGACACATAATTAACAAGGTGCTCAGTTCCATCTCAGTCAATTCCCAAACCTTCCTTCTCTTCTTCATTAACACCTCCCCATAACAGCCATTAACCACTCTTACCATCGCGTTGATGCTTACGTGGCACCTCCCCTAGAACAACCATGCAATCATGAACTTCCAGTAGGAGCTTATGGTTCTGGTGGAGCTGAGGAGTGAAGGTATGGAGGTTGAGTATGGCATTACATAGAGAGATGATGTTTGGGAATTCTGTTGGTAGCTTGGGAGATGATTTAAACCGATTTTTTAGTCGATGTGACAAATTGTAATTCAACCAACCTAATCATATTGCACGCATTGCATAATTGTAAATTGTAGGGTATATGAACCCCAAGAATATGCTCCCCTTACCTTTACTATATAAATTATTGTACTTTTTTTGTTAGTTGGTTTTGAGTTTCTCTAAATAACATTATTTCTTTCAAAATAATTATCTTCTCATTATTAAGTTTCAAATAAACTTCCCCTTATTTTTCGCTCTTAATTGTTTTTGTTTTTATTTCCACCAGATTTATTTGCATTTTTCAGATTTTTAGCAACACTTCTAGTAAAAATTTGATTTTACAAATAAGTTCTTAGGAATACAAATCATATATTTTACATTTTGTATTCCACTTTATACTCCATCAATCACAACTTGTCATAAATATTTTTTTCTTTCCTTATAAAATAACTAAAGTTTAAAAAGGAAACAAAACATGATAAATTAAATTATACACTATAAGAAATTTGGCCTTTAACGACCAAATTTATAGCGACAGAACATACACAACCACTATTAGTGCCATAACCACATTAGTGCCAAAAAGAGAAATAGATTGTGTATTTAACAATTTTCTCGTCGAAACACACTGTAGGGGAAATAGATAATAACCGTTGACACTACAAGGATGAATTTATTTTAAAAATCTAAAATCCCAGTACTTTTTTTTTTATGAATAAAACTTGCTTCATTGAAATCAACTCAATGGAAAACTCTCACTCAAAAGAGCGAGAAGGAATCCAAAGTTAATATACAACAAAGCCTCAAAATCCCAGTACATGCCAAGGAAAGTGTGACATCAACATTGCCAAGTACAATAACACTGAGTAGGAATTCCAGGTGGTGGGATAAGTATGCACATTCCCACTCCATTATGCCTTTCCGAGCATTGACGCCTGCAATGCGACATACTCCAGCAATCCCAAGTAGCATGGCACTCTCCTATTCCTACCACGGGTACCATCTTCTCACCTGATAAGTCATGGCAGCCATTAATTAACCTCTATATCATACAAGGAAAAGTACAAAAGTAAATTCTCATTTAGATAATCAACCATATACCATAAATAATTTTATCAAAAAATATATATACATACCATAAATAATTTACAACAAAAGTTCAATTCTTCCATGTGAGATTCAAAACGAAACAACCATTTAACCTAAAATAGGCTAAAATATTGTTTTCGTCTTTAAAGTATACATGAGTTTCGTTTTTCTTCCTGTTTTGAAAAGTTTTTTTTCCTGAACTTTGAAAAAAGTTCATTTTGACACATGAATTTCGTCCCTGAACTTTTATATAAAAAAGTCCAGGAACGAAATTCATTGAGTAAAAATGAAATTTTTCAAAATTCAGAGACAAAAAACGAACTTTTCAAAATTTAGGGATGAAAAAACGATAACTCATGCAATAGTTTATATACGAAAACAATAGTTCAAATTTTAAAATAAGGTACAAATATTCCCTCTTGTACCAACATAATTAGCACCTAAAGCCAATAACCTCTCTCTCTTTTTCTCTTTTTTCTTTTTTTCTTTTTTTCTTTTTTTGAACAATAAGTGAGGACGGAGAATAAACCCACATTTTCATTTGAGGAGATTGGATAATATATAACATTGGATAATATATAACATTGCCATAAAAGGCTCTTTGGCCACTAACAACATAGACTATAATGACAAAATTATCACAGTTGATCACAAGGAGGATAAGAAAGAAACGGAAGACTCAAAGTTTTACCCTCTTTGACATAGGTCGGATATGTGATGCTCTACTCTTTTTTTATAGGGGAATTCAGAAAAGTTTCAATCTTTTCTTCCATTGAAGACAAGGGTATCTCTCAGTATTTGTTTCATAAGGCAATTATTACATTTTAGTTTTCCATGCATATAGAAATGAAGAATAATTGTAGTAAAAAAATGAACTGATAATTCGTCAAACTCATACTCACCTACGAATATTTACATACATAATGAGTTAAAAATGTAGCCCACCAATAGAAAACAATTTACACAAATCTCTTAATAAATACTACGTGAGGATATTTTTTAAATGAATAAAAAAAATGGAAATTTTAATTGTAATGTACCGTATTATTCATGTAGGAAATAAGGAATATATAGTTATTTTCCTGTTACAAGTACATTATATCAAAACATGATTTGAAATCTTCAATTTAACAATGTGCACATTATCACGTTATTTAAAATTATGAATAACATTACACTGAATAAACATTAAGTTTTGTACTATTTAATCTTAACCATAAAAATAAATAAGAACCTTGTCACCAAGCACCTAGCTTATAATGTAATCAAATCAAATAATTGGCATAAAAAGGAATATGAATAAGAAAAGTTGTAATTATCAAAGTTGATCTCTAAAAAGTAGAAATGAATATAAAAACCTAGCTGACCTATTGTGGACTTACAAAGAAAATCAAATAAATCACATGTAAAAGGGAGAAATTAAGAAGAAAAGTTTGAAGTATCTACCACAACTGATAACTAGGACAACAAGAAAGCATAAGGTAGCATTGTCTTTATTGTTAAGGATTATGCGCTCTATGTGCTATAGTGTCTTAAATAAATAGAAAAAAATTAATAAAGAGGAGAAAATAAATGCAATCTAAGTAAGTTAGCATGTCAAGCAAATAAATTTTTATTTATGATTTAATAGTTGGTAATTAATAAGGAGAGAAAATTATATTGCTAACAAGCAATGTTAGACACAACATTTATCACAACAATTTCACAACAATACTGGTTTGGTAGGTTTTTATTAATATCCAACACTTACTTCACTTTATTGACCATTAGGACACAACACTTACAATATTGAGTTGACCGGTTTTTATTTCTCATCTGGAGCCACCACTTACTTAATTTTATTATTTACCATTCACAGCTTGACACCTTAGTTTGTTGTGAGTTGTGAAGTTTGTGTATGTAGTTCATTGTTAATGACTTGGCAAACAAATTTTTATTAGGAGTTGATTTTTAAGTTTCATGTTAATTTGTTTCATTAATTAAAGGATTTATATATATAATTTGTAATAAAGGTAATTCAAATCTGGATATCTTGGCTATTTAAAAAACTCTTGCACTAAACACTTATTTTATTTTATTATTATTATCTCTAATAAAATTCTTTTTACTTTGGGGTGGAAATTTCCAAGAATAAAATTTATTTTATTGGATGAAACAAAATGTTTAAATTATTCTTTAATTACTCATTCAAAGAAACCCTAAACAAAAGATTTATTAATAATAATATATTAAACATTTATACATAAGGATAATTGGGTAAATCAATTTTTTTATTATTCTATTTGTAATAGATTCAATTCATAGTTCAAATTAAATATTACAAATCTAAAAGTATACAGTTGTTTTTAAAATTTTAATGGAATTTATACATGGTCTAAAATTAAATCTTAATCATAAAATCGGAGGAAGGGGCGGGGAGGCACCCATCCCCCCGCTCCATCTTTTTTTTTTTTCTCCCGAAATCAATAATTGGGGAAGAGAAGAGGATAATCCTAAATATCTTATTTTGTATAAAGAGCTAATGAGCATTATCAAATTAGGAGGTTTTTGGTTCCCTCGAAGCAACCAACAAAAATTAGGTTCGTACCAAAGCATTGTCCCAATGTTATTGTTAACAACAAAGCATAATTTTTATTTTATTTTTAAATCCTTTACTCGCAAGGTGTTCTTGAGTAATCTTTGAATATGTTCAATAATCCCATCCCAAAAACACCAAACATATAATTCCATTTCCAAGAATGATTCTAAAGAATTGAATGAATACTTGGTACGAAGAGACAAAATCCACTAGCTACATGTCATATAAATCATTCTTAAACATGGATAAACATCCATAATTAACCATAGAGGTCATTTTATTTTAACACCAACATTTTGAGTACTGTGACATCAACATGGGTAGACACAAAAGCACTGCTTAGGAACCAAAGGTGCAGTGCTCGAGTAAAAAACTTTCACTCCCTTTGAATTGGGTTCTACGGTCCTCCCGACAATTGCCATCACCCTTGCAATCCCTTGCTTTTGCCCTATAAAAAGACTTATGATAATATGATATTAGTAATGATATTTTTTTTCAGCAAGATATATACATATGCACAAGGCTTTGGCCTCAAGTTTAAACTAGCTAGCTAGTTGATACAACTAAATTATTTTGATTGAATGATACAAATAAATCATATTGATTTTTTGTAATTTTTTTTCTTGTATCAATTCTGGTTCAACATTACAAGATTGAGATCTTAAATGCAAGATCTTAATTGAGATTCAAAAATGAAGCAAGAACTTCAACAGAAGGACCAAATTTTCCTATTGCAAGTACATAAGAACCTAAGTCAGCCAAAAAATAGTACACAAGAATCTAGCCAATGGTTATCTCCCCTAGTGCACACCTTGCTCCACCTTTTCATTAATATAATTTAATTCATATTGGTTTCTACATCAACTTCCTTTATCTATTTGTTGTACTATTTATCAAAAAATTAGTAGGACCAAAAAGGAGCCATTTTTTCATCCATACAGTTGGGTGGTCATTATCCAATATTCTTCCCCAAAAAAATTACCATTAAATATTTACATTGCCATAAGGATATTATATGTAAAGTGTCAACAACAAAAGCATAATACCAATTAAAAGACACTTAGTAACATAGCATTTTTATTATATAATACTTAGTAACATAACATTATCTTCCTATACATATACAATAACACATCATCTACGAACGAAAGGTTTTCAATTAGTTCTTATTCTTTTTATATAACTTACTTAGGTTCGATTACATAAATTAGAATGGAAATGTGACATCAACACTCTTTATTTTTCTTTTTTGCTGAGTATGTGACATCAACACTTGTATGCACAAAAGCATTGCTTGGGAACACCGGGTGCGGTGAACGAGTCACACACTCCTTTTCCATTGTATCGATTTTCACAGTCTTCCCAGCAACGCGTATCTCCCTCGCAGTTCCAAACTATGTGGCAGTCTTTTGCTTCTGCCATGTGCACTATTGTCTCATCTGTTAAGTCACAAATTCGGAATAGCAATTAATCAACCACTGAAGCAACTTATGACTATGGTTATGACCTCTAAAAAAATTGTAATAACAATACAGATAATTTGGTTTTTTTTTTTTCAAGTTTGGATTCTTTCCATTACACTTTATTTTTTTTTTGAAACATTAAGGATGGAGGCTTGCATGGGGCATTTGTAACAGGAATTAATTCAACCTGTTTTAATGTTACATATCCGTGAACGAATATGTGATGCTCTACTCTCTTTTTATAGGGGAATTCAGAAAAGTTTCAATCTTTTCTTCCATCGAAGACAAGGGCGTAATATATCACTAGTCGCAAACCTATACGATGCACAGGAAAATTATTGAAAATAAAATCTAAATTAATTTTGATTCATTTTACTTCTTTTGTTGAATATGTTTTTTTTTTTTTTTTTTTGTAGTTCAAAATGTTGTAGGCAAGATCGATAAAGAGACTTTATGAATCGGATTTAGGATAAATCCTACTTTTTGATTAAAAAAATAACTAAGAAAGTATTTACCATAGGATAATTAAAATTTAATATAATGTAATTTTTCTTTTGGCATAAGTTGAATATAGTCCAATTTTTATAAAACACGATTCATGTTTATATTTATCCATATGGATCATGTTTCCATCCAAAAATAAAATAAAGGATACTTAAAATAAGAAGAATGACAAATAAATACATGGGCACATGATTATATGATCAAACCTAAATAATTTTCATAACTCATTTCAAGCTCACATGGTTTCATTATAACAAATCCATCAATCTTTCTCCATTGCCAGCAAAAAAAAAAAAAATTCTAAAAATCTTGATGAAAATTGATAATTATGATTATTATTAAAAGATATTTATATTGTGTTTATATATGGAATATATTTTAGTATTAGACATTAATTATGATTGTGTTTTATATATGGAATAATATATTCTTATATTAAAGAAAATATGATGTGTCAAAATTCTAATGGAAAGGTTTAATAATAGAATAAAATTTAAATTCAATTAGAAAATATATATTAAAATAATGAGGTGTAAAATTGTGAGATTTCAAAAGCTTATAATGTGGCGCAAAATGATGAGGTCAACCAAAAGTCAAAAAGTTTCGGTTTTACATTATAGTATAGACACTACAAGAAAAATCACTTTTAGCGTTAACAAAAACATTTTTTGCGTCAACCTAGTGATGTAATAACTTGTGTCGCTTAAAATCATTGCGTCAACGATGAGTTGACGTAAAAAATAACACCTTTTTGCGGCAACTAATATCTTTTAGCATCAACCTTTCGTTGACGCCAAATCTTATATAACATCTTTTAGCGTCAACATTATGTTGATACCAAAAACTTATATAACATCTTTTGCGTCAACATTTTGTTGACGCCAAAAACTCATTTAATATCTTTTGCGTCAACAAAATGTTGACGTTAAAAACCTATATAACATCTTTTGCGTCAACACAAAAAACCTATATTACAACTTTTGCATCAACATTTTGTTAACGCAAAAAACCTATATAACTCCAATGGGATGTGTCTGCAAACAATGAAAACATGTGCCAGTAATAAGAATATTTCCATTAATCTACATCACAATTGTCAAACAATGCAAAGTAACCACAAAAAAATTCAACTTCTGAACAATAAGCTTCCTTCAACCTCCAAAACATCCTCATTCAAGTTCACCAAAAAAGCAATGACAACGAATATTAAACTCTTATTTATCTTCTAGCAAAGAACAAGTTGTTTTTTGTTATTGTATAAGAAACAAAACTCATATAGAAGAATAGACATTGTCATACACAATTAAAAGGTGTGTATAATTAAACACATAGACAAGAACACATGTTTCCAGCATGTAAAGTTTTATTTTTTGTATCTTCTCCATTTCATTCTAATGGAGAATTCCATGGCTTTGGATGAAGGTGCTGTTCCCAAAATATACCCAAGCAAAATATGTTCACGTGTTAAACCTCAGCAGCCATCTTCTTCCCTTTATTCTCTGTAGGTTTTACAAATATATATATAAGCACCAACATGTGTCAATAAATATTTAAAGTCTTTTTTTTTTTTTTCATGTCAACATACATGCACCAGGTTTTATTTTTTTTATGCCTTAATAGCAACCCATTCCACTATCAAATACTAAGTCATATGTCTAATACAAGATATCAGAATGCTTTTACTATAGTGAAATTTCATGCTATATAATCACCTTAATGATTTCAACAAGCTGGTCTACTGCACTTTCACCTGCAAAGAGAGGCTGGCATGAAGAGAAATACTTTATTAGCTAATAAATAGATAAGTGAGTAGAAAAATATGGGAAATCAAACCACAAAATGACGCTACATACCTCTCCAAGCAAAAATTCAGCTAGAACACAGCCAGTAGACCACATGTTAATGGCTGTGGTGTACTAAGTTGCACCAAATATAAATTCAGGTGCTCTGTAGTACCTAGAACAGATGTAAGATATATTTGTTTGTGCTGTTACCTGTTCTCAAGAAATTATATATTGAAGTTCCCAAGGCGCTCTAACCATATAATTAACCCACTTCATATTTAACTTCACAAGAAATTTAATTTAAAATCCTTAATTAATCTTTTCAACTTCCTGACCTCTCAGTTCCAGTTCTTGGGCTATTATTAATTAATTAAAACATGTGAATTAATGTGGTCTCCTATTGCTCTCTCTTTTTGCATCTACTACTGATACTGTCATACTCATGGTCACCATTCTAGATTTTGAAGATGACGAATACAACTTGATTATAGTTTTAAAGAAGAAGAAGAAGAAGAAGATCTAGAGTCAGAATCCTCTGAATTCTCAGCAGAAGCAGAACCTTTTTATGAGTATTATTACGATGATGAGCTTGGAGACTACATAGTCATATCATCACCATCATCTGTCGAAGCTGAATACCATCTTGACTATGAAGAACCTGATTCCCCACGTCACAACACTACTAAGCGCTCTAGGAATGAAGATGAAGACAACATGCACGACAAGAATAATAATAAGAAGAAAACAGCAAGAGTGTGGAGCCAAGATGATGAGATCACCCTCCTCCAAGCATTGTATGAATATGCTCAGAACAAGCGTGCCGATCCAGTTGCTACACCTGCAGATATGGATCGCTTTTATAATTCCTTCAAGAATTCCTTTCACCGTAGTTTAAGGATAGCATAGCAACTGGGAAAACTAATCTTCTAATTAAGGATAATAAGACCCATGACCAAAATGTGTATCAACTATCTAATAACATATGGGGATTAATGGATTTGAATTCCAGATGCGTGGTTAATAACAAGTTGAAGATGAAGTCAACGTTGAGTTTTGAAGGTCATGGGATGGACGCCTTTGTGAAAAAGTGTGGACTCAGCTTGCGTATGTTTGAAGGAGACACTAAGAAGAAGGCCATTTTGGAGGAAAAATGGAATAAATTCAAACTTTCTCAATTGGATGCTTCGCGTAGGCAGGCTGCATTCAAATGGAAGCTCATGCAATTTGCCTTGGAATCATTCCAGTGGTCAAGAGATGAGACCAGGGAACAATAACACTTTGTGGCCTTTCAGTTTTCTTCTTTTGTTGTTTAATTTTCTTTCCATTTTCAGAAGAATCGCAATATATTTTTGTTGCCTATCTGATATTCATTGTTCACTGCTGATGTTTTCCTTTCACAAAACTTTTAGCATCTGATTTCTTTTAATCCATACTCAAATGCTAAAAGTTTTGTGAAAGGAAAACATCAGAAGTGAACAATGAATATCAGATAGGCAACAAAAATATATTGCGATTCTTCTGAAAATGCAAAGAAAATTAAACAACAAAAGAAGAAAACTGAAAGGCCACAAAGTGTTATTGTTCCCTGGTCTCATCTCTTGACCACTGGAATGATTCCAAGGCAAATTGCATGAGCTTCCATTTGAATGCAGCCTGCCTACACGAAGCATCCAATTGAGAAAGTTTGAATTTATTCCATTTTTCCTCCAAAATGGCCTTCTTCTTAGTGTCTCCTTCAAACATACGCAAGCTGAGTCCACACTTTTTCACAAAGGCGTCCATCCCATGACCTTCAAAACTCAACGTCGACTTCATCTTCAACTTGTTATTAACCACGCATCTGGAATTCAAATCCATTAATCCCCATATGTTATTAGATAGTTGATACACATTTTGGTCATGGGTCTTATTATCCTTAATTAGAAGATTAGTTTTCCCAGTTGCTATGCTATCCTTAAACTACGGTGAAAGGAATTCTTGAAGGAATTATAAAAGCGATCCATATCTGCAGGTGTAGCAACTGGATCAGCACGCTTGTTCTGAGCATATTCATACAATGCCTGGAGGAGGGTGATCTCATCATCTTGGCTCCACACTCTTGCTGTTTTCTTCTTATTATTATTCTTGTCGTGCATGTTGTCTTCATCTTCATTCCTAGAGCGCTTAGTAGTGTTGTGACGTGAGGAATCAAGTTCTTCATAGTCAGGATGGTATTCAGCTTCGGCAGATGATGGTGATGATATGGCTATGTAGTCTCCAAGCTCATCATCGTAATGATATTCATAAAAAGGTTCTGCATCTGCTGAGAATTCAGAGGATTCTGACTCTAGATCTTCTTCTTCTTCTTCTTCTTCTTCTTTAAAACTATAATCAGTTGTATGGTCATCTTCAAAATCTAGAATGGTGACCATGAGTATAACAATATCAATAGTAGATGCAAAAAGAGAGAGCAATAGGAGACCACATAAATTCACATATTTTAATTAATTAATAATAACCCAAGAACTGGAACTGAGAGGTCAAGAAGTTGAAAAGATTAATTAAGGATTTTAAATTAAATTTCTTGTGAAGTTAAATATGAAGCAGGTTAATTATATGGTTAGAGCGCCTTGGGAACTTCAATATATAATTTCTTGAGAACAGGTAACAGGGGAAACAAATATATCTTACATCTGTTCTAGGTACTACGGAGCACCTGAACTTATATTTGGTGCAACTCAGTACACCACAGCCATCAACATGTGGTCTACTGGCTGTGTTCTAGCTGAATTTTTGCTTGGAGAGGTATGTAGCGTCATTTTTTTGGTTTGATTTCCCATATTTTTCTACTCACTTATCTATTTATCAGCTAATAAAGTATTTCTCTTCATGCCAGCCTCTCTTTGCAGGTGAAAGTGCAGTAGACCAGCTTGTTGAAATCATTAAGGTGATTATATAGCATGAAATTTCACTATAGTAAAAGCATACTGATATCTTGTATTAGACATATGACTTGGTATTTGATAGTGGAATGAGTTGCTATTAAGGCATTCTGAAAAAATAAATAAATAAAACCTGGTGCATGTATGTTGACATGAAAAAAAAAAAAAAGACTTTAAATATTTATTGACACATGTTGGTGCTTATATATATATTTGTAAAACCTACAGAGAATAAAGGGAAGAAGATGGCTGTTCAGGTTTAACACGTGAACATGTTTTGCTTGGGTATGTTTTGGAAACAGCACCTTCATCCAAAGCCATGGAATTCTCCATTAGAATGAAATGGAGAAGATACAAAAAATAAAACTTTACATGCTGGAAACATGTGTTCTTGTCTATGTGTTTAATTATACACACCTTTTAATTGTGTATGACAATGTCTATTCTTCTATATGAGTTTTGTTTCTTATACAATAACAAGAAACAACTTGTTCTTTGCTGGAAGATAAATAAGAGTTTAATATTCGTTGTCATTGCTTTTTTGGTGAACTTGAATGAGGATGTTTTGGAGGTTGAAGGAAAGCTTATTGTTCAGAAGTTGAATTTTTTTGTGGTTACTTTGCATTGTTTGACAATTGTGAAGTAGATTAATGGAAATATTCTTATTACTGACACATGTTTTCATTGTTTGCAAACACATCCCATTGGAGTTATATAGGTTTTTTGCGTTAACAAAATATTGACGCAAAAGTTGTAATATAGGTTTTCTGCGTCAACATTTTGTTGACGCAAAAGATGTTATATAGGTTTTTAACGTCAACATTTTGTTGACGCAAAAGATACTATCTGAGTTTTTGGCGTCAACACAAAAGATATTATATGAGCTTTTGGCGTCAACAAAATGTTGATGCAAAAGATGTTATATAAGTTTTTGGTGTTAACATAATGTTGACGCTAAAAGATGTTATATAAGATTTGGTGTCAACAAAAGGTTGACGCTAAAAGATATTAGTTGCCGCAAAAAGGTGTTATTTTTACGTCAACTCATCGTTGACGTAATGATTTTAAGCGACACGAGTTATTGCATCACTATGCGTCAACCAAAAAGGTTGACGCAAAAAATATTTTTTGCAACAACTTTTTATCTTTAGCGTCAACAAAGGTTGACGCTAAAAGTGATTTTTCTTGTAGTAAGCACTGCTTAGGAACCAAAGGTGCAGTGCTCGAGTCTCAAATTGCCACCACCTTTGAATTGGGTTTTAGTCCTCCCGACATCTATCATCACCCTTGTAATCCCAAACTGCGTTGCTTTTGCCCTCTAAAAAGACTTATAATAATATCATATTACTAAGGATTTTTTTTCTCAGCAAGATATATACATATGCACAAGGCTTTTGGCCTCAAGTTTAAAGTCTAAACTTGCTAGTTGATACAACTAAATTATTTTGATTGAATGATACAAATAAATCATTTTGATTATTTGTAATTTTTTCTTGTATCAATTCTGGCTTAACTTTACAAGATTGAGATCTTAAATGCAAGATCTTAATTGAGATTCAAAATGAAACAATAACTTTAACAGAAGGACCAAATTTTCCTATTGCAAGTACATAAGAACATAAGTCAGCCAAAAAATAGTACATAAGAATCTAGCCAATGGTTATCTCCCTTAGTGCACACCTTGCTCCATCTTTTCATTAATAAAATTTAATTCATCTGGTTTTCAACATCAACTTCCTTAATCTATTTGTTGTACTATTTATCAAAAAAAAATTAAAAAAATAGTAGCTAGGACAAAAAATGAGCCATTTTGTCTTCCATATATTTGGGTGGTCCTTATCTAATATTCTTCCAAAACAAAATCACCATTAAATATTTACATTGCCATAAGGCTATATATTATGTTAACTGTCAACAACAAAAGCATAATACTAACATAAAATTATCTTCCTTTACATGGATAATAACACATCATCTACGTTTTAGCAACAAAATAAATAACACATATCTACTACGAAAGATTTTCATTCATTTCTTCTTCTTCTTCTTTTTTAAAGATACTTCTAGGGTTGATTACATAAATTAGAATGGAAATGTGACATCAACACTCTTTATTTTTCTTTTTTGCTAAGTATGTGACATCAACATTTGTATGCACAAAAGCATTGCTTGGGAACACCGGGTGCGGTGTACAAGTCACACAAACCTTTTCCATTGTATCGATTTTTACAGTCCTTCCCAGCAATGGTTATCTCCCTTGCAGTTCCAAACTGTGTGGCAGTCTTTTGCTTCTGCCATGTGCACTATTGTCTCATCTGTTAAGTCACAAATTCCGAATAGCAATTAATCAATCACTGAAGCAACTTATGACTATGGTTATGACCTCTAAAAAAACTGTAATAACAATAGAGATAATTAGGGTTTTTGTTTTCAAGTTTGGATTCTTTCCATTACACTTTTTTTTTCTTTTTCTTTTTTCTTTTTTTGTGTTAGTATATCACAATTAATTAGTTGATATAGTTGATAATAAAACCCAAGTCAAAATAAATAAAATTTTATCCGATTCTTCAATATATCATGTAGAACAATTTGTTAGACGCGTATTTTAATTAAAAATGAGTCTCAAGGCTGCATGCTTAAATAATTGTGTCTGATTTGGCTTTAATCTTTGTATAGCTAGGTCTAATGCAAAGTAGGATATGATTTGGTAGATCTTGATTTTTCTTTTAGAACTATCATAGTAGAAATGAAAAGAAATGGGTGGTTCACTAATGACAAGAAGTTAAACCAGAAGTAATTAAATCAAGACGTTATTTATGTTGGATGTTTCCAACGGAAATATTTAGAGTTCAAATCTCTCTTCCATTGAATTATCAACCGAAAAAACAATTGGATTCTGTTTTTTACATCCACCAATAATTTTCCTTGGTTTCATTACACTACTAGCTAGCTTTTTTTGGTTACAATTCAGAGAGAAAGAGATCTTAAATACAAGAACTCCACGTATTTAAGGACCATATATTCATGCTAGAAGTAAAAAAGAAGCAAATCAAGCAGGATGCAGCTTATGTTGGATATACAAAGCAAATCATATAGAGTAAAATGGAGAAACGAATAAAGTTTGAAATATTTACCGGAGACGATCACGAGGATGACAAGCAGGAAACACAAGGTAGAGAGTTTTGCCATGTTTGAATTGATTATGTGGTAATAAAGCCATATTCTAGAAGCTATATTTTTGGCAATCAATTGTCTAATAGTCCAGCCGTAGTTATTGACTATATTCTAGAAATATTTTGGCAATCAAGGCAATCAATTGTCTAATAGTCCAGCCGTAGTTATTGACTATATTCTAGAAATATTTTGGCAATCAATTGTCAATTACCTTCTGTCAACAATATCTCCTAGGCTACTATTAAGGATCTCCAATCCCTTATTTTTAGGAGTTAACTTTTCCAGCCGTAGTTATTGACCCTTGACAGAATTCTCTAGAATTGTACGTGTATGTTATATAAAGGTGTTACAGCAAAGAGAATGAGTATGTTCTTGTAAGGCCTCTTCGTGACATATTCAATAAAATTCAGAAAATCTTCATGGTATCAGAGCCTTTCACGAATGGCCGGATCATCAACATCATTCTCACTTTCTACTTCCAATCTCCATCATTTAATTGCTGTGGTATCAGTGAAACTCAACTCCACAAATTATCTGATATGGAGAATGCAAATATTTCCTCTCATTCAAAGTTTAAAACTTATGGATCATCTCACTAAAGAAGCACCAGCAGCAATGAAAGTTCAAGAATCTGGGGAACCAATCCTCAACCCAAAGTATGAAGAATGGCAACAAGTGGATCTGTTACTACGTAGTTGGGTCACAGGGACCCTCTCTGAAGAAGCATTGGGACATGTTGTTGGCATGAACACTGCCCGTGAAGTCTGGGAATGTCTAGAGGCAAAGTATCTTCAAGCCACAAAAGAAAGAGAACTTCAACTCCGCCGCCAACTTCAAATGCCCAAGAAAGACTCTGTTTCCTTAGATATTTATTTAAGGAATTTCAAATCTATTTGTGACAGCCTTGCTGCCATACAAAAACCTGTCTCAGATGAAGACAAAACCATTCAGTTATCTCACTGCCTTGGTAAAAAGTATGATGTTTTTGTTACCACAATGTTGTCAAAGCCACCGTTTCCCACGTTTAATCAATTTGTCACAGCCCTACAGAATTATGCCATGAGATTTGAAGGTACTGATACAGATGACAAGGGAGGTTCCACTCAAAATCACAACTTTGCATTTGTTACTCATCGAGGTGGAGGAGGAAGAGGACGTGGTCGTGGTCGTCACTCTGGCCCACAATTCCATTCACGGGGTCGTGGTTTTGGTCCTGCTAGTCACCATCATCACTCCTCAGGTCGTGGTCAAGATCCTCCTCAATTCCATCCTTCTACCCCTCCAATACATGGCAGTGGTCCAGCTCCTCAAAATGGACAGCAACAACAACTCTCCAATATGTCCCATATGTCATCCAATAACCAAAATTCACCCAACAGCAACACATGTCAAATATGTGGCCGTATGGGACACTCAGCTCTCAAATGTTGGTATAGATATGATTATGCTTATGAGGCAAATGAAAATATCTCTCAAGCTCTTGCTTGCACTACACTGTCTGATTCTCACGATGATACTCGCTGGTACACAGATACAGGTGCTACATCACATATGACTTCCACCTCAGGTAACCTTCAATCTTTCTTTCCTTATCATGGTCATGACTATGTTGTAGTGGGGAATGGTTCTCGGCTGCCCATCTCACATGTTGGTCACACCACTTTATCTTCCAAACATGGAGATTTGAATTTATATGATGTATTAGTTGTGCCCAAACTTCAGAAGAATTTGATATCTGTGGGCAAACTAACCAAAGATAACTCATGTGTTTTTGAATGTTGTGCATCTGAATTTAAGATCAAGGACAAAATTACGGGGCGGATAATGGCAACGGGACGTAAGAATCAAGGCTTATATGCATTGGATAGTGGAGGAGCAGTGGCAGCATTAGCAGCAATAAAAACAGGCAAAGCACCTGTAGACATTTGGCATCAACGACTTGGGCATCCTCATTCTAAGCTTTTGCATGTGTTAGCTTCTAAAAATATTATTGATGTTTCTGATTGGTTAAAGACGGAAAAAGTTTGCAGTAGCTGTCAAATGGGGAAGAGTTGTCGTCTTCCTTTTCCCTCTCATAATAAAATTGCACCTGCTCCATTGGTTAAAATACACTGTGATTTATGGGGACCTGCCCCTGTTGCTTCAGTTCAAAACTTTAAATACTATGTTATTTTTGTTGATGATCATACTAGATACACTTGGCTGTACCCATTGAAGCATAAGTCTGATTTTTTCAACACCTTTCTCACATTCCAACGAATGGTAGAAAATCAATTTGAAAGAAAAATCCAGATCTTTCAATGTGATGGAGGAGGAGAATTTTCTTTGCAGGCTTTTCTAACTCATTTGAATATGTGTGGCATTGTACAACATGTTTCCTGTCCAGGTACACCTGAACAAAACGGAGTTGCCGAAAGAAAACATCGACATATTGTTGAAACTGGTCTTACCATGTTATTCCATGCTCGGTTGCCTAAGAATCTATGGATTGAAGCCTTTATGACGGCTGTATATCTCATTAATCGGTTACCATCATCTAAACTTGCCATGGACACACCATTTTTCAAACTTCATGGTGTTCATCCTGATTATAATTCATTAAAAGTTTTTGGGTGTAGGTGTTTTCCTTATTTACGGGATTACGCAAAGAACAAATTTGAGCCCAAATCATATCCCTGCATCTTTATTGGGTATAGTCCGCTTCATAAAGGCTATAGGTGCCTTCACCCACCAACCAAGCGAGTGTATTTATCTCGTCATGTTGTCTTCGATGAAGGAATTCTTCCATACACCGATCCACGGGCACTGTTCTCGTCCACATCCACTGATGGTAGCATCTCCACCTATGCTGAATGTGTTACAGGATTTCTATCCTCTCCACAAGTCAACCAGCCACACACATTTACAGAATCCAGCACTCCTATTACTACTGTGCCTGCCAGTTCCACAAGTTCTCTGTTTGACACACCACCTCCAAATTCCTCACATATACCAAGTCAGCCGAATGAATCATCTTCACCAGTGCAACCCAGTCCAGGACCAACCACCTTATCAGCGCCAAGCACACCATCCTCATCAGTGCCGAGCACACCACTATCAGGTGTCTCACCTGAGCAGAACACACAAGGCTCTGCTCTATCACCCTTGGCAGACTCAGGACCAGTGTTGCCTATTGCACTTGCCTCCGCACCCACCGAGCCTGCACCATCAGACAACTCCTCTTCCGCTTTGGACGCCAGTGGCACCGCAATACCAAGTCCACCTGCAACGGACTCTTTCTTGCCAGGTACTCTATATATTGATTTGGGTGTGGACCCTTTGCCCAATACTGCCACCGCACCATCTCAGTCCACTAACACTCATCCCATGGTCACTCGAAGCAAGGCACATGCGCATCAATGTCATATCTCTCTCAAGCCAATTGATCCTACTGAACCTAAGAGTATGAAATCAGCTCTTCAAAATCTCCACTGGCAGCAAGCTATGCGTGATGAGCTCCATGCTTTGCACCAAAACAAAACATGGTCTCTAGTTCCTCGACAAGCTGACATGAATATTGTGGGCTCTCGGTGGGTTTTCAAGACCAAACTCAAGTCTGATGGTTCCATTGAACGCTTTAAAGCAAGGTTAGTTGCCAAAGGTTACAATCAGTTAGAGGGTCTTGATTTCCATGAAACATTTAGTCCAGTCATTAAACCCACCACTATTCGTTTAGTTCTTTCCCTTGCCATTACCAAAGGTTGGTCTCCTCCGTCAACTTGATGTTAAAAACGCATTTCCTTCATGGTCATCTTAAGGAGGTTGTTTACATGGAACAACCACCTGGCTTTTCGGATCCCATCAATCCTACACATGTGTGTCATCTTCATAAAGCCATATATGGTCTCAAACAAGCTCCCCGTGCTTGGTTTGATCGCTTTAGTTCCTTCCTACTTCAAATTGGTTTTTATTGCAGTCCAGCTGACTCTTCTCTTTTTGTCTTTAGGTCCTCCAGTCATACTATCCTTTTGTTGGTTTATGTTGATGACATCATTGTCACCAGTGATCACCCTTCTCATCTATCCACCCTTATTACAAAACTTAGCTCTGAATTTGCTATGAAAGATCTTGGTCCTCTAAATTACTTTCTAGGCGTCCAAGTTTCTCATTTTGGTGGTGGTCTTTTCCTATCCCAACACAAATATGCCAAAGAAATCCTTGCTAAAGCTTCTATGACTGATTGTAAACCCATTGGTACTCCCCTTGCTCAAAAGCATCATCTTCAACTTGAGGGTGGTCCGCTAGTTAATGCTACCAATTACCGCAGCATTGTGGGAGCCCTCCAGTATCTCACGCTGACTAGACCCGATCTCACTCATGCGGTTAACTTGGTTTGTCAGTTTATGCATCAACCTAGCACTACTCATTTTCAAGCTGTCAAGCGTATTTTACGCTATTTACAGGGTACTGTGGACTATGGTATTCGACTTCTCTCTCATTCATCTTTGACTTTGTATGGTTTTTCTGATGCTGATTGGGCTGGGTGCCCTGACACTCGCCGCTCCACTACAGGCTATTGTATTTATTTGGGTGCTAATTGTATTTCTTGGGCCTCAAAGAAACAAGTTACAGTCTCCCGGTCTAGCGCCGAAGCTGAATATCGCGCCATGGCCTCTGCTGCTGCTGAACTCACCTGGCTCACTTATCTTTTGCGTGACCTTGGTCTTTCCTCACACTCCTCACCCGTTCTCTTTTGTGATAACACTAGTGCACTTCATATGACTGTCAATCCTGTGTTTCATGCTCGTACAAAACACATCGAGTTGGACTATCATTTTGTTCGTGAGAAAGTTGCTGCTGGTGCCCTTACTACACGATATGTTCCTTCTCAATCACAGATTGCTGATCTCTTTACCAAGGCTGTCTCCAAGGATGTTTTTCATCGCTTCCGTAGCAAGCTTGGTGTGCTGCCTCCACCACCCTCCAGCTTGAGGGGGACTGATAAAGACATATTCTAGAAGCTATATTTTTGGCAATCAATTGTCTAATAGTCCAGCCGTAGTTATTGACTAATTCTAGAAATATTTTGGCAATCAAGGCAATCAATTGTCTAATAGTCCAGCCGTAGTTATTGACTATATTCTAGAAATATTTTGGCAATCAATTGTCAATTACCTTCTGTCAACAATATCTCCTAGGCTACTATTAAGGATCTCCAATCCCTTATTTTTAGGAGTTAACTTTTCCAGCCGTAGTTATTGACCCTTGACAGAATTCTCTAGAATTGTACGTGTATGTTATATAAAGGTGTTACAGCAAAGAGAATGAGTATG
>OU015761.1:20418958-20461719 GCA_907173295.1 Fagus sylvatica | reverse complement strand
CATAGAGGTCAATTTATTTTAATACTAGCATTTTCAGTACATGTGACATCAAAATGGGTAGACACAAAAGCATTGCTTAGGAACCAAAGGTGCAGTGCTCGAGTCGCTAATTACTTTTCTTGAATTGGTTTCTACAGTTCCACCGGCATTTGTCATCACCCTTGCAATCCCAAACTGCATAGCAAGCTTTCGCTTTCTATCATGGGCACGCAGCACCATTTTCTCACCTATAGAGTCACAATAGCGATTGAGTCAATATTCACAAAGCAGCTTATGACTTTGGTTTTTCCCTCTAAAAAGAATTGTAATAATATCATATTAGTACTGAATTTTTTATCATCAAGATATATACATATGCACAAGGCTTTGGCCTCAAGTCTTAACTGGTTGATACAAATAAATCATTTTGATTTTTTGTAATTTTTTCTTGAATCAATTTTGGGTTATCATTACAAGATTGAGATCTTAAATGCAAGATCTTAGCTGAGATTCAAAAATGAAACAAGAAATTTAACAGAAGGACCAAATTTTCCTATTCCAAGTACATAAGAACCTAAATCAGCCAAAAATAAAAGTTCATAAAAATCTAGCCACCAACTACTTAAACCTATGGTTATAATGTATGTACAATAGGGGATGGAGATGATTTAATAAACCTTGTTTGGATTTTTTATCTTTTTTTTTTTTAAAGAATGATGGGTAAGACAAAGTTAAAAGCACACCCGGCCACCTCGTCATTCAACAACAATTTCGAGTGGTTTTGCCAACATTGTCAAGACCCAAGAAAAGAATCTTGGCCTCTTTTTGCCATATGCCCAGAGATGCGAGGACATCATAGAACCAATCATTGAGGAACATGTCTTTTTTTGTTTCTTGAGAATGGATTGAGGATTAGAAGATGTCTACCACACGTCAAAAATTGAAGGATCATAATTTAGGAAAATCCTTGTATATATCATTAGAGAGATTGTCTAAAACTTGGAATTGGTAGTTAGAGAGAGAAGTCAGTCAAGCATAAAATCAAAGTAAAAAAATAACCCAAAAAATAATTCCGAGAGAGCAGTCGGGCACAAACTAAAGTAAAAAAATTAACCACAAAAATTATGTTGTAGGTAGAAATTTGTGACACCTCAAAAGTTAAAGGGGTGATTCTCTTCGTTTTATATATATTATAGATGTGCAAATCTTGTAGTGACAATTTTTTTTTTTTTTGGTTAACAAAAGGTTATTAAGAAATAAAAAACCAAAAAAATTATAAAAAGGAGGAACCAAACTGATCTCTATCCTATTCTAAGAGGCAAAAATCAAGAACAAAAGAGATATAGGACCATATATATTCCCTACAATCTACAATACGCCATGTGTGCCATTTGACTGTTCGGATAGTTCAATAAAAATTTGACACATCAATTAACAAGGTGCTCAGTTCCATCTCAGTCAATCTACTAATAGAAATCCCAAACTTCCTTCTTTCTTCATTAACACCTCCCCATAACAGCCATTAACCACTCTTACCATCGCGTTGATGCTTACGTGGCTCCTCCCCTAGAACAACCATGCAATCATGAACTTCCAGTAGGAGCTTATGGTTCTGGTGGAGCTGAGGAGTGAAGGTATGGAGGTTGAGTAGGCATGAATAGAGAGATGATGTTTGGGAATTCTGTTGGTAGCTTGGGAGATGAAATTAAACCCATTTTTTAGTTGATGTGACAAATTTTAATTCAACCAACCTAATCATATTGCACGCATTGCATAATTGTAAACTGTAGGGTATATGAACCCCAAGAATATGCTCCCCTTACCTTTACTTAAAAATATTGTACTTTTTTTGTTAGTTTGTTTTGAGTTTCTCTAAATAACATTATTTCTTTCAATATAATTATCTTCTCATCTCATTAAGTTCGTAGTAATACAAATCATATATTCTAAATTTTGTATTCCACTTTATACTCCATCTATCGAAACTTATCATGCATACTTTTTTCTTTCCTTATAAAATAACTAAAGTTTAAAATGAAAACAAAACTGATAAATTAAATTATACACTATAAGAAATTTGGCCTTTAACGACCAAATTTATAGCAACAGAACGTACACAACCACTATTAGTGCCATAACCACTATTAGTGCCACAAAAGAGAAATAGATTGTGTATTTAACAATTTTCTCGTCGAGACACACTGTAGGGGAAATAGATAATAACCGTTGACACTACAAGGATGAATTTATTTTAAAAATCTAAAATCCAGTACTTTTTTTTTTATGAATAAAACTTGCTTCATTGAAATCAACTCAATGGAAAACTCTCACTCAAAAGAGCGAGAAGGAATCCAAAGTTAATATACAACAAAGCCTCAAAATCCCAGTACATGCCAAGGAAAGTGTGACATCAACATTGCCAAGTACAATAACACTGAGTAGGAATTCCAGGTGGTGGGATAAGTATGCACATTCCCACTCCATTATGCCTTTCCGAGCATTGACGCCTGCAATGCGACATACTCCAGCAATCCCAAGTAGCATGGCACTCTCCTATTCCTACCACGGGTACCATCTTCTCACCTGATAAGTCATGGCAGCCATTAATTAACCTCTATATCATACAAGGAAAAGTACAAAAGTAAATTCTCATTTAGATAATCAACCATATACCATAAATAATTTTATCAAAAAATATATATACATACCATAAATAATTTACAACAAAAATTCAATTCTTCCATGTGAGATTCAAAACGAAACAACCATTTAACCTAAAATAGGCTAAAATATTGTTTTCGTCTTTAAAGTATACATGAGTTTCGTTTTTCGTCCCTGAACTTTGAAAAAGTTCATTTTGACACATGAATTTCGTTCTTTTATAAAAAAAGTCCAGGAACGAAATTCTTGAGTAAAAATGAAATTTTTCAAAATTCGAGGACAAAAAACGAACTTTTCAAAATTTAGGGACAAAAAACGAAACTCATGCAAAATTTATATACGAAAACAATAGTTCAAATTTTAAAATAAGATACAAATATCCCTCTTGTACCAACATAATTAGCACCAAAGCCAATAACCTCTCTCTCTCTCTCTCTCTCTCTTTTTCTTTTCTTTTTTTCTTTTTTTCTTTTTTTGAACAATAAGTGAGGACGGAGAATAAACCCACATTTTCATTTGAGGAGATTGGATAATATATAACATTGAGCCATAAAGGCTCTTTGGCCACTAACAACATAGACTATAATGACAAAATTATCACAGTTGATCACAAGGAGGATAAGAAAGAAACGGAAGACTCAAAGTTTTACCCTCTTTGACATAGGTCGGATATGTGATGCTCTACTCTTTTTTTATAGGGGAATTCAGAAAAGTTTCAATCTTTTCTTCCATTGAAGACAAGGGTATCTCTCAGTATTTGTTTCATAAGGCAATTATTACATTTTAGTTTTCCATGCATATAGAAATGAAGAATAATTGTAGTAAAAAAAAATGAACTGATAATTCGTCAAACTCATACTCACCTACGAATATTTACATACATAATGCATTGAAAATGTAGCCCACCAATAGGAAAACAATTTACACAAATCTCTTAATAAATACTACGTCAGGATATTTTTTAAATGAAAAAAAAAATGGGAATTTTAATTGTAATGTACCATATATTCCTGTAGGAAATGAGGGAATATATAGTTATTTTCCTGTTACAAGTACATTATATCGAAACATGACTTTAAATCTTCAATTTAACAATGTGCACATTATCATGTAATTTAAAATTATGAATAACATTACATTGGATACACATTAAGATTTGTACTATTTAATTTAAACCATAAAAATAAATAAGAACCTTGTCACCAAGCACCTAGCTTATAATGTAATCAAATTAAATAATTGGCATAAAAAGGAAAATGAATAAGAAAAGTTGTAATTATCAAAGTTGATCTCTAAAAAGTAGAAATGAATATAAAAACCTAGCTGACCTATTGTGGACTTACAAAGAAAATCAAATAAATCACATGTAAAAGGGAGAAATTAAGAAGAAAAGTTTGAAGTATCTACCACAACTGATAACTAGGACAACAAGAAAGCATAAGGTAGCGAATTTAGCCATCTTTATTGTTCAAGGATTATGCAATGCTCTATGCCTCTATGCCACTATAGTGTCTATAAATAAATAGGGAGAAAAAATTAATAAAGAGGAGAAAATAAATGCTCAGTAATTAATAAGAGTTTAAAATAAATGTTCAATAAGTAAGTTAGCTGATATGTCAAGCAAATAAATTTTTATTTATGACATGAATTAATAGTTGGTAATTAATAAGGGAGAGAAAATATATATTGAACTTAACAAGCAATGTTATAGACACAACATTTATCACAACAATTTCACAACAATACTGGTTTGGTAGGTTTTTATTAGTTCTCATTTGAATCCAACACTTACTTCACTTTATTGTTTACCATTCAAAGCTGGACACAACACTCACTACAATATTGAGTTGACCGGTTTTTATCGGTTCTCATCTGGAGCCACCACTTACTTAATTTTATTATTTACCATTCACAGCTTGACACCTTAGTATTGTTGTGAAATTGTTGTGAAAGTATTGTGTATGTAGCTTCATTGTTAATGTAACCGATATGGCAAACAAATAAATTTTATTTAAGACATGAATTGTGTTGACATTTTTAAGTTTCATGAGTGTAATTTGTTTCAGTTGAATTAAAGGCTATTTATATATATAATTTGATATTTGAGGTAAAGGTAATTCAAATCTAGATATCTCTTTTGGAAACATCAGAAAGTGCAAGTTGATCTACAAAACTCTTGGTACACTGAACCCATCTTATTTTATTTTATTTTATTATTATTATCGTCTTAACAATAAAATTCTTTTTACTTTGGGGTGGAAATTTCCAAGGCTTTAAAAATATTCAACGTGATTTATTTTATTGGATGAAACTCAAAATGTTTAAATTATTCTTTAATTACTCATTCAAAGTATGTAACCCTTGTAAACAAAAGATTATAATTAATAATAATATATTAAACATTTATACATAAGGATATCATTGGGTAAATTGCTACATTTTTTTATTATTCTATTTGTAATAGATTCAATTCATAGTTCAAATTAAATATTACAAATCTAAAAGTATACAGTTGTCACATCATTTAAAATTTTAATGTGGCAATTTATACATGTTAGATCCATAAAATTAAATCTTAATCATAAAATCGATGCGAGGAAGGGGCGGGGAGGCACCCATGATCCGGCCCCGCTCCATCTTTTTTTTTTTTCTCCCGGTAAATCAATAATTGGGGAAGAGAAGAGGATTTGAATCCTAAATATCTTATTTTGAAACACTATAAAGAGCTAATGAGCCAATTTATCCTTGAATTCGGTACTCATTATTGTGTTGTTAGGCAGAGGGAGGTGTTAGGACTAGAATCGATTCATTATTTACCTGTATCACTTTTTTGTGGATCCTAGAACAGGACCAAGCATTTCTACACCAAAAGGTTATGATAACAATAGCATAATATAATTGGATTATTTATATTTTTTAAATTCCTTTACTCAAGAAGATGGATGTATCTTTATGAGTAATTTACTTTGTATATATCTCTGCTATATCCTCCCAATTCATCCAACAAGACGAACACATCATATAACTATACTCTATGTGTACTCAAGAATTATGCATGATCGAAGAGATTTGAGTGACATACTTGTAACGTTCAAAGTAGATCAAATCCACTGAGCCGTGACCATGTCATGGATTAAATCCATTCATATAAAATCACATAAAGGATAAAAGATACTCTCATGTATTAATACCATATAAAGGATCTTAATTTCATAAATCAATCAAAGCACACCGAACAAATATTGAGTACTGGGTAATATAATCAACAATTGGGTAGACACATTATAACCATTTCAAGCTCACATGGATTATAAACGATCCATCTTCTCCATGCCCAGACAAAAGCACTGGAGCTATAGTGGAACAATAGGATTGACAAAAGATGCAACAGTAAAGATGGGAAAACATACATATCACCACTTTTTGACGCTTTGTGAAATATGAGGTTCTACTATACATATATTTTGGATCATCACAATTGCAATCTTATGATTGCTTATATGACTTACTATAGATATAAAGATCCTTATTAATAATGTATTGATAATTAAGTAAATATTATTGATTTATAATTTTTTTATTTCAGCAGATATAAGATACATTGTGAATTGCGACAAGGCCTGTTGGCCTCAAATGTATGAAAATAAGGCTGAGCTAGACTTAGATTTTGATGACCAATCTAATTATTTTGACTTGATGATGAATAATAATAATAAATAAATATCAATTTTTATGATAATTTTATCTCTTCTGGTTATCAGAGTATGAGTTCAACACATTGACGACTTACGATTAGAGATCTTTTACATTAGCCAGATTAATTACTCGTGGAATGTACAAAAAGCAGTGCAAACTTCAAACACAGAAGGTAGAGCCAATATATTTCACATATTTGACACAAATTAGTACACTTACAAATATTTTAAAGCAAGAAACTCAAAAAAATTAGTACACAAGAAAGCAGCAATGGTTAAATAATGGGTCCTGAGTGCACACTGTAACACTAAATCTCTCTATTATTTCTATCTGTTTACAGATAAGACTTTTTCTTCCCTAAACGCTTTGGATTGTTCTTTCAACATGAGAGAAAGCTTTGTGATTGTATATCAAAACACGCGCAATGATTCCAAACTAACTCAATTATGCATAGAGGTACAGATTGTGAGTATTTAATACCTGTATGTAGTTATAAAGGTTATCCATGAGCTAGTGTTGATGTATCGGGCACTAAGATTCATGTTAGAGAGCATCACCACAGTGGATTACTACATCATGTGGATGAGTTTAAATTACCCAGACTCTAACTTATATCAAATTAGACAGGAATAGATTGGTCTTAGATGCAGTAATTCTCACTATAGTGTAATGCTCCACTGGTTTACTTACGCATCCGAGAGCAGCTTTCAAACATACCTCCACAGAATTTGTGACAAAAGTTATGAGAGAGATACCTTTTTGCACGCCATTAGGAAAGAGCTCGCATGCTTTCGTGTATTTTCGCACTCTTCTAATTCCGCTATTTTGCGACTATCAATAGAGACATCACACACTCGCTATCTTCATTTGCTTACGGTTGACGTTATTACCACATTCCCAGATGATCTGACATGTCAGACGCGAGTCAAACCGAATGTATAGATTGATGTGGATCTATCAGGGATCTGCGACTTCTTAGAGTAACACTTGTATTCCGGAGATTGCGGGTACAAGCGTAGCTGATCTGTCCGGTGAAACTACAGAGATTGGAGGACATACGGACCTAATGGTCATGTCTTTCCACACGTAGATAGTATTACTCCAACCTATGTTGAATTTAAATTCCAAACTAGCACGCAATTTATCACTTTGCAGTTCGTAATAAAGAACCGTTATCACTGAAGAGATCTTATACTCAGACAGTGGTTTGGTGCAAGACACATATTATTAGGGAATATAGAATCTCCAATGAAAGGGCGAACTTTACTATTCCCCTTCCAACTTTCCAAGTTCCTTGAGTGAGGATTGGGTTGGGGGGGTTCATTTTAGATCTCTAAATCCACGAAGAGTGTTTTGTAGGCTTATGTAAGTGGAGTCTTCTTGTGGGGAATATTTTTCTTTGAGGGTTTTAGTCAAAAGAAGATTCGGGTTATTGCAAATTCTCCAATATTGTTTGGCTAGCAGTGCTTTATTCATGAGGTTGAATTTTCCAACCCCTAACCCTCCTTGTTTTGGTTTGGTAATTGGGTCCCAGTTTGTCAAATGGAGTTTCTTATGGCCTGGGTCATGTCCCCACCAGAAGGCGTTAACAATAGAGTATAGTTTCTTGCAGATAGAGAGTAGAGCTTTGAAGATAGAGAAAGTGTATATGGGTATAGAATTGAGGACAGAGTTGATCAAGGTCATTCTACCAACTTGTGAGAAGAGTTTAGCTTTCCATCCTTGGAGTTTGGTGGAGACTTTGGTAATGAGTTCTTGGAAATCAGAGATTATGTTTCCACGAAGTTTAAAGTTTACACTAAGGTATTTGCCTAGGGTGGGAACAAGCTTAACTCTAAGAAATTGAGAGTTGAATTTGTCTGTTGAGAACTGTAGAGGTGAAATGCGGAAAGTTATTGAGTTTAGTTATAATAAAGATATATATATACGCTGTCATGGGATACTAAGAAGATTGGCTAGGTTTGATTTGTCTTGTTCAATCATATTAGGAGAGCAATAGAGTTCAGATTTGTAAGGTTTATACTCTCTCCAGATATACAACAGTACCGGGCCAGTGTGTTTTGGATGGTTTTGGGAGAAGTTTTATCATTTTTGAAGAAGAGGAATAAGTCATCAGCAAACAATGAATGACTGAGGGGCTGGTTTGCTCTGCCAATTTTGATTCCTTTGAGATGCTTTGTTGTTTCTTGTTTTAGAAGAGCACAAGACAAAACATTTGCACAGAGGAGGAAGAGATAATGGGATATAGGTGTTGGTATTTTAGAATAAGAGTTATAAAAGTATAATTAAGAGTTTTGAGCATAAAACCTGAGTGGAAGAATGCCTTGACCATGTTAATGATGTCAATCCTTACTGTGCTCCAGTATTTTTGGTAGAATGCAGCTGGAATTCCATCTGGTCCTGGAGTTTTGAGAGGTCCCAGTTGCTTGGACAGCTAAAACGATTTCATCATCTGAGATTGGTAGGTCCAGTTGTGCAGCTGGTTCTATGACTTTGAGGAAATTCATGAGAGTAGATGTAGGAGAGAATAATATAAATGTAGTTCCATGATCTAGGGGGGCAGTTTAAAATGTCACTTATAGAAGGGATATTCAAGGTATGAGTATGTAGCATGTCCAAAGGTTGTAGGAGAAGATCTCGCGTTGGACTCCACATTAGAGGTGTAAACGTTCTTGTATTAATGATTGACTATAAAAAATATTGTATGGGTGAAATGAGAGCTGGATTTTATTATAATGACTTGGCTACGATTTCTGGAACTCCAAAATTTATTGTTGGTCTGAGGTATTATTCTTAGACGTATTCTAAGTGAGTATGCTAAAAACTTTGGAGCTTTTCCTTGGCTATGTCATAGGATCGCTTGGAGACCTCTCTTGTATTTAATTTCGGGAGGAGTCTTGTTAGAATAAATTTGGCTCATGAATTTTCCTGGTTATTTATTTTTTTTGTATTCTAATGATCTACGTTTAATGATTTGGCTTTCTATAAATCATTTGAGTATTAATAGCCTTTGGTAGAGGCGGGACTTTAATTTATGTAATATTGTAAATATAAGAGAATAAAGATGCAATACTGTATTAGTTACTATATATTATATATAATTAGAGTGGTACAGGGTAGGTTCTGGGCTTGTTAGGATGTGGCGAGCCAACAACGATACCGGTATGAGGCAGATTCCAAGTGAGGGAGGATACTTGCGTCACAATAGTAACCTTCGGTTAGAAGATTGTCCATTTGAACAGTTCCATTTTAAGGTCCAAATTAAATATTATACATCTAAAAGATGTACATATTGTCGCATCGTATAAAACTATTAAATCCAATAAATAAAATTTCAACCATGAATTTTCTCTATTTCATGTGAAACTGAGAGGATTTTGTTTTGTAATGCTTCTATGAGATGAGATAGGGGCAAGGCATCCATGATCTGTCCCGTCCCGCCTTGTTGGCATCTCTAAAAAGGAGTCAATTGATCCTCAAATTCGGTGCTCATTATTTCATCTTTTCACTCTACGTTGGACCAAATGAGCCAATGCAAATTGTCCCAATGTTATGTCAACAAAGAATAATACTAGGTTTTTTTATAGTAATTGTTTATTAACTTTTCACAAACACGGTTTCTGGAGAAAATACTATGAATAGTCTGCATATTATTAATTTATCACAGTGCCACCACAATTCCGAGAAACCCAATATATACATTATGCTACATTAGAATGATCCATAATGGAAAATGAGAGAGGGATCTTGGCAATAAGAAGTTAAAATTATAGCTATTGACCTCTACTGGGATAGGTTATTATCCATGTTTAAGAATGATTTACATGACAGGTAGCTAGTGGATTTTGACTCTTCTTGCCAAGTATTCACTCAGTTCTTTGGGATCATTCTTGTAGCTATATATATTGGGGTTTTGGGGATGGAATAATAATTGCAGATATTCATAGATTTCTCAAGAACACCTTGTGAAGAGAATTAAAAAAAATAAAAACCATATTATTCTTTGTTGACATAACATTGGGACAATTTGCATTGGCTCATTTGGTCCAACGTAGAGGGAAAAGATGAAATAATGAGCACCGAATTTGAGGATCAATTGACTCCTTTTTAGAGATGCCAACAAGGCGGGACGGGACAGATCATGGATGCCTTGCCCCTCATCTCATAGAAGCATTACAAAACAAGGATCCTCTCAGTTTCACATGAAATAGAGAAAATTCATGGTTGAAATTTTATTTATTGGATTTAATAATTTTATACGATGCGACAATATGTACATCTTTTATGTACATTTTTTAGATATATAATATTTAATTTGGACCTTTAAATGGAATCATTTCAAATGAAGATGGTCATTTTCTGGGCAAGACCCCTCCTTGAATCTGCCTCGCACCGTTCTTGTTCCGCACATCCTCAACCCAACCTACCCCGGATCTAATTAAATATATAGAATAATACATATATTTATATTTAAAAATACAGAAAAAATCTTTACCAAGCTATAATACTCAATGATATAAAGCAAATCTTTAACACTAACATCAAAAAAAAAAAAAAATTCAGACCAAATTATTTAACAAGACAATAATACAAAGTCTCAATGGACCAACATAGAAACAAAAGCCAAAGTTTTTAGGCAAGCAATAATACTCAATAATATAAACCAAATACTTAGCATTAATAAAACCACTAATTTCACACAAATTTTTTTTAGCAAATCAATAATCAAAAGTACCAATGTATCCACCATTTCCACAACCTTTATGCACAACCACATAATATCCCTCAAGACATAATGACCCAGCTGACTACATTATCTATCCCTACTCTCTCTGAATTCCAAGCTGCACAACTGGACCTACCAATCTCAGATGATGAAATCGTTTTAGCTGTCCAGCAACTGGGACCTCTCAAAACTCCAGGACCAGATGGAATTCCAGCTGCATTCTACCAAAAATACTGGAGCACAGTAAGGATTGACATCATTAACATGGTCAAGGCATTCTTCCACTCAGGTTTTATGCTCAAAACTCTTAATTATACTTTTATAACTCTTATTCTAAAATACCAACACCTATATCCCATTATCTCTTCCTCCTCTGTGCAAATGTTTTGTCTTGTGCTCTTCTAAAACAAGAAACAACAAAGCATCTCAAAGGAATCAAAATTGGCAGAGCAAACAGCCCCTCAGTCATTCATTGTTTGCTGATGACTTATTCCTCTTCTTCAAAAATGATAAAACTTCTCCCAAACACCATCCAAAAACACACTGGCCCGGTACTGTTGTATATCTGGACAGAGTATAAACCTTACAAATCTGAACTCTCATTGCTCTCCTAATATGATTGAACAAGACAAATTCCAAACCTAGCCAATCTTCTTAGAGTTAAGCTTGTTCCCACCATCCTAGGCAACACTACCTTAGTGTAAACTTTAAACTTCGTGGAAACATAATCTCTGATTTCCAAGAACTCATTACCAAAGTCTCCACCAAACTCCAAGGATGGAAAGCTAAACTCTTCTCACAAGTTGGTAGAATGACTTTGAGTCAACTCTTCCTCAAACTATCCCAAACACACTTTCTGATATCTCAAAGCTCTACTCTATCTGCAAACTCCACCATACTCCAATTGTTAACGCCTTCTGGTGGTCTTCATACCACAACCATAAGAAACTCCTTTGACACTCTGTCCTCAATTACTAAAACCAATACACTTTCTCTATCTTCAAAGGGGTTAGAAAATTCTAACCTCATGATCTGCAAGAAAAACTCTATTGTTAACGCCTTCTGGTGGGGACTGACCCAGGCTCCATTTGACAAACTGGGACCCAAAACCAAAATATTAAGGAGGGAGAAGGTTAGAAAATTCAACCTCAATGAACCCGCAATCTTCTTTTGACTAAAACTTCTTTTGACTCAAACCCTCAAAAAAATATTCCCCACAAGAAGACTCCACTTACATAAGCCTACAAAACTACTCAAAACTTCGTGGATTTAGAGATCTAAATTTATGAACTAAAATGAACCCCCCCAACCCAATCCTCACTCAAGGAACTTGGAAAGTTGGAAGGGGATTTGATATCCCCTTCAATCACCCAAATTGGTTTCAACCCAAACCTGATGCTCATAACATTCTTATTGACCAAGTGATAAAGGTTGTTGATTTAATCAACCAAGATACTACTACTTGGAAAGCTGAGGTAGTTATGCATCTCTATGACAAGAACACTGTTGACAAAATTCTTGGAATACCTTTACCTAAAATCCAATGCCAAACCACACAAGATCAAATCATTTGGCCTCACTCCAACACTGGAAATTACTAAGTCAAATTAAAACAGCTTATGCATTACTACATTAGGAGCAAACACAAAACCTCAACTCTCCAAGATCAGTATCTCCAAAACTTTGAAAAAATCTGTGGAGGATGAAACTCCCTAATAAACTCATTACATTCACTTGGAAATTACTGCATCAAGCCCTACCTGTCAAAGAAGTACTCAACCACAGGAGAATCCACTGTGATGCTCTCTACATGCTCTGCAACACACACATAGAAACCCTTAATCACATATTCCTCCATTGTACCTTTGCAAGAGTAGTCTGGTTGGGTGTTGGAATCAATACAAGCTTTCTCATTGAAAGAAACCAAAGGTAGGAGAAAAGTGATTGTAAAAGATAGAATAAAAGAGAGAGATAGGTTAAAGGTGTGCACTAGGGGAGATAACCATTGGCTAGATTCTTGTGTACTATTTTTTGGCTGACTTAGGTTCTTATGTACTTGCAATAGGAAAATTTGGTCCTTCTGTTGAAGTTCTTGCTTCATTTTTGAATCTCAATTAAGATCTTGCATTTAAGATCTCAATCTCGTAATGTTGAACCAGAATTGATAAAAGAAAAAAATTACAAAAAATCAATATGATTTATTTGTATCATTCAATCAAAATAATTTAGTTGTATCAACTAGCTAGCTAGCTAGTTTAAACTTGAGGCCAAAGCCTTGTGCATATGTATATATCTTGCTGAAAAAAAATATCATTACTAATATCATATTATTATAAGTCTTTTTATAGGGCAAAAGCAACATAGATTGCAAGTGATGACAATTGTACGTAGAACCCAATTCAAAGGGAGTGGGAATTTTTCACTCGAGCACTGCACCTTTGGTTCCTAAGCAGTGCTTTTGTCATCTTGTGTCTACCCATGTTGATATATGCCACAGTACTCAAATGTTGGTGTTAAAATAAAATGACCTCTATGGTTAATTATGGATGTTTATCCATGTTTAAGAATGATTTATATGACATGCAGCTAGTGGATTTTGACTCTTCGTACCAAGTATTCACTCAATTCTTTAGAATAATTCTTGGAAATGGAATTATATGTTTGGTGTTTTTGGGATGGAGTATTGAACATATTCAAAGATTACTCAAGAACACCTTGCGAGTAAAGGATTTAAAAATATAAAAATAAAAATTATGCTTTGTTATCAAAACCTTGGGAAAATGCTTTGGCTCCTTTGGTCCACAAAAAAGTGAAAGGTAAAATAATGAGTACCGAATTCAAGGATAAATTGGCTCATTAGCTCTTTATAGTGTTTCAAAATAAGATATTTAGGATTCAAATCCTCTTCTCTTCCCCAATTATTGATTTACCGGGGAAAAAAAAAAAAGATGGAGCGGGGCCGGATCATGGGTGCCTCCCCGCCCCTTCCTCGCATCGATTTTATGATTAAGATTTAATTTTATGGATCTAACATGTATAAATTGCCACATTAAAATTTTAAATGATGTGACAACTGTATACTTTTAGATTTGTAATATTTAATTTGAACTATGAATTGAATCTATTACAAATAGAATAATAAAAAAATGTAGCAATTTACCCAATGATATCCTTATGTATAAATGTTTAATATATTATTATTAATTATAATCTTTTGTTTACAAGGGTTACATACTTTGAATGAGTAATTAAAGAATAATTTAAACATTTTGAGTTTCATCCAATAAAATAAATCACGTTGAATATTTTTAAAGCCTTGGAAATTTCCACCCCAAAGTAAAAAGAATTTTATTGTTAAGACGATAATAATATAAAATAAAATAAGATGGGTTTCAGTGTACCAAGAGTTTTGTAGATCAACTTGCACTTTCTGATGTTTCCAAAAGAGATATCTAGATTTGAATTACCTTTACCTCAAATATCAAATTATATATATAAATCTTGTAGATCAACTTGCACTTTCTGATGTTTCCAAAAGAGATATCCAGATTTGAATTACCTTTATCTCAAATATCAAATTATATATATAAAGAGCCTTTAATTCAACTTAAACAAATTACACTCATGAAACTTAAAAATGTCAACACAATTCATGTCTTAAATAAAATTTATTTGCTTGCCATATCGGTTACATTAATAATGAAGCTACGTACACAACACTTTCACAACAATTTCACAACAATACTGAGGTGTCAAGCTATGAATGGTAAATAATAAAATTAAGTAAGTGGTGAGTCCAGATGTGAACTGATAAAACATGTCAACTCAATATTGTAGTGAGTGTTGTGTCCAGCTTTGAATGGTAAACAATAAAGTGAAGTAAGTGTTGGATTCAAATGAGAACTAATAAAAACTTACGAAATTAGTATTGTTGTGAAATTGTTGTGATAAATGTTGTGTCTATAACATTTCTTGTTAAGTTCAATATAAATTTTCTCTCCCTTATTAATTACCAACTATTAACTCATGTCATAAATAAAAATTTATTTGCTTGACATATCAGCTAACTTACTTATTGAACATTTATTTTAAACTCTTATTAATTACTGAGCATTTATTTTCTCCTCTTTATTAATTTTTTCTCCCTATTTATTTATAGACACTATAGAGGCATAGAGGCATAGAGCATTGCATAATCCTTGAACAATAAAGATGGCAAAATTCGCTACCTTATGCTTTCTTGTTGTCCTAGTTATCAGTTGTGGTAGATACTTCAAACTTTTCTTCTTAATTTCTCCCTTTTACATGTGATTTATTTGATTTTCTTTGTAAGTCCACAATAGGTCAGCTAGGTTTTTATATTCATTTCTACTTTTTAGAGATCAACTTTGATAATTACAACTTTTCTTATTCATTTTCCTTTTTATGCCAATTATTTAATTTGATTACATTATAAGCTAGGTGCTTGGTGACAAGGTTCTTATTTATTTTTATGGTTTAAATTAAATAGTACAAATCTTAATGTGTATCCAGTGTAATGTTATTCATAATTTTAAATTACGTGATAATGTGCACATTGTTAAATTGAAGATTTAAAGTCATGTTTCGATATAATGTACTTGTAACAGGAAAATAACTATATATTCCTCATTTCCTACAGGAATAATATGGTACATTACAATTAAATTCCCTTTTTTTTTTTTCATTAAAAAAATATCCTGACGTAGTATTTATTAAGAGATTTGTGTAAATTGTTTTCCTATTGGTGGGCTACATTTTCAATGCATTATGTATGTAAATATTCGTAGGTGAGTATGAGTTTGACGAATTATCAGTTCATTTTTTTTTACTACAATTATTCTTCATTTCTATATGCATGGAAAACTAAAATGTAATAATTGCCTTATGAAACAAATATTGAGAGATACCATTGTCTTCAATGGAAGAAAAGATTGAAACTTTTCTGAATTCCCCTATAAAAAAAGAGTAGAGCATCACATATCCGACCTATGTCAAACAGGGAAAAACTTTCAGTCTTCCGTTTCTTTCTTATCCTCCTTGTGATCAACTGTGATAATTTTGTCATTATAGTCTATGTTGTTAGTGGCCAAAGAGCTTTTATGGCTCAATGTTATATATTATCCAATCTCCTCAAATGAAAATGTGGGTTTATTCTCCGTCCTCACTTATTGTTCAAAAAAAGAAAAAAAGAGAGAGAGGTTATTGGCTTAGGTGCTAATTATGTTGGTACAAGAGGGGTATTTGTACCTTATTTTAAAATTTGAACTATTATTTTTGTCTCTAAACTTTGGATGAGTTTTGTTTTTTCGTTCCTAAATTTTGAAAAGTTCGTTTTTCGTCCTTGAATTTTGAAAAATTTCATTTTTACTCATGAATTTCGTCCCTAAACTTTTTTATAAAAGAACGAAATTCATGTGTCAAAATGAACTTTTTCAAAGTTCAGGGACGAAAAACGAAACTCATGTATACTTTAAAGACGAAAACAATATTTTAGCCTATTTTAGGTTAAATGGTTGTTTCGTTTTGAATCTCACATGGAAGAATTGAATTTTTGTTGTAAATTATTTATGGTATGTATATATATTTTTTGATAAAATTATTTATGGTATATGGTTGATTATCTAAATGAGAATTTACTTTTGTACTTTTCCTTGTATGATATAGGGGTTAATTAATGGTTGTAATGACTTATCAGGTGAGAAAATGGTACCTGTGGAAGGAATAGGAGAGTGCCATGCTACTTGGGATTGCTGGAGTATGTCGCATTGCAGGCGTCAATGCTCGGAAAGGCATAATGGAGTGGGAATGTGCATACTTATCCCACCACCTGGAATTCCTACTCAGTGTTATTGTACTTGGCAATGTTGATGTCACACTTTCCTTGGCATGTACTGGGATTTTGAGGCTTTGTTGTATATTAACTTTGGATTCCTTCTCGCTCTTTTGAGTGAGAGTTTTTCATTGGGTTGATTTCAATGAAGCAAGTTTTATTCATAAAAAAAAAAGTACTGGGATTTTAGATTTTTAAAATAAATTCATCCTTGTAGTGTCAACGGTTATTATCTATTTCCCCTACAGTGTGTTCTCGACGAGAAAATTGTTAAATACACAATCTATTTCTCTGTGGCACTAATAGTGGTTATGGCACTAATAGTGGTTGTGTACGTTCTGTCGCTATAAATTTGGTCGTTAAAGGCCAAATTTCTTATAGTGTATAATTTAATTTATCAGTTTTGTTTCCATTTTAAACTTTAGTTATTTTATAAGGAAAGAAAAAAGTATGCATGATAAGTTTTGATAGATGGAGTATAAAGTGGAATACAAAATTTAGAATATATGATTTGTATTACTACGAACTTAATGAGAAGATAATTATATTGAAAGAAATAATGTTATTTAGAGAAACTCAAAACAAACTAACAAAAAAAGTACAATATTTTTAAGTAAAGGTAAGGGGAGCATATTCTTGGGGTTCATATACCCTACAATTTACAATTATGCAATGCGTGCAATATGATTAGGTTGGTTGAATTAAAATTTGTCACATCAACTAAAAAATGGGTTTAATATCATCTCCCAAGCTACCAACAGAATTCCCAAACATCATCTCTCTATTAATGCCTACTCAACCTCCATACCTTCACTTCTCAGCTCCACCAGAACCATAAGCTCCTACTGGAAGTTCATGATTGCATGGTTGTTCTAGGGGAGGTGCCACGTAAGCATCAACGCGATGGTAAGAGTGGTTAATGGCTGTTATGGGGAGGTGTTAATGAAGAAAGAAGGAAGTTTGGGATTTCTATTAGTAGCTTGACTGAGATGGAACTGAGTACCTTGTTAATTGATGTGTCAAATTTTTATTGAACTATCCGAACAGTCAAATGGCACACATGGCGTATTGTAGATTGTAGGGAATATATATGGTCCTATATCTCTTTCGTTCTTGATTTTTGCCTCTTAGAATAGGATAGAGATCAGTTTGGTTCCTCCTTTTTATAATTTTTTTGGTTTTTTATTTCTTAATAACCTTTTGTTAACAAAAAAAAAAAAAAAATTGTCACTATAAGATTTGCACATCTATAATATATATAAAACGAAGAAAATCACCCCTTTAACTTTTGAGGTCTCACAAATTTCTACCTACAACATAATTTTTGTGATTAATTTTTTACTTTAGTTTTGTGCCCGACTGCTCTCTCGGAATTATTTTTTGGGTTATTTTTTTACTTTGATTTTATGCTTGACTGACTTCTCTCTCTAACTACCAATTCCAAGTTTTAAACAATCTCTCTAATGATATATACAAGGATTTTCCTAAATTATGATCCTTCAATTTTTGACGTGTGGTAGACATCTTCTAATCCTCAATCCATTCTCAAGAAACAAAAAAAGACATGTTCCTCAATGATTGGTTGTATGATGTCCTCGCATCTCTGGGCATATGGCAAAAAGAGGCCAAGATTAATTCTTTTCTTGGGTCTTGACAATGTTGGCAAAACCACTCGAAATTGTTGTTGAATGACGAGGTGGCCGGGTGTGCTTTTAACTTTGTCTTACCCATCATTCTTTAAAAAAAAAAAAGATAAAAAATCCAAACAAGGTTTATTAAATCATCTCCATCCCCTATTGTACATACATTATAACCATAGGTTTAAGTAGTTGGTGGCTAGATTCTTATGAACTTTTATTTTTGGCTGATTTAGGTTCTTATGTACTTGGAATAGGAAAATTTGGTCCTTCTGTTAAATTTCTTGTTTCATTTTTGAATCTCAGCTAAGATCTTGCATTTAAGATCTCAATCTTGTAATGATAACCCAAAATTGATTCAAGAAAAAATTACAAAAAATCAAAATGATTTATTTGTATCAACCAGTTAAGACTTGAGGCCAAAGCCTTGTGCATATGTATATATCTTGATGATAAAAAATTCAGTTCTAATATGATATTATTACAATTCTTTTTAGAGGGAATTAAAAAACCAAAGTCATAAGCTGTTTTGTGAATATTGACTCAATGGCTATTGTGACTCTATAGGTGAGAAAATGGTGCTGCGTGCCCATGACAGAAAGCGACAGCTTGCAATGCAGTTTGGGATTGCAAGGGTGATGACAAATGCCGGTGGGACTGTAGAAACCAATTCAAGAAAGGTAATTAGCGACACGAGCACTGCACCTTTGGTTCCTAAGCAATGCTTTTGTGTCTACCCATTTTGATGTCACATGTACTGAAAATGCTAGTATTAAAATAAATTGACCTCTATGGTTAATTATGGATGGTGATCCATGTTTAAGAATGATATATATGACATGCAGCTAGTGGATTTTGACTCTTCGTACCTAGTATTCAGTCAATTCTTTAGAATCATTCTTGGAATTTGATAGGAACACCACGGATTCTATCTCAATTAATCTTCCAAATCCTTCTTCCTTATCTCAATTGGAACAATTAAGTGAATCAAGCTAAGAGATTACTATGAGACTATTCTATAGAAGAATACTAAGCTTTGTATTAACTTTCTGGATGATGAAAAAGTGCAGAAATGGCACTGCCTTTTTGTTATAGCCTCGGGTTGCATGGCATAAAGCATGCTAGCACCCCATTGGCTGTTCTAGATCAATCCTCCTATTGGAGGATCTTGATCCATAGGATGTACAACATCCCACAGCAGTAACAAACTATTATATAACTAACTTGGTTCAAGCCTTAAGAGCTTGTACCATAATATCAATATAATGTGGACTTAAAATGCCACTTCATGCATGGAAATAAAAAGAACTACCCTAACCCGAGGCCATGTAAGGCTTAAGAGCAAGGATTAGGACTGGGGTCTTAACAATGCCCCTCCCTTAAAACACCTTGCCCACAAGGTGAGGGTATTGCTGCTGCAGCTTAAAAAGCAGCTCCCAGGTAGCATCTTCTTGTGTTGAACCCTCCCATTGAATTAAGACTTCAGTAGCAGACCCATACCTCCTCTTCTTGATGGTCCTTTGATCCAAAATTCTGATTGGTTCAGGTGAAATGTGTCCCATAGAGTCCACTGGGGGTAATTTGGCAATAGGGAGCACTGACTGACCCAGTTTAGGCTTAAGGCAAGAAACATGGAACACATTGTGGATTTGAGCTTCTTCAGGTAGCTCCAGTCTGTATGCTACTGCCCCAACCTTCTCTACAATTTGGAAAGGCCCATAGAACCTTGCAGTAAGCTTACCCTGCTTCTTGCTCACTGATTTCTGTCTAAAGGGCTGCAACCTTAAGAAAACCCATTCTCCAATTTGAAAGGATCTTTCCAACCTGTGCTTGTCTGCCTGTGTCTTCATTCTGGACTGTGCTGACAGCAAATTTTCCTTGAGCAATCCAAGAATTCTCTGTTGTTGGTGCAGATAGTCATCCACTGCTGCTACCTTAGTAGTACCAGGGATATAATCCAGTATAGTAGGTGGTTCATAACCATATAAGGCTTCAAATGGGGTCATTTTGGTGGAGGTATGGTAATTGGTATTAAACCAAAACTCTGCTAGAGGTAACCAGTGCACCCACATACTCGGTTTGTCACCAGCAAATGCTCTCAGGTACTGCTCCAAGCTTCTGTTAACCACCTCTGTCTGGCCATCTGTTTGTGGATGATAGGAAGAGCTCATAGCTAACTCTACCTCTTGGATTTTGAAGAGTTCCTGCCAAAAAGTTGCTGTGAAGGCTGTGTCTCTATCACTCACTATAGAGGTGGGCATTCCATGTAATTTGAAGACATTCTTCATGAACAGATCTGCTACCTTAGCTGCAGTGTATGGATGAGCTAAGGTCATGAAATGGACATACTTTGTTAATCTGTCAACTACTACCAGAATTAACATTTTGTTTATTAGACTTTGGTAAACCTTCAATGAAGTCCATACTAATGGAATACCAAGGTCTTGGGGGTATAGGCAGGGGCTGTAACAGATCAGCAGGTCTACTTGTCTCTGATTTGATCCTTTGGCAAGTATCACATTCCTTCATAGGATTTGATGTCTTGCTTCATTCCTTTCCAAAACCAATCCTTCTTGGCTTTCATAGGATTTGATGTCCTGCTTCATTCCTTTCCAAAACCAATCCTTCTTGGCTCTTTGGTAAGTCTTTAGGTAACCAGAATGCCCTCCTAATGGACTGTCATGTAATAAGGTTAACACCTTTGGTTTCAATGTGCCATTCTCACTCAGATAGAGCCTTCCTTTGTGAAATAACAGTCCATTCTTGTAGGTTACAGCACCTTGTGTGTCTTGAGCAGTAGAAACAGCTGCAATAAGCTCCTTAGTCATAGGATCTTCTTGGTAGCTATTCTTGAGTTCAGTTAACCAGGTTGGGGATAGGAAAAGAGATAGGGATAGATGGAAAAGAGATAGCATAGAGACTGCTACCTTGGTCCAGCTGATAATTTGGTGTTTGTGCTTGCAATTGAACTGTTTCTTTTTCTAATTCTGTCATCAAATCAGTATCAACTTGTCTAGAGAGTGCATCAGCCACTAAATTCTCCTTGCCCCTCTTGAATTCAACTACAAAGTGACTTAACCTAGACAGCTTTGAAATCCATTTCTGCTGCATTGGAGTGCCAATCCTCTGTTCCAGCAAGTGTTTTAAACTTGGACCTAACAGCTGTTGATCAGTTTTAATCACAGTGCCAAAGTTTTTGGCCTTTTAAAAAGGTAAGTTGCAGTTTTAAGCTCCACTTCTTAACTGACAATAACTGACAATACTAAGGCCATGAGCTCCTTCTCATAGGTGGAAAGGAATAGAGCCTTTCCTTTTAAAGCTTGACTATAGAAAGCCAAGGGCCTTCCCTCTTGCATTAAAACAGCCCCTACTCCATAACCACTAGCATCACATTCCACCACAAAGGTTTTACTAAAATCTGGCAGTGCTAAACAAGGTGGTTGACTACATGCTTCCTTGAGTCTCTCAAAAGCCATCTCTGCCTTTTCACTCCACTTGAATGCATCTTTTCTCAACAATTCTGTTAAGGGTGAAGCTATTTGTCCATAGCCTTTAATGAATTTTCTGTAATAACCTGTCAAGCCCAAGAACCCTCTCAAAGCCTTCAAGGTTTGAGGCTTTGGCCAATTCACCATAGCAGCTATCTTCTTAGGATCAGTTTGTACCCCTCTTCCAGAGATCACATGACCCAAATATTCCACTTCCCCAACTGCAAAAACACATTTACTTTTCTTGGCAAACAGCTGGTGATCAAGCAGCACCTGCAACACTGCCTTGAGATGAATTTTGTGCTCTTCCAAATTCTGACTGTATACCAGAATATCATCAAAGAAAACTAGCACAAATTTCCTCAAAAATGGTTTGAAAACATCATTCATGAGGGCTTGAAATGTGGAGGGTGCATTAGTCAGACCAAAGGGCATTACTAAGAACTCATAATGACCTTCATGTGTTCTAAATGCTGTTTTTTCAATGTCTAACTCCTTCATTCTGATCTGGTGGTAACCAGACCTTAAATCCAGCTTGGAAAAGATGTTAGACCCTTGCAACTCATCTAATAATTCATCTACCACAGGTATGGGGAACTTGTCCTTGATGGTATCCTTGTTTAGACTCCTATAATCCACACACATTCTCCAGCTTCCATCTGCCTTCCTTACTAACAAGACAGGTGATGCAAATGGGGACAGACTTGGCCTTATGCATCCTGACTCCAGTAGTTCTTGTACAATCTTCTCAATCTCTCCTTTCTGATAAAATGGATATCTATAAGGTCTTTGGCTTGTGGGTTTAGCTTCTGCCTTGAGCATGATCTGATGCTCATGTCCTCTGTTGGGTGGCAGCCCTTGTGGTTCCTCAAATACATTTTGGAACTCTTCCAGCACTTCCTGCACTTCACCTTCTGGTAACTCAGTCCCTTGACAGAGATTACATTGCATGATTTGCAATAATAACCCTTGTGTAGGAGACCCTTTGCTAAATTGTTTGCTTCCTTGTAACTCAGGTTTAGGTGTCTTCAAACCCTTCAACCAAATCTGTTTTCCTTGGTACATAAACCCCATTAACAACTTGCTGAAATCCCAGCTAATCATCCCTAAAGTACTCAGCCATTGTGTTCCCAATACGATTCCACATCCACCCAAACTTAGCAAGTTAAAGTTCACCTTCAATTCCAACCCTTGTACCTTGAATTGGATGTCTTTGCACTCTCCTTTGGTCCTAATCACTTCTCCATTGGCTACTTTAACCCCAAAACAGCTGGAGGTATCAATGCCAAACCTTAAGGACTTAGCTAAATCACAATCAAGGAAATTATGTGTGCTACCAGTATCAATGAGCACCACTGCCTTCTTGCCATTGATGCATGCTACTACCCTCATAGTGGATGGAGATGTACTGCTCAATAAGGCACACAGGGTGATCTCAGCAGATTCTTCACTTTCTTCTGTCAGCTCTACTTCTTCTTCTATCACCTGCTCAAGGTCCTCATCTAGGTCCACTTCTTCCATGATATACAACTTCATGGTTCTGCATTTATGGTTAGTACTCCATTTCTCATCACAGTTTTAGCAAAGCCCCTTTTTCCTCCTTTCAGATATCTGCACTGGTGTTAACTTCTGCACAGGCAGTGGGGGTTTAGGAGTAAGTTGTCTAGACTCAATTCCCTTGCTCTCAACTCTGGTATTCCCTGATATTAGGTTCTGCTGAGACCAGTTGCTTCTATTCCCTTCATACTGTGGTCTCTGACTTCTTTTGCAAGTGATTAGGTATTCTTCTTGTATTTTTGCTAAGGCATAAGCCTCACTTAAGTTTCTGGGTCCCTGCATCTTCACTGCCAGCCTTATTTCATCCTTAAGTCCACTCATGAAGCAACTCAGCTTGTGCATATCAGATAAGTTCCTAATCCTGTTACTTATGGACTCAAACTGTCCTTTATAGGTAATAACAGTAGTAGTATGCCTTAATTTGGTCAAGGATTCCATGGGGTCATCATAACTAGCAAGCCCAAACCTAAGCAATATAGTTCTAACAAATTCATCCCAACAAGTAATGGCATGTTCACTATCTTGGAACCAAATTAATGCATCATCATCAAGATGGTAAGAAGCATGCATTACCTTTTCTGCATCTTGCACTTGGTAATAATGGAAATATTGGATTGCCTTATAAATCCAAGGGTTTGGGTCACCTCCTTTGAATCTAGGAAATTCTAGTTTCATGGTTCTGGGCACTCCAGCTTGCCTCCCTTGCTGCCAAGGCTGATAGGCTTGATTCTGTCCATAGTGTTCCCTGTGGTGCATTGCAGCTTGCTCCATTGGTCTTCCATAACCCCTTCTTCCTCCTCCAGGGTCATGCCAAGGATTCTCCCCACCCCCTTGCATCCATGGAGGTTCCATTGGCTCTCTGAACTGGACAGCATGGCCATTTGGTGGAGGAATTGCAGCAGGATAATAGTATGGTTCTGGTTGTCTTTGGAACTCTCTTCCTTGCCAAGGTGCTTCACCTTGCTGTTCTATTGGTGCCCAGTAAGGTGGTGGTTGCCTTGGGAACCCATTTCTCTGCCCTGCATGTAGTATGGGTCCTCCAATTTGCCTTTCAAAACCTGGTTCCATTGGTTCACCCACTGGTATGGGAGGTCTTTGTTGGTTGAAGTCCGGGAACATTTCATGTAAGGGAGGTCTTCCTGGCATGGCATTTCTGGCTTCTGCTCCAATTGGAACTCTATTTTCATCTATCTGCATTACTGGAGGCTGGTTCTGCACTTCTGGTTGTTGGTTAGGAATTCTCTCAGGCACTTGGACTTCCTGATTAGCCATTAGATTATCACCATTGTTTTGTATTGCTGTTCTTGGTGGAAGCCTCTCCTCGAGAAGGGCTTGTAGAGCAGCAAATGAATCTTCCATCCTCTCCATCCTAGCTGCAATGGATCCAATCACAGTAGTGTGATCATCCAATTGTTGCTGGATTGATTGCAGATTATCTGATAGCACACCAGGTGGTACACCACTTCGGGTCTCCTGCACCATGATCTGAACTTGCTCTGATACCAATTGATAGGATCACCATGGATTCTATCTCAATTAATCTTCCAAATCCTTCTTCCTTATCTCAATTGGAACAATTAAGTGAATCAAGCTAAGAGATTACTATGAGACTATTCTATAGAAGAATACTAAGCTTTGTATTAACTTTCTGGATGATGAAAAAGTGCAGAAATGGCACTGCCTTTTTGTTATAGCCTCGGGTTGCATGGCATAAAGCATGCTAGCACCCCATTGGCTGTTCTAGATCAATCCTCCTATTGGAGGATCTTGATCCATAGGATGTACAACATCCCACAGCAGTAACAAACTATTATATAACTAACTTGGTTCAAGCCTTAAGAGCTTGTACCATAATATCAATATAATGTGGACTTAAAATGCCACTTCATGCATGGAAATAAAAAGAACTACCCTAACCCGAGGCCATGTAAGGCTTAAGAGCAAGGATTAGGACTGGGGTCTTAACAGAATTATATGTTTGGTGTTTTTGGGATGGGAGAATTGCCAATATTCAAAGATGACTAAAGAACAGTTGAGGATTTTTATTTATTTAATTATTTATTTTTGGGTCTTGTTAGTAGGTGTCGTTAGGAAAATTGTTAAAAAAACATTTATTGATTTTACTTTATTGGTATTTGGGAAATTTTAATATTAAAATAACAAAATGATAGCTTTTAAGGCTATTACAGTCTTTTTATTTGTTATTCTAGTATTAAAATTTTACTATTTCTCGCATAGTACAAGCATTTAATGATCCTTAACAAATGCCCTAAGGGCATACGTTAACAAAATCTTTTTTTTTTTTTTAATAATATGCTTTGTTGTTGACATAACCTTGGGACAATGCGTTGGCTCCTTGGGTCCACCAAAAAGTGAGAGGTGAAATAATGAGTACCAAATTGGAGGATAAATCGGCTCATTTAACAATTTATGGTGTTTCATATAGAAATATCCAGAGTTCAAATTTTTCTCTCCCCCAACTATTGAATTATTAAAAAAAAAAAAAAAAGAGGTGGGACATGGCTGGATCATGGGTGCCATGGAAATTTCATCCAATAAACTAAATCACCAATTTGGGATAAATATATTGTTTTAAGCCTTGGAAATTTCCAACCCAATGTAAAAAGACTTTTATTATGAAGAAGATAAAAAAGAAAAAAGAAAAAGAAGAAGATGGTTTAAGTTACACCTGCTGTGTAAAAAGTCTTGTAGTTTAACTTGCATTTTTATGACTCATGTGTATACTATACATGACCTAACCCATAGAAATGCCAAAAATGATAAGATTAGGGTTTAAAAAATTACTGAACATCTCATAAATAAAATAATTATTGAAGGTGTCTATCTCTCTCTCTCTCTTTAAAGTCTCCTTCTTTCTCTCTCTTTGAATGTCTTTCTCTCTCTCTCTCTCTCTCTCTCTCTCTCTCTCTCTCTCTCTCTCATTAAGTCACTAACAAGTAACAATAGGTATTCTATTTTTTATTTTATATCTTGCTTTAAATTTAAAGACTTGAGGTCTTCTACAAAAATCAGATTCAGCAACGGCACATAAATAGGTAATGGTATCAATCTTTAACTATTTGAATAATTATTGTTTTTCTCTACAATTAGGGTTTATAAATTAAGATTTCTTAAATTGTGATGTACATGGTATTTCCATATCTACAATCTTATGTGGCCATTGGTGATAACTCACTAAATTAAGTTCTATTGTTCTATACCTCTAGCATTCAATTTATTTTAATTTTATTGAATTTTGTGTTTGTAATTAGGTTCTATTTTTCTTGTTAAATTACATATTTACATAATTATATTTATTTTCTCATTTTATTCTTTTTGTGTGTTTATTCTACAGCCACTGCCTATTCGTGATAAAAAATCTATTTTATCACTATAGTGTTGTTTTACGTATATATTTTATAAATATAAATATGGATCCTCGAATATATGAATCATGGTATCAAAAAACAAATTTCCAATAAAAATTGAAATGTCAATAATTTTTTTCTTCATAAATATTAATTTATTTAGTATTGAATGGTCAAATGACCTCAATTTGAGATTTCGCTTTAAGGCCTCAAAATGATTGGGTCGGCCCTACTGCTAGCTAAACTAACACCTCTTATAGTTCAAACAGAGACATCAAGGATTCAAATCTCCCCTATCCCCCAATTATTGAGCTTTTTTTTTAAAAAAATTACACTTGTGTAACTTAAAAATGTCAACTATTCATGTCATAATTAAAAATTTAATTTCCTACCATATCAATTAAGTTAATTACTGAATATTTATTTTCTCTCCGTTATTAATTGCCAACTATTCATGTCATAATTAAAAATTTATTTTCCTACAATATCAATTAGCTTATTGAACATTTATTTTTTCTCCCTTATTAATTACCAACTATTCATGTCATAAAATTTATTTGCTTGCCAAATCAGGTAACTTACATATTGAACATTTATTTCTTCTCCCTTATTAATTACTGAGCATTTATTTCTCTCATTTATTAATTTTCACTCCCTTATTTATTTATACTCTATTGTGGCATACAGCAAGATTGAGATTCCATGCAATTGGTATTGCATGTAATACAAATTGAGTGGTTGAGATTGAAAGTTAACTCTTAACTTTCAATCTCAACCACTTAATAAAAAATTGTTAAAAAATTCAAAAAACAAAAATTGAAAAAGTGAAAAATTTATGAAAGGGAAAAAGGAATTGCACCCATGCAATACTTTTTGAGTATTGCATGATATCAATCTGCATATAGCATTGCATTATCCTCATTCTAGAGATGGTGAAATATGAGTTTAACATAACATGACTATTAATTTATAATTAATTTTAGCATCATACCATGAAATACGAGTTTGGTGGAAATGGTGGTAAGGTTCCCATAGGCCCTATAAAAGGAAGAGTATAGAGCATTGCATAATCCTCGTACTCGTACTTAGGCCCCACTCTCCTAATTATCAAATTATCAAAAAAAAAATTCACTCCTACTTTGAGATGGCAAAGCTCTCTACCTTCAGCTTTCTTCTTGTCCTCCTAGTTATCAACTATGGTAAATACTTCGAAGTTTAAACTTTTCTTATTCCTTTCTCCTTTTCAAAAATTCTATTTTGAACCCAACACAATTTAAATGGCTGAAATACAATTTTATTTCTTGAATTTAAGCACAAGTAACCAATCTAACCAAAAATATCAAATCTCACAGTAATAATAAAGCAATAAAAAAAAAAAAAACAATAGCGAAAAGATTTGATAACAAGGTGGAAAACCAAAGAAGAACTTCTTCCATGAGATACTGTTTTGAGGGTAATGTACCCCACAATTGTAATTCACTATAAAAGAAAGAATTTACAGAATAACTCACAAAACCAAGACAACGTACTTATTAACTTGAGCACAACAACTCCAGAATCTTTGGACTTCTTCTATATGAACCCCATCCCTAACGACATGTTTGTTCCAAGACAGAACATCGGGATTCCAGTGCACACACTGATGCAAGGCAAAAAAACTCTATGGTTTCAATAAACATGAGTTCTTGGTTAAAGGTATACCATGAGGGTGCAAAGCCAAGAACTAGAAGAAGAACAAGACAATTAAAGTTTTGAAAACAAAGGAATTTCAAGATGTGCTTTTATTTTATTTTTAAGTAGCGCATTCTTGCTCAATAAGTCATCCATTTTAAAAAACAAATCTACCAATACAAGAGTTATGTCCTTTTGTATTGTCACTTGGTGTTAATCTAAAAAAATCTGATAGCCTCGCTTGAACAGGGACATGCGATTTTTAGGTTCAATTATTGTTTCACTTGAGTAAAAGATGATTTTTCACTCCAAAGAGATTTTCTTGGTTTCACTTCATTGAGCAGCTTATAACTTGTCTTTTCTTCTTACATGCCCAAATGTTAGTATGTTACGAGCCCCTTTTTAATATTACAATGTCCATGGGTATTGCCAATTTGAATCCAAACATGTTTTAATATATATATATATATATATTTTTTCTCTTGTGTTATCTTTTAAAATTAATTATTAACAATATGTCTTTTACGAAACGTCATTTGAGATTATAGATTTCATTATAATTCATATTATGTTATTATTCGCTATTTTTTATTTATTTATTTAGGTGTTGACAGCTTACAAGCCTTCTATAAACTCTATTTTGCCATTGATTTTGAATAATCAAATACAAATAAAGAAATGTGAGATGACTGAGTTAAATTTTTGAAAATGAAATGTTTATAAAAATAATATTATTTCTATAATCATATGAGTGATGGTTAATTTTTATTTAATAGTAAAAACCCTTGTTACTCAGTAATATTGTCTGCTTTCCTTTAATAGAAAAATCAAGTTTCAAATTATCCCCCTACTCTATTGTCATAATTTAACACATATATTGTTGGGTTATATAGTTTATAACCTTTGTCGTCTTGTCATTGGACAAGTTGTCTAAATAGGCTATTAAGATATGCTACTAATACTAAAGTTCCTCATATCAATATATTCTAGCTATGGGTCCCTTGGAACAAATTTATAATTCAGTGTGAATTTGTACAACATTCCATGACAAATACATTCTCTTCCTTGGTGGAAAAAAAGATATGGTATAAGATTCCCCAATGCCCTATAAATTAGAGCATAGAGTACGGAGTACCACATAATCAATTCAAACATGGCAAAACTCTCTACCTTGTGTTTCCTGCTTGTCATCCTCGTGATCATCTCCGGTAAATATTTCAAACTTTATTCGTTTCTCCATTTTACTCTATATGATGTACTTTGTATATCCAACATAAGCTGCATCCTGCTTGATTTGCTTCTTTTGTACTTACAGCATGAATATATGGTCCTTAAATAGGTGGAGTTCTTGTATTTAAGATCTCTTTCTCTCTAAATTGTAACACCAAAAAAGGCTAGCTAGTAGTGGAATGAAACTATGGAAGTGGACAACTCCCACGTGCTTTTATATTAACTTTGTGCTTCACATTTGTAAGGAAAATTATTGGTGGATGTAAAAATCAGAATCCAGTTGTTTTTTCGGTTGATAATTCAATGGAAGAGAGATTTGAATTATGAATATTTCCGTTGGAAACATCCAACAGAAATAACGCCTTGATTTAATTACTTCTGGTTTAACTTCTTGTCACTTAAAATGTTAGTGAACCACCCATTTCTTTTCATTTCTACTATGATAGTTCTAAAAGAAAAATCAAGATCTACCAAATCATATCCTACTTTGCATTAGACCTAGCTATACAAAGATTAAATCCAAATCACACAATTATTTAAGCATGCAGCCTTGAGACTCATTTTTAATTAAAATACGCGTCTAACAAATTGTTCTACATGATATATTGAAGAATCGGATAAAATTTTATTTATTTTGACTTGGGTTTTATGATCAACTATATCAACTAATTAATTGTGATATACTAACACAAAAAAAAAAAAAAAAAAAAAAAAAAAAAAAAAAAAAAAAAAAAAGAAAAAAAAAAGTGTAATGGAAAGAATCCAAACTTGAAAACAAAAACCCTAATTATCTGTATTGTTATTATAGTTTTTTTAGAGGTCATAACCATAGTCATAAGTTGCTTCAGTGATTGATTAATTGCTATTCGGAATTTGTGACTTAACAGATGAGACAATAGTGCACATGGCAGAAGCAAAAGACTGCCACACAGTTTGGAACTGCAAGGGAGATAACCATTGCTGGGAAGACTGTAAAAATCGATACAATGGAAAAGGTTTGTGTGACTTGTACACCGCACCCGGTGTTCCCAAGCAATGCTTTTGTGCATACAAATGTTGATGTCACATACTTAGCAAAAAAGAAAAATAAAGAGTGTTGATGTCACATTTCCATTCTAATTTATGTAATCAACCCTAGAAGTATCTTTAAAAAAGAAGAAGAAGAAGAAATAAATGAAAATCTTTCGTAGATGATGTGTTATTTATTTTGTTGCTAAAACGTAGATGATGTGTTATTATCCATGTATAGGAAGATAATTTTATGTTAGTATTATGCTTTTGTTGTTGACAGTTAACATAATATATAGCCTTATGGCAATGTAAATATTTAATGGTGATTTTGTTTTGGAAGAATATTAGATAAGGACCACCCAAATATATGGAAGACAAAATGGCTCATTTTTGGTCCTAGCGGCTATTTATTTATAATTCTTTTTTTAAATAAATAGTACAAAAAATAGATTAAGGAAGTTGATGTTGAAAACCAGATGAATTAAATTTTATTAATGAAAAGATGGAGCAAGGTGTGCACTAAGGGAGATAACCATTGGCTAGATTCTTATGTACTATTTTTTGGCTGACTTATGTTCTTATGTACTTGCAATGGGAAAATTTGGTCCTTCTGTTAAAGTTATTGTTTCATTTTGAATCTCAATTAAGATCTTGCATTTAAGATCTCAATCTTGTAAAGTTAAGCCAGAATTGATACAAGAAAAAATTACAAATAATCAAAATGATTTATTTGTATCATTCAATCAAAATAATTTAGTTGTATCAACTAGCAAGTTTAGACTTTAAACTTGAGGCCAAAAGCCTTGTGCATATGTATATATCTTGCTGAGAAAAAAATCCTTAGTAGTATGATATTATTATAAGTCTTTTTAGAGGGCAAAAGCAACGCAGTTTGGGAATACAAGGGTGATGATAGATGTCGGGAGGACTAAAACCCAATTCAAAGGTAGTGGGAATTTGAGACTCGAGCACTGCACCTTTGGTTACTAAGCAGTGCTCACTACAAGAAAAATCACTTTTAGCGACAACCTTTGTTGACGCTAAAGATAAAAAGTTATTGCAAAAAACATTTTTTGCGTCAACTAAAAGGTTGACGCATAGTGATGTAATAACTCGTGTCGCTTAAAATCATTGCGTCAACGATGAGTTGACATAAAAAATAACACATTTTTGCGGCAACTAATATCTTTTAGTGTCAACCTTTTGTTGACGCCAAATCTTATATAATATCTTTTAGCGTCAACATTATGTTGACACCAAAAACTTATATAACATCTTTTGCGTCAACATTTTGTTGACACCAAAAACTCGTATAATATCTTTTGTGTTAACAAAATCTTGACGTTAAAAACCTATATAACAGCTTTTGCGTCAACAAAATGTTGTCGCAAAAAACCTATATTACAACTTTTGCGTCAACATTTTGTTAACGCAAAAAACCTATATAACTCCAATGGGATGTGTCTGCAAACAATGAAAACATGTACCACTAATAAGAATATTTCCATTAATCTACTTCACAATTGTCAAACAATACAAAGTAACCACAAAAAAATTCAACTTCTGAACAATAGGCTTCCTTCAACCTCCAAAACATCCTCATTCAAGTTCACCAAAAAAGCAATGACAACGAATATTAAACTCTTATTTATCTTCCAGCAAAGAACAAGTTGTTTCTTGTTATTGTATAAGAAACAAAACTCATATAGAAGAATAGACATTGTCATACACAATTAAAAGGTGTGTATAATTAAACACATAGACAAGAACACATGTTTCCAGCATGTAAAGTTTTATTTTTTGTATCTTCTCCATTTCATTCTAATGGAGAATTCCATGGCTTTGGATGAAGGTGTTGTTCCCAAAACATACCCAAGCAAAACATGTTCACGTGTTAAACCTCAGCAGCCATCTTCTTCCCTTTATTCTCTGCAGGTTTTACAAATATATATATAAGCACCAACATGTGTCAATAAATATTTAAAGTCTTTTTTTTTTTTTTTCATGTCAAATGCCTTAATAGCAACCCATTCCACTATCAAATACCAAGTCATATGTCTAATACAAGATATCAGAATGCTTTTACTATAGTGAAATTTCATGCTATATAATCACCTTAATGATTTCAACAAGCTGGTCTACTGCACTTTCACCTGCAAAGAGAGGCTGGCATGAAGAGAAATACTTTATTAGCTAATAAATAGATAAGTGAGTAGAAAAATATGGGAAATCAAACCACAAAAATGACGCTACATACCTCTCCAAGCAAAAATTCAGCTAGAACACAGCCAGTAGACCACATGTCGATGGCTGTGGTGTACTGAGTTGCACCAAATATAAGTTCAGGTGCTCCGTAGTACCTAGAACAGATGTAAGATATATTTGTTTCCCCTGTTACCTGTTCTCAAGAAATTATATTTTGAAGTTCCCAAGGCGCTCTAACCATATAATTAACCTGCTTCATATTTAACTTCACAAGAAATTTAATTTAAAATCCTTAATTAATCTTTTCAACTTCCTGACCTCTCAGTTCAAGTTCTTGGGCTATTATTAATTAATTAAAACATGTGAATTTATTTGGTCTCCTATTGCTCTCTCTTTTTGCATCTACTACTGATACTGTCATACTCATGGTCACCATTCTAGATTTTGAAGATGACAATACAATTGATTATAGTTTTAAAGAAGAAGAAGAAGAAGAAGAAGAAGAAGAAGAAGATCTAGAGTCAGAATCCTCTAAATTTTCAGCAGAAGCAGAACCTTTTTATGAGTATCATTACGATGATGAGCTTGGAGACTACATAGCCATATTATCACCATCATCTGCCGAAGCTAAATACCATCCTGACTATGAAGAACCTGATTCCCCACGTCACAACACTACTAAGCGCTCTAGGAATGAAGATGAAGACAACATGCACGACAAGAATAATAATAAGAAGAAAACAACAAGAGTGTGGAGCCAAGATGACGAGATCACCCTCCTCCAGGCATTGTATGAATATGCTCAGAACAAGCGTGCTGATCCGGTTGCTGCACCTGCAGATATGGATCGCTTTTATAATTCCTTCAAGAATTCCTTTCATCGTAGTTTAAGGATAACATAGCAGCTGGGAAAACTAATCTTCTAATTAAGGATAATAAGACCCATGACCAAACTGTGTATCAACTATCTAATAACATATGGGCATTAATGGATTTGAATTCCAAATGCATGGTTAATAACAAGTTGAAGATGAAGTCGACGTTGAGTTTCGAAGGTCATGGGATGGACGCCTTTGTGAAAAAGTGTGGACTCAGCTTGCGTATGTTTGAAGGAGACACTAAGAAGGCCATTTTGGTGGAAAAATGGAATAAATTCAAACTTTCTCAATTGGATTCTTCGCGTAGGCAGGCTGCATTCAAACGGAAGCTCATGCAATTTGCCTTGGAATCATTCCAGTGGTCAAGAGATGAGACCAGGGAACGATAACACTTTGTGGCCTTTCAGTTTTCTTCTTTTGTTGTTTAATTTTCTTTGCATTTTCAGAAGAATCCCAATGTATTTTTGTTGCCTATCTGATATTCATTGTTCACTGCTGATGTTTTCCTTTCACAAAACTTTTAGCATCTGATTTCTTTTCAAGTTATGGCTTCTATGAGTATGGATTAAAGGTAATTATTTGTAGTCAATAATATCTATCAGTTGTAAAGATATGTTATTATTTAGTTCCGAACTGATTTATGACTTTCTTCTCCAACCTCTAGTGTGGATCAGATAGACAAACTAATTTCTGATTTATCAATTTGGACTAGGGGCAGAAAATGGAAAGGTAGAGTTGTTTGTTATGGTGTCATGCTTTATCAATTTTTTGTCCCTTTGCATAATGTTATCAGTTGGGGCTTATATTACAGTAAAATTATCAAATAGCTTTTATAGCCAAAGCTTTTGTGTTGGTTTACCACTGCTATGTTGATAAACATGTTTAATACAATTTATTGATCTTGATCCATCCTGCCAATATCAACCGGCATTCCATCTTGATGATGGCTGGTAGGTCTGAAATTGAATCCTATTTTTCATTCTTTTTGTGTATTATATTATCTTATCATGTTGGTTGATTGTTGAGTTGGTAATGGTTGACAATAGTTCATTACAACATTACTTATTGTAGGTCTGGTGTTTTGCATATATACAACTTTCAAGTTACACATATTCATTGCCCTCCCCCCTGGCTTGGTTGTAAGTGATCTTGAATAAGTTTTGTGATTTTAATGTCCAAAGCATTAGCAACTTGCATCTATTAACTCTGCACGTTGATTTGGAGGGATTAGAAAAGATTCCAACACTTCATCAGCTTTGTTACATCTTTTTTTGTCAATAGCTCTTCGTTTCATGACAGTGGCAAAAGTGGGTTCATAATTAACCAAGAAGAAAAATGAAATGCTTAGCTTTGGTAGAGAAATTATGACACTCAAATGCAATGGTTTAAGGAAGCACTAGAACAAGGCAAAATTGTTTGGGCTGTATGTACTAATCAGTTTTTGGAATTGATTACTTTGGGTCTGCTACAAAATTGATGCACCATACAGTCTTGGTTAGCAAAATAGTATGTCGATTGAGTCATGGAATTCTCCATTAGAATGAAATGGAGAAGATACAAAAAATAAAACTTTACATGCTGGAAACATGTGTTCTTGTCTATGTGTTTAATTATACACACCTTTTAATTGTGTATGACAATGTCTATTCTTCTATATGAGTTTTGTTTCTTATACAATAACAAGAAACAACTTGTTCTTTGTTGGAAGATAAATAAGAGTTTAATATTCGTTGTCATTGCTTTTTTGGTGAACTTGAATGAGGATGTTTTGGAGGTTGAAGGAAGCTTATTGTTCAGAAGTTGAATTTTTTTGTGGTTACTTTGCATTGTTTGACAATTGTGAAGTAGATTAATGGAAATATTCTTATTACTGGCACATGTTTTCATTGTTTGCAGACACATCCCATTGGAGTTATATAGGTTTTTTGCGTTAACAAAATGTTGACGCAAAAGTTGTAATATAGGTTTTTTGCGTCAACATTTTGTTGACGCAAAAGCTGTTATATAGGTTTTTAACGTCAACATTTTGTTGACGCAAAAGATATTATACGAGTTTTTGGTGTCAACAAAATGTTGACGCAAAATATGTTATATAAGTTTTTGGTGTCAACATAATGTTGACGCTAAAAGATGTTATATAAGTTTTTGGTGTCAACATAATGTTGACGCTAAAAGATGTTATATAAGATTTGGCGACAACAAAAGGTTGACGCTAAAATATATTAGTTGCTGCTAAAATGTGTTATTTTTTTACGTCAACTCATCGTTGACGCAATGATTTTAAGCGACACGAGTTATTGCATCAAAAGGTTGACGCAAAAAATGTTTTTTGCAACAACTTTTTATCTTTGTTGACGCTAAAAGTGATTTTTCTTGTAGTGTCTATACTATAATGTAAAACCGAAACTTTTTGACTTTTGATTGACCTCATCATATTGCGCCACATAAGCTTTTGAAATCTCACAATTTTAGACCTCATTATTTTAATATATATTTTCTAATTGAATTTAAATTTTATTCTATTATTAAACTTTCCATTAGAATTTTGACACATCATATTTTCTTTAATATAAGAATATATTATTCCATATATAAAACACAATCATAATTAATGTCTAATACTAAAATATATTCCATATATAAAACAATATAAATATCTTTTAATAATAATCATAATTATCAATTTTCATCAAGATTTTTAGAATGTATTTCATTTAATTTTGTTGTTGGCAATGGAGAAAGATGATGGATTTGTTATAATGAAACCATGTGAGCTTGAAATGAGTTATGAAAATTATTTAGGTTTGATCATATAATCATGTGCCATGTATTTATTTGTCCTTCTTCTTATTTTAAGTATCCTTTATTTTATTTTTGGATGGAAACATGATCCATATGATAAATATAAACATGAATCGTGTTTTATAAAAATTGGACTATATTCAACTTATGCCAAAAGAAAAATTACATTATATTAAATTTTAATTATCCTATGGTAAATACTTTCTTAGTTATTTTTTAAATCAAAAAGTAGGATTTATCCTAAATCCGATTCGTAAAGTCTCTTTATCGATCTTGCCTACAACATTTTGAACTACAAAAAAAAAAAAAAAAAAACAATTCAACAAAAAAGTAAAAGAATCAAAATTAATTTAGATTTTATTTTCAATAATTTTCCTGTGTATCGTACAGTTTGCGACTAGTGATATATTACGCCCTTGTCTTCGATGGAAGAAAAGATTGAAACTTTTCTGAATTCCCCTATAAAAAGAGAGTAGAGCATCACATATTCGTTCACGGATATGTAACATCAAAACAGGTTGAATTAATTCCTGTTACAAATGCCCAATGCAAGCCTCCATCCTTAATGTTTCAAAAAAAAAATAAAGTGTAATGGAAAGAATCCAAACTTGAAAAAAAAAAAAAACCAAATTATCTGTATTGTTATTACAATTTTTTTAGAGGTCATAACCATAGTCATAAGTTGCTTCAGTGTTTGATTAATTGCTATTCCGAATTTGTGACTTAACAGATGAGACAATAGTGCACATGGCAGAAGCAAAAGACTGCCACATAGTTTGGAACTACGAGGGAGATACGCGTTGCTGGGAAGACTGTGAAAATCGATACAATGGAAAAGGAGTGTGTGACTCGTTCACCGCACCCGGTGTTCCCAAGCAATGCTTTTGTGCATACAAGTGTTGATGTCACATACTCAACAAAAAAGAAAAATGAAGAGTGTTGATGTCACATATTTTAGCTTCTCTTTATACAGGTAGTTAAAAAAAAAAAAAAAAAATCGTTGCTTTGAAATAGTTTGTATAGATATAATATCACCCAGCTTTGCTAATGTTATTTGTGTTTGTGAAAAGTACTCAACAAAAAAAAGACAAAAATGTTGAGTTATGCATCCACAAGAATGGAATAGTAAGTCTTTAAAATGTATTTCATTTAGCTTTACAAAAAATAACTTAAGTGCATGAAACCAAAAAACAAGTAAGGAGGTGAGAGAAGATACGATAATTATAAATGAATAATTGCCATAATGTCTCCTTCTTTTTTCTTGACTTTAATTTTAAGCTTGATGACTGTGAATTTTCCTTAAACAAATTTCGAAGCACAAATAATAGCATGTAGAAAGTGTACATAAAAGATCTCAAAGCTTTTCCAAGTATTGACAATTTTCAGAAAAAAAATTAAAAGAGAAATTTTACGAAGTGTCAAACCATTTTTAAAAGTTTGGGACATGATGGAAAGGCCATATGTAAATTTTTTATTTTTCATTTTTAACAGGTATAACCGTATGTGTGAATTTTGAATGATAGAATTTTCATTTTCAGTTAAAACAAAACATAATATATGACCTTCAGCAACTCTATGGTACTAGTACTATCCAAAAAAAAAGAAAAGGATAATAATAATGAGAAAGAAAAAGAATGTTTGATCAAAAAGCAATAGTCACGTTCAAGTTGATATCTCTATAGTCATTTTAGGCTCTGATTTCATTAATTCAAACATGTCAACTTTTCAACATTACAAACCCGACCCCAAAAAAGGGAAATGAAAAAGACAACAAATAAATAGAGGAACAAATGGTTAGAATTATATGCCCTCAAAAACCAATTCTATGAATTTTATTTTATAATAAATTTGTTCTTTCACATAAATGATTATTAAATTAATATTTATTATTTAAATGTGACATGTGATGTCATCTTTGTAGAAAAATCATGCTAATAGTTAAGGAACCAAATGCAGGGAGTAATGATTTTTCATAAACTTAAAATTTTTCTAGGCTGTGGATGTGTATAGAATATCAACACTAGAGCCTACACTTGTTGTGCTTCTATATGATAGGATGATTTACTCCATTATTGAGGTAGTGACTTTAAGCAGACAAGTGAGTGTAATGTAACAAGTACATACACTGAACTGGAATCTGATTAAGAACACCTTTTGGGTTGATCACTGTTGATTAAAAGGTTGTTTTATCACAATTTTCCTATTTTCTTCAAACATGAGAGGTTTACGTATATTTATTTATTATGCACATACTTTGACAATTTCAACCGATGATGCTCATTTAAAGGCTATATACGGACATGTTGGGTTATATGTATAATGAGTAAAATATGTTAATACTTAACAATGGATTCACCAGTCTCTAAATGAGATAGTATATTCAGTTGATTTTCATAATGGTATTGGATTCAAAACAAAACTGGTCGGTGACATTTTTCAAAGTGTTTTCATATATATATATATATATATATATATAATATCTATATATATTTATAAAGAGTTTTCGAAAATTATTTTGGAGTCCAAGGGAATTATGAATTCAAGAAATTAAAGGGTTACATAAGCGAAGGATATAACAGTGATATTAATCCAGTCCTAGTGGCTTATGTGAAATATAGTATGGTGGAAGGACATATAGATATAAAGTTGTAAGTAAAGGGACCTCACTTGTTATTCTCTAATCTTCAGGGGTCAATTGCAATGTGTTGATAGACATTATTGTAATTTGTAGAAGTTCAAAATATTATCTTGATATGATTAAGATAATTAAAGAATTATTTTGAAAAAGTTTCAAAGTAAGTCAATAACCTTCAAAAGATATTGACTTATCTTACTGCTGAAGATAGAGATCCCTAGGGATCCCACGTTAAAATCTCTCTCTAGGGTTTTTACTATGGATATATAAATAAGAAATATCACGTTAGTAGTTGGCCATCAGAACTATTGTGATATATTGCAGCCATCAGAAAAACTCTAAAAGAAATAGAGAGAGAGACGTGAATGCCTTGGGAGGCAACACACTTGGGTTGCTAGAAGAGGATTACACTTGGGTTGCTAGAAAAGGATTACTTGGGTTACTGAAAAAGGTATGCATATTATTTTAAAGTACATGATTATGTGCTATAACGATTCTTGAATGAAACAGAAAATTTTTATTTGTCATTAATGCTTCCGCAAACTAACAGTGGTATCAGAGCCTACCACATCACATCATGGGTTTTAATTTTTTTTTAAAAAGCATGCCATAAGATGTTTATGCCGTCATTCTTTGTTTAAGTCGCATGAATGATATATATATATATATGAATGTTTTTGAACTAATCCGCAATCCATGAATTATATATATATGCACTACAAAAAAAACGACTTTTTACGAGGGTAAAAACCCTCGAAATAAGTATTAAAAACCTTCAAAATCAGTTATTTCGATGGTCATCTTGACCGTCGAAAGGCGTTAATAGAAACACAGTCGAAAAAGATGTTTTGACAGCCTTCCCAACCCTTGAAGAAAGTATTTTATCTTTATCGACGGTCATAACCCTCGATAAAAAGGGTTATAACCCTCGATTAAAAGGGTTGGATACTTCACAAATATTACTTGTATCGAGGGTCATAACCTCGAAATAAGTAATTTTGTATATATAGAACTTACATGACTTTCAAACCACTCTATGAATTGTTTAGTATGTCGAATCTATACATTCCTAGCACTTGCTTGTCGGATCATGCACTTGTGCTCTTTAGATAATAATAATAATAATATTAACATAGTTATATTGTAAACAACTTAATTTTTTTTTATAAATAAACTAACTTTGTGAGAAATTTATATTAACTACATTTCAACTTACTCGATAAATCGGTGCACTTCATCACAATTTTTCAAGACATATTGATGTGCTTGCATCCACTCTTCTCGACTAAGTTGACGTGAGACAATTCCTCCCCTACCTACAGCATGACCAGTTTGAAAAAAAATCGGCAATCCTTCATATGGCTGCAAATGATCTCCATCCCAATTTCGTTCAACTCGGTTGAATCGAGTCTCAATACCATGAAGGTATCTTGAACAAAATGTCAAGCATTCATCTGCCACATAGCCTTCAGCAATAGAACCCTCTAGATGGGCACGGTTACGAACGTAATTCTTTAGCGTGTGCAAGTATCTTTCTATTGGATACATCCATCGATATTGCACTAGTCCAGCAATCATAGCCTCACCAGCTAAGTGAATAGGTAAATGCATCATAACATCAAAGAATGATGGAGGGAATATCATTTCCAACAAAGTGCTATTACAATTCGGGATTCAATTTTTTTCAAGTCATCCACATTTAGCACCTTTGAGCACAATGTTTTAAAGAAATTACTTAGCTCAATTAGTGGAGCAGACACATTTTTTGGCAACAATCCATCTATTGCCATAGGAAGTAAGGTCTCCAATAGGATATGGCAATCATGGCTCTTAAGTCCAGATATCTTGCGATCTTTAAGATTCACCTTTTTTGCAATATTTGAAGAATATCCATCGGGAAACTTAACCTCCGTTAAGAATTCACAAAAAACTCTCTTCTCATCAGTAGATAATGTGTAACATGCAGATGGCAACAACACTTTTTCCCCATGTGGTATTGGATGGAGTTCCTCCCTTATACCTATGGCTTTTAGATCAAGACGTGACCTAAAATTATCTTTTGTTTTCCCATTAATATTCATCAATGTCCCGATTACACTATCACACACATTCTTCTCAATGTGCATAGCATCTAAATTATGCCTCAATAATAAGGTTCTCCAATATGGTAATTCAAAAAAGATACTTTTCTTCAACCAATTAGTTGACTCATCACGTTTTCTCTTTACTCCTTTCCCAAATATTAAGCCTCCAAGATTATATACTTGATGAACCACATCATCTCTAGATAATTGTTTAGGGGATGAACTCGTCTCTTTCTTACCATCAAATAATCTTGACTGTAATCTCCATCTATGATTAATTGGCAAAAAGCGTCAATGTCCCATAAAACAATACTTTTCCCACTTTTCAAATAAGAAGAATGGGTTTCATCATGACAAGAAGGACAAGCCAAAGCACCCATAGTATTCCATCCAGAAAAATTCCTATATGCTGGGAAGTCATTAATTGTCCATAAAATTGCTGCACGCATATTGAAATTTTGTTTTCTAAAAGAGTCAAAAGTAGTAACACCAACTTCCCATAACTGTTTCAGCTCATCAACTAATGGTTGCAAATAGACATCAATGTCATTTCCTGGACCCTTCTGTCCCAGAATGAGCAATGATAGCATAAAATTAGGCTGCTTCATACACATCCATGGTGGTAAATTATACGGAACAAGGACAACCGGCCATATACTATAACTAAGGCTCATATTTCCAAATGGATTAAATCCATCAGTTGCCAGACCCAACCTAACATTACGTGTCTCTAAGGAAAATGACTCATGAATCTTGTCAAAAGTTTTCCATGCCTTAGAGTCAGCTGGATGTCTTAATAACCCATCATCACTCGCTTATCATGATGCCAAGTCATGTAAGAAGCTATCTTTGTTGACATGAAGAACCTCTGCAGCCTTGGTGTTATTGGAAAATAACGCAATATCTTGTGAGGAACTTTTTTACCACTGACATTCTTTTTACCTGATTTCCATCTCAAGACACCACAAACTAGGCATTTTTTCTTTTTAGAGTTTTCCTTCCAATATAGCATACAATCATTAACACATGCATCTATCTTCTTGTAATCAAGACCTAAATCCCGAATTGTCTTCTTTGCCTCATAGAATGAATTTGGCAACTCTACGTCACATTTAGGAAGTACCTCATTGAACAGTTGAAGCAACATAGTAAACGATTTGTTTGTCCAACCACCAAGGCATTTTATGTGAAGTAACTTTACAATGAAAGACAATTTCGTATACTTGCAATTAGGATAAAGTTTTTGTTCATTATCTCCCAACAAACGAAAAAATTTAGTTGC
>OU015761.1:20381792-20418858 GCA_907173295.1 Fagus sylvatica | reverse complement strand
TGTGCATAATAAATAAATATACGTAAACCTCTCATGTTTGAGGAAAATAGGAAAATTGTGATAAAACAACATTTTAATCAACAGTGATCAACCCAAAAGGTGTTCTTAATTAAATCCAGTTCAGTGTATGTACTTGTTACATTACACCCACTTGTCTGCCTAAAGTCACTACCTCAATAATGGAGTAAATCATCCTATCACATAGAAGTACAACAAGTGTAGGCTCTAATGTTGATATTCTATTAACATCCACAGCCTAGAACAATTTGAAGTTTATGAAAAATCATTACTCCCTGCATTTGGTTCCTTAACTATTAGCATGATTTTTCTACAAAGTTGGCATCACATGCCACATTTAAATAATAAATATACTTTTAATAATCATTTATGTGAAAGAACAAATTTATTATAAAATAAAATTCATAGAATTGGTTTTTGAGGGCATATAATTCTAACAGTTTGTTCCTCTCTTTATTTGTTGTCTTTTTCATTTCCTTTTTTTGGGGTTGGGTTTGTAATGTTGAAAAGTTAACATGTTTGAATTAATGAAATCAGAGTCTAAAATGACTATAGAGATATCAACTTGAACGTGAGTATTGCTTTTTAATCAAACATTCTTTTTCTTTCTCATTATTATTATCCTTTTCTTTTTTTTTGGATAGTACTAGTACCATAGAGTTGCTGAAGGTAATATATTATGTTTTGTTTTAACTGAAAATGAAAATTCTATCATTCAAAATTCACACATACGGTTATACCTGTTAAAAATAAAAAATAAAAAATTTACATATGGCCTTTCCATCATGTCCCAAACTTTTAAAAATGGTTTGACACTTCGTAAAATTTCTCTTTCAATTTTTTTTTTTTTGAAAATTGTCAATACTTGGAGAAGCTTTGAGATCTTTTATGTACACTTGCTACATGCTATTATTTGTGCTTCGAAATTTGTTTAAGGAAAATTCACAGTCATCAAGCTTAAAGTTAAAGTCAAGAAAAAAGGAGACATTATGGCAATTATTCATTTATAATTATCATATCTTCTCTCACCTCCTTACTTGTTTTTTTTTTTTTTTTTTTTTTTCTCACTTCCATACTTTTTTTGGTTTCATGCACTTAAGTTAATTTTTTGTAAAGCTAAATGAAATACATTTTAAAGACTTACTATTCCATTCTTGTGGATGCATAACTCAACATTTTTGTCTTTTTTTTGTTGAGTACTTTTCACAAACACAAACAACATTAGCAAAGCTGGGTGATATTATATCTATACAAACTATTTCAAAGCAACGATTTTTTTTTTTTTTTTGGAATTTAACATACCTGGCATAAAGAGAAGCTAAAATATTGCAAGAGAAATTGTGGAAGATTAATTTTTCAACACAAAGGAAACAAAAAAATATAATAATAATAATAATGCTATGGTAGGGGAATGAACCAGTGTTACAATGTGCAAAACTTTCATTTAATGAAGAAAACTCTTTCATTTGTGAAACCAAAGAAATTAGGAGTTAAAGCATCCAAGAAGTTGGAAAAAAAAGTGAAATAATTAGATGACACGACAGTTATGTGAACTACACTAAAGACCAAACCCCATATCACCAGCATTTACAGTTAATTAGATGAGATGCACTGAAGGCCAAAGACCAAACCCCAAATCTCTAAATCTAATAAAAATATATAATTCATTAAAAAAATTGCTTAGGTGGAAGGTTAACTGAATCAATTCAAAGAAGAGTGACACAAGGTACTTTTTTTTTTTAATTAATAGATGAGGTGGAATGGCTACATGAGTGAGCCACTAGGCAAAACCATAACCCCCTTTTTTTTTTAAAAAAAAAAAATCCATTTAAGTCTAAGTTTGATGTTAAGTCTAAGACGAATTCAAAAATAAAAACATATAATTAAATTGTAGTTAAAAATTTATTCTTAAAAAAAAAAATCCATAACCCACCTTTTTTTACATGACGCCCATAAACACATTTATGAAGTTAAGAACTGAACAAATAAGAACTTCAAAAACCTTGTATATTGATCAACACAAAGAATTGAAAAAAAATAAGAAATAGTCAAACAAAAAACAAGATATTGCATCAACCACATGCAAACCAGTGTACTACACATATGGAAGAATCATTCCTAAGAAGCACAACAAAATTACATGAGTATTACTACTTTATTCATATAATATGTTTCATAAAACTGTTATAAAAGGCAGGCCGAAAACTAGTTGCATCTTATTACTGTCGTTGCACTTCACTCTCATCTCAGCGAGGAAATCAGGAGCTATAGTAGAGTTTGGTTGCCTTGTCCCCTTGAAGTCAAAGGGGCGTTTCTGTATGAATTCACCACATTCATTAAGAACAACAAATTAGAACCAAGACCAACAATAATAATATATACAATTAAACAGCAAGAAATCACAACACAAAATAAATTGGAATAAATTGATACCCACAAAAAATCAGAACATTCAATTTCCTATCTTGGTTAATCTTTTAATACAAAACTTAATAGAATTTAATTAGTTGACATAAAACTAAATTGCATAGAAACCAAAGAATTCAAAGAGCAATAAAATTTTCTTAATTCAGAAGCCTGCCATACCTTAACATAAATTGTGGCATGTACAATCCTAGAAAAAGTGGTCTATATGGCAGTGGTAATGCATGGTAAGGCCAAAACTTGCAACCAAAAAGTGTGCTTAATTCTAAAGGAGGAATTTAATTAGTTGACAAAAAACTATATTGCATAGAAACCAAAGAAAAACCAATTCTACAAAAATAAAATTTATACACAAACAATTTTCTGCTAGGATTGAAAATAGAAAAATCCATATTAAATTGGTAACATTAAAACAATCAGCATGCAGGACAACAATACACCATCATGCTGTCAACTTCTAGATGATCTCTTGCATTATATAGCATGGAAACAATACACCATCATGCTGTCAATTCTATCTGCCCCTTCTATGTCCAACCTAAAAATAAATCCCTCTAAACAACCAACATTTTCAGTACATGTGACATCAACATGGGTAGATACAAAAGCAATGGTAAGGAACAGTGCTTGGGTCGAATATTCCCACTCCCTTGTATTGATTTGTACAGTCCTCCCGGCATTTGTCACCACTCTTGCAAATCCAAATTGCATGGCAAATTGTCGCTTCTATCATTGGCACCATTTTCTCACCTATATAGTCACAATATCCATTTAGTCAATCACAAACCAGCTTGTGACTTTGCTTTTGCCTCTAAAAAGAATTATAAAAATATCATGTTAGTAATGAATTTTTCTTGTTTTTAATTATTATCATTACGATACATATGCACAAGGCTTGGCCTCAAGTCTCAAATAGTTGATACAAATAAATCATTTGATTTTTTTTTTTTCCAAATTTTATCTTGTATCAATTCTGGGTTGTCATTACAAGATTGAGATCTTAAATGCAAGATCTAAACTAAGATTCAAAAATAAATAAATAAAAAAAACAAGAAATTCAACAAAAGGACCAAATTTTTCTATTGCAAGTGAATCTAGCCACCCACCACCTAGCCTATAATGTATGTACAATTAATATTTAACCACCTACTATGGATTTACAAAGAAAATCAAATAAATCACATATAAAAAGGAGAAAGGAATAAGAAAAGTTTAAACTTCAAATTATTTACCATAGTTGATAACTAGGAGGACAAGAAGAAAGCTGAAGGTAGAGAGCTTTGCCATCTCAAAGTAGGAGTGAATTTTTTTTTGATAATTTGATAATTAGGAGAGGGGGGCCTGAGTACGAGTATGAGGATTATGCAATGCTCTATACTCTTCCTTTTATAGGGCCTATGGGAACCTTACCACCATTTCCACCAAACTCGTATTTCATGGTATGATGCTAAAATTAATTATAAATTAATAGTCATGTTATGTTAAACTCATATTTCACCATCTCTAGTACGAGGATAATGCAATGCTGTATGCGGATTGATATCTCATGCAATACTAAAAAAGTATTGCATAGGTGCAATTCCTTTTTCCCTTTTTCATTTTTTACTTTTTGAATTTTTTAACAATTTTTTATTAAGTGGTTGAGATTAAAAGTTAAGAAGTTAACTTTCAATCTCAACCACTCAATTTGTATTGCATGCAATACCAATTGCATGAGATCTCAATCCCGCTGTATGCCACAATATAGTATAAATAAATAAGGGAGTGAAAATTAATAAATGAGAGAAATAAATGCTCACTAATTAATAAGGGAGAAGAAATAAATGTTCAATATGTAAGTTACCTGATTTGGCAAGCAAATAAATTTTATGACATGAATAGTTGGTAATTAATAAGGGAGAAAAAATAAATGTTCAATAAGCTAATTGATATTGTAGGAAAATAAATTTTTAATTATGACATGAATAGTTGGCAATTAATAACGGAGAGAAAATAAATATTCAGTAATTAACTTAATTGATATGGTAGGAAATTAAATTTTTAATTATGACATGAATAGTTGACATTTTTAAGTTACACAAGTGTAATTTTTTTTTTAAAAAAAGCTCAATAATTGGGGGATGAGGGAGATTTGAATCCTTGATGTCTCTGTTTGAAGCTATAAGAGGTGTTAGTTTAGCTAGCAGTAGGGCCGACCCAATCATTTTGAGGCCTTAAAGCGAAATCTCAAATTGAGGTCATTTGACCATTCAATACTAAATAAAATTAATATTTATGAAGAAAAAAATTATTGACATTTCAATTTTTATTGGAAATTTGTTTTTTGATACCATGATTCATATATTCGAGGATCCATATTTATATTTATAAAATATATACGTAAAACAACACTATAGTGATAAAATAGATTTTTTATCACGAATAGGCAGTGGCAGTAGAATAAACACACACAAAAAGAATAAAATGAGAAAATAAATATAATTATGTAAATCTGTAATTTAACAAGAAAAATAGAACCTAATTACAAACACAAAATTCAATAAAATTAAAATAAATTGAATGCTAGAGGTATAGAACAATAGAACTTAATTTAGTGAGTTATCACCAATGGCCACATAAGATTGTAGATATGGAAATACCATGTACATCACAATTTAAGAAATCTTAATTTATAAACCCTAATTGTAGAGAAAAATAATAATTATTCAAGTAGTTAAAGATTGATACCATTACCTATTTATGTGCCGTTGCTGAATCCGATTTTTGTAGAAGACCTCAAGTCTTTAAATTTAAAGCAAGATATAAAATATAAAATAGAATACCTATTATTACTTGTTAGTGACTTAATGGAAGAGAGAGAGAGAGAGAGAGAGAGAGAGAGAGAGAGAGAGAGAGAGAGAGAGACATTCAAAGAGAGAGAAAGAAAGAGACTTTAAAGAGAGAGAGAGAGAGACACCTTCAATAATTATTTTATTTATGAGATGTTCAGTAATTTTTTAAACCCTAATCTTATCATTTTTGGCATTTCTATGGGTTATGTCATGTATATTATTATTATTATTATACATATGAGTCATAAAAATGCTAGTTAAACTACAAGACTCTTTACACAACATGTGTAACTTGAACTGTCTTCTTCTTTTTCTTTTTCCTTTTTTTTCTTCTTTATAATAAAAGTCTTTTTACATTGGGTTGGAAATTTCCAAGGCTTAAAACAATATATTTATTCCAAATTGGTGATTTAGTTTATTGGATGAAATTTCCAAGGCTTAAAACAATATATTTATCCCAAATTGGTGATTTAGTTTATTGGATGAAATTTCCATGGCACCCATGATCCAGCCATGTCCCACCCTTTTTTTTTTTTTTTTTCTTTTTTTTTTTTTATGATGATTCAATAGTTGGGGAGAGAGAAAAATTTGAACTATGGATATTTCTATATGAAACACCATAAATTGTTAAATGAGCCGATTTATCCTCCAATTTGGTACTCATTATTTCACCTCTCACTTTTTGGTGGACCTAAGGAGCCAACGCATTGTCACAAGGTTATGTCAACAACAAAGCATATTATTAACAAAAAATAAAGGATTTTGTTAACATATGTTCTTAGGGCATTTGTTAAGGAGTATTAAATGCTTATATTTTACGGGGAATAGTAAAATTTTAATACTAGAATAAAAAATAAAAAGACTATAATACCCTTAAAAGCTATCATTTTGTTATTTTAATATTAAAATTTCACAAATACCCATAAAGTAGAATCAATAAATGTTTTCTTAACAATTTCCCTAAGGGCACCTGCTAACAAGACCCAAAAATAAATAAATAAATAAAAATCCTCGAGCTATTCTTGAGTCATCTTTGAATATTGGCAATTCTCCCATCCCGAAAACACCAAACATATAATTCCAAGAATGATTCTAAAGAATTGACTGAATACTTGGTACGAAGAGTCAAAATCCACTAGCTGCATGTCATATAAATCATTCTTAAACATGGATCACCATCCATAATTAACCATAGAGGTCAATTTATTTTAATACTAGCATTTTCAGTACATGTGACATCAAAATGGGTAGACACAAAAGCATTGCTTAGGAACCAAAGGTGCAGTGCTCGAGTCGCTAATTACTTTTCTTGAATTGGTTTCTACAGTTCCACCGGCATTTGTCATCACCCTTGCAATCCCAAACTGCATAGCAAGCTTTCGCTTTCTATCATGGGCACGCAGCACCATTTTCTCACCTATAGAGTCACAATAGCGACTGAGTCAATATTCACAAAGCAGCTTATGACTTTGGTTTTTCCCTCTAAAAAGAATTGTAATAATATCATATTAGTACTGAATGTTTTATCATCAAGATATATACATATGCACAAGGCTTTGGCCTCAAGTCTTAACTGGTTGATACAAATAAATCATTTTGATTTTTTGTAATTTTTTCTTGAATCAATTTTGGGTTATCATTACAAGATTGAGATCTTAAATGCAAGATCTTAGCTGAGATTCAAAAATGAAACAAGAAATTTAACAGAAGGACAAATTTTCCTATTCCAAGTACATAAGAACCTAAATCATCCAAAAATAAAAGTTCATAAAAATCTAGCCACCAACTACTTAAACCTATGGTTATAATGTATGTACAATAGGGGATGGAGATGATTTAATAAACCTTGTTTGGATTTTTTATCTTTTTTTTTTTTAAAGAATGATGGGTAAGACAAAGTTAAAAGCACACCCGGCCACCTCGTCATTCAACAACAATTTCGAGTGGTTTTGCCAACATTGTCAAGACCCAAGAAAAGAATCTTGGCCTCTTTTTGCATATGCCCAGAGATGCCAGGACATCATAGAACCAATCATTGAGGAACATGTCTTTTTTTGTTTCTTGAGAATGGATTGAGGATTAGAAGATGTCTACCACACGTCAAAAATTGAAGGATCATAATTTAGGAAAATCCTTGTATATATCATTAGAGAGATTGTCTAAAACTTGGAATTGGTAGTTAGAGAGAGAAGTCAGTCAAGCATAAAATCAAAGTAAAAAAATAACCCAAAAAATAATTCCGAGAGAGCAGTCGGGCACAAACTAAAGTAAAAAAATTAACCACAAAAATTATGTTGTAGGTAGAAATTTGTGACACCTCAAAAGTTAAAGGGGTGATTCTCTTCGTTTTATATATATTATAGATGTGCAAATCTTGTAGTGACAATTTTTTTTTTTTTTTTTGGTTAACAAAAGGTTATTAAGAAATAAAAAACCAAAAAAATTATAAAAAGGAGGAACCAAACTGATCTCTATCCTATTCTAAGAGGCAAAAATCAAGAACAAAAGAGATATAGGACCATATATATTCCCTACAATCTACAATACGCCATGTGTGCCATTTGACTGTTCGGATAGTTCAATAAAAATTTGACACATCAATTAACAAGGTGCTCAGTTCCATCTCAGTCAAGCTACTAATAGAAATCCCAAACTTCCTTCTTTCTTCATTAACACCTCCCCATAACAGCCATTAACCACTCTTACCATCGCGTTGATGCTTACGTGGCACCTCCCCTAGAACAACCATGCAATCATGAACTTCCAGTAGGAGCTTATGGTTCTGGTGGAGCTGAGAAGTGAAGGTATGGAGGTTGAGTAGGCATTAATAGAGAGATGATGTTTGGGAATTCTGTTGGTAGCTTGGGAGATGATATTAAACCCATTTTTTAGTTGATGTGACAAATTTTAATTCAACCAACCTAATCATATTGCACGCATTGCATAATTGTAAACTGTAGGGTATATGAACCCCAAGAATATGCTCCCCTTACCTTTACTTAAAAATATTGTACTTTTTTTGTTAGTTTGTTTTGAGTTTCTCTAAATAACATTATTTCTTTCAATATAATTATCTTCTCATCTCATTAAGTTCGTAGTAATACAAATCATATATTCTAAATTTTGTATTCCACTTTATACTCCATCTATCGAAACTTATCATGCATACTTTTTTCTTTCCTTATAAAATAACTAAAGTTTAAAATGAAAACAAAACTGATAAATTAAATTATACACTATAAGAAATTTGGCCTTTAACGACCAAATTTATAGCAACAGAACGTACACAACCACTATTAGTGCCATAACCACTATTAGTGCCACAAAAGAGAAATAGATTGTGTATTTAACAATTTTCTCGTCGAGACACACTGTAGGGGAAATAGATAATAACCGTTGACACTACAAGGATGAATTTATTTTAAAAATCTAAAATCCAGTACTTTTTTTTTTATGAATAAAACTTGCTTCATTGAAATCAACTCAATGGAAAACTCTCACTCAAAAGAGCGAGAAGGAATCCAAAGTTAATATACAACAAAGCCTCAAAATCCCAGTACATGCCAAGGAAAGTGTGACATCAACATTGCCAAGTACAATAACACTGAGTAGGAATTCCAGGTGGTGGGATAAGTATGCACATTCCCACTCCATTATGCCTTTCCGAGCATTGACGCCTGCAATGCGACATACTCCAGCAATCCCAAGTAGCATGGCACTCTCCTATTCCTACCACGGGTACCATCTTCTCACCTGATAAGTCATGGCAGCCATTAATTAACCTCTATATCATACAAGGAAAAGTACAAAAGTAAATTCTCATTTAGATAATCAACCATATACCATAAATAATTTTATCAAAAAATATATATACATACCATAAATAATTTACAACAAAAATTCAATTCTTCCATGTGAGATTCAAAACGAAACAACCATTTAACCTAAAATAGGCTAAAATATTGTTTTCGTCTTTAAAGTATACATGAGTTTCGTTTTTCGTCCCTGAACTTTGAAAAAGTTCATTTTGACACATGAATTTCGTTCTTTTATAAAAAAAGTCCAGGAACGAAATTCTTGAGTAAAAATGAAATTTTTCAAAATTCGAGGACAAAAAACGAACTTTTCAAAATTTAGGGACAAAAAACGAAACTCATGCAAAATTTATATACGAAAACAATAGTTCAAATTTTAAAATAAGATACAAATATCCCTCTTGTACCAACATAATTAGCACCAAAGCCAATAACCTCTCTCTCTCTCTCTCTCTCTCTTTTTCTTTTCTTTTTTTCTTTTTTTCTTTTTTTGAACAATAAGTGAGGACGGAGAATAAACCCACATTTTCATTTGAGGAGATTGGATAATATATAACATTGAGCCATAAAGGCTCTTTGGCCACTAACAACATAGACTATAATGACAAAATTATCACAGTTGATCACAAGGAGGATAAGAAAGAAACGGAAGACTCAAAGTTTTACCCTCTTTGACATAGGTCGGATATGTGATGCTCTACTCTTTTTTTATAGGGGAATTCAGAAAAGTTTCAATCTTTTCTTCCATTGAAGACAAGGGTATCTCTCAGTATTTGTTTCATAAGGCAATTATTACATTTTAGTTTTCCATGCATATAGAAATGAAGAATAATTGTAGTAAAAAAAAAAAATGAACTGATAATTCGTCAAACTCATACTCACCTACGAATATTTACATACATAATGCATTGAAAATGTAGCCCACCAATAGGAAAACAATTTACACAAATCTCTTAATAAATACTACGTCAGAATATTTTTTAAATGAAAAAAAAAAAAATGGGAATTTTAATTGTAATGTACCATATTATTCCTGTAGGAAATGAGGAATATATAGTTATTTTCCTGTTACAAGTACATTATATCGAAACATGACTTTAAATCTTCAATTTAACAATGTGCACATTATCACGTAATTTAAAATTATGAATAACATTACACTGGATACACATTAAGATTTGTACTATTTAATTTAAACCATAAAAATAAATAAGAACCTTGTCACCAAGCACCTAGCTTATAATGTAATCAAATTAAATAATTGGCATAAAAAGGAAAATGAATAAGAAAAGTTGTAATTATCAAAGTTGATCTCTAAAAAGTAGAAATGAATATAAAAACCTAGCTGACCTATTGTGGACTTACAAAGAAAATCAAATAAATCACATGTAAAAGGGAGAAATTAAGAAGAAAAGTTTGAAGTATCTACCACAACTGATAACTAGGACAACAAGAAAGCATAAGGTAGCGAATTTAGCCATCTTTATTGTTCAAGGATTATGCAATGCTCTATGCCTCTATGCCACTATAGTGTCTATAAATAAATAGGGAGAAAAAATTAATAAAGAGGAGAAAATAAATGCTCAGTAATTAATATATAAGAGTTTAAAATAAATGTTCAATAAGTAAGTTAGCTGATATGTCAAGCAAATAAATTTTTATTTATGACATGAATTAATAGTTGGTAATTAATAAGGGAGAGAAAATATATATTGAACTTAACAAGCAATGTTATAGACACAACATTTATCACAACAATTTCACAACAATACTGGTTTGGTAGGTTTTTATTAGTTCTCATTTGAATCCAACACTTACTTCACTTTATTGTTTACCATTCAAAGCTGGACACAACACTCACTACAATATTGAGTTGACCGGTTTTTATCGGTTCTCATCTGGAGCCACCACTTACTTAATTTTATTATTTACCATTCACAGCTTGACACCTTAGTATTGTTGTGAAATTGTTGTGAAAGTATTGTGTATGTAGCTTCATTGTTAATGTAACCGATATGGCAAACAAATAAATTTTATTTAAGACATGAATTGTGTTGACATTTTTAAGTTTCATGAGTGTAATTTGTTTCAGTTGAATTAAAGGCTATTTATATATATAATTTGATATTTGAGGTAAAGGTAATTCAAATCTGGATATCTCTTTTGGAAACATCAGAAAGTGCAAGTTGATCTACAAAACTCTTGGTACACTAAACCCATCTTATTTTATTTTATTTTATTATTATTATCGTCTTAACAATAAAATTCTTTTTACTTTGGGGTGGAAATTTCCAAGGCTTTAAAAATATTCAACGTGATTTATTTTATTGGATGAAACTCAAAATGTTTAAATTATTCTTTAATTACTCATTCAAAGTATGTAACCCTTGTAAACAAAAGATTATAATTAATAATAATATATTAAACATTTATACATAAGGATATCATTGGGTAAATTGCTACATTTTTTTATTATTCTATTTGTAATAGATTCAATTCATAGTTCAAATTAAATATTACAAATCTAAAAGTATACAGTTGTCACATCATTTAAAATTTTAATGTGGCAATTTATACATGTTAGATCCATAAAATTAAATCTTAATCATAAAATCGATGCGAGGAAGGGGCGGGGAGGCACCCATGATCCGGCCCCGCTCCATCTTTTTTTTTTTTCTCCCGGTAAATCAATAATTGGGGAAGAGAAGAGGATTTGAATCCTAAATATCTTATTTTGAAACACTATAAAGAGCTAATGAGCCAATTTATCCTTGAATTCGGTACTCATTATTTTACCTTTCACTTTTTTGTGGACCAAAGGAGCCAAAGCATTGTCCCAAGGTTTTGATAACAAAGCATAATTTTTATTTTATTTTTAAATCCTTTACTCGCAAGGTGTTCTTGAGTAATCTTTGAATATGTTCAATACTCCCGTCCCAAAAACACCAAACATATAATTCCATTTCCAAGAATGATTCTAAAGAATTGAGTGAATACTTGGTACGAAGAGTCAAAATCCACTGGCTACATGTCATAAAAATCATTCTTAAACATGGATAAACATCCATAATTAACCATAGAGGTCATTTTATTTTAACACCAACATTTTGAGTACTGTGACATCAACATGGGTAGACACAAAATGACAAAAGCACTCCTTAGGAACCAAAGGTGCAGTGCTCGAGTAAAAAATTCCCACTCCCTTTGAATTGGGTTCTACGTACAATTGTCATCACCCTTGCAATCCCAAACTATGTTGCTTTTGCCCTATAAAAAGACTTATAGTAATATGATATTAGTAATGATATTTTTTTTCAGCAAGATATATACATATGCACAAGGCTTTGGCCTCAAGTTTGAACTAGCTAGCTAGTTGATACAACTAAATTATTTTGATTGAATGATACAAATAAATCATATTGATTTTTTGTAATTTTTTTCTTTTATCAATTCTGGTTCAACATTACGAGATTGAGGTCTTAAATGCAAGATCTTAATTGAGATTCAAAAATGAAGCAAGAACTTCAACAGAAGGACCAAATTTTCCTATTGCAAGTACATAAGAAACTAAGTCAGCCAAAAAATAATACACAAGAATCTAGCCAATGGTTATCTCCCCTAGTGCACACCTTGCTCCACCTTTTCATTAATATAATTTAATTCATATTGGTTTCTACATCAACTTCCTTTATCTATTTGTTGTACTATTTATCAAAATATTAGTAGCACCAAAAAGTAGCCATTTTTTCATCCATACAGTTGGGTGGTCATTATCCAATATTCTTCCCCCAAAAAATTACCATTAAATATTTACATTGCCATAAGGATATTATATGTAAAGTGTCAACAACAAAAGCATAATAACAATTAAAGACACTTAGTAACATAGCATTTTTATTATATAATACTTAGTAACATAACATTATCTTCCTATATATACATATACAATAACACATCATCTACGAACGAAAGGTTTTCAATTAGTTCTTATTCTTTTTATATAACTTACTTAGGTTCGATTACATAAATTAGAATGGAAATGTGACATCAACACTCTTTATTTTTCTTTTTTGCTGAGTATGTGACATCAACACTTGTATGCACAAAAGCATTGCTTGGGAACACCGGGTGTGGTGAACGAGTCACACACTCCTTTTCCATTGTATCGATTTGCACAGTCTTCCCAGCAACGCGTATCTCCCTCGCAGTTCCAAACTATGTGGCAGTCTTTTGCTTCTGCCATGTGCACTACTGTCTCATCTGTTAAGTCACAAATTCGGAATAGCAATTAATCAAACACTGAAGCAACTTATGACTATGGTTATGACCTCTAAAAAAATTGTAATAACAATACAGATAATTTGGTTTTTTTTTTTTCAAGTTTGGATTCTTTCCATTACACTTTATTTTTTTTTTGAAACATTAAGGATGGAGGCTTGCATTGGGCATTTGTAACAGGAATTAATTCAACCTGTTTTGATGTTACATATCCGTGAACGAATATGTGATGCTCTACTCTCTTTTTATAGGGGAATTCAGAAAAGTTTCAATCTTTTCTTCCATCGAAGACAAGGGCGTAATATATCACTAGTTGCAAATCTGTACGATACACGGGAAAATTATTGAAAATAAAATTTAATTTATTTTGATTCATTTTACTTCTTTTGTTGAATATGTTTTTTTTTTTTTTTTGTAGTTCAAAATGTTGTAGGCAAGATCGATAAAGAGACTTTATGAATCGGATTTAGGATAAATCCTACTTTTTGGTTTAAAAAAATAACTAAGAAAGTATTTACCATAGGATAATTAAAATTTAATATAATGTAATTTTTCTTTTGGCATAAGTTGAATATAATCATATTTTTATAAAACACGATTCATGTTTATATTTATCATATGGATCATGTTTCCATCCAAAAATAAAATAAAGGATACTTAAAATAAGAAGAATGATAAATAAATACACGAGCACATGATTATATGATCAAACCTAAATAATTTTCATAACTCATTTCAAACTCACATGGTTTCATTATAACAAATCCATCAATCTTTCTCCATTGCCAAACAACAAAATTAAAAAAATTTAAAAAAAAAATCTCTAAAAATCTTGATGAAAATTGATAATTATGATTATTATTAAAAGATATTTATATTGTGTTTATATATGGAATATATTTTAGTATTAGACATTAATTATGATTGTGTTTTATATATGGAATAATATATTCTTATATTAAAGAAAATATGATGTGTCAAAATTCTAATGGAAAGTTTAATAATAGAATAAAATTTAAATTCAATTAAAAAATATATATTAAAATAATGAGGTGTAAAATTGTAAGATTTCAAAAGCTTATGTGGCGCAAAATAATGAGGTCAACCAAAAGTCAAAAAGTTTCGGTTTTGCATTATAGTAAACACACTACAAGAAAAATCACTTTTAGCGTCAACAAAAACATTTTTTGTGTCAACCTAGTGATGTAATAACTCGTGTTGCTTAAAATCATTGTGTCAACGATGAGTTGACATAAAAAATAACACATTTTTGTGGCAACTAATATCTTTTAGCGTCAACCTTTTGTTGACACCAAATCTTATATAACATCTTTTAGCGTCAACATTATGTTGACACCAAAAACTTATATAACATCTTTTGCGTCAACATTTTGTTGACGCCAAAAACTCATATAATATCTTTTGCGTCAACAAAATGTTGACGTTAAAAACCTATATAACATCTTTTGCATCAACACAAAAAACCTATATTACAACTTTTGCGTCGATATTTTGTTAACGCAAAAATCCTATATAACTCCAATGGGATGTGTTTGCAAACAATGAAAACATGTGTCAGTAATAAGAATATTTCCATTAATCTACATCACAATTGTCAAACAATGCAAAGTAACCACAAAAAAATTCAACTTCTGAACAATAAGCTTCCTTCAACCTCCAAAACATCCTCATTCAAGTTCACCAAAAAAACAATGACAACGAATATTAAACTCTTATTTATCTTCTAGCAAAGAACAAGTTGTTTTTTGTTATTGTATAAGAAACAAAACTCATATAGAAGAATAGACATTGTCATACACAATTAAAAGGTGTGTATAATTAAACACATAGACAAGAACACATGTTTCCAGCATGTAAAAGTTTTATTTTTTGTATCTTCTCCATTTCATTCTAATGGAGAATTCCATGGCTTTGGATGAAGGTGCTGTTCCCAAAATATACCCAAGCAAAATATGTTCACGTGTTAAACCTCAGCAGCCATCTTCTTCCCTTTATTCTCTGTAGGTTTTACAAATATATATATAAGCACCAACATGTGTCAATAAATATTTAAAGTCTTTTTTTTTTTTTTCATGTCAACATACATGCACCAGGTTTTATTTTTTTTATGCCTTAATAGCAACCCATTCCACTATCAAATACTAAGTCATATGTCTAATACAAGATATCAGAATGCTTTTACTATAGTGAAATTTCATGCTATATAATCACATTAATGATTTCAACAAGCTGGTCTACTGCACTTTCACCTGCAAGGAGAGGCTGGCATGAAGAGAAATACTTTATTAGCTAATAAATAGATAAGTGAGTAGAAAAATATGGGAAATCAAACCACAAAAATGACGCTACATACCTCTCCAAGTAAAAATTCAATTAGAACACAGCCAATAGACCACATGTTGATGGCTGTGGTGTACTGAGTTGCACCAAATATAAATTTAGGTGCTCCGTAGTACCTAGAACAGATGTAAGATATATTTGTTTCCCCTGTTACCTGTTCTCAAGAAATTATATATTGAAGTTCCCAGGACGCTCTAACCATATAATTAACCTACTTCATATTTAACTTCACAAGAAATTTAATTTAAAATCTTTAATTAATCTTTTTAACTTCCTGACCTCTCAGTTCCAGTTCTTGGGCTATTATTAATTAATTAAAACATGTGAATTAATGTAGTCTCCTATTGCTCTCTCTTTTTGCATCTACTACTGATACTGTCATACTCATGGTCACCATTCTAGATTTTGAAGATGACAATACAATTGATTATAGTTTTAAAGAAGAAGAAGAAGAAGAAGATCTAGAGTCAGAATCCTCTGAATTCTCAGCCATAGCAGAACCTTTTTATGAGTATCATTACGATGATGAGCTTGGAGACTACATAGCCATATCATCACCATCATCTGCAGAAGCTGAATACCATCTTGACTATGAAGAACCTGATTCCCCACGTCACAACACCACTAAGCGCTCTAGGAATGAAGATGAAGACAACATGCATGACAAGAATAATAATAAGAAGAAAACAGCAAGAGTGTGGAGCCAAGATGATGAGATCACCCTCCTCCAAGCATTGTATGAATATGCTCAGAACAAGCGTGCCGATCCGGTTGCTGCACCTGCAGATATGGTTCGCTTTTATAATTCCTTCAAGAATTCCTTTCATCGTAGTTTAAGGATAGCAGAGCAGCTGGGAAAACTAATCTTCTAATTAAGGATAATAAGACCCATGACCAAAATGTGTATCAACTATCTAATAACATATGGGGATTAATGGATTTGAATTCCAAATGCGTGGTTAATAACAAGTTGAAGATGAAGTCAACATTGAGTTTCGAAGGTCATGGAATGGATGCCTTTGTGAAAAAGTGTGGACTTAGCTTGCGTATGTTTGAAGGAGACACTAAGAAGAAGGCCATTTTGGAGGAAAAATGGAATAAATTCAAATTTTCTCAATTGGATGCTTCGCATAGGCAGGCTGCATTCAAATGGAAGCTCATGCAATTTGCCTTGGAATCATTCCAGTGGTCAAGAGATGAGACCAGGGAACGATAACACTTTGTGGCCTTTCAGTTTTCTTCTTTTGTTGTTTAATTTTCTTTGCATTTTCAGAAGAATCGCAATATATTTTTGTTGCCTATCTGATATTCATTGTTCACTGCTGATGTTTTCCTTTCACAAAACTTTTAGCATCTGATTTGTTTTCAAGTTATGGCTTCTATGAGTATGGATTAAAGATAATTATTTGTAGTCAATAATATCTATAAGTTGTAAAGATATGTTATTATTTAGTTTCGAACTGATTTATGACTTTCTTCTCCAACCTCTAGTGTGGATGAAATAGACAATCTAATTTCTGATTTATCAATTTGGACTAGGGGCAGAAAATGGAAAGGTAAAGCTGTTTGTTATGGTGTCATGCTTTATCAATTTTTTGTCCCTTTACATGATGTTATCAATTGGGGCTCATATTACAGTAAAATTATCAAATAGCTTTTATAGCCAAAGCTTTTGTGTTGGTTTACCACTGCTATGTTGTAAATCATCATTTTAGTTATAGAATTTTGACTTTAATACTTTCACAACCAATATTGATGAACATGTTTAATACAATCTATTAATCTTGATCCATCTTGCCAATATCAACCGGCATTCCATCTTGATGATGGCTGGTAGGTCTGAAATTGAATCCTATTTTTCATTCTTTTTGTGTATTATATTATCTTATCATGTTGGTTGATTGTTGAGTTGGTAATGGTTGACAATAGTGCATTACAACATTACTTATTGTAGGTTTGGTGTTTTGCATATATACAACTTTCAAGTTACACATATTCATTGCCCTCCCCCCTGGGTTGGTTGTAAGTGATCTTGAATACGTTTTGTACTTTTAATGTCCAAAGCATCAACAACTTGCATCTATTAACTCTGCACGTATTTCCTCTTGATTTGGAGGGGTTAGAAAAGATTCCAACACTTCATCAGCTTTGTTACATCTTTTTTTGTCAATAGCTCTTCATTTCATGACAGTGGCAAAAGTGGGTTCATAATTAACCAAGAAAAAAAATGAAATGCTTAGCTCTAGTAGAGAAATTATGACACTCAAATGCAATGGTTTAAGGAAGCACTAGAACAAGGCAAAATTGTTTGGGCTATATGTACTAATCAGTTTTTGGTAGAGACAAAATCAACATACTATTTTGCTAACCAAGACTGTATGGTGCATTAATTTTGTAGCAAACCCAAAGTAATCAATTCCAAAAACTGATTAGTACATACAGCCCAAACAATTTTGCCTTGTTCTAGTGCTTCCTTAAACCATTGCATTTGAGTGTAATAATTTCTCTACTAGAGCTAAGCATTTCATTTTTTTTCTTGGTTAATTATGAACCCACTTTTGCCACTGTCATGAAATGAAGAGCTATTGACAAAAAAAGATGTAACAAAGCTGATGAAGTGTTGGAATCTTTTCTAACCCCTCCAAATCAAGAGGAAATACGTGCAGAGTTAATAGATGCAAGTTGTTGATGCTTTGGACATTAAAAGTACAAAACGTATTCAAGATCACTTACAACCAACCCAGGGGGGAGGGCAATGAATATGTGTAACTTGAAAGTTGTATATATGCAAAACACCAAACCTACAATAAGTAATGTTGTAATGAACTATTGTCAACCATTACCAACTCAACAATCAACCAACATGATAAGATAATATAATACACAAAAAGAATAAAAAATAGGATTCAATTTCAGACCTACCAGCCATCATCAAGATGGAATACCGGTTGATATTGGCAAGATGGATCAAGATCAATAGATTGTATTAAACATGTTCATCAATATTGGTTGTGAAAGTATTAAAGTCAAAATTCTATAACTAAAATGATGATTTACAACATAGCAGTGGTAAACCAACACAAAACCTTTGGTTATAAAATCTATTTGATAATTTTACTGTAATATGAGCCCTAACTGATAACATTATGCAAAGGGACAAAAAATTGATAAAGTATAACACCATAACAAACAGCTCTACCTTTCTATTTTCTGCCCCCAGTCCAAATTGATAAATCAGAAATTAGTTTGTCTATCTGATCCACACTAGAGGTTGGAGAAGAAAGTCATAAATCAGTTCGGAACTAAATAATAACATATCTTTACAACTGATAGATATTATTGACTACAAATAATTACTTTTAATCCATACTCATAGAAGCCATAACTTGAAAAGAAATCAAATGCTAAAAGTTTTGTGAAAACATCAGAAGTGAACAATGAATATCAGATAGGCAACAAAAATACATTGCGATTCTTCTGAAAATGCAAAGAAAATTAAACAACAAAAGAAGAAAACTGAAAGGCCACAAAGTGTTATTGTTCCCTGGTCTCATCTCTTGACCACTAGAATGATTCCAAGGCAAATTGCATGAGCTTCCGTTTGAATGCAGCCTACCTACGCGAAGCATCCAATTGAGAAAGTTTGAATTTATTCCATTTTTCCTCCAAAATGGCCTTCTTCTTAGTGTCTCCTTCAAACATACGCAAGCTGAATCCACACTTTTTCACAAAGGCGTCCATCCCATGACCTTCAAAACTCAACGTCGACTTCATCTTCAACTTGTTATTAACCACGCATTTGGAATTCAAATCCATTAATTAGAAGATTAGTTTTCCCAGTTGCTATGTTATCCTTAAACTACGGTGAAAGGAATTCTTGAAGGAATTATAAAAGCGATCCATATCTGCAGGTGCAGCAACCGGATTGGCACGCTTGTTCTGAGCATATTCATACGATGCCTGGAGGAGGGTGATCTCGTCATCTTGGCTCCACACTCTTGCTGTTTTCTTCTTATTATTATTCTTGTCGTGCATGTTGTCTTCATCTTCATTCCTAGAGCGCTTAGTAGTGTTGTGACGTGGGGAATCAGGATCTTCATAGTCAGGATGGTATTCATCAGCTTCGGCAGATGATGGTGATGATATGGCTATGTAGTCTCCAAGCTCATCATCGTAATGATATTCATAAAAAGGTTCTGCATCTGCTGAGAATTCAAAGGATTCTGACTCTAGATCTTCTTCTTCTTCTTCTTCTTCTTCTTTAAAACTATAATCAGTTGTATGGTCATCTTCAAAATCTAGAATGGTGACCATGAGTATAACAGTATCAGTAGTAGATGCAAAAAGAGAGAGCAATAGGAGACCACATAAATTCACATGTTTTAATTAATTAATAATAGCCCAAGAACTAGAACTGAGAGGTCAAGAAGTTGAAAAGATTAATTAAGGATTTTAAATTAAATTTCTTGTGAAGTTAAATATGAAGCAGGTTAATTATATGGTTAGAGCGCCTTGGGAACTTCAATATATAATTTCTTGAGAACAGGTAACAGGGGAAACAAATATATCTTACATCTGTTCTAGGTACTACGGAGCACCTGAACTTATATTTGGTGCAACTCAGTACACCACAGCCATCAACATGTGGTCTACTGGCTGTGTTCTAGCTGAATTTTTGCTTGGAGAGGTATGTAGCGTCATTTTTTTGGTTTGATTTCCCATATTTTTCTACTCACTTATCTATTTATCAGCTAATAAAGTATTTCTCTTCATGCCAGCCTCTCTTTGCAGGTGAAAGTGCAGTAGACCAGCTTGTTGAAATCATTAAGGTGATTATATAGCATGAAATTTCACTATAGTAAAAGCATTCTGATATCTTGTATTAGACATATGACTTGGTATTTGATAGTGGAATGGGTTGCTATTAAGGCATTCTGAAAAAATAAAAAATAAAACCTGGTGCACGTATGTTGACATGAAAAAAAAAAAAAAGACTTTAAATATTTATTGACACATGTTGGTGCTTATATATATATTTGTAAAACCTGCAGAGAATAAAGGGAAGAAGATGGCTGTTGAGGTTTAACACGTGAACATGTTTTGCTTGGGTATGTTTTGGGAACAGCACCTTCATCCAAAGCCATGGAATTCTCCATTAGAATGAAATGGAGAAGATACAAAAAATAAAACTTTACATGCTGGAAACATATGTTCTTGTCTATGTGTTTAATTATACACACCTTTTAATTGAGTATGACAATGTCTATTCTTCTATATGAGTTTTGTTTCTTATACAATAACAAGAAACAACTTGTTCTTTGCTGGAAGATAAATAAGAGTTTAATATTCGTTGTCATTGCTTTTTTGGTGAACTTGAATGAGGATGTTTTGGAGGTTGAAGGAAAGCTTATTGTTCAGAAGTTGAATTTTTTTGTGGTTACTTTGCATTGTTTGACAATTGTGAAGTAGATTAATGGAAATATTCTTATTACTGGACACATGTTTTCATTGTTTGCAGACACATCCCATTGGAGTTATATAGGTTTTTTGCGTTAACAAAATGTTGACGCAAAAGTTGTAATATAGGTTTTCTGCGTCAACATTTTGTTGACGCAAAAGATGTTATATAGGTTTTTAACGTCAACATTTTGTTGACGCAAAAGATACTATCTGAGTTTTTGGCGTCAACACAAAAGATATTATATGAGCTTTTGGCGTCAACAAAATGTTGATGCAAAAGATGTTATATAAGTTTTTGGTGTTAACATAATGTTGACGCTAAAAGATGTTATATAAGATTTGGTGTCAACAAAAGGTTGACGGTAAAAGATATTAGTTGCCGCAAAAAGGTGTTATTTTTACGTCAACTCATCGTTGACGTAATGATTTTAAGCGACACGAGTTATTGCATCACTATGCGTCAACCAAAAAGGTTGACGCAAAAAATATTTTTTGCAACAACTTTTTATCTTTAGCGTCAACAAAGGTTGACGCTAAAAGTGATTTTTCTTATAGTGAGCACTGCTTAGGAACCAAAGGTGCAGTGCTCGAGTCTCAAATTCCCACTACCTTTGAATTGGGTTTTAGTCCTCCTGACATCTATCATCACCCTTGTAATCCCAAACTGCGTTGCTTTTGCCCTCTAAAAAGACTTATAATAATATCATATTACTAAGGATTTTTTTTCTCAGCAAGATATATACATATGCACAAGGCTTTTGGCCTCAAGTTTAAAGTCTAAACTTGCTAGTTGATACAACTAAATTATTTTGATTGAATGATACAAATAAATCATTTTGATTATTTGTAATTTTTTCTTGTATCAATTCTGGCTTAACTCCACAAGATTGAGATCTTAAATGCAAGATCTTAATTGAGATTCAAAATGAAACAATAACTTTAACAGAAGGACCAAATTTTCCTATTGCAAGTACATAAGAACATAAATCAGCCAAAAAGTAGTACACAAGAATCTAGCCTATGGTTATCTCCCTTAGTGCACACCTTGCTCCATCTTTTCATTAATAAAATTTAATTCATCTGGTTTTCAACATCAACTTCCTTAATCTATTTGTTGTACTATTTATCAAAAAAATAAATAAAAAAATAGTAGCTAGGACCAAAAATGAGCCATTTTGTCTTCCATATATTTGGGTGGTCCTTATCTAATATTCTTCCAAAACAAAATCACCATTAAATATTTACATTGCCATAAGGCTATATATTATGTTAACTGTCAACAACAAAAGCATAATACTAACATAAAATTATCTTCCTTTACATGGATAATAACACATCATCTACGTTTTAGCAACAAAATAAATAACACATCATCTACGAAAGATTTTCATTTATTTCTTCTTCTTCTTTTTTTTTGGATAATTCAGAACCTTTTATAGATGACCAACTGTCAAGAAAGAAACAAACAAGCCAAAAGGCCAACAACCCTCACTGCAGAAGAACACTGCAGAACTCTAACACAACAGACAAAACCAGCAACAAGCTGGGCAATTCACAAAAAACCAAATCTATCCCAAATACAAACCCAAAGCTAAACAACATCTCTTCTTAATACCCCAGCAACACTAATACCCCAGTTACAACAGAGAATTCTATTTAAAATGGTATCTCTGAAACCATTCTTGCTATGAAGCCGATTCTTCACATCTCTCTTGATAATATTGAGGAGTTGATCTTCAGATTTAATTTGTCCAGCATGAATAATAGCATTTCTTTGTGACCATATAGAATACCCAGTGGCCCACCAAGCCACCTTACACACAATAGCCCTCATTTCTGTTCCTTTCAAGTGCACAACACCCCACTCCAATAAATCCTCCCAACAGAAACAAGGATCAGAGACAAGGCAAAGAGCCATAATTTTCCTCCACAATCTCTTAGAAAATGAGCATTCAAAGAAAATATGGTTTCTAGTTTCAAGAGAATTTCTATAGAAAACACAATTACCATCAACAATAAATCCCCATTTTAGCATCCTCTCCTTCGTGGGAAGCTTATTGTGCATAGCTAACCACCCAATAAAAGAATGACGGGGAATATTAAGAGAGAACCATACAAGCTTCCACCAACTTACCTCATTCCCTTGTCTTCTTTTTTAAAGATACTTCTAGGGTTGATTACATAAATTAGAATGGAAATGTGACATCAACATTCTTTATTTTTCTTTTTTGCTAAGTATGTGACATCAACATTTGTATGCACAAAAGCATTGCTTGGAAACACCGGGTGCGGTGTACAAGTCACACAAACCTTTTCCATTGTATCGATTTTTACAGTCTTCCCAGCAACGGTTATCTCCCTTGCAGTTCCAAACTGTGTGGCAGTCTTTTGCTTCTGCCATGTGCACTATTGTCTCATCTGTTAAGTCACAAATTCCGAATAGCAATTAATCAATCACTGAAGCAACTTATGACTATGGTTGAAGCAATGACCTCTAAAAAAACTATGGTTAACCTCTAAAAAAACAATACAATAGAGATAATTAGGGTTTTTGTTTTCAAGTTTGGATTCTTTCCATTACACTTTTTTTTTCTTTTTCTTTTTTCTTTTTTTGTGTTAGTATATCACAATTAATTAGTTGATATAGTTGATAATAAAACCCAAGTCAAAATAAATAAAATTTTATCCGATTCTTCAATATATCATGTAGAACAATTTGTTAGACGCGTATTTTAATTAAAAATGAGTCTCAAGGCTGCATGCTTAAATAATTGTGTGATTTGGCTTTAATCTTTGTATAGCTAGGTCTAATGCAAAGTAGGATAAGATTTGGTAGATCTTGATTTTTCTTTTAGAACTATCATAGTAGAAATGAAAAGAAATGGGTGGTTCACTAACATTTTAAGTGACAAGAAGTTAAACCAGAAGTAATTAAATCAAGGCGTTATTTCTGTTGGATGTTTCCAACGGAAATATTCATAATTCAAATCTCTCTTCCATTGAATTATCAACCGAAAAAGCAATTGGATTCTGTATTTTACATCCACCAATAATTTTCCTTGGTTTCATTACACTACTAGCTAGCTTTTATTGGTGTTACAATTTAGAGAGAAAGAGATCTTAAATACAAGAACTCCACCTATTTAAGGAACATATATTCATGCTGTAAGTACAAAAGAAGCAAATCAAGCAGGATGCAGCTTATGTTGGATATACAAAGTACATCATATAGAGTAAAATGGAGAAACGAATAAAGTTTGAAATATTTACCGGAGATGATCACGAGGATGACAAGCAGGAAACACAAGGTAGAGAGTTTTGCCATGTTTGAATTGATTATGTGGTACTCCGTACTCTATGCTCTAATTTATAGGGCATTGGGGAATCTTATACCATATCTTTTTTTCCACCAAGGAAGAGAATGTATTTGTCATGGAATGTTGTACAAATTCACACTGAATTATAAATTTGTTCCAAGGGACCCATAGCTAGAATATATTGATATGAGGAACTTTAGTATTAGTAGCATATCTTAATAGCCTATTTAGACAACTTGTCAAGTGACAAGACGACAAACGTTATAAACTATATAACCCAACAATATATGTGTTAAATTATGACAATAGAGTAGGGGGATAATTTGAAACTTGATTTTTCTATTAAAGGAAAGCAGACAATATTACTGAGTAACAAGGTTTTTGACTATTAAATAAAAATTAACCATCACTCATATGATTATAGAAATAATATTATTTTTATAAACATTTCATTTTCAAAAATTTAACTCAGTCATCTCACATTTCTTTATTTGTATTTGATTATTCAAAATCAATGGCAAAATAGAGTTTATAGAAGGCTTGTAAGCTGTCAACACCTAAATAAATAAATAAAAAATAGCGAATAATAACATAATATGAATTATAATGAAATCTATAATCTCAAATGACGTTTCGTAAAAGACATATTGTTAATAATTAATTTTAAAAGATAACACAAGAGAAAATATATATATATATATATATATATATATAAAATTAAAACATGTTTGGATTCAAATTGGCAATACCCATGGACATTGTAATTTTAAAAAGGGGCTCGTAAAATACTAACATTTTGGCATGTAAGAAGAAAAGACAAGTTATAAGCTGCTCAATGAAGTGAAACCATGAAAATCTCTTTGGAGTGAAAAATCATCTTGTACCCAAGTGAAACAATAATTGAACCTAAAAATCGCATGTTTTCAAGCGAGGCTATCAGATTTTTTTAGATTAACACCAAGTGACAATACAAAAGGACATAACTCTTGTATTGGTAGATTTGTTTTTTAAAATGGATGACTTATTGAGCAAGAATGCGCTACTTAAAAATAAAATAAAAGCACATCTTGAAATTCCTTTGTTTTCAAAACTTTAATTGTCTTGTTCTTCTTCTAGTTCTTGGCTTTGCACCCTCATGGTGTACCTTTAACCAAGAACTCATGTTTATTGAAACCATAGAGTTTTTTGCCTTGCATCAGTGTGTGCACTGGAATCCCGATGTTCTGTCATGGAACAAACATGTCGTTAGGGATGGGGTTCATATAGAAGAAGTCCAAAGATTTTGGAGTTGTTGTGCTCAAGTTAATTCTGTAAATTCTTTCTTTTCTAGTGAATTACAATTGTGGGGTACATTACCCTCAAAACAGTATCTCATGGAAGAAGTTCTTCTTTGGTTTTCTACCTTGTTATTAAATCTTTGCGCTATTGTTTTTTTTTTTTTTTTTTTTTTTTTTTTTTTTTTATTGCTTTATTATTACTGTGAGATTTGATATTTTTGGTTAGATTGGTTACTTGTGCTTAAATTCAAGAAATAAACTTGTATTTCAGCCATTTAAATTGTGTTGGGTTCAAAATAGAATTTTTGAAAAAAAAATTATTTTTTTTATTGCTAGGTAAGTAAGGAGAATGAGAGAAGTAGTTGATTATTGTCTTATAGGTGTAAGCTCCATGCCCACCCCAAAACATAATTAATTTAAACGAGAATTGTAATATATAAAAAATAAATAAAATAAAAATAAGTTGTGTCTCTAGTATTACTTATATTTTTTTCATAAGGCAATTACATTTTAGTTTTCCATATATATATATATATATATGGAAATGAATAGCAATTGTAGTCAATAAATGAACTGATATATTCATCATCATACAACCTACTGGTCTTATATTATTATAAATAAAACTAGTCGCAAACCTGTGCGATGCACAGGAAAATTATTGAAAATAAAATCTAAATTAATTTTGATTCCTTTTACTTTTTTTTTTTTTTTTTTTTTTTTAGTTCAAAATGTTGTAGGCAAGATTCGATAAAGAGACTTTACGAATCGGATTTAGGATAAATCTTACTTTTTGGTTTAAAAAAATAACTAAAAAAGTATTTACCATAGGATAATTAAAATTTATATTTACCATATGATCATGTTTCCATCCAAAAATAAAATAAAGGATACTTAAAATAAGAAAAAAGACAAATAAATACATAGACACATGATTATATGATCAAACCTAAATAATTTTCATAACTCATTTCAAGCTCACATGGTTTCATTATAACAAATCCATCCATCTTTCTCCATTGCCAGCAACAAAATTAAATGAAATACATAAGAAAAAAAAAAAACTCTAAAAATCTTGATGAAAATTGATAATTATGATTATTATTAAAAGATATTTATATTGTGTTTATATATGGAATATATTTTAGTATTAGACATTAATTATGATTGTGTTTTATATATGGAATAATATATTCTTATATTAAAGAAAATATGATGTGTCAAAATTCTAATGGAAGGTTTAATAATAGAATAAAATTTAAATTCAATTAGAAAATATATATTAAAACAATGAGATGTAAAATTGTGAGATTTCAAAAGCTTATGTGGCGCAACATGATGAGGTCAACCAAAAATCAAAAAGCTTCGGTTTTACATTATAGTATAGATTATGTGTTGAAAATGTAGCCCACCAATAGGAAAACAGTTTACCCAAATCTCTTAATAAATACTACGTGAGGAATTTATTTTATGAAAAAAAAATGGAAATTTCTATTGTAATTATACATACCGTATGATTCATGTAGAAAATGAGGAATATATAGTTATTTTCATATTACAAGTACATCAAAATGAAAAAAGAACATTTTAAATCTTTAATCTAAGAGTGTACACATTATCACGTACACAATTTAAAATTATGAATAATATTACACTAAATACACATGTAGATTTATGCTATTTAATCTTAACCATGAAAATAAATAAGAACCTTATCACCAAGCACCTAGCTTATAATGTAATCAAATCAAATAATTGGCAAAAAAAGGAAAATGAATAAAAAAATTAAGTTGGAAATAATAATTACCAAAGTTGATCTCTAAAAAGGAGAAATGAATATAAAACCCTTGCTGACCGATTATGGATTTACAAAGAAAATCATATAAATCACATGTAAAAGGAATAAATTAAGAAGAAAAAGTTTGAAGTATTTACCACAACTGAAAAATAGGAGGACAGCAAGAAAGCATAAGGTAGCGAATTTTGCCATCTTTATTGTTCAAGGATTATGCAATGCTCTATATATGCCTCTATAGAGTCTATAAATAAATAAGGGAGCAAAAATTAATAAAGAGGAGAAAATAAATTCTCAGTAATTAATAAGAGATTAAAATAAATATTCAATAAGTAAATTAGCTGATATGGCAAGCAAATAAATTTTTATTTATGACATAAAGTGATAGTTGGTAATTAATAAAGGAGAGAAAATATATATTGAACTTAACAAGCAATGCTCAGTAATTAAAAAAAGGGAAAAAAATTAATAAATGTTCAATAAGTAAGTTAGATGATATGGCAAGCAAATAAATTTTTAATTATGAGATGAATAGTTTGTAATTAATAAGGGAGAGAAACTATATATTGAACTTAACGAGCAATGTGACAGACATCCATTTTACAACAATACTGATTTGGTAGGTTTTTATTAATTCTTATTTGGACCCAACACTTACTTCACTTTATTGTTTACCATTCACAGCACAACACTTTCACCACAATACTAAGTTGACATATTTTTATCAGCTCTCATCTGGACCCACCACTTACTTCACTTTATTATTTATCATTCACAGCTTGACACCTCAACATTGTTATAAAATTGTTGTGAAAGCTTGACACCTCAACATTGTTATATTGTTTAAAAGTATTGTATTTGTACCTTCATTGTTAACGTAACCGATAAGGCAAAGCAAATAAATTTTTATTTATGACATGATTTGTGTTGATGTTTTTAAGTTACACGCGTGTAATTTGTTTCAGTTGAGCTAGAAGGCTCTTTATATATATATAATTGAATATTTGACATAAAGGGGATTCAAACCTGGATATCTCCTTTGGAAACATCATGAAGTGCAAGTTGATGTACAAGGCTCTTGGCACGCCAAGTGTAACTTGAACCTATATTTTTCTTATTATTATTCTCGTCTTAACCCATGTGTAATCCTCTTCTAGCAACCCAAGTGTAATCCCCTTCAAGCAACCCAAGTGTGTTGTCTCCCAAGGTATTCACATCTCTCTCTCTATTTCTTTTAGCATAGTTTTTCTGATGATTGCAATATATCACAATATTCTGATGGATAATATTTCATTACTACTATACGTGATATTTCTTATTTATATCTTCCAGTAGTAAAATATACCTTATTGAATTTCTCCCCTTTGAGAACTCTTAACGTGGGATCCTTATGGACTATATTTTAATTAGGATAATCATATCTTTTGAAGGTATATTGAACTTCAACTTTGAAATTATAATTTCCATCAATCATTTTTTGGGACCCCGAATATATCTTAGATCATATCAAGATGAATATTTTGAACTTCTTACAAATTACACTTATATTGTCCACTCAACACATTGCAATTTATCTTTTCTGAAGATTAAAGAATAACAGTTAGGTCACTGGATTACAATTACAACTTGTTATTACCTATCGCTATATGTAACCCTTCACCATAATTTATATTTCACATAAGCCACTTAGGACTATTATATATTTTCACTGTTATATCCTTCCTTATGTAACCCTTTAATTTCTTGAATTTCATAAAAATCCCTTGGACTCCAAAAAATAATTTTCGAAAATTCTTTATAAATATATATAGATATTATATATATATGAAAACACTTTGAAAAATGTCATCGGCCGGTTTTGTTTTGAGTCCAATACCATTATGAAAATCAACTGAATATACTATCTCATTTAGAGACTGGTAAATCCATTGTTAAACATTAACATATTTTACTCATTATACATATAACCCAACATGTCCGTATATAGCCTTTAAATGAGCATCACCGGTTGACATTGTCAAAGTATGTGCATAATAAATAAATATACGTAAACCTCTCATGTTTGAGGAAAATAGGAAAATTGTGATAGAACAACCTTTTAATCAACAGTGATCAACCCAAAAGGTGTTCTTAACCAGATCCAGTTCAGTGTATGTACTTGTTACATTACACCCACTTGTCTGCCTAAAGTCACTACATTAATAATGGAGTAAATCATCCTATCATATAGAAGCACAACAAGTGTAGGCTCTAGTGTTGATATTCTATTAACATCCACAACCTAGAACAATTTGAAGTTTATGAAAAATCATTACTCCCTGCATTTGGTTCCTTAACTATTAGCATGATTTTTCTATAAAGTTGACATCACATGCCACATTTAAATAATAAATATACCTTTAATAATCATTTATGTGAAAGAACAAATTTATTATAAAATAAAATTCATAGAATTGGTTTTTGAGAGCATATAATTCTAACAGTTTGTTCCTCTCTTTATTTGTTGTCTTTTTCATTTCCTTTTTTTGGCGTTGGGTTTGTAATGTTGAAAAGTTAACATGTTTGAATTAATGAAATCAGAGTCTAAAAAGACTATAGAGATATCAACTTGAACGTGAGTATTGCTTTTTAATCAAACATTCTTTTTCTTTCTCATTATTATTATCCTTCTTTTTTTTTGGATAGTACTAGTACCATAGAGTTGCTGAAGGTCATATATTATGTTTTGTTTTAACTGAAAATGAAAATTCTATCATTCAAAATTCACACATACGGTTATACCTGTTAAAAATAAAATAAAAAATAAAAAATTTACATATGGCCTTTAATTTCCATCATGTCCCAAACTTTTAAAAATGGTTTGACACTTCGTAAAATTTCTCTTTCAATTTTTTTTTTTTTGAAAATTGTCAATACTTGGAGAAGCTTTGAGATCTTTTATGTACACTTTCTACATGCTATTATTTGTGCTTCGAAATTTGTTTAAGGAAAATTCAGAGTCATCAAGCTTAAAATTAAAGTCAAGAAAAAAGAAGGAGACATTATGGCAATTATTCATTTATAATTATCGTATCTTCTCTCACTTCCTTACTAGTTTTTTGGTTTCATGCACTTAAGTTAATTTTTTGTAAAGCTAAATGAAATACATTTTAAAGACTTACTATTCCATTCTTGTGGATGCATAACTCAACATTTTTGTCTTTTTTTTGTTGAGTACTTTTCACAAACACAAATAACATTAGCAAAGCTGGGTGATATTATATCTATACAAACTATTTCAAAGCAACGATTTTATTTTATTTTTTATTTTTATTTTTTGGAATTTAACATTCCTGGCATAAAGAGAAGCTAAAATATTGCAAGAGAAATTGTGGAAGATTAATTTTTCAACACAAATGAAACAAAAAAATATAATAATAATAATAATGCTATGGAAGGGGAATGAACCAGTATTACAACGTGCAAAACTTTCATTTAATGAAGAAAACTCTTTCATTTGTGAAACCAAAGAAATTAGGAGTTAAAGCATCCAAGAAGTTGGAAAATAAAGTGAAATAATTAGATGACACGACAGTTATGTGAACTACACTAAAGACCAAACCCCATATCACCAGCATTTACAGTTAATTAGATGAGATGCACTGAAGGCCAAAGACCAAACCCCAAATCTCTTAAACTAATAAAAATATATAATTCATTAAAAAAAAATTGCTTAGGTGGAAGGTTAAATGAATCAATTCAAAGAAGAGTGACACATGATACTTTTTTTTTTTTTAATTAATAGATGAGGTGGAATGGCTACATGAGTGAGCCACTAGGCAAAACCATAACCCCCTTTTTTTTTAAAAAAAAAAAAAAACATTTAAGTCTAAGTTTGATTGTTAAGTCTAAGACGAATTCAAAAATAAAAACATATAATTAAATTGTAGTTAAAAATTTATTCTTAAAAAAAAAATCCATAACCCACCTTTTTTTTACATGACACCCATAAACACATTTATGAAGTTAAGAACTGAACAAATAAGAACTTCAAAAACTTTGCATATTGATCAACACAAAGAATTGAAAAAAAAATAAGAAAGAGTCAAACAAAAAACAAGATATTGCATCAACCACATGCAAACCAGTGTACTACACATATGGAAGAATCATTCCTAAGAAGCACAACAAAATTACATGAGTATTACTACTTTCTTCATATATGTTTCATAAAACTGTTATAAAAGGCAGGCCGAAAACTAGTTGCATCTTATTACTGTCGTGGCACTTCACTCTCATCTCAGCGAGGAAATCAGGAGCTATAGTAGAGTTTGGCTGCCTTGTCCCCTTGAAGTCAAAGGGGCGTTTCTGTATGAATTCACAACATTCATTAAGAACAACAAATTAGAACCAAGACCAACAATAATAATATATACAATTAAATAGCAAGAAATCACAACACAAAATAAATTGGAATAAATTGATACCCACAAAAAATCAGAACATTCAATTTCCTATCTTGGTTAATCTTTTAATACAAAACTTAATAGAATTTAATTAGTTGACATAAAACTAAATTGCATAGAAACCAAAGAATTCAAAGAGCAATAAAATTTTCTTAATTCAGAAGCCTGCCATACCTTAACATAAATTGTGGCATGTACAATCCTAGAAAAAGTGGTCTATATGGCAGTGGTAATGCATGGTAAGGCCAAAACTTGCAACCAAAAAGTGTGCTTAATTCTAAAGGAGGAATTTAATTAGTTGACAAAAAACTATATTGCATAGAAACCAAAGAAAAACCAATTCTACAAAAATAAAATTTATACACAAACAATTTTCTGCTAGAGTTGAAAATAGAAAAATCCACTATTAAATTGGTAACATTAAAACAATCAGCATGCAGGACAACAATACACCATCATGCTGTCAACTTCTAGATGATCTCTTGCATTATATAGCATGGAAACGATACACAATCATGCTGTCAATTCTATCTGCCCCTTCTATGTCCAACCTAAAAATAAATCCCTCTAAACAACCAAGAGAAACTCAATGTAAGAAGAAAAATCACAACAAGTGTCTTAATTCTAATATCTACTCACAATTTTTTGCCAAACACTCAAAACACAACATATTAGGATACATTAGAGGAAGACAGTGTGGACTGTGACACAATCACACAATTCAATTACATTTCTTTGCATTTATTACTACACAACATGGCCCAGAATAAGGTAACAAAATTCTGTAATATATGATAGAATATTAGACTATTTAACTATTTACATTGTTAGGTCCCTATCCTCCAACTGATTTATGAAGGACATGACCATAGCCTACGTGAGAATGAGAGACTAGCAATGACAAGTGAGACACCAAGGAAAACCATGGCTTGAGAAGTAAATGAACTAAGCGTAGGCCATGAAATTAAAGCATGCAATGTGAGTTGAAAACATAGAATGCCTATGCTGCCTAAGACCAGAAACATCAAATAATCAATGACAGCCATGACTAGATAGTTTCAAGCCTCACAAATTCAAATTTATCAAAAAGCAATGAGTGAGGCATTTTGACAAATACTGGTGTGCACATTAGAAATTGGTCATGACAAGGGCAGTGGGGGGAACCTGATTTTTCGCAAAACTTTTACTCACAATTCATCAGTCTCAAGCCTTACAATTGAAAAATCCAAATTTAGCACAGGACGAAAACCCCAACCTAAATAATATCACCGTATGCAAGAATACTTGAAAATAAACCCAATTTTCAATCCCAGATGAAATGCCACATATGCAGAAAATTTCAAAAAAATTCCATCCTCAGTGACAAAGCCTTTATAGCAGTTATTGCAAGTGATAGTGGTGGTTCCCTTGATAAAGCGTGGACTAAACAGGCTGTCACCCTGGACCCTGCTATGGCTGAGGCAGCAGCTATTAACTAGGCTCTTGAACTAGCTTCGGCTGAAGGTTTTATCAACATTTTAGTTGAAAGTGATGCAAAAATATGCGTTGATGCTCTCTTAGGTCCCTTAGACAAGTGTCCCTAGAAGATCCGTACTGTTACTGAACATTCTCTAGAATTAGCTTGTTTATTTCCTTCTTGTAATTTTAGTTGGGGTAGACGAGATGCAAACCAAATGGCACATGCTTTAGCCAAGGTTGCACCTTCATGTTGTCTGCCTTTTAGTTGTTTGTTTCACTCTCTTCCTCCCTCGGTCAAAGAGGCTTGGAGTAGAGATTTGCTTGCTTTGTAATTTTGTTTTTTAGTTGTTTTAATGAAATTCACATTTAGCAAAAAAAAAGGGTGTTCACTAAGCAGAATGGAATAATACAAGAATTATGACAAGCTAAGTGTGAGAAAGTTTGAAAAGAGAGGAACATTGGCTGGCTAGGCTTGAGAGCAAAAGTCTAGTGCAGAAACATCGAACATCCACCAAATTTCAAATAATAGTGCTAAGCTAAATACACATTCTGCCTTGCACATCCAAGCACCTAAAACTCAATTTAAGTACTAAATTCTCACTTGCAACTAGTCCAACGTTACTTACCCTGCCCCCACCAAAAAAAAAAAAAGTCCAACTTTATTCAGACCCAAGACATCTCTTATTTATTCATCAAAAAAAAAAAAGACATCAATTATTTAGTTAGACTTTCTAGCATGTTTGAGTATGCACACCCCACCTTACCACATGACCAAGACTTGAAAAACTGACATTAGTTCATTTCCCAACAATGCCATCAACTAAGCTGACTTCCCACTAAGCTCAATGATTTCAAACTCTTTATCTCACACAACCTGTCCCTAAGAAAGCTAAGATCCTAAAAGACATGGTTACAAGTAATATGACAGCTACATGACCATGATAAAAAAATTTATTATGTCCACCAAAAATTTCTCAAAATAGCTACATTTACCACTGCCAGTGAACACAATGTCTTCGAGCAAAAAAAACATAATGCATATTGTATGCAGAGAAATTTGAGAATTGAACATCCATAATGCATACTGTATCAATACTTTTATTATTTTCTCATACCAGCAATGTCAAGATGCTCATCTATAGTGTAAATGAACTTATTATGTCCTGTTAAGCATAGAAAAAGAGAAAGATAGAGAATTAATGAAAGGTATATTCTCATTCTGAACTAAATACACCTTTTTGCTAAGCATTAAGCAACAAGTAACAACAATTTGGAAAAGTGGAGGGGACACCAACAGCAGTTACCATTCTCAGCCGTGACTAGGAATGAAAAACAGAAAAAATAAAAATAAAAACAAACGCAAAAGCAACAGAGCGTAATTCCGTAGCTTGAGCTCTGCCAAGGTTGTTACTTGTTGTGTTACTTGTTGCCAATTCCCATTGTTTGAAGAGCATGATATATACAAGCTCTTCAAGCTTCATTCTTTTCCATCTAAAGAATTCCACAATCTGACTTTGACATTCCAACCTCAACACAGCAACACACACACACACACAGTCACAGACCCAATCTCCTCTAACCCAAAACTCCAAAATTGCCAAAGCACCAAGCTCAGTCCACAACCAAATTAAAACAACACCACTAGAGTCCATGTGAGAGAAATTAATACTAACTCTATATTCGATTCCACAACCTTGTAAAAAATACTACTTATTAACACACACACCAAAAACTAACTTTACATCCAAATAAAATTAATTGCCGGATGAATCTAGGAACCTATAACAGAACAACAATACCCATTCAATCATATTTCCAAAGCACCAAGCCAATCGGAAACTAAAACTAATGGAAATACAGATTCTGAAACATCATTTTCTTTTCTTTACTTCATCTCAGCAATTAAAATCTGATTCTGAAAACAAAACAAAAAATCAGACAACAAAGTCTTCTAAACAACTAAACAGAAGAAGCATTGAGTAGAAAACTAACAAAAGTTTTTGTGTTATTCCTATGTCTATACCTTCCTCTGCATTATTTTTTCTGTTTTTAATTCCCAGTCACAACAAAAAGAGGGGATCCTTCACAAATATTTTATTTATCCTTCTCCTCAAGTTAACAAATGGATATCATTTCTAGATATAATATGTTTGTATCTTCCGTATTAAGTGCGGAAACTTCTAACTGAAATGAAAAACTAGAACAAGTAAATAAAGTGCAAATTTCTAACTATTGATTCCATACCCATAGATAGGAGCTTAAAAGAAATCATTATAATTATCAGTATATATGGATTTGCACTGATTACACAACCAGAGACAAAGCAGTATTTTATAGATGTTAAACACTTGGAAGATGGATAAATAAAAGAGAGGAAGAGAGATTACTCCATACCTAATTATCATCTTATTTAATCTTCTTGCGGTCAATGTAAATTTCTGAGGCATGAGCAATCTTGTGCCAATCCTCGCCGATTTCGGGTTGGCATCTTCTACTCAATTCGGGACATTTTTCAATTCTGAAACTTCTTAGAGATAGGAGACAAAGCTTCCCCTCCGGCAGAGACACCAAATTAGGGCAATCATGAAATTGAAGTACTCTAAGCGATGCGAGATTCGGCAGCCACTCCGGCAACACTGTCAAGTTGGGGCAATTAATGATTCTCACGAACTGTAAAGTTCTTGAAGACCATTTAATCAATTGGAGCAAAGCCACCAACTTTGGTAATTCACTGAAGACTACTCCTCGAAGGCTCATAGTGAATTCTTCTTGATTGTCTTCGCCTTCAATCAGATCAAGCTTTCCACAATTCACAATACCCAAAACCTTTAGAGTGGTTAGGCATTTTAGGTTAGGAAACAAAGAGATCAGACCCCCACAATTTTCAAAAACCAACACCTGAAGGCATGTGTAGCCTTGTATCCCTTCAAACAAAGATTCTATATTGCCACAATTAAATAATCTCAAAACTCGCAAGGAATTCAATGACCCAGGTAGAGACCTTTGTTTGGATGTTATATATAACCATCTTAGGTTGATCATGTATCTCATATCTTTTGGCAGTTCTTCTAGATTTTCACATCCATCGAGGAGTAAAGTTTGCAGATTTTGAAGCTTGCAAATGGAATTTGGGAGTTTCTTAATTCTACAATTTCTTCTCAAATCTAACCACCTTAAATGCTTCATGGTACTGATGGAGCTTGGTAACACCTCAAAACATGAGTCACTTAAATCTAGAATTCGCATGTATCTAAATCTCGAGATACATGCATCAACAAAGGATTCAAAGGAGGGTCCAAGTCCTTCGATCGGTGAAAAAATGGTCCGTATACTCTTTGATTTTTGTAAACATTTTAAAACCTTTTCATTCTGCCAAGTATTGTCAATATATGAAAAATGCCAAACCTTTTTTGAGATGTTTTGGGTCTGACAATTCATTATTAAGTACTCACTTTGTGCTATTGATAGTGCTAGATCATGTGCAAGATCGTGTATTTTGAAGACGTGATGGTGACCAAAATCTACATAATCTTCGAGGAAAGATCTTGAATAGAGCTCATCTATATATCGGTTGCCAATATCTTCTG
>OU015761.1:20347380-20381692 GCA_907173295.1 Fagus sylvatica | reverse complement strand
TGGTAAAGGTTGAGAATTTCTATTATCCTGTTGATTTTATCATTTTGGATATTGAACCTACTTTACATCCTAGTGCTAATATTCCTATCATCTTAGGTAGACCTTTCCTTGCCACAGCTAATGCTTTGATTAATTGCAGGAATGGAAGAATGAAGATCACTTTTGGTTCTATGACTGCTGAGCTCAACATTTTCAATGTGAACCCACAACAATTGGTGGATGAAGAGTGTGAATATGTGAACTTCATTGAAGCAACACCTCAAGAAGAGTTTAATAAAAATTGTTTCTCTAACTCTTTTGAAACTCTTCCTGTTAATTCTATTGTTTCTAATGAATTAAAACCTGCTGCTAAAATATTTGATTCTTCTTTGTTGGATTCTTTGCAGATTTTGGAAGAAGAACAAGTAGTAGTAGCTAAGAAGCCTCCAAGAAGCAAGAAGAAGTCCTTACATGCATACCTAGATGCACCCAAGTTGAAGTTGAAGCAACCACCAAGAGATTTACCTTGTGCATCCATTGAACCACATGCCACTTCTACTGTGGAAGTTCATTCAAAGATGAGTGTGGATCAAGAAATTGAGAAGGAAGGTGAGAAAATCAAGACCTTTGAGAGGCACAAAACAAAGAGGAAAGAACTTCAAGATACAAGATTTTCAAAGAAATTGCTGAACAGTTCCAAAGGAGTGGCTTTGCATGTTGTCAGGATGAAGAGTGCCAGAGGAAGCAACTATTCCTTTGGAGGATCCCGTTCAGGGGGATGATTTTTCTGTTTCTACCTTGTAATTGTACATTAATTAGTTTATTTTGTTTTTGTTTTTGATTTGTTTTGTTTTTGTTTTGGATATCTAACCATTTTGCAGGAAATAGCTTGAGGAGTTCATCATCATATCAGGTGCTTTCTTTCCTTTTCCCTTGTTCTTTCATTTCAAGATTTGTCTTTGATTCTCACATACATTTGTTTGAACATTGAGGACAATGTCAACTTTAAGTTGGGGGGAGTATTGATTGTTTGTTTGATTGTGTGATGAACTTTGTGTTGCTTCTTGTTGATTAGTTTAGAAACCATTTTGTAATTAAAAAAAAAAATTGAGAAAAAGAAAAAAAAAAATTGTTTGGTTTGCAATGATGTCTTTGATTTATGCTATATTCACATGCATCTTTGTTATCTTTGAGAATCTTGTTGAACTTTGAACTTTGGATTGAAGTCATTAGTGAGCTTAAGCATATGAACACATGATTATTTGATTGAGATATTTGAATATGGCCATCTATTACTTGCTTTTAAGTGTTAAGTGTTATACTTGTACACCTTAAACTAAACACTAGCACACTAACATGTAATCTGTGGGAAATGAGATATGCATCCAATTGTTACTAAATTAAAAGTGGTTGACTTGTTAGTTGATTAGCCTTGGCATAAAGAAGAAAGAAAAAAAAAATTGAAATAGCTAACCATGAGAGCCTATGTCAAAAGAGGTAAACAATTCACATGGTTGAGATATGAGTGACTAGTCTAGCTTCGTAGCCTTTTTGACTCGAGTAAGTAAACTCTTAGGGGTGTCTCTACACCTAGTGCCCCTTGAGCCAACTGGTTCGGGAGTCATTGGTCTAACACTTGATACGTGGGTCAATTAGAAAGCTTAATGAAGTTAGACATTGCACAGTCCTCACATAAAAAGAGGTAAACAATTCACATGGTTGAGATATGAGTGACTAGTCTAGCTTCGTAGCCTTTTTGACTCAAGTAAGTAAACTCTTAGGGGTGTCTCTACACCTAGTGCCCTTTGAGCCAACTGGTTCGGGAGTCATTGGTCTAACACTTGATACATGGGTCAATTAGAAAGATTAATGAAGTTAGACATTGCACAGTCCTCACATAAAAAATAAAAAGAAAAGAAAAGAAAAAGCTTATATGCCTTGGTTGATTATTCTAATGAGAATTCCATTGTCCTTCATGATTATATTGGAAAGATATTGAAGTCCCATGATTCTAAGTTAGTTCACTTCACACATCAAGGAACTTGTGTAGCTTTTAATACTTAATTTCAAGTGATTGTGGCCTAGTTAGAATTTCTCAAGATTTGAAATTGAGGTTGACTTGTTTAAGCTTGCTAATGATTGAAAACCATTGTTTGTGTGACACTTTATTCTCATTTGATAGCATGATGTTGTATGTGTTTAACTGTGAATCAAGACTGAGCATTTGATAGCGTTTGTGGGTATCACTTCTGGTAAACCCTCACGAGACTATAACTCGTCCACTAGGGACACCTAGGGGTTTAAAGGCTTATTGCATATGCTAAATGCAATCGAAAGTGCCAGCGAAAGTGGCTTTGTTAGTTTGTTTTCATTTGTGTTTTGTTGTTTTCATTGTTTTTAGTTTGCTAGGGACTAGCAAAATTCAGGTTGGGGGTGTGATAAGTCATGAAATATGACTTATTTACATGTATTTTGGAGAGATTTTATTGGGGTTGTGTTGCATTTCATGTCTAATTACACTTAAATGGATGTTTGTTGTTCAATTCATTGAATTACATGACTTATGCATTTAAGTGTATTAATTTAATCTCTTATATGTTAATTTGGGCTATGTTTGATTGTAGGCACAAATTAGATCAAATTGGAGTTAAATATCACAAACTGAAAGAAGCAAAAGAGAAGAAAAGAGGTGCAAATTAATGTTTGAAAAGAAAAAGAAAAACAAAGCCCACAAGCCCAAAAGGCCCACATGGCCACTAAAGCCCACAAGCTCACATTATCTATTGTACTCGCATCACACAAGATCACTACTCAAAGGAGCTTTAATGAAATTCACGTGGGAGTCTTGCTTTGGCTATGGATTGGCTATGGATTGCACATCCTCAACACTTACCCGCATTACACAGGATCATTTGGAGCCTTAAGTGAATTTCTCCTTGCCGTGGATTGCATTGCATGCTTTCTTTTTCTGCCGCGTCACACTAGATTATTTTTCCAATGGAGCCCTAAATGAAAGAAGCGTGGATAGCAATTGGAGAGGAGTAGCCGCCAAGGAGCATTATTATTATTTTAGAGTTTTCTCTCTAGATATTGTTTTCTCTAGTTTTCTTTTTTCTTAGCCATGATTGGCTAAGCCTCTTGCTAGGGCTAGGGGCTATGTTTTCTGCATAACGGTATGAATACTTGTAGTCCCTTTTATTTTTAATGCTAAATTACAGTTGATTGTTAATTTATTAATTCCTAATTGATGTATGTTTTATTCCATACTTTCTATAAGTTCAATCATGTTTTTCTTATGATTAAGGAGGAATATTGCATGGTTTTAATTAGGTATTGTGATTTATAAATTGAAAGGTCTTTCTAATTATTACTCTAGCCACTTTATTTTCTCCGGTAATAGTGTTCCTGAGTTTTATTAGTTCAACCATGTCAAAAGCTTTTTAAAAGAAAAATAATCAACTTGTAAACTGTTATTAGAACAAGGTTTTTAACTGGGATTACAAGGAATCATACTGGTATAGAGAAAACACCCCAAAACCTTAGTGCCTTTTTACATATATTCTTTACAAAATTTCCACAAACCAAATCTATTTTACCCTTCTTGCATATTGAATTACATTGTATTTTGAAAACACAAACTTCCTGAAGATCGACAACCCCTTACACGTACTACAAAGTACCGCTTATTATTGAGCAACATCAGGTTGGGTCTGGCAACTGATGGATTTAATCCATTTGGAAATATGAGCCTCAATTATAGTATATGGCCGGTTGTCCTTGTTCCGTATAATTTACCACCATGGATGTGTATGAAGTAGCCTAATTTTATGCTATCATTGCTCATTCCGGGACAGAAGGGTACAGGAAATGACATTGATGTCTATTTGCAACCATTAGTTGATGAGCTGAAACAGTTATAGGAAGTTGGTGATACTACTTTTGACTCTTTTAGAAAACAAAATTTCAATATGCGTGCAGCAATTTTATGGACAATTAATGAATTCCCAGCATATAGGAATCTTTTTGGATGGAATACTATGGGAGCTTTGGCTTGTCCTTCTTGTCAAGATGAAACCCATTCTTCTTATTTGAAAAGTGGAAAAAAGTATTGTTTTATGGGACATCGACGCTTTTTACAAATTAATCATAGATGGAGATTGCAGTCAAGATTATTTGATGGTAAGAAAGAGACGAGTTCATCCCCTAAACAATTATCTAGAGATGATGTGGTTCATCAAGTATATAATCTTGGAGGCTTAATATTTGGGAAAGGAGTAAAGAGAAAACGTGATGAGTCAACTAATTGGTTGAAGAAAAGTATCTTTTTCGAATTACCATATTGGAGAACCTTATTATTGAGGCATAATTTAGATGCTATGCACATTGAGAAGAATGTGTGTGATAGTGTAATCGGGACATTGATGAATATTAATGGGAAAACAAAAGATAATTTTAGGTCTCATCTTGATCTAAAAGCGATAGGTATAAGGGAGGAACTCCATCCAATACCACATGGGGAAAAAGTGTTGTTGCCATCTGCATGTTACACATTATCTACTGATGAGAAGAGAGTTTTTTGTGAATTCTTAACGGAGGTTAAGTTTCCCGATGGATATTCTTCAAATATTGCAAAAAAGGTGAATCTTAAATATCGCAAGATATCTGGACTTAAGAGCCATGATTGCCATATCCTATTGGAGACCTTACTTCCTATGGAAATAGATGGATTGTTGCCAAAAAATGTGTATGCTCCACTAATTGAGCTAAGTAATTTCTTTAAAACATTGTGCTCAAAGGTGCTAAATGTGGATGACTTGAAAAAAATTGAATCCCGAATTGTAATAGCACTTTGTTGGAAATGATATTCCCTCCATCATTCTTTGATGTTATGATGCATTTACCTGTTCACTTAGCTGGTGAGGCTATGATTGCTGGACTAGTGCAATATATATCGATGGATGTATCCAATAGAAAGATACTTGCACACGCTAAAAAATTACGTTCGTAACCATGCCCATCCAGAGGATTCTATTGCTGGAGGCTATGTGGCAAATGAATGCTTGACATTTTGTTCAAGATACCTTCATGGTATTGAGACTCGATTCAACCGAATTGAACTAAATTGGTACGGAGATCATTTGCAGCCATATAAAGGATTGCCGATTTTTTTTCAAACTGGTCGTGCTGTAGGTAGGGGAGGAATTGTCTCACGTCAACTTAGTCAAGAAGAGTGGATGCAAGCACATCAATATGTCTTGAAAAATTGTGATGAAGTGCACCGATTTATCGAGTAAGTTGAAATGTAGTTAATATAAATTTCTCACAAAGTTAGTTTATTTATAAAAAAAAATTAAGTTGTTTACAATGTAACTATGTTAATATTATTATTATTATTATTTTTTTTTATCTAGAGAGCACAAGTACATGATCCGACAAGCAAGTGCTAGGAATGTAGAGATTCGACATACTAAACAATTCATAGAGTGGTTTGAAAGTCATGTAAGTTCTATATATACAAAATTACTTATTTCGAGGTTATGACCCTCGATACAAGTAATATTTGTGAAGTATCCAACCCTTTTTATCGAGGGTTATGACCGTCGATAAAGACAAAATACTTTCTTCAAGGGTTGGGAAGGCTGTCAAAACATCTTTTTCGACTGTGTTTCTATTGACGCCTTTCGATGGTCAAGATGACCGTCGAAATAACTGATTTCGAAGGTTTTTAATACTTATTTCAAGGGTTTTGACCCTCGTAAAAAGTCATTTTTTTTGTAGTGATATATATATATATATTATATATATATATATATATATCATCCATATATATAATTCATGGATTGCGGATTAGTTCAAAAATTCATATAAATATAATATATATATATATATATATATATATATATATATATATAATAAATAATATATATATATATATATATATAATTCATGCGGCATAAACAAAGAAGAATGACAGCATAAACATCTTATGGCATGCTTTTTAAAAAAAAATTAAAACCCATGATGTGATGTGGTAGGCTCTGATACCACTGTTAGTTTGCAGAAGCATTAATGACAAATAAAAATTTTCTGTTTCATTCAAGAATCATTATAACACATAATCATGGACTTTAAAATAATATGCATACCTTTTTCAGTAACCCAAGTAAGCCTCTTCTAACAACCCAAGTGTAATCCTCTTCTAGCAACCCAAGTGTAATCCTCTTATAGCAACCCAAGTGTGTTGCCTCCCAAGGTATTCACGTCTCTCTCTCTATTTCTTTTAGAGTTTTTCTGATAGCTGCAATATATCACAATAGTTCTGATGGCCAACTACTAACGTGATATTTCTTATTTATATATCCATAGTAAAAACCTTAGAGAGAGATTTTAACGTGGGATCCTTATGGATCTCTATCTTCAGCAGTAGGATAAGTCAATATCTTTTGAAGGTTATTGACTTACTTTGAAACTCTTTCAAAATAATTTTTTAATTATCTTAATCATATCAAGATAATATTTTGAACTTCTACAAATTACAATAATGTCTATCAACACATTGCAATTGACCCCTGAAGATTAGAGAATAACAAGTGAGGTCCCTTTACTTACAACTTTATATCTATATGTCCTTCCACCATACTATATTTCACATAAGCCACTAGGACTGGATTAATATCACTGTTATATCCTTCGCTTATGTAACCCTTTAATTTCTTGAATTCATAATTCCCTTGGACTCCAAAATAATTTTCGAAAACTCTTTATAAATATATATAGATATTATATATATATATATGAAAACACTTTGAAAAATGTCACCGGCCAGTTTTGTTTTGAATCCAATACCATTATGAAAATCAACTGAATATACTATCTCATTTAGAGACTGGTGAATCCATTGTTAAGCATTAACATATTTTACTCATTATACATAGGACAGAGTTTGGCTACAAACCAGTTTATAGCCCAAGGCTACAAACTGGTTATGTGGCCAAATACCAACACAACACATCACATTAGTGATTTAAGCTAACTTAACAGAAAAAATTAACTTTAACACCGTTAACATTGCTCTCTCTCATCCCATCTTTCTCTTTCAATCATCCACGATTGATTTTTTTTCTCTCTCTCTCTTCATCTTCTTTAGCTCCCTTTCTCTCTCAAACTCTTCCTCTTCCAGCCCCCTTTCTCTCTTTCTCTCTCCATACCCAAAATCAACACCACCGGTTCTAGCCTTCCCACCTCCACCGAGCACCACCGGTTCCAGCCTTCCCACCTCTACTGCGCACCACCAGTTCCAACCAAGCCACCTCCATCGCTTTTACCATGACTCCGCCGGTTCCAGATTCCACACCGTTTACAGTTAGATGAGATGCACTGAAGGCCAAAGACCAAACCCCAAATCTCTTAATCTTCTTAATTTAATATAAATATATAATTCATTAAAAAAATTGCTTAGGTGGAAGGTTAAATGAATCAATTCAAAGAAGAGTGACACATGATACTTTTTTTTTTTTTAATTAATAGATGAGGTGGAATGGCTACATGAGTGAGCCACTAGGCAAAACCATAACCCCCTTTTTTTTTTTTTTTAAAAAAAAAAAAAAACATTTAAGTCTAAGTTTGATTGTTAAGTCTAAGACGAATTCAAAAATAAAAACATATAATTAAATTGTAGTTAAAAATTTATTCTTAAAAAAAAAATCCATAACCCACCTTTTTTTTACATGACGCCCATAAACACATTTATGAAGTTAAGAACTGAACAAATAAGAACTTCAAAAACCTTGCATATTGATCAACACAAAGAATTGAAAAAAAATAAGAAAGAGTGAAACAAAAAACAAGATACTGCATCAACCACATGCAAACCAGTGTACTACACATATGGAAGAATCATTCCTAAGAAGCACAACAAAATTACATGGGTATTAGTGTATTACTGCTTTATTCATATATGTTTCATAAAACTGTTATAAAGGCAGGCCAAAAACTAGTTGCATCTTGTTACTGTCGTGGCACTTCATTCTCATCTCAGCGAGGAAATCAAGAGCTATAGTAGAGTTTGGCTGCCTTGTCCCCTTGAAGTCAAAGGGGCGTTTCTGTATGAATTCACAACATTCATTAAGAACAACAAATTAGAACCAAGACCAACAATAATAATATATACAATTAAACAGCAAGAAATCACAACACAAAATAAATTGGAATAAATTGATACCCACAAAAAATCAGAAAATTCAATTTCCTATCTTGGTTAATCTTTTAATACAAAACTTAATAGAATTTAATTAGTTGACATAAAACTAAATTGCATAGAAACCAAAGAATTCAAAGAGCAATAAAATTTTCTTAATTCAGAAGCCTGCCATACCTTAACATAAATTGTGGCATGTACAATCCTAGAAAAAGTGGCATATAAGGAAGCACCGGTACGGCAAAATGGGCGCCGTACCGGTACCGGGTACGTCGTGGGTACGTATACCGCTGGGGTACCGCTGCATGCGTACCCCAGGCGTACCCGATTTCGGCCAAAAAAAAAATTTTCCGGTACGGTTTTGGTAGGGGTCGGGTCGGGTCCGGTACGGGGCGAGCCAAAACGCCGCCGTTTAGCGTAAATCTCAACTTAAATATCTTCTCCCTCACCTTTCTCAGCCACTCGATCTCACGCCGCTTGGTCTCTGCTCCCGATTCTCTCTCCTCTACTCTCTGTCTCTCACTTCCTCCACCGCCGGTGAGCTCGGTCTCTGCTCTGCTCTGCTCTCTGTCTCTGCTCTCCGTGTGTCTCTGCTCTGCTCTCGGTAAACGGAAGGGGATCTGCTCTGCTCTACTTCTTCCTTCCGCAGCTCCGGTCGTGAGTCTCTCTCTCTCTCACTTTCTCTTTTTACAGCTTTTCTTTTATTTTTATTTTTATTTTTTTTTTTATATTACAGCTTTTCTGTTTTAATGGCCATTTGCTGGTTTGGTTGGTGAAATTTGGGGAACGTTTGATTTTTATGTTATACCAAATTGTGAAATTAGTGGTGATCAATTTGGGGGTTTTGTGAAATCAAATTGAGGTTTGGTGATGGAAATTGTTTTGTTTCCAAATTGTTGTGTTTTATTTTGTGGATCTGATCTGATAAATGATAATATGTATGGGTTTGTGTTTGCTCTATGGGCTTATGGGTATTGATTTTAGTGTTAATATGTTATGGGTTTGTGATTGCGGTGTGTGTTTGGTTTTTATGTGGGTTTGTAGGTAAATGGCGAATACTTCTAGTTCTGGTGGTTCTATGCCGGATGGCAATGCTCCTTTATGGACATATGTCACAAAAATAAAAAAGAGTAGTGGAGGTGGGGGAAATATAAGTTTTAAGTGTAATTATTGTCAAGAAATTTACAAGGGTTCCTATTCTAGGGTCAAAGCTCATTTGAATGTTGGTTTGTAATATAAAGACAATTCAATGGCAATGTATGTATCTTATTATCCATATTTGTTTTTAAGTTTACATATATTTAAAAATATATGTAAAAAAATATATATATAATAATATATAAAAATATATAATAAAAAAATACCCCGCCGTACCCGTACCCTAGTTTTTTAGGAATTGGAGTACCACCGTACCTTACCCGTACCCGTACCCGTACCCGGAAACGTACCCGTGCTTCATAGGTTCACTATATGGCAGTGGTAATGCATGGTAAGGCCAAAACTTGCAACCAAAAAGTGTGCTTAATTCTAAAGGAGGAATTTAATTAGTTGACAAAAAACTATATTGCATAGAAACCAAAGAAAAACCAATTCTACAAAAATAAAATTTATACACAAACAATTTTCTGCTAGGATTGAAAATAGAAAAATCCATATTAAATTGGTAACATTAAAACAATCAGCATGCAGGACAACAATACACCATCATGCTGTCAACTTCTAGATGATCTCTTGCATTATATAGCATGGAAACAATACACCATCATGCTGTCAATTCTATCTGCCCCTTCTATGTCCAACCTAAAAATAAATCCCTCTAAACAACCAAGAGAAACTCAATGTAAGAAGAAAAATCACAACAAGTGTCTTAATTCTAATATCTACTCACAATTTTTTGCCAAACACTCAAAACACAACATATTAGGATACATTAGAGGAAGACAGTGTGGACTGTGACACAATCACACAATTCAATTACATTTCTTTGCATTTATTACTACACAACATGGCCCAGAATAAGGTAACAAAATTCTGTAATATATGATAGAATATTAGACTATTTAACTATTTACATTGTTAGGTCCCTATCCTCCAACTGATTTATGAAGGACATGACCATAGCCTACGTGAGAATGAGAGACTAGCAATGACAAGTGAGACACCAAGGAAAACCATGGCTTGGGAAGTAAATGAACTAAGCATAGGCCATGAGATTAAAGCATGCAATGTGAGTTGAAAACATAGAATGCCTATGCTGCCTAAGACCAGAAACATCAAATAATCAATGACAGCCATGACTAGATAGTTTCAAGCCTCACAAATTCAAATTTATCAAAAAGCAATGAGTGAGGCATTTTGACAAATACTGGTGTGCACATTAGAAATTGGTCATGACAAGGGCAGTGGGGGGAACCTGATTTTTCGCAAAACTTTTACTCACAATTCATCAGTCTCAAGCCTTACAATTGAAAAATCCAAATTTAGCACAGGAGAAAACCCCAACCTAAATAATATCACAGCAAGACGAAAACCCAATTTTCAACCAGATGAAATGCCAAATGCAGAAAATCAAAAAAATCATCCTCAGTGACGCCTTTATGCAAGAATAGTGGTGGTTCCCTTGATAAAGCGTGACTAAAAGGCTGTCATACCCTGCTATGGCTGACCCTATTAAAGGCTCTTGAACTTTCAGGTTTTATCATTTTAGTTGAAAGTGATGCAAAAATATGCGTTGAGCTCTCTTAGGTCCCTTGAAATGCCTAGAAGACACTGTTATGAACATTCTCTAGAATTAGCTTGATTTCCTTCTTGTAATTTTATGGGGTAGACGAGATCAACAAATGGCAATGCTTTAGCCAAGGTTGCACCTTCATGTTGTCTGCCTTTTAGTTGTTTGTTTCACTCTCTTCCTCCCTCGGTCAAAGAGGCTTGAGAATTTGCTTGCTTTGTAATTTTGTTTTTTAGTTGTTTTAATGAAATACATTTAGCAAAAAAAAAGGGTGTTCACTAAGCAGAATGGAATAATACAAGAATTATGACAAGCTAAGTGTGAGAAAGTTTGAAAAGAGAGGAACATTGGCTGGCTAGGCTTGAGAGCAAAAGTCTAGTGCAGAAACATCGAACATCCACCAAATTTCAAATAATAGTGCTAAGCTAAATACACATTCTGCCTTGCACATCCAAGCACCTAAAACTCAATTTAAGTACTAAATTCTCACTTGCAACTAGTCCAACGTTACTTACCCTGCCCCCACCAAAAAAAAAAAAAGTCCAACTTTCTTCAGACCCAAGACATCTCTTATTTATTCATCAAAAAAAAAAAAGACATCAATTATTTAGTTAGACTTTCTAGCATGTTTGAGTATGCACACCCCACCTTACCACATGACCAAGACTTGAAAAACTGACATTAGTTCATTTCCCAACAATGCCATCAACTAAGCTGACTTCCCACTAAGCTCAATGATTTCAAACTCTTTATCTCACACAACCTGTCCCTAAGAAAGCTAAGATCCTAAAAGACATGGTTACAAGTAATATGACAGCTACATGACCATGATAAAAAAATTTATTATGTCCACCAAAAATTTCTCAAAATAGCTACATTTACCACTACCAGTGAACACAATGTCTTCGAGCAAAAAAAACATAATGCATATTGTATGCAGAGCAATTTGAGAATTGAACATCCATAATGCATACTGTATCAATACTTTTATTATTTTCTCATACCAGCAATGTCAAGATGCTCATCTATGGTGTAAATGAACTTATTATGTCCTGTTAAGCATAGAAAAAGAGAAAGATAGAGAATTAATGAAAGGTATATTCTCATTCTGAACTAAATACACCTTTTTGCTAAGCATGAAGCAACAAGTAACAACAATTTGGAAAAGTGGAGGGGACACCAACAGCAGTTACCATTCTCAGCCGTGACTAGGAATGAAAAACAGAAAAAATAAAAATAAAAACAAACGCAAAAGCAACAGAGCGTAATTCCGTAGCTTGAGCTCTGCCAAGGTTGTTACTTGTTGCCAACACTGTATTCCCATTGTTTGAAGAGCATGATATATACAAGCTCTTCAAGCTTCATTCTTTTCCATCTAAAGAATTCCACAATCTGACTTTGACATTCCAACCTCAACACAGCAACACACACACACAGACAGTCACAGACCCAATCTCCTCTAACCCAAAACTCCAAAATTGCCAAAGCACCAAGCTCAGTCCACAACCAAATTAAAACAACACCACTAGAGTCCATGTGAGAGAAATTAATACTAACTCTATATTCGATTCCACAACCTTGTAAAAAATACTACTTATTAACACACACACCAAAAACTAACTTTACATCCAAATAAAATTAATTGCCGGATGAATCTAGGAACCTATAACAGAACAACAATACCCATTCAATCATATTTCCAAAGCACCAAGCCAATCGGAAACTAAAACTAATGGAAATACAGATTCTGAAACATCATTTTCTTTTCTTTACTTCATCTCAGCAATTAAAATCTGATTCTGAAAACAAAACAAAAAATCAGACAACAAAGTCTTCTAAACAACTAAACAGAAGAAGCATTGAGTAGAAAACTAACAAAAGTTTTTGTGTTATTCCTATGTCTATACCTTCCTCTGCATTATTTTTTCTGTTTTTAATTCCCAGTCACAACAAAAAGAGGGGATCCTTCACAAATATTTTATTTATCCTTCTCCTCAAGTTAACAAATGGATATCATTTCTAGATATAATATGTTTGTATCTTCCGTATTAAGTGCGGAAACTTCTAACTGAAATGAAAAACTAGAACAAGTAAATAAAGTGCAAATTTCTAACTATTGATTCCATACCCATAGATAGGAGCTTAAAAGAAATCATTATAATTATTAGAACCTCGGTAACTTGTGGGTTGTAATTTCAATGGTTCGTGATTTTTGCTTTCACGTGTATTAGCCATAATTGGACCTATTATGCTACTTTTTTTCTTGTTGCTTCATGCTTCAAATAGCTATCAGAATTGTCCAGTTTTGAGCAAAGACAGAATAATTAATTGAAAGTCTCCAATGGCCATTAATGACAAGAGTGAGAGAGATTGCTTCTTTGCAAAGATGACGTATATATGGATTTGCGCTGATTACACAACCAGAGACAAAGTAGTATTTTATAGATGTTAAACACTTGGAAGAAGGATAAATAAAAGAGAGGAAGAGAGATTACTCCATACCTAATTATCATCTTATTTAATCTTCTTGCGGTCAATGTAAATTTCTGAGGCATGAGCAATCTTGTGCCAATCCTCGCCGATTTCGGGTTGGCATCTTCTACTCAATTCGGGACATTTTTCAATTCTGAAACTTGTTAGAGATAGGAGACAAAGCTTCCCCTCCGGCAGAGACACCAAATTAGGGCAATCATGAAATTGAAGTAGTCTAAGCGATGCGAGATTCGGCAGCCACGTCGGCAACACTGTCAAGTTGGGGCAATTAATGATTCTCACGAACTGTAAAGTTCTTGAAGACCATTTAATCAATTGGAGCAAAGCCACCAACTTTGGTAATTCACTGAAGACTACTCCTCGAAGGCTCATAGTGAATTCTTCTTGATTGTCTTCGCCTTCAATCAGATCAAGCTTTCCACAATTCACAATACCCAAAACCTTTAGAGTGGTTAGGCATTTTAGGTTAGGAAACAAAGAGATCAGACCCCCACAATTTTCAAAAACCAACACCTGAAGGCATGTGTAGCCTTGTATCCCTTCAAACAAAGATTCTATATTGCCACAATTAAATAATCTCAAAACTCGCAAGGAATTCAATGACCCAGGTAGAGACCTTTGTTTGGATGTTATATATAACCATCTTAGGTTGATCATGTATCTCATATCTTTTGGCAGTTCTTCAAGATTTTCACATCCATCGAGGTTTAAAGTTTGCAAATTTTGAAGCTTGCAAATGGAATTTGGGAGTTTCTTAATTCTACAATTTCTTCTCAAATCTAACCACCTTAAATGCTTCATGGTACTGATGGAGCTTGGTAACACCTCAAAACATGAGTCACTTAAATCTAGAATTCGCATGTATCTAAATCTCGAGACGCATGCATCAACAAAGGATTCAAAGGAGGGTCCAAGTCCTTCAATCGGTGAAAAAATGGTCCGTATACTCTTTGATTTTTGTAAACATTTTAAAACCTTTTCATTCTGCCAAGTATTGTCAATATATGAAAAATGCCAAACCTTTTTTGAGATGTTTTGGGTCTGACAATTCATTATTAAGTACTCACTTTGTGCTATTGATAGTGCTAGATCATGTGCAAGATCGTGTATTTTGAAGACGTGATAGTGACCAAAATCTACATAATCTTCGAGGAAAGATCTTGAATAGAGCTCATCTATATATCGGTTGCCAATATCTTCTGACTCTTGATTTTCATTCCTTGATTGAAGCAAATCATGTGCCATCCAAATTTGAACCATTTCCAAACTAAGGTATTCATGATCTTTTGGGTAAAGTGAAAAATATGTAAAACATTGTTTCAAGGAAGATGGCATCTGATTGTAGCTCAATTGCAAGGCTGACAAAATATCACCTTCTTTTTTGTTCAATTTCCACATGTCATTATCTTTTACAAAAAGCCAATCACGTTCGTCGAGCTTTGAATATAGTAGGCTTCCTAACGACTTCACTGCTAAGGGAACTCCTTTACATTTCTTCACAATCTCATCCCCAATTTCCACGAGGTTTGGGTGTCGACTCTCTTGTCCTTCATCAAATGCACATTTTACAAATAAAGACATACACTCTTTATGAGGAAGACCTCCCAAGTTGTATGGGGACACGGTGCCCATCATAGAAGCAACTGTTGGGCTGCGTGTAGTCACAAGGATCTTGCTCCCACTGTCACCCCCAATCAGCAAATTCCGCAACTCAATCCATTTCTCCCTGTCCTCGTTCCATACATCATCCAAGACCAGTAAGAATTTCTTGCCATCCAAACCATCTCGAAGGCGTATTTGCAATTGCTCTTCGCCCAAATCGTTGCGATTTTCACCAGTTATTGATTCGACTATTTTTACTAGTAGTTGTTTTAAAACGAATTCATCGGACACGCACACCCAGTATTTTAATTCAAAATGTTCGACCACTCTTGCATCATTGAAAACCAGTTTAGCTAGCGCAGTCTTGCCAAGACCTCCAATCCCAACTACAGAAATAACAGAGACATTTTGATGACCATGAGCAGGATGCATTAGAAGTTGTACAATGTTTTCTTTGTCTTGCTCTCTTCCTATCACATCTGAAGCATGGACAAAGGAGTAGCTCATCTCTCTCCCACGCACCACATGCCTATTTTCTGATCGTTCAGAGAGATGAAACTTAGCCCTATCAGCTGCAACCTCATCTAACCGCGCTCTGATATCTTTGATTTGGTGACCCATCTTTGTTCGGAATACAAGTGAATTAGATGAAGAAAAGAAACGGCGTACCTTCCTGGTGGTGCTCCCACGTGTTTCCACATCTTGCCTCCGCAGTGCTTCACATTCGAATTCATCAAGGACATCTTGAGCATCATAAAAGACTTCTCTGAGATTCCCAAGCCAAACGGTCAGCTCCTGGTTATGAAACTGCTGCTCTTCTGCATCCAAGAGCACAGCTTTGACGGTGGATAAAGTTTTTTCTAGTCTTTCCAGATCGCTTTCAACACCCCATACCAAGCAAGCTTCTTGGAAAGCCAAGGACCCCAGTTTCCCCAGCAAATTGTCAGCAATATTAAAGACAAATGTCTCGGCAGCCATATTACAGAGAGAAGAGTTCCTTGGTGAGAGATGAGGTGTGCGAGAGATTCAGAAATCAGAGTGGTGAAAGATGAAATAAGGGGGAAGATAAGATATATGAGGACGATTGGAATTCCACGTCGACTTATATGTTGTGGTTCTCACTTCTCAGTCCAGAAGAAAAGAACCAAGGAAAAGTCCAAGCGGTTTATAAGTAATTGAAACCCACCTCAGTACTCAAATCATGTTGGAAAAATAGTGTATATAAATTATAGAAAATAAAGCTAGAGATTGAGGCTAAATAGTTTCGAATATTTGTTTTTGTTTTTTTTTTTTTTCCTTTAATCTTTACCTTGTAATGAGATAATAAATATAAAATTTATTTGATTAGTATCTTATGGGAAAATCAACTACAAAAATTTGACTTTTTCAACAATAACTATTAAGATTGGGTTTTGCTATAAAATAGAATATGATTTTCAAGATTTAGGTTGAGTAGAAATGTTTTTTTTTTTTTTTTGAATAAAAGTAGAAATGTATTAAAAAACAATTATTTTGTCTGTTTTTTATTTATTTATATTTTATTAATATGGAATATATGCTAGTTTAGATTTTCAATTTTTCATGAATAAGTTTAGTTTTGAATCTTAGCATATTTTTAATTTTTAAATAAAGAAAAAAAAAATTATTCATACTTTGGTCTCGATGAAATTCTCATTTCTAGCATTTGTTTCATAATAATTACTTTTCACCATAAAAAAACAGTATACAAATGAATTTCATTTTGTTGATCTTAATTTTCTTGTTCCCTGACGTATGTCCTTACTCTATCAAAGTTGATTTTTATTGCTCTCTGGTGTATATGGTAGGAGACAATATTTTGCCTCACGTCAAAGTTGATTTTTATTGCTCCCTTGACGTATATGTCTTTACTCTGTGAACGAGTCAAGGTCCTCTAACATAGGTACTTACTCCAAAAATACTGGAGACTGACTAAAAACCGAGACAGAGATCCGAGCACATTCTGCAGCTAGTAGTAGTTGTTGTTGAAGAATTTGATCCCAAGAAAGAAACGGCGGTAGGAATTGGGAGGATAAAGCTGGGTTCACAGGGACTTGAAGTGTCAGCACAAAGTCTAGGCTGCATGGGCTTGTCCGCCTTCTATGGCACTCCCAAGCCTGAACAAGACATGATCGCTCTCATTCACCATGCCATTGAAAGCAGCGTTACTTTCCTCGACACTTCCAGCGTCTATGGCCCTTTCACCAACGAAATCCTTCTTGGAAAGGTACTATCTCTTATCTTATCTTATACTTTTCACTTTCTTATAAATTTCTGTTGTATCAAGATTTCATTTCATTTGGGGGATGCATGGCAGGCTTTGAAGGGAGGGGTAAGAGAGAAGGTGGAATTGGCAACAAAATTCGGTGTTAAAATTGTGGATGAGAAGAGGGAGGTCCATGGCGATCCAGCGTATGTGAGAGCAGCTTGTGAGTCCAGCTTGAAGCGCCTTGATGTCGATTCAATTGATCTCTATTACCAGCATCGCATTGACACCCGTGTTCCAATTGAAGTCACGGTTTGTTATTAATTCTTACCTCCTCTCCTCTCGTTGATTAATTTTATAAGCTTTTAGGACAATTGGTAATTTATCATAATATCAAAATAGGAAGTCTTGAGTTCAAACCTCTCCACATGTTGGGCCTCTTTCATTAAGAGAGAGTTTGAGCCTACAACATGAGGATAGTGTTAGAATAATGATTAAATGATTAAATTTCTCTATTTCTTGTCCATATAAGCTTTTGGGACATTCGGTAATGCAAAAGCTCATTTGAAATTGTTATGATCAACATCTAAATGTAACAATGAGTTCTCTTCTCTGCTTTATTCTATCATCTGCCAAGTTAGCGGATAAATTTTGATTCCCCATAATAATGAAAAGCATAAGCTACTTTAATATATATATTGGGGTTGCAACTTGCAAGGAATCACTAGGTGTTTGATAATTGATAGTATCATCTCCATTCATCTTTTAGTAATACTAAACCATTCCTAAAAGCTATAAAAACGTGCCCTGTAGTCTGTAGAGCAGGGGAATTCCCACTACTCCACTAGCTCACCCATCAGGAACACATGTGACCACCAACATTTGTGGAAGATACATGTATTTTCCACATGTTTTACACTATGAAATATAGGATTTGTAATGCACATATCTGATTCCATTAAGTCCACGTCCTAGATGTTTTGTACTTTAAATTTCTAGTAGGATCTCTGAGGCAAATATCTGTTCTTATCTTAATTTTCACTCCATTTCGCAAAGATCGTGTACCCATGAACCTATACTGTCAAGCTGTTGTTGATAAGTATACTCATACTTTCATATTTGTCAGATAATGATCAGCAAGCCTTGTAATTTGGCATATATTGTATTCTAATTAGTCCAATCACATATCAATATACTGTTTTAATTGCAGCATGATTATCTTGCAGTTCTTTCCAATCTAATTAGTTGTTACATTTGTTGCCACTATTGTTTGTTAATGTGTCCCATTATGCATCTTTTGAGGATCTTGCTGTTGAGCATCCTCTGATTCTTTTCGTCTGTGTATTATAAGATTGGAGAACTCAAGAAACTAGTTGAAGAGGGTAAAATCAAGTACATAGGTCTATCTGAGGCCTCTGCTTCAACAATCAGAAGGGGCACATGCGGTTCATCCCATAACCGCTGTGCAGCTAGAGTGGTCTTTGTGGTCTAGAGATGTCGAGGAAGACATAATTCCTACATGCAGGTGATGCATCAATTACACTTGCATTTTAAGGTATAGAATAATTAAGATTCAAATTTAAATTTGTCCTCCTGATTGTGCAAGGAACTAGGCATTGGGATTGTTGCATACAGTCCTCTAGGACGAGGGTTCTTTTCATCAGGGCCTAAGGTTGTTGAAAATCTGTCAAACAATGATGTTCAAAAGGTTTGTGGATCATCAGTGCATACATGAACATTCTGTGACCTTTTTTTCTTCACAAGAAACCATTGGCTCAAATAAATACTGGCATTGCAGCAATTAGTATTTAGTATGCTTTCCCTGTTTCTCTTAACCATACAGTAGTCGAAATTCTTTTAAAACTTAACTTATGTGCAAAATTTGCTTGACAATATTCAAGTAAGTTTAAATTGTCCTAATGAATTATTTTCAATGCCTAAATATTTTTTGAAACCTTTGTAGTGCAGATGTCAAGTGTTCATTATGTATTTGTGTAGCCCACCACAATTTCTGATATAGGCCATCTGGATATTTGGTTCCTTTCAACAATGCTCACCTCCTTCTAACTCATTACACCTGATACAAAAGAAATTTTCCAGGAGTTGAATATTTTCCCATCAACTCCTTTTGGTTATAGAGAAAACTAGTTTTCATGTAATGGATATGGAGTAACTGTCCTGCAGTAAAATTGAGTCCGGCTATTTCGTTGCTTGTAAGAGTATTTCGTTGCTTGTAAGAGATTTAATTAAGTATTTTCTGTAACACACATAAGTTATCTTAATATTTGCACATAATTCAATGGAACATCATACTAACTGACCTAAATAAAGTAAGCATCGCATTGCAAAATTACAATCATGATGAGCCTACCTCAATTGTTAGGCATCTGTACGTACTGTCCTGCAGTATCATTAATTATTACCTCAACCTCTAGGACATGGTAGCAAGGATGCCTGGAGAACTGAAAAATTATGTTATAGAATTTGTTAAAAGAGTACATCATTGCTTTTATGAACAACACTACTTCCTTGAAATTATATACAGTGACATCAGTCTTAATTTTGATAAATATTTAGTGTTTTAGTGATTTCCTTTATTATTCAGTGACTTCAGTCTTAACACTGATGTATGTATTCAATGCTTGCAGTATTTACCCAGGTTCTTACCTGAAAATTTGGAGCATAACAAAACCATATTTGAGCGTGTTAATGAATTGGCAGCGAGGAAGGGATGCACCTCATCACAGCTAGCATTGGCCTGGGTTCATCACCAAGGGAAGGATGTGTGTCCCATACCTGGAACCACCAAGATTGAAAACTTCAACCAGAACATTGGAGCTTTGTCTGTGAGATTGACACCAGAAGAAATGGTTGAACTAGAATCATTTGCTTCTGAGAAGGGTGTTAAGGGTGACAGATACGTGAATATTGCCGTTTCAACTTGGAAGAATTCTGAAACTCCACCACTTTCTTCATGGAAAGCTTCGTAAGCACAAGTATTTTGTAGGGTCTCAGTGTTGCATACTTGAAGCCTCAAGGACTTTTTTAATGGTTTTCAATGAAGTGTGTTGAGTTTTTGACTGCTCAAAAAAAAAGTATCCCTATAGGGGGCATGTGTACACCTTAAACTTCAAAATTTTGCAATCAATACCCAACTTTGACACTAAGGTGTTAAGTGTAGAATTTTGTGGTTTATGTTGCATATTACAAATGCTGTCATAGTTTGGTATGGATAGATACTTACTAAGCACTTAAGTTAGACCTCAATTTAGATGGTGGGATGGATATTATAAATTAATCTCAAATATATTAAGGTATTGATTGCAAATTTTGGAGTTTAGGGTGCACATTGTAAATGCCCCATAATTTAAGGTGAATAGTTTCAACTTACCTATTTATTATGCCGGATTTTGATGAAATTAGAACATAAATATTTGGTTCATGGTTCAATAATAAGATCTTTTGTATGGGAAATTTTATCATATTGTAGAGAGTGTTTGCAGAAGTTAGCTTGAAGTTTGACATGAAGTTAAAGAATGCACTTAGTTATTTTAATTGGGTCCTGTTAATGAGTGCCCTTAGGGCAATGGTTAAGGAAGCATTTAATGCTTCCACTTTATGGAAAGTAGTAAAATTTTAATATTAAAATAACACAAAAACAACTTTTAAGGGTATTTTAGTCTTTCTATTTATTATTTTAATATTAAAAATTTGTTATTTCCCGTAAAGTGTAAGCATTTAATACTCCTTAACTATTGCCCTAAGGGCACTGGTTAACAAAATCCATTTTAATTTAGTATTATCCGACATCAACACATGGCATTACCAAGTCATCAAAAAACATTACACACAATGTCAAGCCAGATTTTTATTCAAATAATACAATCAATGTTAAATTACTACTTTAGTCCTCAAATTACTTGGCAAACTTTAATTTGAGCTCTCAACTATTAATTGTGAAGTTAGTTCTTTCAATTTTTAAAATCAAGTCAATTTCATTCTTGAGTCCTCTTACCATTTAAATTTTAAAGGAATTGAAAGTCGAAATTTATTTAATTTGATTTTCAAATTTTCACACTTTCTATGATAACCTTTGAACTTATGCTCTATTTGCTACATTAATTAATTTCGTTAAATTTAAATGAAAATGAGATTCTATGATGAAATTGACTTGATTTTGAAAGTCGATGGACTATATTGGTACAATTAATAGTTGAGGGACTAAACTGACACGATTAATGGTTGAGAGACCAAATTGAACATTACCCTATAATTGAAGGACCATATTAATAATTTAACCTACAATCAAATAAAGGTAATGGATGTGTGTGTCCCAAATGGACATTACATGTATCGAAGGTGATAATTACCCTCACTCTAAAAGAGTTTTGCCACACCAGTTCAAAACAATTAATAACTGACATAAACAGTGCCACTAAAATGCCACACGCGCGTGTGCGAGTAGTAGAGCCACATGTCTATGGGAAACTGTATTCATTTAAAGTGTTGGTGTTTGTGCCACCTTATAAACACCTTCAAGGTTTTGTATGTTTCTAATGTGGGACAAATGCACAAGCTTTCAACCCCCCACTTCTATATCACTAATAAACAATAAATTTACAACAATTACCAATACCTCGGCTAAATTTTGAGAGTTTTGCATTCTTTCTCTCACTTTCTCCACCTATACGTTATAAACTCTAACGGTGAAAATCATATCTATCCATGCTTATTCAATATTCCCCCACTCTAGCAACCACTTCTCAATTCTAAATACTCATACCAATTTTGTCTCTATTGTGATTAGGAACTAAACAAAAATTTAGGTATCTTTTATGCAAGTTTCAATCATTATCAATCCAATGAGTAGTGAGACACATATAGTTAAAATTTTGAATCAATTATTTCTATGTGAGTTAATTGATGATTAGTCATGTAACTGTTAGCAACCATAGAAAGGTGGATGAGTTTATTAAGAACTTCCTGTTCAGAAAGTCCATCAATGTTCCATTCATAAAGCTTATCAGCAGACACCGAGAATTGGTGCTGAAAGTTTCTTTCTTCAAATTGCATATCTGGAGGTGTGGGTCTGGGGTACCAGTTTTTTGTGAAACTAGTTGGGTTTGGTTTTTTATTGGTTATCCTTTGAAGTTTTCCAAAAGATTTTTCAAGTTTATTGATTTCTTGGTCAGAGGATGTTTCTGAATTTGAGGAGCATGTATTAGTAGTTTCTTCATTTTTGTGAAGGACATTTACAGATGAGGGTTCTCTTTTCTCTGTTTTCATCTTTTTTAATTCTTATATATATATATATCACTACAAAAAACTTGGCCTATTTCAACGCATTTATTTCGAGGGTTCATTAAAAATGGTTGCAATAGCATATAATTTTGTGCGGTAAGCCGTAGGGGTGAACTATACAATTAATCTATTTCGACGGTCACTAATAGAACCGTTGAAATAAACATAAAAAAAAAAAAATTATATTTTCACCTCTTTTAACAGCAACCTTCGAAATATGCATTTTTTTTAACCGAGCTATTTCAACGGCCCACAAATACCTTCGAAATAAGCATAAAAAAATAATAATAACAGTTCAATACCTTCGCGCGTGACTAATTATTTGGTGCGCGCCAAGGATTTCTGAAAATGAAAAACCCCCAAATCGTGAATAGCATCAGCAAATTTGAATTTTCGTAGAATTTCATTTTTCGCCCAAATCGTCAAATAGAAACTTCAAAACCCCCAAAATTGAAATACCTTTTCACACTCAAATTCTCGCACTAGATTCAACAAATATTCTCACACTTGACCTTGTCCTCACTCCATGCTCCATCTCTCATCACTCACTCCAATCAATTTCCAACAAAATGTAAGTTCCAACTTTGAACTCTTTTTTTGGTTTTGTAAAAGATTTTCGTTCAAATTTTTTAGAGAGAGAGAGTTTGAGATATGAATACCAGTGAGAGAGAGAGGGATTTGAAATTTTTCTTCACATAGCTATTTTAATTCCTTTTATTATTTAAATTTTCTTCATATCAGAAATTCTATTTGTTCAAGTTTTTAAGATATATGCTTTAGAGAGATCTCACTTTTCGTCCTTATCTCACTGCTTCAAGCCTTCGACGCTCCCATTTTCAGGCTATAGGAAAACTGTGAGATCGACCAAATCAACGGCTAGCAAAGACGATCATCGAAAGAGTCCTCTCCGTCATCAAGAGTTTCCCCAAAGTCGATCCTTCCCAAGTCCGTCTATCATTTTCTCTCCGATTCCATTTCTTTCCTTTTCATATTTTTCATGAAAATGTTTGTTTGGCTCCCAATGCGTGAGAAACTCAGCCTGATTTGCTCGTCAATTAATCCTATTTTCGTAGAGATAAATGTCTGGTTTCTATATTCCAAGCTGAAATCTGTCTCAATTAAGCTTAATTCCTTTGCTAATTATCATTTGCGAGTGTGTGGGGAGAAAGTGTCTATTTGGTAGCTGAGAAAATGTGAGGAAAAGTGAATGGATGTAAAAATGTTGAATCCTACAATGTGTAATCTGAGCCTAAGAGCACTATTATGGTTTAGCTGAGCTGGATTTATAGATATCAGATTAATAATTTATTTCTTTATTTTAGTTTCCTCTATTTTCTTAGCAACCAAGCATAAATCGTTGTGTTTGATGGCTATGATATGTTTAATGTTGAATCCTACAATGCTAATTATCATTGCAATTGTAGTTCCTCCTTTTGCTAGCTGATTAGCCTTTTTGATTTATCCCATTTAGATGGGACTATTTCTCCAGGAACATAAGATCAATAGTATCAGAACTTAGATTTAGTGTCACGACCCAAATCTGTAATATGATTCGGAGTCGGACCGGCATGCTAATACCAAGCATGTGTCTGATATTAACACGAACCAACTAAAAGGATTATAATTTTTTTTTTTTCTCTCTTCTCTCATACTGATTCTTTAACTTCTATTTGGGTTGGGAACTCCCATAATATAATAACGTACTCCTTTACAAAATAATTGAATATACTAGTCCACCTAAAGGAAGTGATAGTAGTCAGAGCATTTATAACTGTTTATACGAAATACATCAATATGTGGACATAATAACTTTAATATAGCGGAAGACTATTTAAACATATACATCTCTTCTGCTTTATATACACAAAAGTTCAAACGTCTAAGACTAGTTTCTAGATACAACAAAATTGCTCCTCCATGCTGAGACTCTTGGCTGCACTATAAAATATTCTTGCAATCTGAGCAATCCACTTTGCTCAGTAAGAGAGGCGTAACATGAAGATTTAACAGTATACATGAATGCATGATAAACAGAATAATCTTTGTGGATATGACTTGCGTATAAACAATTCATGCTAAAATGATTTCATAAGTTTCTTGAACATATATGTTTCATACCGATGAACATAATATTTGATAACTTGTAAGGCATAATATAACTATTGAAATCTGAACATATAGCATGATTCATTTATATGTAAATAAAACATGTTCCCTTAAACTGTTCTGAAGAGAAACTTATCTTATACCCATTGCATAATATAGCAAAAACTATATGGAACATGTAACTGTACTTTATCTTTAAGATTTTGCCCCTCGTGACCTTACTGGTGCCATGTCTATAAGGAAACTATCCCCTCGTGGCCTGGGTTGCCAGTCTACAAAGATCCGAAGATCCCCTTGTGGCCTGGGTTGCCATATCTTCAGGGAATACAACCCCTCATGACCTTACTTGTTGCCGGTCTACAGGGAATAAAACCCCTCGTGGCCTGCTGCCATGTCTTTAGGGCATACGATCCCCTCGTGGCCTTGGGTTGTCAGTCTACAGGGCATCACACTCAAAACTGTTTTAGGTGTTCATAAACATATCATGCTTGTTTATTTTTCAATCTCTCTCTTGCCTTACTAAGCCAAACTTTATAGCATATCCACAACTTGCTTCTAAAATCTGTCTTAACTGTACTAACTCAAAACTGTTTCTAAATCAATGCACGTTTTCTTTATAAACAAGTATCAAACTGAGTTTACTGAAAGCATTGATAAAACATATATAGATATATTCTTAAAACATAGACTATTAAATTTTCATGGCACATTCCCTTACCTGTAAACTGTAGCAGAATCTGAACAGAGTCTCAAGCAAGCCTGCAGTCTCACCTATTGTCTTCGGATTCTCCTAAACCAAAGGAAATACTAATTACTAATTTTTTTTCCAATACTTAGCTTAAAACTGTCCTAAACCCTTTCGCCACCCCAAACAACATGTTGGAAGCATCCAAGGCTAACCAACCTCATAATTATAATACAAAATACAACATACTTCAAGCAATCACATATTGTTTATAAGGCACTAATGCAGAAACCGTAGTTACATGGCTCGTAACTTTCTTTATAATACCAAACAATGGAATCAATGCATAATAAAATTCACCTATACAATAAACATGCAATTGGTCCTACACATAAAATGTCAACTCAAATAAGTCATCCAATTGCAAGAATAAATTCGTCAAAGTCTCATTCTTTCAGGAAATAAAGGTTCTGTCCCACTACAGGGCAGACCATTTGAACAGTGAATTTAACTATCCATTCACTATCTAATTTCCTTGATATTTCATTTACTTGTTATATTATATGTCTAGTACTTTACTTAAAAATTTCAGCTCTATTTGAGTTTTGATAAAAAATTATAAAATTCAACCAAGACAGAAGACTCAAATCTGCTAGCACAGTTTTGAAGGTAACTTTAAATCAGTACCCACAATTCCTTATTTACTAAAATTGTATGGGGTTAATTCCATAAATAACATATGCATCCTAGGGTTCCAGAAACATACTCCAATCACTTAAATTCCATATATTGGATTTATAATGAAATTTCAAACTGACAAACACAGAATCTGTCAAATGGACAGATTTGCACAGTTTTCTTGTAAAATAACAAATAATTATCAAAACTCAATATTTTTCTATGAAATTTCATGTAGATAACCTAGACATATGATAGATTACCCTAGAGAAAACCGTTTCCTCATTCCTATTTTAGAAAACTCCCAGAATTTTCGTGCAACTTACTGTTCACTACAGAAAACAGAAACAGGTTGCATTTTTCCTCAAGAAACTTAACAACCATCAACCATTAGCCAACAATCCTCCTAAATCCAACACATGCAGCACCTATTTGAGCTTAATCTCATCATACACAGTCCATAGAACTCATAAAAATCAACAAGCATACACAATTTCCACATCAAACTTAAGAAACTAACATGAAATGATAAAGTGTCCACACCCAACATACCAGCAAAGAACATTACCAATAATTTAAACCATACCCATTTCAAAACTAAACTAAAATCATAAACTCTTACCTTGATTTGGCTATAGGTCTAGGCCTAGGTGAGAAGATGATGATTCCTTAGAGAATTTAAGATATTTGAGAGGAATTTGGGCAAGTGATTTTCGGGTGGGGCTTGGCTTCTTGAGAGGAAATGAGTTGTAGTCAAGACATTGTGCAAGAAATGAAACCAAATGAAATGGGGAAGTGAATAACCGGTTCTAGAGGAAAGAAATGGGCTAGTGCATTACACATGTCACCTTCCATGTGGGTGATATTTAGTTAGTGGAGTCCAAGTGTCATCTTTGGAGAGGAGGGATTAGCTAGTGGATTCCATGTGTCCAACTTTTTTGGCTCTCTCTTTGTTAGTGACTTACATGTGTTCAACTCTTATTGGCTCTCTCTTTGTTAGTGACTTACATGTGTTCAACTCTTATTGGTTCACTAGGCCATTAACATGCATTATCTTAACTTAACACCATTAACCTTTAATACTCTTAATTAATCATCTAATATATTTGACTATTATATCATTAATTTATGATGCTAGGTGGTGAGGGGCATCACATTTAGTATACATGTATGTCTGGTAAATTTGGTATGGAGCGAGGGTGCACTATCTTTGATATATCTGTTTGGTATGTGCAAAATTTGCTAAAGAGCCTATACATGATGGCTGCACAGTAGGTTGCGGTGCACTATCTTCTGTTGACGTCTTGTCCGAATTTGCAAACTGCAATTGTAGATTGTTACTGTACCTCTCATTAGGCCTGTCCACCATATTATAAACTTGAGATTTCAGATAGTTAGCAAAGCTTGAGGTAGAATCAATGGCAAAAGCTAAGTGCTGAAGATGCCTGAAATTATCACCTGTTTTCGTAGCTCAATTTTCGTACTTGATCTTTTTTTTCATGCAATTTGTAATATTGGCAATGGGGAACACACATGCTGCTCTTCCAACCAACACTAATGCAAACAATGTTGAACTGACTGCAATGGAAGTTCCTGGCCATGGGAAATAGTATCAAATCCACAAGAAAGCACTTGTCTTTTGAATGTGGTAATTGTAATTTTACTTTTGTGAAAAAAGAAGAAGAATATATTGGGTCCAAATTTTTATATTATATATAGGATTTGCCTAACAGCTATTCTGGTTCAATGCACTTATTGTTTCACTTCATTTGGAACAATATACTAGTTTTGACTTAACTATGAGCTCTAAAATGTGAATAGGAAAGTAATAAAATTACCTTGGATTGCTGTTTTTCCATTTATCAATGTCCAAGGCATCCATACTAACATATAGGAAAATAAAAGTGTCTGCAATGAATGATATTGTTGCAAATGCATGCCTGAGATCATCAAACCATTTTGAAGATTAGAAGCTGGCATTGGAACTTATTCTTCATTTATATACCAATGTTTATCATGTCTTGCCTAGTAATTTACAATGATCAAAGATCCCTTGTCTCTTATCAAAACATGTAAATTGTTGACTGATAAGAATGAAGAATGCAATAGAGCAACAAACAAGAAGATTGAAACAAAAATGAAGTAAACTTGAGATTTGAAGTAGAAAAGGAAAGAAAACAGAGTAGATAGGTAAACATTGAATCTTGACACCTTTTCAAATGAAATTCACCAATGGTTATTGCTGATTGTGAGATAATTTTTTCAATAGGAATGTTGATTGAGTATCCAGCTTGAGAGAACCTTAATCCCTTGCTTGCCAACATTTCAATCTAAAGTTAGTAATTTCCCTCTTTTGCTGTCATATACTTCTTTGCAGGTGCAATTTAGATCTTTTTTTGGATTCCTGTTCAATTTATTTTTATGCATTGTCTTTTAGCTCCGTATTTGACTTTATTTGGTTGGTCTTACTGTCTAATTTAGCTGCTAAGAGTTTTACAAATAACATGGGGCTTGTAGAAGCCCTTTATTTAGTTACTAACTTAAGAGTATCATGTTTCATTCTTTACTTGCTTGCAGATTTGTTTCCAACAAGTGGTTTGGTGCTATTATTTTCAGTGGGATCTTATTTGGAAGACTTTCATCATAGTGGTATATAAACTTCAAATCTAAGTATTCCTTGCTCATGTCACCTTGATTTATGATGACTGCATTAATCAATATCCCATTTGGGTCTTTACTTGTGAATGCATCTCTCTTTTTGCCTTTATCCCTTCTAAAATAACATAGTTATTTTTTCTTGTCCATTTGGGTCTTTACTTGTGAATACATCTCTCTTTTTGCTATAGTGCCTATGAATATTTCTTGTTCTCTTCATCTTTTATGTCTATTCTGTTTCCTTTTGTCATATGCTATATGAAAAATTATATTAGATTTATAAATGGTTTTTATTTATTCATATTGCAGCAATATTGAGACATTGGTTGTTTTGTATATAAGATGGAACACAATTGGGTAAAAATTAGGAACAGAGCCCTTCCTGAGTATAGACAAGGAGTTAAGGAGTTCCTAGATTTTGCATTTGAGCATACAATAATGGAGGATAAGATTTTATGTCCGTGCAAGTGATGCAATCATTATTTCACAAAGAGTCGAGATGATGTTGAGGCAGATTTGATTACTATTGGTATTGTCCCAACTTATACTCGATGGTTTAGACATGGTGAGGAGACACATTCTGAAACATGTGATAATTTGGTTAGTGATGATGAGTCAGATGGGAATGACTTGCATGAGATGGTAGAAGATTATTTTGGAGCTTTTAATGCAGCTAGTTGGCTAGCTGGAGAACCGAGTGGCAATGGTACTCCTGAAGAGCCTAATGATGATGCAACTAAATTTTTTCGTTTGTTGGGAGATAATGAACAAAAACTTTATCCTAATTGCAAGTATACGAAATTGTCTTTCATTGTAAAGTTACTTCACATAAAATGCCTTGGTGGTTGGACAAACAAATCGTTTACTATGTTGCTTCAACTGTTCAATGAGGTACTTCCTAAATGTGACGTAGAGTTGCCAAATTCATTCTATGAGGCAAAGAAGACAATTCGGGATTTAGGTCTTGATTACAAGAAGATAGATGCATGTGTTAATGATTGTATGCTATATTGGAAGGAAAACTCTAAAAAGAAAAAATGCCTAGTTTGTGGTGTCTTGAGATGGAAATCAGGTAAAAAGAATGTCAGTGGTAAAAAAGTTCCTCACAAGATATTGTGTTATTTTCCAATAACACCAAGGCTGCAGAGGTTCTTCATGTCAACAAAGACAGCTTCTTACATGACTTGGCATCATGATAAGCGAGTTGATGATGGGCTATTAAGACATCCAGCTGACTCTAAGGCATGGAAAACTTTTGACAAGATTCATGAGTCATTTTCCTTAGAGACACGTAATGTTAGGTTGGGTCTGGCAACTGATGGATTTAATCCATTTGGAAATATGAGCCTCAGTTATAGTATATGGCCGGTTGTCCTTGTTCCGTATAATTTACCACCATGGATGTGTATGAAGCAGCCTAATTTTATGCTATCATTGCTCATTCCAGGACAAAAGGGTCCAAAAAATGACATTGATGTCTATTTGCAACCATTAGTTGATGAGCTAAAACAGTTACAGGAAGTTGGTGTTACTACTTTTGACTCTTTTAGGAAACAAAATTTCAATATGCGTGCAGCAATTTTATGGACAATTAATGACTTCCCAGCATATAGGAATTTTTCTGGATGGAATACTATGGGAGCTTTGGCTTGTCCTTCTTGTCATGATGAAATCCATTCTTCTTATTTGAAAAGTGGAAAAAAGTATTGTTTTATGGGACATCGACGCTTTTTGCAAATTAATCATAGATGGAGATTGCAGTCAAGATTATTTGATGGTAAGAAAGAGACGAGTTCATCCCCTAAACAATTATCTAGAGATGATGTGGTTCATCAAGTATATAATCTTGGAGGCTTAATATTTGGGAAAGGAGTAAAGAGAAAACGTGATGAGTCAACTAATTGGTTGAAGAAAAGTATCTTTTTCGAATTACCATATTGGAGAACCTTATTATTGAGGCATAATTTAGATGCTATGCACATTGAGAAGAATGTGTGTGATAGTGTAATCGGGACATTGATGAATATTAATGGGAAAACAAAAGATAATTTTAGGTCACGTCTTGATCTAAAAGCCATAGGTATAAGGGAGGAACTCCATCCAATACCACATGGGGAAAAAGTGTTGTTGCCATCTGCATGTTACACATTATCTACTGATGAGAAGAGAGTTTTTTGTGAATTCTTAACGGAGGTTAAGTTTCCCGATGGATATTCTTCAAATATTGCAAAAAAGGTGAATCTTAAAGATCGCAAGATATCTGGACTTAAGAGCCATGATTGCCATATCCTATTGGAGACCTTACTTCCTATGGCAATAGATGGATTGTTGCCAAAAAATGTGTCTGCTCCACTAATTGAGCTAAGTAATTTCTTTAAAACATTGTGCTCAAAGGTGCTAAATGTGGATGACTTGAAAAAAATTGAATCCCGAATTGTAATAGCACTTTGTTGGAAATGATATTCCCTCCATCATTCTTTGATGTTATGATGCATTTACCTATTCACTTAGCTGGTGAGGCTATGATTGCTGGACTAGTGCAATATCGATGGATGTATCCAATAGAAAGATACTTGCACACGCTAAAGAATTACGTTCGTAACCGTGCCCATCTAGAGGGTTCTATTGCTGAAGGCTATGTGGCAGATGAATGCTTGACATTTTGTTCAAGATACCTTCATGGTATTGAGACTCGATTCAACCGAGTTGAACGAAATTGGGATGGAGATCATTTGCAGCCATATGAAGGATTGCCGATTTTTTTTCAAACTGGTCATGCTGTAGGTAGGGGAGGAATTGTCTCACGTCAACTTAGTCGAGAAGAGTGGATGCAAGCACATCAATATGTCTTGAAAAATTGTGATGAAGTGCACCGATTTATCGAGTAAGTTGAAATGTAGTTAATATAAATTTCTCACAAAGTTAGTTTATTTATAAAAAAAATTAAGTTGTTTACAATGTAACTATGTTATTATATTATTATTATTATTATCTAAAGAGCACAAGTGCATGATCCGACAAGCAAGTGCTAGGAATGTAGAGATTCGACATACTAAACAATTCATAGAGTGGTTTGAAAGTCATGTAAGTTCTATATATACAAAATTACTTATTTCGAGGTTATGACCCTCGATACAAGTAATATTTGTGAAGTATCCAACACTTTTATCGAGGGTTATAACCCTTTTTATCGAGGGTTATGACCGTCGATAAAGATAAAATACTTTCTTCAAGGGTTGGGAAGGCTGTCAAAACATCTTTTTCGACTGTGTTTCTATTAACGCCTTTCGACGGTCAAGATGACCATCGAAATAACTGATTTTCGAAGGTTTTTAATACTTATTTCGAGGGTTTTGACCCTCGTAAAAAGTCGTTTTTTTTGTAGTGCATATATATATAATTCATGGATTGCGGATTAGTTCAAAAACATTCATATATATATATATATCATTCATGCGACTTAAACAAAGAATGACGGCATAAACATCTTATGGCATGCTTTTTAAAAAAAAATTAAAACCCATGATGTGATGTGGTAGGCTCTGATACCACTATTAGTTTGCGGAAGCATTAATGACAAATAAAAATTTTCTGTTTCATTCAAGAATCGTTATAGCACATAATCATGGACTTTAAAATAATATGCATACCTTTTTCAGTAACCCAAGTAAGCCTCTTCTAAGCAACCCAAGTGTAATCCTCTTCTAGCAACCCAAGTGTGTTGCCTCCCAAGGTATTCACGTCTCTCTCTCTATTTCTTTTAGAGTTTTTCTGATGGCTGCAATATATCACAATAGTTCTGATGGCCAACTACTAACGTGATATTTCTTATTTATATATCCATAGTAAAAACCCTAGAGAGAGATTTTAACGTGGGATCCTAGGGATCTCTATCTTCAGCAGTAGGATAAGTCAATATCTTTTGAAGGTTATTGACTTACTTTGAAACTTCTTTCAAAATAATTTTTTAATTATCTTAATCATATCAAGATAATATTTTGAACTTCTACAAATTACAATAATGTCCATCAACACATTGCAATTGACCCCTGAAGATTAGAGAATAACAAGTGAGGTCCCTTTACTTACAACTTTATATCTATATGTCCTTCCACCATACTATATTTCACATAAGCCACTAGGACTGGATTAATATCACTGTTATATCCTTCGCTTATGTAACCCTTTAATTTCTTGAATTCATAATTCCCTTAGACTCCAAAATAATTTTCGAAAACTCTTTATAAATATATATAGATATATATATATATATATATATATATATATATATGAAAACACTTTGAAAAATGTCATCGGCCGGTTTTGTTTTGAGTCCAATACCATTATGAAAATCAACTGAATATACTATCTCATTTAGAGACTGGTGAATCCATTGTTAAGCATTAACATATTTTACTCATTATACATATAACCCAACATGTCCGTATATAGCCTTTAAATGAGCATCACCGGTTGACATTGTCAAAGTATGTGCATAATAAATAAATATACGTAAACCTCTCATGTTTGAGGAAAATAGGAAAATTGTGATAAAACAACCAATAATGGAGTAAATTTTAATAGAAGCACAACAACAGTGATATTCTATTAACATCAACCCAAAAGGTGTTCTTAATTCAGATTTTTCCAGTTCAGCCACATTTAAATAATAAATATACCTTTAATAATCATGTATGAACAAATTTATTATAAAATACTTGTTACATTACACCCACTTGTCTGCTTAAAGTCACTACCTCAATAATGGAGTAAATCATCCTATCATATAGAAGCACAACAAGTGTAGGCTCTAGTGTTGATATTCTATTAACATCCACAGCCTAGAACAATTTTAAGTTTATGAAAAATCATTACTCCCTGCATTTGGTTCCTTAACCATTAGCATGATTTTTCTACAAAGATGACATCACATGCCACATTTAAATAATAAATATACCTTTAATAATCATGTATGTGAAAGAACAAATTTATTATAAAATAAAATTCATAGAATTGGTTTTTGAGGGCATATAATTCTAACAGTTTGTTCCTCTCTTTATTTGTTGTCTTTTTCATTTCCTTTTTTTGGGGTTGGGTTTGTAATGTTGAAAAGTTAACATGTTTGAATTAATGAAATCAGAGTCTAAAATGACTATAGAGATATCAACTTGAACGTGACGTGAGTATTGCTTTTTAATCAAACATTCTTTTTCTTTCTCATTATTATTATCCTTTTCTTTTTTTTTGGATAGTACTAGTACCATAGAGTTGCTGAAGGTCATATATTATGTTTTGTTTTAACTGAAAATGAAAATTCTATCATTCAAAATTCACACATACGGTTATACCTGTTAAAAATAAAAAATAAAAAATTTACATATGGCCTTTCCATCATGTCCCAAACTTTTAAAAATGGTTTGACACTTCGTAAAATTTCTCTTTTAATTTTTTTTCTGAAAATTGTCAATACTTGGAGAAGCTTTGAGATCTTTTATGTACACTTTCTACATGCTATTATTTGTGCTTCGAAATTTGTTTAAGGAAAATTCACAGTCATCAAGCTTAAAATTAAAGTCAAGAAAAAAGAAGGAGACATTATGGCAATTATTCATTTATAATTATCGTATCTTCTCTCACCTCCTTACTTGTTTTTTTTTTTTTTTT
>OU015761.1:20317815-20347280 GCA_907173295.1 Fagus sylvatica | reverse complement strand
TGTTATGATCAACATCTAAATGTAACAATGAGTTCTCTTCTCTGCTTTATTCTATCATCTGCCAAGTTAGCGGATAAATTTTGATTCCCCATAATAATGAAAAGCATAAGCTACTTTAATATATATATTGGGGTTGCAACTTGCAAGGAATCACTAGGTGTTTGATAATTGATAGTATCATCTCCATTCATCTTTTAGTAATACTAAACCATTCCTAAAAGCTATAAAAACGTGCCCTGTAGTCTGTAGAGCAGGGGAATTCCCACTACTCCACTAGCTCACCCATCAGGAACACATGTGACCACCAACATTTGTGGAAGATACATGTATTTTCCACATGTTTTACACTATGAAATATAGGATTTGTAATGCACATATCTGATTCCATTAAGTCCACGTCCTAGATGTTTTGTACTTTAAATTTCTAGTAGGATCTCTGAGGCAAATATCTGTTCTTATCTTAATTTTCACTCCATTTCGCAAAGATCGTGTACCCATGAACCTATACTGTCAAGCTGTTGTTGATAAGTATACTCATACTTTCATATTTGTTAGATAATGATCAGCAAGCCTTGTAATTTGGCATATATTGTATTCTAATTAGTCCAATTACATATCAGTATACTGTTTTAATTGTAGCATGATTATCTTGCAGTTCTTTCCAATCTAATTAGTTGTTACATTTGTTGCCACTATTGTTTGTTAATGTGTCCCATTATGCATCTTTTGAGGATCTTGCTGTTGAGCATCCTCTGATTCTTTTCGTCTGTGTATTATAAGATTGGAGAACTCAAGAAACTAGTTGAAGAGGGTAAAATCAAGTACATAGGTCTATCTGAGGCCTCTGCTTCAACAATCAGAGGGGCACATGCAGTTCATTCCATAACCGCTGTGCAGCTAGAGTGGTCTTTGTGGTCTAGAGATGTCGAGGAAGACATAATTCCTACATGCAGGTGATGCATCAATTACACTTGCATTTTAAGGCATAGAATAATTAAGATTCAAATTTAAATTTGTCCTCCTGATTGTGCAGGGAACTAGGCATTGGGATTGTTGCATACAGTCCTCTAGGACGAGGATTCTTTTCATCAGGGCCTAAGGTTGTTGAAAATCTGTCAAACAATGATGTTCGAAAGGTTTGTGGATCTATCACACAATTTTTGAGCTTCAAATTCAATTACTCATACATTTTGAATAACACCTTTATAGTATCATCAGTGCATACATGAACATTCTGTGACGTTTTTTTCCTCACAAGAAACCATTGGCTCAGATAAATACTGGCATTGCAGCAATTAGTATTTAGTATGCTTTCCCTGTTTCTCTTAACCATACAGTAGTCGAAATTCTTTTTAAAACTTAACTTATGTGCAAAATTTGCTTGACAATATTCAAGCAGGTTTAATTTGTCCTAATGAATTATTTTCAATGCCTAAATATTTTTTGAAACCTTTGTAGTGCAGATGTCAAGTGTTCATTATGTATTTGTGTAGCCCACCACAATTTCTGATATAGGCCATCTGGATATTTGGTTCCTTTCAACAATGCTCACCTCCTTCTAACTCATTACACCTGATACAAAAGAAATTTTCCAGGAGTTGAATATTTTCCCATCAACTCCTTTTGGTTATAGAGAAAACTAGTTTTCATTTAATGGATATAGAGTAACTGTCTTGCAGTAAAATTGAGTCCAGCTATTTCGTTGCTTGTAAGAGATTTAATTAAGTATTTTCTGTAACACACATAAGTTATCTTAATATTTGCACATAATTCAATGGAACATCATACTAACTGACCTAAATAAAGTAAGCATCGCATTGCAAAATTACAATCATGATGAGCCTACCTCAATTGTTAGGCATCTGTACGTACTGTCCTGCAGTATCATTAATTATTACCTCAACCTCTAGGACATGGTAGCAAGGATGCCTGGAGAACTGAAAAATTATGTTATAGAATTTGTTAAAAGAGTACATCATTGCTTTTATGAACAACACTACTTCCTTGAAATTATATACAGTGACATCAGTCTTAATTTTGATAAATATTTAGTGTTTTAGTGATTTCCTTTATTATTCAGTGACTTCAGTCTTAACACTGATGTATGTATTCAATGCTTGCAGTATTTACCCAGGTTCTTACCTGAAAATTTGGAGCATAACAAAACCATATTTGAGCGTGTTAATGAATTGGCAGCGAGGAAGGGATGCACCTCATCACAGCTAGCATTGGCCTGGGTTCATCACCAAGGGAAGGATGTGTGTCCCATACCTGGAACCACCAAGATTGAAAACTTCAACCAGAACATTGGAGCTTTGTCTGTGAGATTGACACCAGAAGAAATGGTTGAACTAGAATCATTTGCTTCTGAGAAGGGTGTTAAGGGTGACAGATACGTGAATATTGCCGTTTCAACTTGGAAGAATTCTGAAACTCCACCACTTTCTTCATGGAAAGCTTCGTAAGCACAAGTATTTTGTAGGGTCTCAGTGTTGCATACTTGAAGCCTCAAGGACTTTTTTAATGGTTTTCAATGAAGTGTGTTGAGTTTTTGACTGCTCAGAAAAAAGTATCCCTATAGGGGGCATGTGTACACCTTAAACTTCAAAATTTTGCAATCAATACCCAACTTTGACACTAAGGTGTTAAGTGTAGAATTTTGTGGTTTATGTTGCATATTACAAATGCTGTCATAGTTTGGTATGGATAGATACTTACTAAGCACTTAAGTTAGACCTCAATTTAGATGGTGGGATGGATATTATAAATTAATCTCAAATATATTAAGGTATTGATTGCAAATTTTGGAGTTTAGGGTGCACATTGTAAATGCCCCATAATTTAAGGTGAATAGTTTCAACTTACCTATTTATTATGCCGGATTTTGATGAAATTAGAACATAAATATTTGGTTCATGGTTCAATAATAAGATCTTTTGTATGGGAAATTTTATCATATTGTAGAGAGTGTTTGCAGAAGTTAGCTTGAAGTTTGACATGAAGTTAAAGAATGCACTTAGTTATTTTAATTGGGTCCTGTTAATGAGTGCCCTTAGGGCAATGGTTAAGGAAGCATTTAATGCTTCCACTTTATGGAAAGTAGTAAAATTTTAATATTAAAATAACACAAAAACAACTTTTAAGGGTATTTTAGTCTTTCTATTTATTATTTTAATATTAAAAATTTGTTATTTCCCGTAAAGTGTAAGCATTTAATACTCCTTAACTATTGCCCTAAGGGCACTGGTTAACAAAATCCATTTTAATTTAGTATTATCCGACATCAACACATGGCATTACCAAGTCATCAAAAAACATTACACACAATGTCAAGCCAGATTTTTATTCAAATAATACAGTCAATGTTAAATTACTACTTTAGTCCTCAAATTACTTGGCAAACTTTAATTTGAGCTCTCAACTATTAATTGTGAAGTTAGTTCTTTCAATTTTTAAAATCAAGTCAATTTCATTCTTGAGTCCTCTTACCATTTAAATTTTAAAGGAATTGAAAGTCGAAATTTATTTAATTTGATTTTCAAATTTTCACACTTTCTATGATAACCTTTGAACTTATGCTCTATTTGCTACATTAATTAATTTCGTTAAATTTAAATGAAAATGAGATTCTATGATGAAATTGACTTGATTTTGAAAGTTGATGGACTATATTGGTACAATTAATAGTTGAGGGACTAAACTAACACGATTAATGGTTGAGAGACCAAATTGAACATTACCCTATAATTGAAGGACCATATTAATAATTTAACCTACAATCAAATAAAGGTAATGGATGTGTGTGTCCCAAATGGACATTACATGTATCGAAGGTGATAATTACCCTTACTCTAAAAGAGTTTTGCTACACCAATTCAAAACAATTAATAACTGACATAAACAATGCCACTAAAATGCCATACGCACGTGTGCGAGTAGTAGAGCCACATGTCTATGGTCAACTTTATTCATTTAAAGTGTTGGTGTTTGTGCCACCTTATAAACACCTTCAAGGTTTTGTATGTTTCTAATGTGGGACAAATGCACAAGCTTTCAACCCCTCACTTCTATATCACTAATAAACAATAAATTTACAACAGTTACCAATACCTCGGCTAAATTTTGAGAGTTTTGCATTCTTTCTCTCACTTTCTCCACCTATACGTTATAAACTCTAACGGTGAAAATCATATCTATCCATGCTTATTCAATATTCCCCCACTCTAGCAACCACTTCTTAATTCTAAATACTCATACCAATTTTGTCTCTATTGTGATTAGGAACTAAACAAAAATTTAGGTATCTTTTATGCAAGTTTCAATCATTATCAATCCAATGAGTAGTGAGACACATATAGTTAAAATTTTGAATCAATTATTTCTATGTGAGTTAATTGATGATTAGTCATGTAACTGTTAGCAACCATAGAAAGGTGGCTGAGTTTATTAAGAACTTTCTATTCAGAAAGTCCATCAATGTTCCATTCATAAAGCTTATCAGCAGACACCGAGAATTGGTGCTGAAAGTTTCTTTCTTCAAATTGCATATCTGGAGGTGTGGGTCTGGGGTACCAGTTTTTTGTGAAACTAGTTGGGTTTGGTTTTTTATTGGTTATCCTTTGAAGTTTTCCAAAAGATTTTTCAAGTTTATTGATTTCTTGGTCAGAGGATGTTTCTGAATTTGAGGAGTATGTATTAGTAGTTTCTTCATTTTTGTGAAGGACATTTACAGATGAGGGTTCTCTTTTCTCTGTTTTCATCTTTTTTAATTCTTATATATATATATATATCACTACAAAAAACTTGGCCTATTTCAACGCATTTATTTCGAGGGTTCATTAAAAATGGTTGCAATAGCATATAATTTTGTGCGGTAAGCCGTAGGGGTGAACTATACAATTAATCTATTTCGACAGTCACTAATAGAACCGTTGAAATAAACATAAAAAAAATTATATTTTCACCTCTTTTAACAGCAACCTTCGAAATATGCATTTTTTTTAACCGAGCTATTTCAACGGCCACAAATACCTTCGAAATAAGCATAAAAAGAATAATAATAACAGTTCAATAACTTCGTGCGTGACTAATTATTTGGTGCGCACCCAAGGATTTCTGAAAATGAAAACCCCCAAATCGTGAATAGCAACAGCAAATTTGAATTTTCGCAGAACTTCAATTTTCACCCAAATCGTCAAATAGAAACTTCAAAACCCCCAAAATTGAAATACCTTTTCACGCTCAAATTCTCGCACTAGATTCAACAAATATTCTCACACCTGACCTTGTCCTCACTCCATGCTCCATCTCTCATCGCTCACTCCAATCAATTTCCAACAAAATGTAAGTTCCAACTTCGAACTCTTTTTTTGGTTTTGTAAAAGATTTTCGTTCAGATTTTTTAGAGAGAGAGGGTTTGAGATATGAATAGCAGTGAGAGAGAGAGGGATTTGAAATTTTTCTTCACATAGCTATTTTAATTCCTTTTATTATTTAAATTTTCTTCATATCAGAAATTCTATTTGTTCAAGTTTTTTAGATATATGCTTTAGAGAGATCTCACTTTTCGTCCCTATCTCACTACTTCAAGCCTTCGACGCTCCCATTTTCAGGCTACTGGAAAACTGTGAGATCAACCGAATCAACAGCTAGCAAAGACGATCATCAAAAGAGTCCTCTCCGTCATCAAGAGCTTCCCCAAAGTCGATCCTTCCCAAGTCCGTCTATCATTTTCTCTCCGATTCCATTTCTTTCCTTTTCATATTTTTCGTGAAAATGCTTGTTTGGCTCCCGATGCGTGAGAAACTCAGCCTGATTTGCTCGTCAATTAATCCTATTTTCGTAGAGATAAATGTCTGCTTTCTATATTCCAAGCTGAAATCTGTCTCAATTAAGTTTAATTCCTTTGCTAATTATCATTTGTGTGTGGAGGGGGAGAAAGTGTCTGTTTGGTAGCTGAGAAAATGTGAGGAAAAGTGAATGGATGTAAAAATGTTGAATCCTACAATGTGTAATCTGAGACCTAAGAGCACTATTATGGTTTAGCTGAGCTAGATTTACAGATATCAGATTAATAATTTATTTCTTTATTTTAGTTTCCTCTATTTTCTTAGCAACCAAGCATAAATCGCTGTGTTTGATGGCTGTGATATGTTTAATGTTGAATCCTACAATGCTAATTATCATTGCAATTGTAGTTCCTCCTTTTGCTAGCTGATTAGCCTTTTTGATTTATCCCATTTAGATGGGACTATTTCTCCAGGAACATAAGATCAATAGTATCAGAACTTAGATTTAGTATACATGTATGTCTGGTAAATTTGGTATGGAGCGAGGGTGCACTATCTTTGATATATCTGTTTGGTATGTGCAAAATTTGCTAAAGAGCCTATACATGTAGGCTGCACAGTAAGTTGCGGTGCACTATCTTCTGTTGACGTCTTGTCCGAATTTGCAAACTGCAATTGTAGATTGTTACTGTACCTCTCATTAGGCCTGTCCACCATATTATAAACTGAGATTTCAGATAGTTAGCAAAGCTTGAGGTAGAATCCATGGCAAAAGCTAAGTGCTGAAGATGCCTGAAATTATCACCTGTTTTCGTAGCTCAATTTTCGTACTTGATCTTTTTTTTCATGCAATTTGTAATATTGGCAATGGGGAACACACATGCTGCTCTTCCAACCAACACTAATGCAAACAATGTTGAACTGACTGCAATGGAAGTTCCTGGCCATGGGAAATAGTATCAAATCCAAAAGAAAGCACTTGTCTTTTGAATGTGGTAATTGTAATTTTACTTTTGTGAAAAAAGAAGAAGAATATATTGGGTCCAAATTTTTATATTATACATAGGATTTGCCTAACAGCTATTCTGGTTCAATGCACTTATTGTTTCACTTCATTTGGAACAATATACTAGTTTTGACTTAACTATGAGCTCTAAAATGTGAATAGGAAAGTAATAAAATTACCTTGGATTGCTGTTTTTCCATTTATCAATGTCCAAGGCATCCATACTAACATATAGGAAAATAAAAGTGTCTGCAATGAATGATATTGTTGCAAATGCATGCCTGAGATCATCAAACCATTTTGAAGATTAGAAGCTGGCATTGGAACTTATTCTTCATTTATATACCAATGTTTATCATGTCTTGCCTAGTAATTTACAATGATCAAAGATCCCTTGTCTCTTATCAAAACATGTAAATTGTTGACTGATAAGAATGAAGAATGCAATAGAGCAACAAACAAGAAGATTGAAACAAAAATGAAGTAAACTTGAGATTTGAAGTAGAAAAGGAAAGAAAACAGAGTAGATAGGTAAACATTGAATCTTGACACCTTTTCAAATGAAATTCACCAATGGTTATTGCTGATTGTGAGATAATTTTTTCAATAGGAATGTTGATTGAGTATCCAGCTTGAGAGAACCTTAATCCCTTGCTTGCCAACATTTCAATCTAAAGTTAGTAATTTCCCTCTTTTGCTGTCATATACTTCTTTGCAGGTGCAATTTAGATCTTTTTTTGGATTCCTGTTCAATTTATTTTTATGCATTGTCTTTTAGCTCCGTATTTGACTTTATTTGGTTGGTCTTACTGTCTAATTTAGCTGCTAAGAGTTTTACAAATAACATGGGGCTTGTAGAAGCCCTTTATTTAGTTACTAACTTAAGAGTATCATGTTTCATTCTTTACTTGCTTGCAGATTTGTTTCCAACAAGTGGTTTGGTGCTATTATTTTCAGTGGGATCTTATTTGGAAGACTTTCATCATAGTGGTATATAAACTTCAAATCTAAGTATTCCTTGCTCATGTCACCTTGATTTATGATGACTGCATTAATCAATATCCCATTTGGGTCTTTACTTGTGAATGCATCTCTCTTTTTGCCTTTATCCCTTCTAAAATAACATAGTTATTTTTTCTTGTCCATTTGGGTCTTTACTTGTGAATACATCTCTCTTTTTGCTATAGTGCCTATGAATATTTCTTGTTCTCTTCATCTTTTATGTCTATTCTGTTTCCTTTTGTCATATGCTATATGAAAAATTATATTAGATTTATAAATGGTTTTTATTTATTCATATTGCAGCAATATTGAGACATTGGTTGTTTTGTATATAAGATGGAACACAATTGGGTAAAAATTAGGAACAGAGCCCTTCCTGAGTATAGACAAGGAGTTAAGGAGTTCCTAGATTTTGCATTTGAGCATACAATAATGGAGGATAAGATTTTATGTCCGTGCAAGTGATGCAATCATTATTTCACAAAGAGTCGAGATGATGTTGAGGCAGATTTGATTACTATTGGTATTGTCCCAACTTATACTCGATGGTTTAGACATGGTGAGGAGACACATTCTGAAACATGTGATAATTTGGTTAGTGATGATGAGTCAGATGGGAATGACTTGCATGAGATGGTAGAAGATTATTTTGGAGCTTTTAATGCAGCTAGTTGGCTAGCTGGAGAACCGAGTGGCAATGGTACTCCTGAAGAGCCTAATGATGATGCAACTAAATTTTTTCGTTTGTTGGGAGATAATGAACAAAAACTTTATCCTAATTGCAAGTATACGAAATTGTCTTTCATTGTAAAGTTACTTCACATAAAATGCCTTGGTGGTTGGACAAACAAATCGTTTACTATGTTGCTTCAACTGTTCAATGAGGTACTTCCTAAATGTGACGTAGAGTTGCCAAATTCATTCTATGAGGCAAAGAAGACAATTCGGGATTTAGGTCTTGATTACAAGAAGATAGATGCATGTGTTAATGATTGTATGCTATATTGGAAGGAAAACTCTAAAAAGAAAAAATGCCTAGTTTGTGGTGTCTTGAGATGGAAATCAGGTAAAAAGAATGTCAGTGGTAAAAAAGTTCCTCACAAGATATTGTGTTATTTTCCAATAACACCAAGGCTGCAGAGGTTCTTCATGTCAACAAAGACAGCTTCTTACATGACTTGGCATCATGATAAGCGAGTTGATGATGGGCTATTAAGACATCCAGCTGACTCTAAGGCATGGAAAACTTTTGACAAGATTCATGAGTCATTTTCCTTAGAGACACGTAATGTTAGGTTGGGTCTGGCAACTGATGGATTTAATCCATTTGGAAATATGAGCCTCAGTTATAGTATATGGCCGGTTGTCCTTGTTCCGTATAATTTACCACCATGGATGTGTATGAAGCAGCCTAATTTTATGCTATCATTGCTCATTCCAGGACAAAAGGGTCCAAAAAATGACATTGATGTCTATTTGCAACCATTAGTTGATGAGCTAAAACAGTTACAGGAAGTTGGTGTTACTACTTTTGACTCTTTTAGGAAACAAAATTTCAATATGCGTGCAGCAATTTTATGGACAATTAATGACTTCCCAGCATATAGGAATTTTTCTGGATGGAATACTATGGGTGCTTTGGCTTGTCCTTCTTGTCATGATGAAACCCATTCTTCTTATTTGAAAAGTGGAAAAAAGTATTGTTTTATGGGACATCGACGCTTTTTGCAAATTAATCATAGATGGAGATTGCAGTCAAGATTATTTGATGGTAAGAAAGAGACGAGTTCATCCCCTAAACAATTATCTAGAGATGATGTGGTTCATCAAGTATATAATCTTGGAGGCTTAATATTTGGGAAAGGAGTAAAGAGAAAACGTGATGAGTCAACTAATTGGTTGAAGAAAAGTATCTTTTTCGAATTACCATATTGGAGAACCTTATTATTGAGGCATAATTTAGATGCTATGCACATTGAGAAGAATGTGTGTGATAGTGTAATCGGGACATTGATGAATATTAATGGGAAAACAAAAGATAATTTTAGATCTCATCTTGATCTAAAAGCCATAGGTATAAGGGAGGAACTCCATCCAATACCACATGGGGAAAAAGTGTTGTTGCCATCTGCATGTTACACATTATCTACTGATGAGAAGAGAGTTTTTTGTGAATTCTTAACGGAGGTTAAGTTTCCCGATGGATATTCTTCAAATATTGCAAAAAAGGTGAATCTTAAAGATCGCAAGATATCTGGACTTAAGAGCCATGATTGCCATATCCTATTGGAGACCTTACTTCCTATGGCAATAGATGGATTGTTGCCAAAAAATGTGTCTGCTCCACTAATTGAGCTAAGTAATTTCTTTAAAACATTGTGCTCAAAGGTGCTAAATGTGGATGACTTGAAAAAAATTGAATCCCGAATTGTAATAGCACTTTGTTGGAAATGATATTCCCTCCATCATTCTTTGATGTTATGATGCATTTACCTATTCACTTAGCTGGTGAGGCTATGATTGCTGGACTAGTGCAATATCGATGGATGTATCCAATAGAAAGATACTTGCACACGCTAAAGAATTACGTTCGTAACCGTGCCCATCTAGAGGGTTCTATTGCTGAAGGCTATGTGGCAGATGAATGCTTGACATTTTGTTCAAGATACCTTCATGGTATTGAGACTCGATTCAATCCGAGTTGAACGAAATTGGGATGGAGATCATTTGCAGCCATATGAAGGATTGCCGATTTTTTTTCAAACTGGTCATGCTGTAGGTAGGGGAGGAATTGTCTCACGTCAACTTAGTCGAGAAGAGTGGATGCAAGCACATCAATATGTCTTGAAAAATTGTGATGAAGTGCACCGATTTATCGAGTAAGTTGAAATGTAGTTAATATAAATTTCTCACAAAGTTAGTTTATTTATAAAAAAAAATTAAGTTGTTTACAATGTAACTATGTTAATATTATTATTATTATTATTATTATTATTATTATTATCTAAAGAGCACAAGTGCATGATCCGACAAGCAAGTGCTAGGAATGTAGAGATTCGACATACTAAACAATTCATAGAATGGTTTGAAAGTCATGTAAGTTCTATATATACAAAATTACTTATTTCGAGGTTATGACCCTCGATACAAGTAATATTTGTGAAGTATCCAACCCTTTTTATCGAGGGTTATGACCATCGATAAAGACAAAATACTTTCTTCAAGGGTTGGGAAGGCTGTCAAAACATCTTTTTCGACTGTGTTTCTATTAACGCCTTTCGACGGTCAAGATGACCAGTCGAAATAACTGATTTTCGAAGGTTTTTAATACTTATTTCGAGGGTTTTGACCCTCGTAAAAAGTCGTTTTTTTTGTAGTGCATATAGATATATATATCATATATATATATATTCATGGATTGCGGATTATTAGTTCAAAAACATTCATATATATATATATATATCATTCATGCGACTTAAACAAAGAATGACAGCATAAACATCTTATGGCATGCTTTTTAAAAAAAAATTAAAACCCATGATGTGATGTGGTAGGCTCTGATACCACTATTAGTTTGCGGAAGCATTAATGACAAATAAAAATTTTCTGTTTCATTCAAGAATCGTTATACACATAATCATGGACTTTAAAATAATATGCATACCTTTTTTAGTAACCCAAGTAAGCCTCTTCTAACAACCCAAGTGTAATCCTCTTTTAGCAACCCAAGTGTAATCCTCTTATAGCAACCCAAGTGTGTTGCCTCCCAAGGTATTCACGTCTCTCTCTCTATTTCTTTTAGAGTTTTTCTGATGGCTGCAATATATCACAATAATTCTGATGGCCAACTACTAACGTAATATTTCTTATTTATATATCCATAGTAAAAACCCTAGAGAGAGATTTTAATGTGGGATTCCTAGGGATCTCTATCTTCAGCAGTAGGATAAGTCAATATCTTTTGAAGGTTATTGACTTACTTTGAAACTTTTTCAAAATAATTCTTTAATTATCTTAATCATATCAAGATAATATTTTGAACTTCTACAAATTACAATAATGTCTATCAACACATTGCAATTGACCCCTGAAGATTAGAGAATAACAAGTGAGGTCCCTTTACTTACAACTTTATATCTATATGTCCTTCCACCATACTATATTTCACATAAGCCACTAGGACTAGATTAATATCACTATTATATCCTTCGCTTATGTAACCCTTTAATTTCTTGAATTCATAATTCCCTTGGACTCCAAAATAATTTTCGAAAACTCTTTATAAATATATATAGATATATATATATATATATATATATATATATGAAAACACTTTGAAAAATGTCACCGGCCAGTTTTGTTTTGAGTCCAATACCATTATGAAAATCAACTGAATATACTATCTCATTTAGAGACTGGTGAATCCATTGTTAAGCATTAACATATTTTACTCATTATACATATAACCCAACATGTCCGTATATAGCCTTTAAATGAGCATCACCGGTTGACATTGTCAAAGTATGTGCATAATAAATAAATATACGTAAACCTCTCATGTTTGAAGAAAATAGGAAAATTGTGATAGAACAACCTTTTAATCAACAGTGATCAACCCAAAAGGTGTTCTTAATCAGATCCAGTTCAGTGTATGTACTTGTTACATTACACCCACTTGTCTGCTTAAAGTCATTACTACCTCAATGATGGAGTAAATCATCCTATCATATAGAAGCACAACAAGTGTAGGCTCTAGTGTTGATATTCTATTAACATCCACAGCCTAAAACAATTTTAAGTTTATGAAAAATCATTGCTCTCTGCATTTGGTTCCTTAACTATTAGCATGATTTTTCTACAAAGATGACATCACATGCCACATTTAAATAATAAATATACCTTTAATAATCATGTATGTGAAAGAACAAATTTATTATAAAATAAAATTCATAGAATTGGTTTTTGAGGGCATATAATTCTAACAGTTTGATCCTCTCTTTATTTGTTGTCTTTTTCATTTCCTTTTTTTGGGGTTGGGTTTGTAATGTTGAAAAGTTAACATGTTTGAATTAATGAAATCAGAGCCTAAAATGACTATAGAGATATCAACTTGAACGTGAGTATTGCTTTAGTGAGGAGTTAAGCCAAGCTAATAGTTCAATTAATGTATGTGATTGTGGACAAAATTATTGGTGTGTGATGATCTTATTAAATATTGGTGTGTTTGGGTGGGTATGAGAGAAAAAAAGAAAAAAAAAAGAGTGAGGGAAAGAGAGATCTTACCTAGAATCTGAAGATGGAGAACAAAGAGAGAGAGAGAGACGGAGCCAAAGCTGAAGAGCTGAATATGAAGAGAAGAAAAAGACTAGCCTGAAGAGATAAATATAGGAACGTGATTTTCTGGAAAAATAGTCGCGCGCCTTCGAAAAAAAGAAATCCCGCGCTCGATGATTTCTGAAATTCCATGTGTTTAGAGGGGATTTTGAGCCGGGATTTTTGGGTTACAAATCCCACCAATAAATCCCATGGAAATTGAGAAATTTCCATTTTTGTGGTGCCAAACCCGGTGATTGAGAAATCCCTCACCCCAAATGCCGGCTCCTCCTCAAATTCTGGCTACAAATCCCTCACCCAAACACACCATAAAAGAAACTCTAACTTAAGTTATCTTCTGGACAATGTCCTTTGAGTTTGAGCTAAGAAGTTAAAAGGTAAATCTAAATTCAATGTGATCAAAGATCTCTATCACATATGTTTGTAAATTATTAATAAAAATTTAGAAGAAAAAAAAAATTGGGCTTTAGTGAGGAGTTAAGCCAATCTAATAGTTCAATTAATGTATGTGATTGTGGACAAAATTATTGGTGTGTGATGATCTTATTAAATATTGGTCGGTTAAAATTGTAATGATAATGGTAAGTGGTTGAAACTTGAAATAACCAATTTGTTGATCCAACTTTGCTACCTCAAGTAAATAATAATAATAATAATACAAATTTGATGTAACTATTTGCAGGTATCTGTTACACATAAAGACATACCCTTGTAATTGAATTCTTTTAACCATGGCATGAAGCCATGGGAGAATGGGTAAGTACCTAGATCCATGGGATTAACTACTTGTACTATGGCAGAACTTTGGGCTCTTAATGATGATCTGATTCTAGTACACCAACATGAAATCTTTAACCTTATTATAGAATTTGATGGTAAGATCCTAGCTAGTTTTTTTAATTGACAACCCTACTTGTACTAATATTTTAATGGAACCTCTCTTCTCTGACTACAAGAACCTTCTGCACGTTTTCTTAAACCCAACTGTGAAGCACATTTATAAGGAAACTAACCAATGTGCCGATGCTCTTGCTAAATTTGAAGTTTGTAACCTCTTTTGTTGTTTTTTATAACCCACAACATGTGGTGGAGAACCTGCTAGTCTTTGATAAGGCTGAGTTCTATTGTAACATAATGATTTGCATGTAATTTACTATTCCCTCCTCTTTTCACCAAAAAAAGAAGAAGCCATGAACACTATTATTGCTTTATGTTTATCTTCATTGACATTTAACACAATGTACATTTATAAGAACAAAGAATGTGTATATCAAAGAACCTAGAATGAGATAGTGGAGTAGAAATTGTAAAGCTTAATAATGCATATTCCAAATCCAAGTTGCATAGGTAAAGATAAATCATTATCAAGTCAAGTCCTCAATTCAAGATAGAACTCAATCTTATATTAGGATAAGGATGATTTGATGTATTTCAAAATATTTCAAAATATTTCCTCTGTTATTATACTTTACAGAAATTAGCAGGTCTGAAAAGATCAGATTCACTGGCCCAAAGGCTAGATTTAGATTTGGGTAGCCCAGGCTTTTCTTTTATTGGGCTAAGCTGGGTATTGTTATGGGACTAAAAAGTGGTCCAACCCCCAAGATTCAGCAACCAAGGTCCAAGAGAAAAGAGGGGGAAAAAAAAACATTAAAAAATTTAGATAATAACCAAGAAAAATAAATTGTACATATGAATGGATACAACATATTATGACAAAGAATAGAATAGTAAATCAGATAACTAATTATGGTATCCATACAACTATAGAGATATCAACTTGAACGTGAGTATTGCTTTTTAATCAAACATTCTTTTTCTTTCTCATTATTATTATCCTTTTCTTTTTTTTTTGGATAGTACTAGTACCATAGAGTTGCTGAAGGTCATATATTATGTTTTGTTTTAACTGAAAATGAAAATTCTATCATTCAAAATTCACACATACGGTTATAACTGTTAAAAATAAAAAATAAAAAATTTACATATGGCCTTTCCATCATGTCCCAAACTTTTAAAAATGGTTTGACACTTCGTAAAATTTCTCTTTTAATTTTTTTTCTGAAAATTGTCAAAACTTGGAAAAGCTTTGAGATCTTTTATGTACACTTTCTACATGCTATTATTTGTGCTTCGAAATTTGTTTAAGGAAAATTCAGAGTCATCAACCTTAAAATTAAAGTCAAGAAAAAAGAAGGAGACATTATGGCAATTATTCATTTATAATTATCGTATCTTCTCTCACCTTCCATACTAGTTTTTTGGTTTCATGCACTTAAGTTAATTTTTTGTAAAGCTAAATGAAATACATTTTAAAGACTTACTATTCCCATTCTTGTGGATGCATAACTCAACATTTTTGTCTTTTTTTTGTTGAGTACTTTTCACAAACACAAACAACATTAGCAAAGCTGGGTGATATTATATCTATACAAACTATTTCAAAGCAACGATTTTTTTTTTTTTTTTGGAATTTAACATACCTGGCATAAAGAGAAGCTAAAATATTGCAAGAGAAATTGTGGAAGATTAATTTTTCAACACAAAGGAAACAAAAAAATATAATAATAATAATAATGCTATGGTAGGGGAATGAACCAGTGTTACAACGTGCAAAACTTTCATTTAATGAAGAAAACTCTTTCATTTGTGAAACCAAAGAAATAAGGAGTTAAAGCATCCAAGAAGTTGGAAAATAAAGTGAAATAATTAGATGAAACGACAGTTATGTGAACTACACTAAAGACCAAACCCCATATCACCAGCATTTACAGTTAGATGAGATGCACTGAAGGCCAAAGTTATTTTGTCATCCCAGCATGTCAAGATGCTCATCTATAGTGTAGATGAACATATTATGTCCTGTTAAGCATTGAAACAAAAAAACAAAAACAAAAAAGATAGCAGATGTTGACAGTAGAGTCCACAACCAAATTAAAACAAATTTAAAACAACACCACTAGAGTCCATGTGAGAGAAATTAATGCTAACTTTATATTCGATTCCAAGAACCTTGTAAAAAATACTACTTATTCACACACACACACCAAAAACTAACTTTACATCCAAATAAAATTAATTGGCGGATTCAATTATATTTCCAAAGCACCAAGCCAATCGGGAACTAAAACTAATGGAAATACAGATTCTAAAACGTCATTTTCTTTTCTTTACTTCATCTCAGCAATTAAAATTTGATTCTGAAAACAAAACAAGAAATCAGGCAACAGTCTTATCAGATAAGCTGAATTTCTAATTTTAAGATAGCAGATGTTGATAGTAAATTCTAAACAACTAAACAGAAGAAGCATTGATTAGAAAACTAACAAAAGTTTTTGTGTTATTCCTATGTCTATACCTTCCTCTGCATTATTTTTTTTTTAATTCCCAGTCACACCAAAAGGAGGGGATCCTTCACATATATTTTTATTATCCGTTTCTTTCAAGTTAACAAATGGATATCATTTCTAGATATAATATGTTTGTATCTTCCATATTAAGTGCTGAAACTTCTAACTGAAATGGAAAACTAGAACAAGTAAATAAAGTGCAAATTTCTAACTATTGATTACATTCCCATAGATAGGAGCTTAAAAGAAATCATTATAATTATTAGAACCTCGGTAACTTGTGGGTTGTAAGTTCAATGGTTCTTGATTTTTGTTGTCACGTGTATTAGCCGTAATTGGACCTATTATGCTACTTTTTTTTTTTGATAATAAAAAAAAAAGGGACTCGCAGGTGCGTTCATTGTCCCGACCCACTTAAACCCGATTTTGACATGGCGTGGGGCATATCTGGGCAATAATGGGGCGTACCACTACCCGAACCCACAACTCCCGGACTCGCAGGTGTGATGGGTCACGAGGGTTTCCTTCCATTAAGTCACCTCCCCAGAAGGCAGTTGGTGGGATTCGAACTCCTGCCCACGTGGTTAGCACCAAAGGTGCTAACCATTGAGCCAAGAGCTGAACCCCTATTATGCTACTTTTTTTCTTGTCGCTTCATGCTTCAAATAGCGGTCAGAATTGTCCGGTTTTGAGCAAAGACAGAATAATTAATTGAAAGTCGCCAATGGCCATTAATGACAAGAGTGAGAGAGATTGCTTCTTTTGCAAAGATGACGTATATATGGATTTGCGCTGATTACACAACCAGAGACAGAGCAGTGGGGTGGAAATTTCCAATGCTTTAAAATATTCAACCCAAAATGGTGATTTATTTTATTGGATGAAACTCAAAATGTTTAAATTATTCTTTAATTACTCATTCAAAGTATGTAACCCTTGTAAACAAAAGATTATAATTAATAATAATATATTAAACATTTATACATAAGGATATCATTGGGTAAATTGCTACATTTTTTTATTATTGTTCTATTTGTAATAGATTCAATTCATAGTTCAAATTAAATATTACAAATCTAAAAGTATACAGTTGTCACATCATTTAAAATTTTAATGTGGCAATTTATACATGTTAGATCCATAAAATTAAATCTTAACCATAAAATAGATTCGAGGGAGAGGCAGGGACGCACCCATAATCTAGCCCCGCTCCACCTTGTTTTATTTCTTTTGATAATTCAATAATTGGAGAAGAGGGGGATTTGAATCCTGAATATCTTTTTTGAAAACACCATAAAGTGTTAAATGAGTGAATTTATCCTCCAATTCGATACTCATTATTTTACCTTCCACTTTTTGGTGGATCACAAGAGCCAACGCATTGTCCCAATGTTATGTCAACAACAAAGCATAGTATTTTTTTTAAAAAAATATTTTCCTCGCAAGGTGTTCTTGAGTAATCTTTGAATATGTTCAATTTTCCCATCCCAAAAACACCAAACATTTAATTCCATTTCCAACAATGATTCTAAAGAATTGAGTGAATACTTGGTAAAAAGAGTCAAAATCCACTAGCTGCATGTCATATAAATCATTCTTAAACATGGATAAACATCCATAAATAACCATAGACGTCAGTTTATTTTAACACCAACATTTTGAGTACTGTGACATCAACATGGGTAGACACACAAAAGCACTGCTTAGGAACCAAAGGTGCAGTGCTCGAGTCTCAAATTCCCACTACCTTTGAATTGGGTTTTTGAGTCCTCCCGACATCTATCATCACCCTTGTAATCCCAAACTGCGTTCCTTTTGCCCTCTAAAAAGACTAATAATAATATCATATTACTAAGGATTTTTTTCTCAGCAAGATATATACATATGCACAAGGCTTTGGCCTCAAGTTTAAAGTCTAAACTTGCTAGTTGATACAACTAAATTATTTTGATTGAATGATACAAATAAATCATTTTGATTATTTGTAATTTTTTCTTGTATCAATTCTGGCTTAACTTTACAAGATTGAGATCTTAAATGCAAGATCTTAATGGAGATTCAAAATGAAACAATAACTTTAACAGAAGGACCAAATTTTCCTATTGCAAGTACATAAGAACATAAGTCAGCCAAAAAATAGTACATAATTAAGAATCTAGCCAATGGTTATCTCCCTTAGTGCACACCTTGCTCCATCTTTTCATTAATAAAATTTAATTCATCTGGTTTTCAACATCAACTTCCTTAATCTATTTTTTGTACTATTTATCAAAAAAATTAAAAAAATAGTAGCTAGGACCAAAAATGAGCCATTTTGTCTTCCATATATTTGGGTGGTCCTTATCTAATATTCTTCCAAAACAAAATCACCATTAAATATTTATGTAAGGCTAATATTATGTTAACTGTCAACAACAAAAGCATAATACTAACATAAAATTATCTTCCTTTACATGGATAATAACACATCATCTACGTTTTAGCAACAAAATAAATAACACATCATCTACGAAAGATTTTCATTTATTTCTTCTTCTTCTTCTTTTTTAAAGATACTTCTAGGGTTGATTACATAAATTAGAATGGAAATGTGACATCAACACTTCTTTATTTTTCTTTTTTGCTAAGTATGTGACATCAACATTTGTATGCACAAAAGCATTGCTTGGGAACACCGGGTGCGGTGTACAAGTCACACAAACCTTTTCCATTGTATCGATTTTTACAGTCTTCCCAGCAATGGTTATCTCCCTTGCAGTTCCAAACTGTGTGGCAGTCTTTTGCTTCTGCCATGTGCACTATTGTCTCATCTGTTAAGTCACAAATTCCGAATAGCAATTAATCAATCACTGAAGCAACTTATGACTATGGTTATGACCTCTAAAAAAACTGTAATAACAATAGAGATAATTAGGGTTTTTGTTTTCAAGTTTGGATTCTTTCCATTACACTTTTTTTTTCTTTTTCTTTTTTCTTTTTTTGTGTTAGTATATCACAATTAATTAGTTGATATAGTTGATAATAAAACCCAAGTCAAAATAAATAAAATTTTATCCGATTCTTCAATATATCATGTAGAACAATTTGTTAGACGCGTATTTTAATTAAAAATGAGTCTCAAGGCTGCATGCTTAAATAATTGTGTCTGATTTGGCTTTAATCTTTGTATAGCTAGGTCTAATGCAAAGTAGGATATGATTTGGTAGATCTTGATTTTTCTTTTAGAACTATCATAGTAGAAATGAAAAGAAATGGGTGGTTCACTAATGACAAGAAGTTAAACCAGAAGTAATTAAATCAAGACGTTATTTATGTTGGATGTTTCCAACGGAAATATTTAGAGTTCAAATCTCTCTTCCATTGAATTATCAACCGAAAAAACAATTGGATTCTGTTTTTTACATCCACCAATAATTTTCCTTGGTTTCATTACACTACTAGCTAGCTTTTTTTGGTTACAATTTAGAGAGAAAGAGATCTTAAATACAAGAACTCCACGTATTTAAGGACCATATATTCATGCTGTAAGTACAAAAGAAGCAAATCAGGCAGGATGCAGCTTATGTTGGATATACAAAGCAAATCATATAGAGTAAAATGGAGAAACGAATAAAGTTTGAAATATTTACCGGAGACGATCACGAGGATGACAAGCAGGAAACACAAGGTAGAGAGTTTTGCCATGTTTGAATTGATTATGTGGTACTCCGTACTCTATGCTCTAATTTATAAGGCATTGGGGAATCTTATACCATATCTTTTTTTCCACCAAGGAAGAGAATGTATTTGTCATGGAATGTTGTACAAATTCACACTGAATTATAAATTTGTTCCAAGGGACCCATAGCTAGAATATATTGATATGAGGAACTTTAGTATTAGTAGCATATCTTAATAGCCTATTTAGACAACTTGTCCAATGACAAGACGACAAAGGTTATAAGCTATATAACCCAACAATATATGAGTTAAATTATGACAATAGAGTAGGGGGATAATTTAAAACTTGATTTTTCTATTAAAGGAAAGCAGACAATATTACTGAGTAACAAGGGTTTTTACTATTAAATAAAAATTAACCATCACTCATCATATGATTATAGAAATAATATTATTTTTATAAACATTTCATTTTCAAAAATTTAACTCAGTCATCTCACATTTCTTTATTTGTATTTGATTATTCAAAATCAATGGCAAAATAGAGTTTATAGAAGGCTTGTAAGCTGTCAACACCTAAATAAATAAAAAAAAATAGCGAATAATAACATAATATGAATTATAATGAAATCTATAATCTCAAATGACGTTTCGTAAAAGACATATTGTTAATAATTAATTTTAAAAGATAACACAAGAGAAAATATATATATATATATATATATATATATAAAATTAAAACATGTTTGGATTCAAATTGGCAATACCCATGGACATTGTAATTTTAAAAAGGGGCTCGTAAAATACTAACATTTTGGCATGTAAGAAGAAAAGACAAGTTATAAGCTGCTCAATGAAGTGAAACCAAGAAAATCTCTTTGGAGTGAAAAATCATCTTTTACTCAAGTGAAACAATAATTGAACCTAAAAATCGCATGTCCCTGTTCAAGCGAGGCTATCAGATTTTTTTAGATTAACACCAAGTGACAATACAAAAGGACATAACTCTTGTATTGGTAGATTTGTTTTTTAAAATGGATGACTTATTGAGCAAGAATGCGCTACTTAAAAATAAAATAAAAGCACATCTTGAAATTCCTTTGTTTTCAAAACTTTAATTGTCTTGTTCTTCTTCTAGTTCTTGGCTTTGCACCCTCATGGTATACCTTTAACCAAGAACTCATGTTTATTGAAACCATAGAGTTTTTTGCCTTGCATCAGTGTGTGCACTGGAATCCCGATGTTCTGTCATGGAACAAACATGTCGTTAGGGATGGGGTTCATATAGAAGAAGTCCAAAGATTTTGGAGTTGTTGTGCTCAAGTTAATTCTGTCTTGGTTTTGTGAATTCTGTATTCTTTCTTTTCTAGTGAATTACAATTGTGGGGTACATTACCCTCAAAACAGTATCTCATGGAAGAAGTTCTTCTTTGGTTTTCTACCTTGTTATTAAATCTTTGCGCTATTGTTTGTTTTTTTTTTTTTTTTTTATTTTATTATTACTGTGAGATTTGATATTTTTGGTTAGATTGGTTACTTGTGCTTAAATTCAAGAAATAAAATTGTATTTCAGCCATTTAAATTGTGTTGGGTTCAAAATAGAATTTTTGAAAAAAAAATTATTTTATTTATTGCTAGGTAAGTAAGGAGAATGAGAGAAGTAGTTGATTATTGTCTTATAGATGTAAGCTCCATGCCCATCCCAAAACATAATTAATTTAAACGAGAATTGTAATATATATAAAAATAAATAAAATACTAATAATAAACCATAATTAACTTAAACAAGAATTGCAATATATATAAAAAAATAAATAAAAATAAAAAAAAGGGAGTAAATGTAATTAAAGAGTTTTATATACCATAACAGGAGAGATATATGGGTTCCAAAAGTCAAGTATCCATGCCCTACGCCCCTACTTGTCCCCTCCCTCTGCCACTGCAAGAATTAATTAATTCATTCATAATCTATTTAAAGATGAGCTAGTTCGATTATGAGGTAATTAATACTTTTTTATACGAGACAATGACAGTCACAAAAACATCTTCCTCAAATCAGAATGTTAGTTAAAGAATTGTCTTATACAAGTGTGAAAGGTTAGTTTGGCCTTTGATCTTTCAGAAGAGACGAGTTTAAAGATGTACATTATTAAATTGTGACATATCTGAACCTGGTTAGATAACGTATGTTGAGCTAAGATTACTTTAATTATATTCTTTCTCAGTTAAGAAGGCGTAATTTTTAAGCCATATTCTTGACCTTTGCTTTCATTAGCTTTCTTTATGGTACACTAAGGATAGAAGTCTTCTAAGTAGATTCAAAAGAGATATTATTCCAAACAAATTTCAAAGAGTGTGAAAAATAACATTAAAAATGCTACTTCTTTTATTTTGTTGCAAAAACAGCCTGAGTAATGGACTACACTAAAGCATTTACGTTGGGTGTAATTGATAGAAATTTATGGTTTAATATGGAAATATGGTCAAATTATGGAGTTTAATTTTATGAAATTTCACCTAAAATAAATATTGGTCTTTAATTGAATTATTTTGATTCAATTATGAAAAAAAAAAAAAAAAAAAAAAAAAAAAAAAAAAAAAGGTATTTATAAATAAAATAGCAACAATTAGTAGTACTTATTAAGTTTTTATGCCAAACAATTCTAAAATACAAACCTCTTTTATAATATCCTTTGTTATTTCTTACATCAAAAAGCTCTTTATTAATTCTAATTACCAAACATGTATAGTAGCTTTAAAACCCTGTATAATTGTTGTTTATCAAACGCTCAAATTTTAAAACTTTTTTCAAGCTCTTTATTACACAAACTTTACCACTAAAACTCTACTTTCTAGAGAAACATCAATGGCTCTTATTCACTTAATTTTAAAACATATTTATAGTTTACTATCATAGGAATGCTTTCATTCCTTACCAGTTACCATACACTTCTATAATTGGCAATTCCTTATCCGCATATCAACCAAAGCAATGGCTCTACTTTGTGTCACGTCCCTTCATAATAATAGGTTGAAGGGTATAATGTAAAGCCCTTACACCAACCACTCTTTTTTAGGCTATATTGTTGTGATTTGAGTAGTCCAAAAATTTAGCCAAAAAAAAAAAAAATCCAAAAATTTGGCTGTGCGATTTGGCATTCCTTTTACCTCCTGAACTTCAAAAGAAAAGGGCAAGTAGAATTTGCCAATACGTTTTGGCATACTTGCCAAGAAAATTATTAAGTATTCCGGGAGTACATTAAATGTACTCTCTCCTCTCATAGTTTCTTAAATTTAATTAGCGGGACTCACAACTTCTGGAGAAGAGGGAGTACGTATTTAATGTACTCCCGGAGTAAATAATTACTTACTAGTAGAAATGGGTGTTGGCTTTTTGTTCTAGTTTCTTTTCAATAGCTAAATAAAAATGCTTTTTAGTAATAGTAAATAAATCCACATGCTTAATAATTTGTTCCCACAGCCATCTTTTTTTAATTTCAAGTTGAGAGAGAGAGAGAGAGAATATGTTTATGATTGAAGAACTTTCTAACATGGGCCTAATTGTTTATTTGTTATAGACTTATAGGGTACGTTTGGAAGGAATGATGGAAAAATAAAAAGTGAGTGAGGAAAAGAAGACATTTTTATACGAAAGGGGAAGTGTTTGGTATGGAAAGATAGAGATGAATCAAATGGAAGGAATAAAAAATTATTTTTCTATAATTAGTATTTTATCCGTAGAAGCTGCATGCAGTGCTGGCCTCAACTACTTTTATCAAACGTTATTTATCGATTCAGTAAAGAAGCACTAACAAGTTGAACTTCCCTTAATGTTCTCTTGAAACAGAGGCTCTTCAATGTTAGCCCAAATGCCAAATATTCTTCAGACCCCAAAGAACATCGCTAAAGACACAACAAAAAAGAATTCACAATTTGTTGAAATGGTAGGTTGTGATTGGCTTTCACACAAATTAATTATTAACACATCTTTTATTGTACACCAATCATAATATGTCATCTCAACAATTGTAAAGAAAAAAAGATTTGTGAAGTTTTTCATCACTTACTTATTGAAAAAGAATATTAGTCAAGTCTAAGAACAACTTTTTCTTCTTTCTGGGTGGTAAAAGATTGATGAATGTTATGTGTATTGATTCTTTATGGTTATTAAAAAAATTTTCATGCACACCATTTTTAAAAGGGCTATGACTCATTTAAGCCAGCATTTTAGCCTCACTGTCGTAATGGTCTATAAATCAAAGTCTATGTAAAGAGTAAGGAGGGAAGTGTCACTCTATATGCAATTTAATGGCTGTCACTAGAAAAAAGTATGAAGCCTAATACCCTCCAAATAAACAAGAAATCCAAATAAACAAGAAATAAGGAAAATAATCTAATTTTCTTTTGTATATGACACTCTCATTACCATTTGTTTCTGGTCATGAAGGGGGCTCATGTTTTAGGGTCATGATCGCATCCCCATCACTTTGATCAATGCTTTCTATGCATCTCTTCTTCACTATTTATGTATTTCATTGGTCAAGTACATAATCGACAAGCCATTATAGAACATCCAGGAAGGGTTTAATGACTAAGAAATCAATAACCATTTTCCGGTTTCAGGGTCAGTGCTGAAACATGACTAAATAACAGAACATACAAATTGAGCTTACTGTACTTCAGCAGAGAGGGAGAGAAAGTTATTGGTCAATTAAAAGAAAAGATAAGAGGCGCATGAGTAAAGAATAAGGCTTTTATGCATTCTATAAGCATATTTGTTTCTTTCCAATTTCATTACAAAAATGTATAAACAGAAGCAACCAATTAGGTAAAAAACTCATCTGATCATTAGTTCCCTGCAAGCAGTGTAAGGATCTTGTCTACAGGTTAAATTGTCCAACTGACTGAAATAAAGCAAAGGGCTCCAACGAGACATTATTTGAGACAGCAAATCGATTCTACTTGCTCTGCACACCTCTCATATCCAAGACTTGGAGTAGGGTTCTTTCTGCTGTAAAATTTTAATTCCCATATCCCTTCAATCCTTCCCACAGCACCTTTACACAAAAAACATATGGAGGAATAAGCCGATCAGTCATTAAATGAATGCATGTTATAGACATGCAGCACAATTTGCTTTGTACATTATTAGGAGGCCCAAAATATATGTCCAAGCTATTATCTTTCAACAAAAGAACTTGATCATATGCCCTAGGAAACAAATTCAACTAATCACTGAGTTTAAAAGGGAGACCAGCTGAAAACATACCAACCTTATTGGAAAGCTTGATTTATTGTTTTAGGAGAAAAAAATGGAGACACTAATGAATAAAATTTTTTTGATGATTACTTGTGTCGTTCATGCAAAGATTCTCTGGTGAAGGAAAAACATAAAAAAGCATCAAAACTGTAACAATTAAAATGATCGACAAAACTATTCTCCATCGTAATTAAGTGGTTCCTCTTTCACCTTCCATAAGGGGAGGTTTGAGGTCCAACCATGGTAGAGAAGAATGGTTTTTAAAGTTATGGGAGGCCTGCCCCTAGTTGTGTAACTTACTATTGCAATTTGAGAAAGAAAAAAAAGTGATTGACCTTGAAACATTGTCTGTTTAATGCAAACCCTGATCCTTTACAGCCACAAGTTTATCTGACCTAATTAACTAGCATGTGAAAACTTATGTACAGCACACTCGGCTATAGAAAGCAACAATTTCAAAAGTATGAAATGTTTATCAAGTCAAAATACTTAGTTTCTATTTACTGCAGAAGAAATAAGAGCATGAAAAAAAAAATAACATTAATAAATTCCCATATATTTATAGTGTATAAAACTTGGAACGGATGACATGCATTTTTGTTTCATGAGAGAATCAAGTGAACTGTGAAAGAAAAAACCTCTATGATAGTCTATCGCACATGGCATACAAGTAAAATCTATTGTGATTTAAGCCAAACTATTTAAGAACAGAAAAAATTACTAAAAGGCTCAACCACAGAAAGTGTACCGTTTGTATCTCTTCTTGGAACCACAAGGGCATAGTGCATTCCTACTGATTTGCCCACTCTTAGCCAAATTAGACCTGGCAATATCCAACGGTGTTGAACCCATCAGTTTTTGCACCTACAGAGCATACATACAAATAGTTGTAAGTATATTTAGAGTTTATATTTCTAAGGAAAGGTTAAGAAAATTGAACCAGGCCCTCCATCAGCAAACAAAAAGGAATACCATGCTTGCACTCTATATTCTACAAAGCCAAGTAGCATATTATTGATGCCTACAGTCTTAAGTCTAGACTCTAGAGTAAAGAAAGAATTAGACAATTGTACAAGTGGCTTTAGGTAAATCTGGTAACTGATGCATGTATTTGTAGCAACTACATATGGGAGATCAGTGGAAAACCAGGATCAAGGCAAATCTTTTTGCAAGGTGATACAATCCCACATTAGATTACAGACTATGTAACTGCATACTTGTTCTGTTCTACATGGACTTGGGCAGACAATGGCATGTAGGTGTGATAAAAAAGAATATAGGCCCTACATAAACGCAGGCCCTGCATCAAGAGAAGAAGAGAGAGGGGGGGGGGAGAGAGAGAGAGATAATCCTACATAAATAGTTTACCATAATTTATCCCATCAAGGATTTAACCTGACCCATCTTTTTCCTCATTGTGGTGTAAATCCTACAATTTTTTTTTTTGGATAACGTAGGGAACCTTTCTAAAGAAGAGCCCTTTGGACTCGCCCAAAGAAGTAAAACCTACAGGCAATCATATTACTCCACTAATCCTAATCTAGGACTAGTATTTTCTCTACTAGTACAAGAAAAACCTAGACCTTGTCAACGAAGTGGGTAATTAACCAGCAAACAGATCCCAGAATGTGCTATATGTTCCTCCAAAGACTAGAATACAGTAACACAAACACACGAACATGTACTGGCATGCAAATGCTGAAAAGTGTACTTTTCAAGTTTACCCAATCTAAAACAAACTAAAAACAGAGTTAAACCTTTCAATTAGTAATTTTTACAAATAGTAGACAGTTAATGACGGATTCTATCATCCATGTTTAAGAAATTTCAAAAATTCACAAAATTAGAACCCAATATGGCGGTAAGAAATAAAACAAGACAAAAGAAATCTACCTCAGCAATGCTCTTTGGCATTGGTTTCCCTTCTTCTTTTAACTTCTCTAACTTCTTTTGTGCTTCTTTAGCCCATGTAAACTTTGCAAGTGCATTCTCAACATCCGCCACCGTGCAATTACAATGCTTTGCTGCTTCTTGTTTTTGACTGCTTTGAATATTCTATACATCAAGAGACCTAAAACCAAAATGAGAAGATTTGCCAAAAAACACTCACCAAAAAAAAAAAAATAAAAAACAGAGTAGGACATTCCTAGATTTTTTTTTTTTTTTTTTTTTTAGGTAAGAGATAATTTTATGAACAAAGTTTGGTTACAAACTGATTTGTAGCCAGCTTGCTACAACCCACTACGTGGCAATTTATAAGACCATCCACATGTATTATTTAAACAAGTCACATGACTCATTTAATAAGTCATGTGACTAAAAGTACATGTGGATAATCTTATTAGTTGTCACGTAGTAGGTTGTTGTAAGCTAGCTACAAACTGGTTTGTAGCCAAACTGTGTCCTAATTTTATTAGAAATTCAATCTATGTGCAAAGAATGAACATTGAGGAGGGAGTATTACAACAAAGAGGGAGAGGAATGATGACACAAAGAGATTACAAAATCAGTAAACTATGGTGGTATTAGATTTTTTTTTATTTTTTGATAAATAACAAAACTTTATTAAAATCAAAAGACACCAGTATACTAGGGGTATACTAGGAGTACAATATAATCAAGCTCATAAAGAGCAGAAATCAAAAAAACTGAAGCATATAGGAACACGAAACAGACACCCAATCAAACAAAGTACAGAAAAAAACAGTGAGGAACAGCCCACCACACATCAATGTTTCTATGCCTCCCAAAAGGACCTTTCCAGCAATCTAGCAAACCCAAAACAGTCCTAGGCATAACCCAACAAACGCCAAATAAGCCAAAGAGCATAGACCACAGCTCTCTAGCTATAGTGCAATGAAGTAATAATGCGGTTTTCTTCAAATAATGCAGTTTTCTTCAGCTCTATAAGTCGTATTTCAATTGGCCAATGGTCCCATGGTGGAAATATCATTTTTTATAAGTAATGAATATTTTATTAGAAAATGACTACTCAGTGTGCATAAAGCATGGACACAAGAGAGTCAAGTATTTACAGAGAGAAAGCAGAATGCAGAAAAGATGAGTCTGTAAAACTAACAATGGAAGGACTATTAGTGAACCCCCAACCCTGGACCAGTCATACAAAGAAGTAACAAAGAACTCAAGAAGCAAAATATAGAGGAAAGTGTGATGAAATTTTAAGCAGAATATATTCATGTGTTGTAGGCATACTAAATAGTAAATACTAATCTCTGAGAAGCAAAATAATAATAATCTATTTTAAGAAAAAGAGAAAGGGTCTCCATAACTGACAAGAATAAATCAAGAACTTCCCTAATATTTAGAAAACAAAGGAATGAATATGAACAAGTTGAGTCCATTTGTCTAACACAAGAAATCCAGGATAATCAATGATTTTTAGAACTAAATCAGTTTTAGTTTTCTTTTTCACAATGAAGTTCAAGCATCTCAAACAAATACAACTACGAATCTATCTTATACTGTAGTATCTTTTTCTTGTTTGGTGTCATTGGGCCTATGGGCTACACAACCAGAGGTAGCTCCACCCATCCCTTACCCCCCCCCCCACCCCCCCCACCAAAAAAACAAAAGAAGGTGAGATTCAATCTGCTTCTTGAACAATGAAAAGAAACTTTAGCTAATACCTACTAGGGAATTTATTATCGTAATATCATTTCTATGTTTCTGTTAGCACAAAATATACATTTAAAAAATAAAAATAAATAAATTGAATCAAGTACAAAAAAACCAACCTCTCCAGTAGGATCAAAGCCTCCAAGATATCGAATTATTACTTGCTGTTTCTCGAAAGCATCGGCAAATGTCGCATCACTGCTTCGTCCCACGATATATTGCTTGAATGTCCCTAGCCTTCTCGCATTCTTCAACTCATCCGCAAACTCTGCAATCAAATAAACAATAACACTAATAAGGACACCATTAACAACAAAACAACAACTTTTAAATAATGAACACAATGCAGTACAGTAATTCTACAAATTAATTAATAAAATCAAAAAAGAACAAAAGGGTTTTAATGTTTAAGACAAAGATACAAAATT
>OU015761.1:20217072-20317715 GCA_907173295.1 Fagus sylvatica | reverse complement strand
ATATCCAACACCTAGGTCATTGTCTTGAACACTTTAGGGTAAATTACACTAACACCATATTCTTTTGGGGAAACTAGACTCGCTACACTCCTAGTTTGGGGAAATGACACTCCGCGCGCAAATTTGCAAAATAATTAACACTCCGCCCTCTTTTTCTTTTTTTTTTTTTTTTGTTTATTTTATATTAATATTTTTTACCAATGCCTAACTAACCAAAGCTAAAAAGAAAAATTATATTCTAATTGTTTTAATTTTAAGTGGGGAATATTCCTTTAAAAATTTGGGAAAAGGGGCTAATTGTTAATTATTTTGCAAATTTGGGAAGCGAAGTGTCATTTCCCCAAACTAAGGTGTAGCGAGTCTAGTTTCTCCAAAAGAAGGGGGTGTTAGCGTAATTTACCCAACACTTTAACTAGCCATTTGGTGGCATAATGGCATCTTGATCCTATTTGGGTAGAATTACATGTAGAAGTGGAATTTAAAGCAACACACAAAACTCTAAGTATACTTTATCCACCATCCGTACTAAAGAGGCTACTTAACTTTGATAAAGGTGTTTTAACCTATGCACTTGTGGCATAATTTTTAGTGCACATTCATAGCTCAAGGAGATCACATGGTGTTAGAGGGTGTAAATGTTGAGAGGGTACAACCCGAGATAAAGAGGTGAGATTTCTTCTCTAAATGTTGAGGCTTGGAGGAATTCTGTACAACCGTGTCAATGAGATAAAGAGGTGAGATCTAAATGTATTATTTGGAAAAGAGTTTGACTAAAAATACACACGTGGATAGTCTAATTTAATTGGAGGAATTCTTCACTTCATACTAATGTACGGGTTGGAAAAAGATTCAGATTATCTACATGTATTAATTATTGGGTTGAAGGTCATATGACTAAAAATACTTAAAATTATATTATACCAAAAATTAAATTTAATGCCACATAGTGGGTTGGAAAAAGATTCCTACACATCGGGTTGAAGGTAAACTATTTTCTTAAAATTATATTATACCAAAAATTAAACCGGGAGCTTATGTGATTTGACAGTTTATTTAGTTGACTTAAAAACTTAAGACATATTTGGTTAGGGGAGTAGTTAAGAGAGGAAAAGAAATGGGGGATTGTAATCATTCATATTTAGATGTCTTTTATTAAGGTGAGAAGGAAATGATTCGAGAGGATTCGGAGGAGGAATTTTGAGCGATGAAACTCTCCTTAATGATTTTTTTGTATTTCACTTTTTAACCCTAGTAATTTATTAAAATTTAAAAATATCTAAAGAAACTCTTTATCAGTTATCTCCTATTAAATATTGCATCTTCTTCTCTCCTTAACCTACTTATTTTTCCTCATTTTAATTTTTAAAATATCATAACAAAATAGATGGATGACTATTCCATTTCTTCTCCTCTCTCTCTCTCCTTATTTTCTACCCTTCTCTTCCTCTAAACTTCCAATTACAGCTCCAACCCCATTGTATTATTCTAATCAAGGTAGGTTCATTGTATTATTCTAGTCCAAATTTATTTTACTAGGAATCCTAATCCTACTAGTAATATAAGTGATCCTAACTATACTACAAGTATTGCAATCCGCAATCCTAACTATACTCTATTGTCCTACGGTTCAGTATGCATATAAGTGATTGCTAACTATACTACAAGTACTTGCAATCCATCAACATGCTAACTATACATCTATTGGAACGAAGATTGTTCACTTGCTAACATTTGGCCAACTTGGTCTATACAACGACTTCTGCCATCAACAAAGGAAGGTTTAGTATGAGGAATTTGAAGATTGTGACTTTGAGAGAAATCTACTATACCGAGAAATGCAAATCAGAGACTTTAGTAGAGGTTGATTTGTTGTTTTGCAAAGATACACCAAATAGCTCTGAGAGGAAAAATTTCTAGAAAAGTAGAAAAGACTATGTTTAATGGTGAGAGGAGGCTATTAGAGGCCATTAAAACGTAGCTCTGCCATGATAAAATAGAAAAAAGAAACAAAATGTGCAGTGATGCTGAAAATGATGGAAGCAAGAGATTAATGTGAGTTGGGCTGATGGCCTACGTCCATTGTAGAAAATTTTTAACAACTATATCTTTACTATTCTCTTCTTACTTTTCTCTATTTTGATTAAGAGAAATAATAAGAGTAAGTTGTACTTCGAGGGAAACATACACCTCTAAGTTAAATTAGCTAACAATTTGTAATTTAGGACATCATGACTATCTTTATTCATTGACTATGTCATAATTTATACATGAACTTTCAATGAGATTTAGAAAAACTTCAACTCTCTAAAATTTATCAACAAAACAAATCATAACTCATCCTAATCCAAACTAATTTAACTCATCCTAACTCAAGCTAATTTATTTGAATCAATTCAATCTATCCTTATTATTATTTATATACCATTCAAAATAAATCAGAGTCATAGTAGTGTCTGTGACTTCAGTTTAAGGAAATCATGCAGTTGCTGAAGATTTTTACAGTACAGAATGGAGTAAATTTGATCTGGGCAACTCCTTCAGCAATGCTGTGGTCAAAACAATATTATCCTTATTCACACGTTTAATTGTTACGCATATTGATAGGGATTATGTTTTGCATAATGGTGAGGGATTATGTTTTGCAAATGAGAGAAAGAGATTTCTGCTGCTGGGCGACTTGTAATAACTATGGGTTGAATCCTATGAACATGCAGTTCAAAACTGATAGTTACAGGGAATGTTTAAATGCCTTTCATGAGAAGTTAAGACTATGAACAACTAGATAGAAACCTAGTCGTAGCTAGCCGAGTGTGAAAGAGCACGAAAAAGTACTTAGCATTAACGATAAATGCCTTTATAGCCAAGAGCTACTAGGAAAATCATATAGAGGGATTGCAGACTTTGGACTTTATGCTTTTAAAGAGCTATTAAATACAGGAAATAGAGAATTCCTATAATGATTTTTTTTTTCTTGAGATCCTTGGTGACTTTTATTATAATTAGGAAATAGAGAATTACTTTTTATATACATATTAGAGTTTTCTTTGTGTTATAGGTGTAGATCCTTGGAAAGGCATCAGTGTTAATAGTTGATGTGAGAAAAATAGAAAGTAGAAGTAGAATTAATGTGGTTTGACTAGATGATTTACATCCAGAGCATTAAACCTTTTATTGTGATTTAGGGTTAATGGAAATGAATTCACACCAGAGTTAAAAGCATTCACAAAAGTGTGATGAAAATTTACTTACATGGTTCATTAAGTAAATTACAAAACAATGAACGATATGGTAGTTACAACATTACAGTGTAATTAAATCTCAGTTGGGTTTTTAAAAATGCCATTCAAAAACCTGCAAATACAAAAACCTTCAAACACAAACTCATTTCCAAACCCCCTTTTTCACACTCACACACGCAAGTACCTTTTGAAATTACTATTCACGACACTCTGTTCTCCACACTAGATAGGACTATTTGGGTAAGCTTGACGACGAAAGTAGAAATGATTTGCAATAATCCAGAATTTGCTGACTTTAATTCTATTTCTTGATATAAGCCTTACCCAATTATTCTCAAGGAATGAATTTACCTTTTATTCAATAGGGTTTTCAATCACAAAAATCAAAATTCACACCAATAGGACACATCAAAGAGCACCTTCAAGCAATTTTTAAATAAATTACACACCAATGAAAATATAATACATGGTTCAGCAATTTTCAACAAATCACTACATCCTCAGAAGATCAAATTTCATATAAGCAGTCTTCTCCAATTCTATCTAACGATTGGTTTACAACTTTACAACCACTACCAATTGTAAAGGCTATGAAAAACCACCTTCCAAAAATGACCTTACATTAACAAAGCACCTTTTAGGAAAAGACCATTGACTTTCAATTAATGCTATGAAAACATCAATTACTCATAATGAATAAAATTCACTTATCAAAGACAATAAAAAAAAAAAAAAATTTTCCAAAAACAAACAAAAAAAAACACTACCACGAAAACTACATTAGAAAATCATTTGCAATAATGCTCATTAATAAGACAACTATTTCTTGATGGATAAGAAATACCCAATTATTTCAAGGAATACCCAATTCCCACATCAAAGAAACAATTTCCAAATAGGACCATTTGAGGCAATTTTCAACAAATCACCACCTAGACTCAAATTTCATTAAGCAGTCTTCTCTTCTTTTTCTATTGTAATAGTTCCACCTTAATCAAAGCAAGCTTTCATTGAAAAAGACATACCATCGTTTCTATGACCAAATCCAAATTTGCATGTGCATCTCAAATCAATTTCCTACTTACTTCACATCACCTTTGTTGTGATCAATAAGTTGAAAGCGCATCCACACAAATAAGAAATAAAAACATTAACATAAGATAACAACAATTAATGTTCTTTTTTTTTTCGCCAACTCCAAGTCTATATCTACAGACTACAGGTAATGCCAACAGATATCCACTATCAACGATATGGATTAAAACTACATATAAACTTTCACAAATATAAACTAACTCACACACGCACAAACTCAAGATCTAATAAATATTCCTTAATATATTCACATTACTCTTTCACACACAAACTTATTAACTCACATATGCGGGTAGCTTTCAACGCCAAAAACACTAGCAATCACTACTACTCTTCACAAAACACTAGCAAACTACTACGGCCATAGCCTTCACAAAAGAGGACTACTTTGGCCATAGCCTCCACCTAGACTTAAAGCCACCAAATCCTTTGCAACAATGCCTCTTTATGAGGTTCCAATTTTATTCCTTACTGAACAAGTAGTACCCAATTACTTATTTAATAAAGAAATTTTTTTCCTTTCATACCAAGAAAAATCATTTCCCTCCACACTAAGAAAACCTAATAAGGAAACCAAAATCACATAAGAAATTGAGGTTGTGTTACAATGAACCCATTGGGTGTATCTTTATTGTATTTAATTGTGTATTACAATGAACCCATTGAGGGTATATATAAGGAGACTAAACCTTAGGCTAACCCTAGATTAACCCTAGGGTTACTTTACTTATACTATAAGTATGATTACTACAAGTAGAATTAGTAGTACTTTTCTTGCACTACAACTAGGTCCTAGTACAATAAACCTGGACTTAGGCCTTGATATCTTTAACATCCTCAAACTCAAGGAATAAGCTTAAAGCCACCTTGAGTTTGGAATGGAAGACTATTAAGGAAAATATAGCTAAGTTGGACCAGATTGGATGTGTAGGAGACCATGCTCGACGTGGAATGAAATTACATGCGAAACAAATGTCAATGACATCATATATGGCTACAGTTGGCGTTGAAAGGTGGCCGGAGGACAACTGTCATGGCTGAATTATGGCTGCACTAGTGGTCAGAATGATGTATCTTTTGATGAAACCGTTACGAGTGGCTAATGACGGTGACATCAGATAGTCAAAATATTGACATTAGTTATGGACAACGTCTTCATTGGCTGGTTGACAGTTAGTACGAGGGGTGCATGAGCGATGTTCTGTGAGGGTAGGTGTGGCGTGTGAAAGGTGATTTTGTGGTGGTTCTTTTGGCATCTTATAAATCGACTGTCAAGAGATTGAATTGTGTAGTTGGTGAATAAAATCAATGTTTGGAACAGATAGATCTTATAGTGACAATAAAATAGCCGAAAAAGAGGCTCCATTGAAAGGAAACGCCTAAAAAGAAATGAGAAACACTCTTAAAACCTATTTCTGATATGTGTTAGAAGTGATGAGACATTTAATATTAATACATGTTAGAATTGATGTTGCAATTAAGAGAGAGAGAGAGAGAGAGAGAGAATTAACGTGGTTCAGCTTGATTTCTTATATCTATAGTAGAAAGACAAAACCGTAGGATTACTTTATTTGCACTACAAGTAAGGTTATTAAAAGTAAGAAAAAAGATTATTTATCTGTACTATAAATCAGTTCTAGTACAATGAACATAGCTAGACTACGATAATGGAATTGAGCCTTGATTAGGATTGAATCTTGATATCCTTAACATTATAAATTTGTATAGTCAAAAGCCAAAACATGGAAGTTAAACGTGTTCCAACCTGTAAGGCTCTCATTAGCCTAGACAGAAATGAGTTTTAAACCTTTAAGCACCATCCCACGTTTTTAACTCCAACTATTTTTTATGGATAGCTAAAGGTCAGAGCTAGGGGAGAACAATACATGTTGCCTGAAGAATTTTGTATAAAATCTGCAATTTGTACTTCCTGTTTCAATGTAATGATAGTTTTCAGCTGATAACACTCATGTGGATTGAAGAGGAAGAATAAGTGAGTGTGGCCAGACTAAACGAGAAACCTGAAGATCATCACTGAAATCAGACTTTACACTCTTTGGGAAGTTGAAAATATTGCCTGCCCTAATAAGTCAGATGAAAAGATCTGGATATAACCATAGAAAAATAAGAGAAGTTAGACACCAAATATCTAAGCTTTGAAAGAAAATTTTATTTATTTGTTCTGATTCTCTTCTCATTTACCTCGAGTTATCTCAGATAATACTATTTCTTTGGGTTTAGTTTCACTAAAGTGTTGATTAAAGAGGCATTTTTAATTTATATCAAGAGTTCCAAATTGTTTGGTCCTCTTAATTACGAGATTAGGCTCCCTTGTTCTCAGAAGCTGTTAGAAAAAATAAGCAACAAAATAATATTAATTTATGGTTAACGTTATTAACATTAAACATTACATATATAATGTTTGTTTGATTAATTATTTTTCTATTGATAATTCATAATTTCTAATGTCTGAATTTTTTTTTTATTCAATAAATTACTTGCTTGTTTGGACTTGGCTAGCAGTGTTTCAGATAGACTGATGGTATGGTCCTATAAAAAATATTAGGTGTTTGGGGTCTCTTTTGTTATAGGAGAAGCTGATTTGATTACATGGTTATCTGTTGGGGTCCTAAGGTTGTATGATTGAATTTCTATGCAATTGTTTGATAATCCTGATTTTAAGTATTTGGCAAAAGATGCACTGATCAGTCATATTGGGCTTAATTCTCAGCATGCAGGAGACAATAGAACGCTACCGTAGGCAGACAAAAGACACTCAAACCAACAGCAAATCGGATGAACTAAACATGCAGGTTGTGCCCCCCTTTTCTTTGATTGTACTAATAATTTCTTAAATTATCTGGGAAGGAATGAAATACTGAACAGCATCTCTGCCACCAAAATTATTTGACCTGGCCATGTCCTTATGTTTTATCTTGCTTTTAAGATGATATTGTAGCCCTAAATAGACCACTTCAAGATCTCTGTTGCACCATAAAAGCAGAAAGTCCATAATTGTCACATGTGACATGCTATAAGCTACAATCTCCTGATGTGGTACTTCACATCCATGTATGCAAGCCATTTGATACAGAAATTCTTCGACAAAAACTAAAAAAGTAATATGAAAAAGTTAAGTCTTTTATAAGGTGGCTTGCATTTATTAGTGTATGTCAAGGATAACTGTGAACAGTCCCAATTCAAACAATCACCTGCTGCAGATAAGGCTAGAGACTCATCTCAAGTTCCAATACAAGATACTGATAAGGATAGGAATACCTCTTGAAATTCAAACACTTCTAATCTGTTGTAATCTGTTATCTGTTGCTATCCTTTCATTTTCAAATACTTGTAAACTCTTCTATAAATATTCAATACATATGTTCACTCTCTGTATTCAAGAGAGAATCAATTACACTCTTATTTTCACATGGTATCAAAGCCTAAAGACTAAACGTCAAAATTTTCCTTTTAAACCATGACTACCAGTAGCGCCTCCTCCTCCACCATCTCAGCACCACTAAATTCTTCATCTCCTACTCCTGGCCTTATCAACCTTCATCATGTTATCACTATCAAACTCAACCGTGATAACTATTTACTGTGGAAAGCTCAATTGATTCCTTACCTTCGTGGCCAACACCTTCTTGGCTATGTCGATGGCACTACCCCTCTTCCATCCCAGATGATCTCACAAACTTCCGAATCTGGTGAAACTTCTTTGCTTCCAAATCCGGCTTATGCTAGGTGGATCCAACAAGATCAAATTATCTTGTCCACCATTATCTCCTCTCTTTCCGAGTCTCTTATGACCCACATTGTTGGTCTTTCTACTGCTCATGATGTTTGGCTCACACTTGAGCGCATGTTTCACCACTTGGCTTCATCCTATGCAAACTCGAGCCCTACACAACATTTCCAAGCCAAAGTCCTTCACTGATGGCACCATCAAGTGGCCATCTCGGCATGCTCTCCATGCCATGACTCCTTCACCATCAATGGAAGAGCCCACCTCTTTCACTTCAGGCCTCTAAGCAGCCTGAATGGCGTCGTGCCATGAATGAAGAATTTGATGCTCTTCTTCAAAATGGTACGTGGGATCTTGTTCCTTCTTCACCTACCATGAACATTATTGGTTGCAAATGGGTTTTCCGCATCAAACGTCATGCAGATGGGTCCATTGAACGTCACAAAGCACGGCTTGTGGCCAAATGTTTCCACCAACAACCTGGCCTTGACTATGGTGAAACATTTAGCCCTGTTGTCAAACCGGTCACTATACGCACTGTTCTCTCTCTTGCTGTGGCTCGTGGCTGGTCCATTCGTCAGCTTGACATCAAAAACGCATTCCTCCATGGCCTTTTGGATGAACCTGTATTTATGCAGCAGCCACCTGGCTTCATCCATCCTCAAATGCCATCTCATGTTTGCCGTCTTCACAAAGCGCTCTACGGCCTCAAGCAAGCACCGCGTGCTTGGTTTGCTCGCCTCAGTTCACGGCTAAATGACTTGGGATTCCTCCCCTCCAAGAGTGATTCTTCTCTATTCATTCTTCGCACTACTCATCTTACTTGCTTTGTCCTTATATACGTGGATGATATCATTGTCACGTGCTCGGACTCCTCTACTATCACTTCTTTCATCTCTCAACTTGGCACGGAATTTGCTGTTAAAGACCTTGGGCCCTTAAATTTTTTCCTTGGAGTTGAGGTACTCCCTGTTTCAGATGGCTTACTGTTATCACAACACAGGTACATCACAGACCTCCTTCGTAAGGTGCATATGGTTGATGCTAAACCAGTCACCTCGCCTATGAGCTCGGCTCACACCTTATCTCAATTTGTTGGTGATGCCTTTGATGATCCCACTCTCTATCGCAGCACTGTTGGGGCCCTTCAATACCTTGCAATTACACGACCTGACATCTCCTTTGCTGTCAATAAGGTATGTCAATTCATGCATCGCCCTACTATTCCTCATTGGACTGCTGTGAAGCGCATATTGCGCTACTTAAAGAACACCATTCACCATGGTCTTCTTCTTCGCCGTAGCTCTTCTCTTTCTCTCCATGCATATTCAGATGCCGATTGGGCTGGCTGCCCAGATGACCGAAAATCTACAGGAGGTTTTTGTATTTTCCTTGGTCCTAATCTGATTTCTTGGAGTGCTCGAAAGCAATCCACCATTTCTTGGTCCAGCACTGAAGCGGAATATAGGGCCCTCGCTGTCACCACGGCAGAAATCGTATGGCTCCAATCTTTGCTTAAGGAACTCGAGATTTTTCTACCTCACAAACCGATGCTCTGGTGTGACAATATTGGTGCTACCTACCTCTCTGCAAACCCGGTTTTCCATGCCAGAACGAAACACATTGAAATTGACTTTCACTTCGTTCGTGACAAGGTGGCATCTCGAAGTCTTGACATTCAGTTCATCTCCTCCAAGGAACAAACTGCAGACATCTTCACCAAGCCATTAGTTTCTGCTCGCTTTGCTCTCTTACGTGACAAACTCAATGTGCATTCTTTACCGTTGAGTTTGCAGGGGCGTGTCAAGGATAACTGTGAACAGTCCCAATTCAAACAATCACCTGCTGCAGATAAGGCTAGAGACTCATCTCAAGTTCCAATACAAGATACTGATAAGGATAGGAATACCTCTTGAAATTCAAACACTTCTCATCTGTTGTAATCTGTTATTTGTTGCTATCCTTTCATTTTCAAATACTTGTAAACTCTTCTATAAATATTCAATACATATGTTCACTCTCTGTATTCAAGAGAGAATCAATTACACTCTTATTTTCACAGTGTAGAGTATCATGACAACTGTACTCCAAGAGTAGCTAATAATTACTTTTTGTGGGAATACAAAATGGAGAGGATTCTTGTCCCTCCTTATCTATAGTGATGTTAGTTGTCTATTTATATAGGTGAAATTATTTGGTACATCAACCCAGGTGGGTTGGCCGAGTGGTTGGGCTCTTGGTCTCAAAGTGCTTGTCCCAGGCTCAATTGGGTGTGCTCCCCAGTTCGAGTCCGGGTACTTGCACTTTGAAAAAACTCTCTGGGCCAGCGATTTATCCCACTAGGGCCCACCTGTCGCGAACAGTGAATAGTCTTTGGTTGAAAGTTTTGAGGATACACTATGAGAAACCACATAAAAGTGGATCCCACATGTGGATCCTGCACATGGAACCACATTTATGTGAGAGGGACATTGAATAGTCTCTAGTTAAAAGTTTTGAGGATACACTGTGGGAAACCACATAAAAGTGGATCCCACATGTGGATCTGCACATGGAACCACATTTATGTGAGAGGGAGATGTAGTGCATCGGGCGTATAATAATTTCTCTTTCGATAAAGAACTAGCATTTGAGAGTTGACCATGTGTATGAACATGTTTCTTACTTATGGATTGATACATAATATTTGATCCTCTATTTTTCACCAGAAGACTCTAAAATTTATTTTCTTTTTGTGTTCACTGCTCTTAATGCTTGTCACACTTCTTTTCTTGATCTTTTGACTAATATTGATTTACAATGGCAGAATTTAAAGCAAGAAGCAGCAAACATGATGAAGAAGATTGAGCTTCTTGAAGTTTCAAAACGGTTGAAGGCCTAGTTTAATACTTATTACATATTGTTTGAATTCATTGTATTAAGACATTTACATTGAAAGCATTTTATGAACCTTCTTAAATTTGGAATACTTCAGGAGACTCTTGGGAGAAGGTTTGGGAACATGCTCCATCGAAGAATTGCAACAGATAGAAGAACAGTTAGAGAGGAGCGTAAGCAGCATTAGAGCAAGAAAGGTTAATTATAGAAGCCCTCAAAATTGACTTTTCATAATATTTTATTAAATAAAAGTTTAACATGCTTGCTTTATCTTGGTCTATATACTTTCAGACTCAGGTCTTAAAGGAACAAATTGAGCAACTAAAAGAAAAGGTAAAACTGTATATTAAATTCATTTTTTATGTAGGCCCAAATAAAAATTTGTTCTTTTTCAATGTTGAGAAATTGTAGGAAAACATATGTTTCAGTAGATGCTGACTTGTATGTTTATTTTAAAATCAAAATTCAGGAAAAAACCCTAGCAGCTGAAAATGCAAGGCTATGTGAGAAGGTGAACTTTTCCAATTTTATTCTTCTTGTTGATTGTGTTATATTTGAATTTTTCATACTTTGTACAGCCTATGCATATTGCTCCATTTGGTATGGAAATTGTTTTTTTTTTTTAAATTTAATTTTAGAATTTTTTAGATTCAACATTTTGAACAATGCAGCAGTATTATGATTTTTTTTCTTCTTCTTTAAAGTTACCTTTAATATCGCTTTGCAGTGTGGTATTCAACCACAGCAAGGATCAAATGAGCAGAAAGAAATTTTACCTTATAAAGAAAGTAGTCCAAGTTCAGATGTGGAGACTGAGTTGTTCATTGGGCTCCCAGAAGGAAGAGCAAAGCGCTCTCGCTTATTACAGAATTGATGGTCTTAAATTAAAGCAGGTCTTTGCATATATAATACATTATTAGTAAGAGTACTGTTTCCAATAATCTGTATTAGATTGTTGTACAACTAAAAAATTGCACTCCCACAGGCAACTGTACTGGTGACTGCCAACAGCTTGATGTATTAATTGTTGGGGGAAAATAACAGCCTTTATTGTTATTACTAGCTGAATATTGCATCTTGGTGTATATCTCATTTTATTAAGATTGTCCAATGGTCCTAGACCTTTTTATTTTATTGAGTTAGATTTCTTTGTACTTGATATGTAGGTGGAAAAAAAATCAGTTTCTGTACTAGGGTTGATGCGATGCATGTAATCTTATGAGGATTGAGGCATCAAACAACAACCGTGGCAATTCTTTAGGCAGTCAGTTTTTGAAATTTGTTTTAAAAAATTAATTTGAAACAAGCTTTTCTTCCACCAATGCTCTGAACATTTATATACAAACTAAAGGGACTCTCTCATCAACAACATTTATATAATGGGTCCAAAAACAATATAATCAGCCATACTGCAGCATAAAGGCAGTACCTAACAACTTCAAGCGACTCTCATCAACAACAATCAAGCCTTAATTTCAATCAAAATTTTAGACCAAGAATATATGCGATTAACTTGAGATCTAAACGATTATCATATAATCAGATTATGCGTAAAACACCTACGTCCTTCCACATGGTTGAATCAAGCTGAGAGTTTAGATAGAATTTGGAGAACGGCTTCTTTAGTGGGCAGTGCAGGTATGGCTCCTCTCTCTGTGACTGTGATAGCACCGCACGCATTTGCAAACAGGAGAGCTTCTCTCAATCTCTTTTCATCCTGCACAAGAAAAATAGCAATCAATACTAATACTTATTTTTTACAGCCATCACCTGAATGCGAATAATCTGATCAAATAAATGATAATCGTTGAAAATTAACTCAAATTTCTATTTAAATTTGATTACTTATTCTTATTTTTATTTTTATGTGAAAGGAAAGTATTCTCCTTGTTCAAAAATAGTTTGGCATTTCTTGATTATTACGAAATAGGAATGGTAGCTTATAAATAAGCATTGACTGCATTGTTACTAAGGATTCAATAGCTTCAACTAAACTAGGTACTTCACCCAAGATAGTCCCATATGGAAAGTAATGTGGTAGTGCCTATGACCAACTTAGGTTTGATTAAGTAAAAAACTTGTTTACCTTCATTTATTTTGTTTATGAACAAGTTCGTGAATATAACGTCCAAAAATAGACAATCCAAGTATAGATTTTATCTAAGCTCACTAGTAAACTATGAAGCACGGGTACTCCTAAAATGGTGCCGTACTCGTACCGAGTACTTATCGGGTATTGGTACCCCTTGGGTACTTCTGCATGAGTACTCAAGGAGTACCTAAAAAAAAAAAAGTTGAGCTCTTCATCAAATAAGCATGAAATAACTAGTATTTTTTCGTTAGTCTTACCTTCAATCAAGCCTCTTAAACACTTCTTTTATTTAGTCTTTTGGATCTTGATTTGTACTCTAACCACCATTTAATGGTAATGGATGTATTTTATTATTCATGATTGTTCTTAAATTCATATATGTTTAAGAAGATATGAAAAAGTTAAGCATAACAATTTAAAAAATATATGTATTTAATAAATATACCCGCCGTACCCGTATCCTAATTTTTTAGGAATTATTGTACCGCCGTACCGTACCGAAACCGGTACTCGTATCCAAAAACGTACCTGTGCTTCTTAGCTAGTAAAGCTTATTGTGGGATTTAATAGTTTGAAGAACTCACAAAATATCTAAACATATGGTCTTAATTTATTATTTACCAATTATATATGGGGTTTATTTACCATTTCTAGTTGACACTGCTACCTATTCAAGAAAAAATCCCTTTCATTTCTTTTGTTACTTTTTTTCCTTTACTATTTGGCTTTTAGTAAAGCTTATTGTGGGATTTAATAGTTTGAAGAACTCACAAAATATCTAAACATATGGTCTTAATTTATTATTTACCAATTATATATGGTGTTTATTTACCATTTCTTGTTGACACTGCTACCTATTCAAGAAAAAATCCCTTGCATTTCTTTTGTTACTTTTTTTTCCTTTACTATTTGGCTTTTTTGAGATTCGTGCATAATACTTTCCTACTTGTATTTGGTTTGTGGTGAATTCTTAGCTTAGATAAGGATTTCTCTTTTAAGTCATTTTGTCTACACTTGGATCTTGTCTACATTTTGATCTTGGATATATATAGGCTTATTACTGAGGCTAAGTTGAGCTTTTGATAAGTTGATCTCAAGTTTGGTTGAACTATGTTCAAGCTGAGTTTGAGCATGTTAACTAAGCTCTTGATTAGGGATCGAGCCAAGTTTGAACCTTGACTCAACTTTGCTCTGATTACAATCCTATTTGAAGTTGAATAATGTTTGCATTGAAACATACGTATAGTGTGGTTTGTGATTGGAGGTTGGAAAGGTTGATGTTTGTAGCTTTTGGGTTGAAGCTTTTGGGTTGAGATGCTTGCATGTATGAGTTAAATGCAAGTTGAGAGTTTAATTATTGTTTGAGTGTAACCGTGTGAGAGTGTTCAGTGTGTGTTAATGTTTTGGGAGTGTGAAAGTGTCAAGTTTATGAATTAAGACTTAGAATTTAAGCTGGGTGTAATGGGATTTGAGTTGGCTTGAGTTTGTGAGGAATTGTGAGTACGGTTTGATGGATTGTGTGCGTGATATGTGAGAGTTGTTGGTCCAGCGTTTGTAATATGTCTTGATGATAGTGGAATTTGCCTGACTTTGCCCATGGGTGTAGAAATGGAGTTGGTTGAACCACATTAAGTCTAATTATCTTGTATAAATGTTTCTATTTTATTGATTATGTGTTGTGCTCTTCTATTCTATTGCTGGAATTGAATCGTAGTGGAGATTTGATATATAGAAATGACCCAAATTTCTTTTTTAACTCGGTTACATATTAATTTTTTTTGGCATGTAAGGAAAACATTTTCCTTGTAAAAAAAGTAATCTGGTATTCCTTGTATACAAGGGAAGAAGAATTAGAACATATAAATAAGCATTGCTTCTAAGGAATTAGAGGCTTTGGTTTGTGATAGTTCTTTTGAATTGAAACATGCCTGTGTTGAAAGATACGCACAGTGTTGTGTGTTTAGACTCAAAAATGCCTTAAAGCTTTTGCGGCTAAAAGATGCGCACGTGTGTGAGTTAAATTTGAGTTGATAGTTTATTGCTTGAGTGTGAGAATATCATTGTACATATTGGGTTATAGGAATGTGAGTGTCAAGTTTGTGATTTGAGATTTAGTGTTTGACTGGTGAAATGAGATTTGGATTGGTTTTATGAGGCATTGTGAGTATGATTTGGGATGAATTAAGTGTGAGAGTTTGGCTAAGTATTTGTATTCCATATTAACTATAGTGCATTTTGATTGATATTGTCTACGAATGTAGACAGAGTTGGCCAAGCTACGTAAAGTTTTATTGTTTTGTGTTAATGTTTCTATTTTATTGTTTATGTATTAGTATCAAAGTTTTCACTATCACAACAACGGCAAAACACACAAGAAATGCAAGTCTGGACAATTTGCAGAGCCAAAATGTTTGAGAAAGAGAACAAAAAAATCCTAGCCATGTTACATTACTCAAAAGCAAAAGAAGTATTGAGTTGCACCTTATAAAGATTTGGATCTGAAGTCAAAATGTTCAAGATTCCACCAACAAAAGCGTCACCCGCACCGGTTGTATCAACAGCATCAACCTTAACACCAGCCCTTGAATTCCTGCAAAACAATAGCAAAAAGAAATTACTCCTGATTAACTGATAATACAAAAAATATTAATATTACATATGAGGTCATATATCATTAGGACGTACTCTTTCAAATTTCAATACATGGTTGTGAAATGCTAAAGGCCCAGAGGAATTTGTTGGTAGAAATGGAATAAAGCCTTAAAATCATTGTTAACCTAAAAAATTGGTTGCTGACCTTTGTATTGTTGGAAAAATTTCGGTGGGCCCTCACACTTACACTCACACCACTCACAATGGAATAAACTCACACTCTTACAACACAAAGGGAGAGAGGGTGGAAAGGGAAGAGGAGAGAACTTATTGTATTGTATTTTTCTTCTACACTCTTGTTTACAATTGACAAATGCTTAGCTTTATATAGGCCCTAAGCATTCTCATAACATCCACTATCTTTATTACATAACTCCCTCATGCATTCACTTTATAAACTCTTACTTTCATAACTCTCTACGAAACTCCTCACAAGCATTCACTTAATCGTTATCTAACACAAAAAACTTATAACATTAATAAACAAGTTTAACTTCTAACATCCCCCCTTAAACTTGTTTTTCTGATCATTCCAAGTAAGGCTCGTAACTTGTAAAAGGTGTTATGCTTGAGTGGCTTGGTAAATATATCTGCAACCTGATCCTGCGACTTCACGAACTCAAGTTGAACTTCCTTTCTAGCAATACATTCTCGAATAAAATGATACCTTGTATCAATGTGCTTGCTTCGGTCATGAAAGACTGGATTCTTCGCAAGAGCTAATGCTGACTTATTGTCGACAAAAATCTCTGTAGCTTCTACTTGCGACATATGTAACTCTTTCAATAAGCTTCTAAGCCAAACTGCATGACAAACACTAGAGGTAGCAGCAACGTACTCAGCTTCACAAGTAGAAAGTGTCACAATCGGTTGCTTCTTGGAAGTCCATGTAAATGTTGTATCACCCATGTAGAATACAAAACCAGTTGTACTCTTTCTGTCATCCATATCTCCAGCCCAATCGCTATCACTATAGCCAAAAAGTTTAAACTCTTTAGAAGGTGAATACAGTAATCCAAAATCAAGTGTACCTTTCACATATCGAAGAATTCTCTTGGCAGTCTTCAAATGAGTCATGGTCGGTGCTTCCATGTAGCGACTAACAAGTCCAACGCCATAGAGAATATCTGGTCTTGTGCATGTTAGGTACCTCAGGCTTCCAACCAAACTCTTGAACAAAGTTGGATTCACATTCTCTTCCTCATCGTGCCTTGACAACTTAACTCCACATTCCAAGGGAGTGCTTACCGGTTTGCAATCTAACATCTCAAATTTCTTGAGAATCTCCTTAGCATAGCCTTCTTGGGAAATGAAAATCCCTTCCTCCGTTTGCTTCACTTCAATTCCAAGATAGTAGGCCATAAGTCCAATATCTGTCATTTCGAACTCACGAGCCATTGCTTTCTTGAAGTCCTCAAACATACTTGGATTGTTTCCTGTAAAAATCAAATCATCTACATACAAACAAACAATCAAGATATCTCCATTTTCATGCACCTTACAATAAAGTGCATGTTCATGTGGACATTTGGAGAATCCTTTCTCTTGGAAGTATTTGTCAATTCTGCTGTTCCAAGCTCTTGGTGCCTGTTTCAGGCCATATAGAGCTTTCTTCAACTTCAAAACTTTTCCTTCCTACCCTTTGACAACATAGTCTATTGGTTGCTCAACATAAACTTCTTCAAGATAACCATTCAAAAACGCAGATTTAACATCCATTTGAAAAATACTCCATTTATTCTGAGCTGCTAAAGCAATTAGCAATCTTATAGTTTCCAAACGAGCAACTGGGGCAAATACCTCATCATAGTCAATACCTTGTTGTTGACTATAACCTTTTACCACCAATTTTGCTTTGTATCTCTCCACCTCTCCTTTTGCGTTCTTCTTCATCTTGTACACTCACTTTACACCAATTGCCTTCTTTCCATGTGGAAGAGTTGTTAGCTCTCATGTATCATTCTTCCTTATTGCCTTGATCTCCTTGTCCATAGCATTTCTCCATTTCTTGTCTTGCACCGCCTCTTTAAATCTTGTAGGTTCACAATCAGCAAATAGACAAAAAAGTGTTATATCATCAATATTCTCCGTTGATTCATAGAGATCTTGGAGACTCCTGAATCCCCTCAGTCTTTCACTAGAACTTCCTTCCAATAATGATGATGATGATGAACTTTCATGAACGGGAGATACTGGTGATGGAGGTGGAGTAGTAAGCACTTTTGGAACTTCATTCACCTGCTTTTCTTCAGGAAAAGGAAAGAAATCATACTTCTCCTCTTCTTGGGTGTTCCAATTCCATATGCCTTCTTCATCGAATTCCACATCTCGACTCACGATAACTTTCTTGGTGCTTGGATTATAGAGCTTATAACCCTTAGAGCTTGGATCATAGCCAATGAATACATACTTCTCACTCTTGTCATCTAGCTTGGACCTTTCTTGATCTGGTACATGCACATATGCAATGCTCTCAAACACACGTAAGTGAGAAACTGTAGGCTTCTTTCTGCTCCAAGCTTGTTGCGGGGTCTTTCCTTGTACACTCCTTATGGGACAACGGTTGGACAAGTAAACTGCACAATCAACAGCTTCAGCCCAAAGTTCTTTGGGCATCTTCTTACTCTTCAACATACTTCTAGCCATGTTAAGAATTGACCAATTCTTTTTTTCTGCTACACCATTCTGCTGTGGTGACCTAGGGACTGTTAGAGGGCAGTGAATCCCATTTGTCTCACAAAATTCTTTAAATTCATTTGATGTGAATTCACCTCCTCTATCAGATCTCAAGGCTTTAATTTCCTGATCACTCTGCTTTTCTACAAATGCTTTAAATTTCTTAAATGCACCAAACACTTCAGATTTTTGTTTCAAAAAATAAATCCATGTTTTCCTACTAAAATCATCAATAAAGAGAAGAAAGTAGTTGTTTTTACCGAGCAATGATGGTTTGATTGGTCCACACACATCAACATGAACAAGCTGTAGTGGCTTATTTGCTCTCGTACTAGCTTCTTTTGGAAAGCTCTTCCTTGATTGCTTACCAAAGAGACATCCTTCACAAAGTTGATTAGGATGTGAATTCACCTCCTCTATCAGATCTCAAGGCTTTAATTTCCTGATCACTTTGCTTTTCTACAAATGCTTTAAATTTCTTAAATGCACCAAACACTTCAGATTTTAGTTTCAAAAAATAAATCCATGTTTTCCTACTAAAATCATCAATAAAGAGAAGAAAGTAGTTGTTTTTACCGAGCGATGATGGTTTGATTGGTCCACACACATCAACATGAACAAGCTGCAGTGGCTTATTTGCTCTCGTACTAGCTTCTTTTGGAAAGCTCTTCCTTGATTGCTTACCAAAGAGACATCCTTCACAAAGTTGATTAGGATGTTCAATGTAAGGCAATCCTCTCACCATCTTCGTTTTCGCCAACAATTTTAATCCACCAAAGTTTAAGTACCCCAACCTTAAATGCCAAAGCCAAGACGAATCTCTATAGCAAGCCTTCAGACACTTAGCAACGTCATTGTGAATGTTTAACAAAAACATTCTATTTCTTGTCATTGGCACCTTCGCTATCAAATTATTTTGGTGGTCCCTTATCAAGCAACTACGATCTCTCAAGTGAATATCATAGTCTTTCTCAAGAAGTTGTCCCAAGCTCAAAATATTATTTATCATATTTGGCACATAGTATACATCATAAATAAATTGGTGATCTCCATTCTTTAAACAGATAAGAATTTTACCTTTCCCCTTCACTGGTACTTTGGATAAGTCACCAAAAGTAACATTACCGACCACCGATTCATTAAGCTCCAAAAACATTGCTTTATTTCCACACATATGATTGCTAGCACTTGTGTCAAGATACCACACATTCTCTTCTTCTTCTTTGTTTTCTCCTTTATATGCCAACAGAACAGTTGGCTCCACTTCTTCATTTAGATCTTCAACATAGTTGGCTTTTTCCTCAACATTATTCGTGGCACTTCTACATTCAGAAGCATAATGCCCAAATCTTTGACAATTATAACATTTAACATTATTTTTGTTATACCTTCTTCTGTATGGCCTTGAGAAACTTCCTCTTCCACGGTCTCTCGTGGTTTGCGAATTTTGAGCTCTATCTTCATTATTATGAGAGCTATGGCCATTACTTCCTCCAGATCCCCTTCCTTGACTACGACCACGTCCACGTCCTCGGCCTCTTTGGCTACTATCACGCCACCCTTTCTCATTCAAGGTGAGCTTAGATTGTAGGACTTGCTCCAAAGGCTCTTACTTCTTCTTATTGAGCCTTTCTTCATGGGCTTGCAAAGATCCCATGAGTTGATCAGGGGTCATTGACTCCAAGTCTTTTGACTCTTCAATTGCCACAACAATATAGTCAAACTTAGAAGTTAATGACCGAAGGATTTTTTCTACCACACGGGTATCATTCATGTTCTCACCATATCTTTTAAATTGATTCACAATAGCCAACACCCTTGAAAAATAATCTGAAACTGATTCAGATTCTTTCATGTGCAAGCTTTCAAACTCGCCTCTCAATGTTTAAAGGCGAACCTTCTTCACTTTATCAACTCCCTTTAGAGAGTTTTGAAGAATCTCCCATGCTTGCTTGGATGAAGTTGCATTTGCAACTTTCTCAAACATGGCTTCATCTAAGCCTTGATAGATCAACGTAAGAGCTTGTTGATCTTTCTTCCGAGCCTTTTGCAAGGCCTCCTTTTGATTTGGAGTCAAAGATGTTTCATCTTGTGACTCCTCGTAACCTTTCTCCACTGTCTCCCATGCATCTTGGGATCCAAGTAATGCCTTCATTCAGATACTCCAATTATCAAAATTTTGTTTGGTAAGTCGGGGAAATTGAAAAGACGCTATCCCGTTGGCAATCGCCATTCTCACCAGAACCGATTGGCTCTGATACCACTTTGTTGGAAAAATTTCGGTGGACCCTCACACTTACACTCACACTCACAAGGCACTCACACCACTCACAATGGAATAAACTCACACTCTTACAACATAAAGGGAGAGAGGGTGGAAAGGGAAGAGGAGAGAACTTATTGTATTATATTTTTCTTCTACACTCTTGCTTACAATTGACAAATGCTTAGCTTTATATAGCCCCTAAGCGTTCTCATAACATCCACTATCTTTATTACATAACTCCCTCATGCATTCACTTTATAAACTCTTACTTTCATAACTCTCTACGAAACTCCTCACAAGCATTCACTTAATCGTTATCTAACACAAAAAACTTATAACATTAATAAACAAGTTTAAGTTCTAACATGTATAGTATCTGCAGCCTTGTGCTCCTTCAGTTACAAGCAATAGCTTAAGATTGGGGTGGAAAAACTTCTTCAGCACAACATCATAATCATAAGGATCATCACCTCCGGTCAAGAATGTGACTTCTTCCTCACTTATCTGCAATTTCCCCAAATAACTAACACATTGCATATGTAATGTATATTTCAGAACATTTATAGGTCTTAAATGTCGAAATATGTACCTTAGTAATGTCAGATTGGTTCCATATGCTCATAATGCCTTCTCGAGCAGCTTCTGCAGATGGCCAAAGTGGCAATCTCAAATTGGGGTCATAAGATAGAATACAACCAGACTTCTTAGCAATGTCCATGGCAGCAAGATGAGCAGACCTACAAGGTTCCTCAATCAAACTAATTGATCCATAATGAAATATGCTTGCCTGCATCAATGATTATCAGAAACAAACCATTTACATATCAGCAAGTCCTCCTTCGTTCTTTATAACTTTAATTAGAATGTTGGCGTTTTACCCTCTTAATTAGATTTGCATCAATTTCATTTTTGCGAAGCAGCATGTCAGCACTTGGGTTGCGATAAAACATGAATTCACGCTCGCCATCACTTCTCAGTGTAACGAATGCCAATGCAGTCCTTGCATGTGGGTCAAAACGCATGCCAGAATTGTCAACATTATTTTGTTTTAGAATGTCAGCCAACATGTAACCAAACTCATCTTCACCTACCTGTGATGCACAGTGGAGACAAAGTGGTCAAGATAGATTGAAATAAACAGATTAAATGCAGAAAAGACAGATGAATAGAGTACAAAGCCATATGTCAATGTAATCATTAGGCATGAACAATGGGAAGAAATTAGGAAAGGATGCCAACATGATCCAAATTGCTAACTGATAAAGCCATATTCTAGAAGCTATATTTTTGGCAATCAATTGTCTAATAGTCCAGCCGTAGTTATTGACTATATTCTAGAAATATTTTGGCAATCAAGGCAATCAATTGTCTAATAGTCCAGCCGTAGTTATTGACTATATTCTAGAAATATTTTGGCAATCAATTGTCAATTACCTTCTGTCAACAATATCTCCTAGGCTACTATTAAGGATCTCCAATCCCTTATTTTTAGGAGTTAACTTTTCCAGCCGTAGTTATTGACCCTTGACAGAATTCTCTAGAATTGTACGTGTATGTTATATAAAGGTGTTACAGCAAAGAGAATGAGTATGTTCTTGTAAGGCCTCTTCGTGACATATTCAATAAAATTCAGAAAATCTTCATGGTATCAGAGCTTCTCACGAATGGCCGGATCATCAACATCATTCTCACTTTCTACTTCCAATCTCCATCATTTAATTGCTGTGGTATCAGTGAAACTCAACTCCACAAATTATCTGATATGGAGAATGCAAATATTTCCTCTCATTCAAAGTTTAAAACTTATGGATCATCTCACTAAAGAAGCACCAGCAGCAATGAAAGTTCAAGAATCTGGGGAACCAATCCTCAACCCAAAGTATGAAGAATGGCAACAAGTGGATCTGTTACTACGTAGTTGGGTCACAGGGACCCTCTCTGAAGAAGCATTGGGACATGTTGTTGGCATGAACACTGCCCGTGAAGTCTGGGAATGTCTAGAGGCAAAGTATCTTCAAGCCACAAAAGAAAGAGAACTTCAACTCCGCCGCCAACTTCAAATGCCCAAGAAAGACTCTGTTTCCTTAGATATTTATTTAAGGAATTTCAAATCTATTTGTGACAGCCTTGCTGCCATACAAAAACCTGTCTCAGATGAAGACAAAACCATTCAGTTATCTCACTGCCTTGGTAAAAAGTATGATGTTTTTGTTACCACAATGTTGTCAAAGCCACCGTTTCCCACGTTTAATCAATTTGTCACAGCCCTACAGAATTATGCCATGAGATTTGAAGGTACTGATACAGATGACAAGGGAGGTTCCACTCAAAATCACAACTTTGCATTTGTTACTCATCGAGGTGGAGGAGGAAGAGGACGTGGTCGTGGTCGTCACTCTGGCCCACAATTCCATTCACGGGGTCGTGGTTTTGGTCCTGCTAGTCACCATCATCACTCCTCAGGTCGTGGTCAAGATCCTCCTCAATTCCATCCTTCTACCCCTCCAATACATGGCAGTGGTCCAGCTCCTCAAAATGGACAGCAACAACAACTCTCCAATATGTCCCATATGTCATCCAATAACCAAAATTCACCCAACAGCAACACATGTCAAATATGTGGCCGTATGGGACACTCAGCTCTCAAATGTTGGTATAGATATGATTATGCTTATGAGGCAAATGAAAATATCTCTCAAGCTCTTGCTTGCACTACACTGTCTGATTCTCACGATGATACTCGCTGGTACACAGATACAGGTGCTACATCACATATGACTTCCACCTCAGGTAACCTTCAATCTTTCTTTCCTTATCATGGTCATGACTATGTTGTAGTGGGGAATGGTTCTCGGCTGCCCATCTCACATGTTGGTCACACCACTTTATCTTCCAAACATGGAGATTTGAATTTATATGATGTATTAGTTGTGCCCAAACTTCAGAAGAATTTGATATCTGTGGGCAAACTAACCAAAGATAACTCATGTGTTTTTGAATGTTGTGCATCTGAATTTAAGATCAAGGACAAAATTACGGGGCGGATAATGGCAACGGGACGTAAGAATCAAGGCTTATATGCATTGGATAGTGGAGGAGCAGTGGCAGCATTAGCAGCAATAAAAACAGGCAAAGCACCTGTAGACATTTGGCATCAACGACTTGGGCATCCTCATTCTAAGCTTTTGCATGTGTTAGCTTCTAAAAATATTATTGATGTTTCTGATTGGTTAAAGACGGAAAAAGTTTGCAGTAGCTGTCAAATGGGGAAGAGTTGTCGTCTTCCTTTTCCCTCTCATAATAAAATTGCACCTGCTCCATTGGTTAAAATACACTGTGATTTATGGGGACCTGCCCCTGTTGCTTCAGTTCAAAACTTTAAATACTATGTTATTTTTGTTGATGATCATACTAGATACACTTGGCTGTACCCATTGAAGCATAAGTCTGATTTTTTCAACACCTTTCTCACATTCCAACGAATGGTAGAAAATCAATTTGAAAGAAAAATCCAGATCTTTCAATGTGATGGAGGAGGAGAATTTTCTTTGCAGGCTTTTCTAACTCATTTGAATATGTGTGGCATTGTACAACATGTTTCCTGTCCAGGTACACCTGAACAAAACGGAGTTGCCGAAAGAAAACATCGACATATTGTTGAAACTGGTCTTACCATGTTATTCCATGCTCGGTTGCCTAAGAATCTATGGATTGAAGCCTTTATGACGGCTGTATATCTCATTAATCGGTTACCATCATCTAAACTTGCCATGGACACACCATTTTTCAAACTTCATGGTGTTCATCCTGATTATAATTCATTAAAAGTTTTTGGGTGTAGGTGTTTTCCTTATTTACGGGATTACGCAAAGAACAAATTTGAGCCCAAATCATATCCCTGCATCTTTATTGGGTATAGTCCGCTTCATAAAGGCTATAGGTGCCTTCACCCACCAACCAAGCGAGTGTATTTATCTCGTCATGTTGTCTTCGATGAAGGAATTCTTCCATACACCGATCCACGGGCACTGTTCTCGTCCACATCCACTGATGGTAGCATCTCCACCTATGCTGAATGTGTTACAGGATTTCTATCCTCTCCACAAGTCAACCAGCCACACACATTTACAGAATCCAGCACTCCTATTACTACTGTGCCTGCCAGTTCCACAAGTTCTCTGTTTGACACACCACCTCCAAATTCCTCACATATACCAAGTCAGCCGAATGAATCATCTTCACCAGTGCAACCCAGTCCAGGACCAACCACCTTATCAGCGCCAAGCACACCATCCTCATCAGTGCCGAGCACACCACTATCAGGTGTCTCACCTGAGCAGAACACACAAGGCTCTGCTCTATCACCCTTGGCAGACTCAGGACCAGTGTTGCCTATTGCACTTGCCTCCGCACCCACCGAGCCTGCACCATCAGACAACTCCTCTTCCGCTTTGGACGCCAGTGGCACCGCAATACCAAGTCCACCTGCAACGGACTCTTTCTTGCCAGGTACTCTATATATTGATTTGGGTGTGGACCCTTTGCCCAATACTGCCACCGCACCATCTCAGTCCACTAACACTCATCCCATGGTCACTCGAAGCAAGGCACATGCGCATCAATGTCATATCTCTCTCAAGCCAATTGATCCTACTGAACCTAAGAGTATGAAATCAGCTCTTCAAAATCTCCACTGGCAGCAAGCTATGCGTGATGAGCTCCATGCTTTGCACCAAAACAAAACATGGTCTCTAGTTCCTCGACAAGCTGACATGAATATTGTGGGCTCTCGGTGGGTTTTCAAGACCAAACTCAAGTCTGATGGTTCCATTGAACGCTTTAAAGCAAGGTTAGTTGCCAAAGGTTACAATCAGTTAGAGGGTCTTGATTTCCATGAAACATTTAGTCCAGTCATTAAACCCACCACTATTCGTTTAGTTCTTTCCCTTGCCATTACCAAAGGTTGGTCTCTCCGTCAACTTGATGTTAAAAACGCATTTCTTCATGGTCATCTTAAGGAGGTTGTTTACATGGAACAACCACCTGGCTTTTCGGATCCCATCAATCCTACACATGTGTGTCATCTTCATAAAGCCATATATGGTCTCAAACAAGCTCCCCGTGCTTGGTTTGATCGCTTTAGTTCCTTCCTACTTCAAATTGGTTTTTATTGCAGTCCAGCTGACTCTTCTCTTTTTGTCTTTAGGTCCTCCAGTCATACTATCCTTTTGTTGGTTTATGTTGATGACATCATTGTCACCAGTGATCACCCTTCTCATCTATCCACCCTTATTACAAAACTTAGCTCTGAATTTGCTATGAAAGATCTTGGTCCTCTAAATTACTTTCTAGGCGTCCAAGTTTCTCATTTTGGTGGTGGTCTTTTCCTATCCCAACACAAATATGCCAAAGAAATCCTTGCTAAAGCTTCTATGACTGATTGTAAACCCATTGGTACTCCCCTTGCTCAAAAGCATCATCTTCAACTTGAGGGTGGTCCGCTAGTTAATGCTACCAATTACCGCAGCATTGTGGGAGCCCTCCAGTATCTCACGCTGACTAGACCCGATCTCACTCATGCGGTTAACTTGGTTTGTCAGTTTATGCATCAACCTAGCACTACTCATTTTCAAGCTGTCAAGCGTATTTTACGCTATTTACAGGGTACTGTGGACTATGGTATTCGACTTCTCTCTCATTCATCTTTGACTTTGTATGGTTTTTCTGATGCTGATTGGGCTGGGTGCCCTGACACTCGCCGCTCCACTACAGGCTATTGTATTTATTTGGGTGCTAATTGTATTTCTTGGGCCTCAAAGAAACAAGTTACAGTCTCCCGATCTAGCGCCGAAGCTGAATATCGCGCCATGGCCTCTGCTGCTGCTGAACTCACCTGGCTCACTTATCTTTTGCGTGACCTTGGTCTTTCCTCACACTCCTCACCCGTTCTCTTTTGTGATAACACTAGTGCACTTCATATGACTGTCAATCCTGTGTTTCATGCTCGTACAAAACACATCGAGTTGGACTATCATTTTGTTCGTGAGAAAGTTGCTGCTGGTGCCCTTACTACACGATATGTTCCTTCTCAATCACAGATTGCTGATCTCTTTACCAAGGCTGTCTCCAAGGATGTTTTTCATCGCTTCCGTAGCAAGCTTGGTGTGCTGCCTCCACCACCCTCCAGCTTGAGGGGGACTGATAAAGCCATATTCTAGAAGCTATATTTTTGGCAATCAATTGTCTAATAGTCCAGCCGTAGTTATTGACTATATTCTAGAAATATTTTGGCAATCAAGGCAATCAATTGTCTAATAGTCCAGCCGTAGTTATTGACTATATTCTAGAAATATTTTGGCAATCAATTGTCAATTACCTTCTGTCAACAATATCTCCTAGGCTACTATTAAGGATCTCCAATCCCTTATTTTTAGGAGTTAACTTTTCCAGCCGTAGTTATTGACCCTTGACAGAATTCTCTAGAATTGTACGTGTATGTTATATAAAGGTGTTACAGCAAAGAGAATGAGTATGTTCTTGTAAGGCCTCTTCGTGACATATTCAATAAAATTCAGAAAATCTTCACTCCGTACTCTATGCTCTAATTTATAAGGCATTGGGGAATCTTATACCATATCTTTTTTTCCACCAAGGAAGAGAATGTATTTGTCATGGAATGTTGTACAAATTCACACTGAATTATAAATTTGTTCCAAGGGACCCATAGCTAGAATATATTGATATGAGGAACTTTAGTATTAGTAGCATATCTTAATAGCCTATTTAGACAACTTGTCCAATGACAAGACGACAAAGGTTATAAGCTATATAACCCAACAATATATGAGTTAAATTATGACAATAGAGTAGGGGGATAATTTAAAACTTGATTTTTCTATTAAAGGAAAGCAGACAATATTACTGAGTAACAAGGGTTTTTACTATTAAATAAAAATTAACCATCACTCATCATATGATTATAGAAATAATATTATTTTTATAAACATTTCATTTTCAAAAATTTAACTCAGTCATCTCACATTTCTTTATTTGTATTTGATTATTCAAAATCAATGGCAAAATAGAGTTTATAGAAGGCTTGTAAGCTGTCAACACCTAAATAAAAAAAGTTAGCGTATAATAACATAATATGAATTATAATGAAATCTATAATCTCAAATGACGTTTCGTAAAAGACATATTGTTAATAATTAATTTTAAAAGATAACACAAGAGAAAATATATATATATATATATATATATATATAAAATTAAAACATGTTTGGATTCAAATTGGCAATACCCATGGACATTGTAATTTTAAAAAGGGGCTCGTAAAATACTAACATTTTGGCATGTAAGAAGAAAAGACAAGTTATAAGCTGCTCAATGAAGTGAAACCAAGAAAATCTCTTTCTGAGTGAAAAATCATCTTTTACTCAAGTGAAACAATAATTGAACCCAAAAGTCGCATGTCCCTGTTCAAGCGAGGCTATCAGATTTTTTTAGATTAACACCAAGTGACAATACAAAAGGACATAACTCTTGTATTGGTAGATTTGTTTTTTAAAATGGATGACTTATTGAGCAAGAATGCGCTACTTAAAAATAAAATAAAAGCACATCTTGAAATTCCTTTGTTTTCAAAACTTTAATTGTCTTGTTCTTCTTCTAGTTCTTGGCTTTGCACCCTCATGGTATACCTTTAACCAAGAACTCATGTTTATTGAAACCATAGAGTTTTTTGCCTTGCATCAGTGTGTGCACTGGAATCCCGATGTTCTGTCATGGAACAAACATGTCGTTAGGGATGGGGTTCATATAGAAGAAGTCCAAAGATTTTGGAGTTGTTGTGCTCAAGTTAATTCTGTAAATTCTTTCTTTTCTAGTGAATTACAATTGTGGGGTACATTACCCTCAAAACAGTATCTCATGGAAGAAGTTCTTCTTTGGTTTTCTACCTTGTTATTAAATCTTTGCGCTATTGTTTTTTTTTTTTTTTTTATTGCTTTATTATTACTGTGAGATTTGATATTTTTGGTTAGATTGGTTACTTGTGCTTAAATTCAAGAAATAAAATTGTATTTCAGCCATTTAAATTGTGTTGGGTTCAAAATAGAATTTTTGAAAAAAAAATTATTTTATTTATTGCTAGGTAAGTAAGGAGAATGAGAGAAGTAGTTGATTATTGTCTTATAGATGTAAGCTCCATGCCCATCCTAAACCATAATTAACTTAAACAAGAATTGCAATATATATAAAAAAATAAATAAAAATAAAAAAAAGGGAGTAAATGTAATTAAAGAGTTTTATATACCATAACAGGAGGGATATATGGGTTCCAAAAGTCAAGTATCCATGCCCTACGCCCCTACTTGTCCCCTCCCTCTGCCACTGCAAGAATTAATTAATTCATTCATAATCTATTTAAAGATGAGCTAGTTCGATTATGAGGTAATTAATACTTTTTTATACGAGACAATGACAGTCACAAAAACATCTTCCTCAAATCAGAATGTTAGTTAAAGAATTGTCTTATACAAGTGTGAAAGGTTAGTTTGGCCTTTGATCTTTCAGAAGAGACGAGTTTAAAGATGTACATTATTAAATTGTGACATATCTGAACCTGGTTAGATAACGTATGTTGAGCTAAGATTACTTTAATTATATTCTTTCTCAGTTAAGAAGGCGTAATTTTTAAGCCATATTCTTGACCTTTGCTTTCATTAGCTTTCTTTATGGTACACTAAGGATAGAAGTCTTCTAAGTAGATTCAAAAGAGATATTATTCCAAACAAATTTCAAAGAGTGTGAAAAATAACATTAAAAATGCTACTTCTTTTATTTTGTTGCAAAAACAGCCTGAGTAATGGACTACACTAAAGCATTTACGTTGGGTGTAATTGATAGAAATTTATGGTTTAATATGGAAATATGGTCAAATTATGGAGTTTAATTTTATGAAATTTCACCTAAAATAAATATTGGTCTTTAATTGAATTATTTTGATTCAATTATGAAAAAAAAAAAAAAAAAAAAAAAAAAAAAAAAAAAAAAAGGTATTTATAAATAAAATAGCAACAATTAGTAGTACTTATTAAGTTTTTATGCCAAACAATTCTAAAATACAAACCTCTTTTATAATATCCTTTGTTATTTCTTACATCTAAAATCTCTTTATTAATTCTAATTACCAAACATGTATAGTAGCTTTAAAACCCTGTATAATTGTTGTTTATCAAACGCTCAAATTTTAAAACTTTTTTCAAGCTCTTTATTACACAAACTTTACCACTAAAACTCTACTTTCTAGAGAAACATCAATGGCTCTTATTCACTTAATTTTAAAACATATTTATAGTTTACTATCATAGGAATGCTTTCATTCCTTACCAGTTACCATACACTTCTATAATTGGCAATTCCTTATCCGCATATCAACCAAAGCAATGGCTCTACTTTGTGTCACGTCCCTTCATAATAATAGGTTGAAGGGTATAATGCAAAGCCCTTACACCAACCACTCTTTTTTAGGCTATATTGTTGTGATTTGAGTAGTCCAAAAATTTAGCCAAAAAAAAAAAAAAGAAGTCCAAAAATTTGGCTGTGCGATTTGGCATTCCTTTTACCTCCTGAACTTCAAAAGAAAAGGGCAAGTAGAATTTGCCAATACGTTTTGGCATACTTGCGCCTATGTTCTAGTTTCTTTTCAGGATAGCTTAAAACTTAAGGAAATGCTTTTTAGTAATAGTAAATAAATCCACATGCTTAATAATTTGTTCCCACAGCCATCTTTTTTTAATTTCAAGTTGAGAGAGAGAGAGAGAGAATATGTTTATGATTGAAGAACTTTCTAACATGGGCCTAATTGTTTATTTGTTATAGACTTATAGGGTACGTTTGGAAGGAATGATGGAAAAATAAAAAGTGAGTGAGGAAAAGAAGACATTTTTATACGAAAGGGGAAGTGTTTGGTATGGAAAGATAGAGATGAATCAAATGGAAGGAATAAAAAATTATTTTTCTATAATTAGTATTTTATCCGTAGAAGCTGCATGCAGTGCTGGCCTCAACTACTTTTATCAAACGTTATTTATCGATTCAGTAAAGAAGCACTAACAAGTTGAACTTCCCTTAATGTTCTCTTGAAACAGAGGCTCTTCAATGTTAGCCCAAATGCCAAATATTCTTCAGACCCCAAAGAACATCGCTAAAGACACAACAAAAAAGAATTCACAATTTGTTGAAATGGTAGGTTGTGATTGGCTTTCACACAAATTAATTATTAACACATCTTTTATTGTACACCAATCATAATATGTCATCTCAACAATTGTAAAGAAAAAAAGATTTGTGAAGTTTTTCATCACTTACTTATTGAAAAAGAATATTAGTCAAGTCTAAGAACAACTTTTTCTTCTTTCTGGGTGGTAAAAGATTGATGAATGTTATGTGTATTGATTCTTTATGGTTAAAAAAATTTTCATGCACCAAATTTTAAAGGGCTATGACTCATTTAAGCCAGCATTTTAGCCTCACTGTCGTAATGGTCTATAAATCAAAGTCTATGTAAAGAGTAAGGAGGGAAGTGTCACTCTATATGCAATTTAATGGCTGTCACTAGAAAAAAGTATGAAGCCTAATACCCTCCAAATAAACAAGAAATAAGGAAAATAATCTAATTTTCTTTTGTATATGACACTCTCATTACCATTTGTTTCTGGTCATGGAGGGGGCTCAATTTTTAGAGTCATGATCGCATCCCCATCACTTTGATCAATGCTTTCTATGCATTTTCTTCTTCACTATTTATGAATTTCATTGGTCAAGTACATAATCGACAAGCCATTATAGAACATCCAGGAAGGGTTTAATGACTAAGAAATCAATAACCATTTTCCGGTTTCAGGGTCAGTGCTGAAACATGACTAAATAACAGAAAAACAAATTGAGCATACTGTACTTCAGCAGAGAGGGAGAGAAAGTTATTGGTCAATTAAAAGAAAAGATAAGAGGCGCATGAGTAAAGAATAAGGCTTTTATGCATTCTATAAGCAAATTTGTTTCTTTCCAATTTCATTACAAAAATGTATAAACAGAAGCAACCAATTAGGTAAAACACTCATCTGATCATCAGTTCCCTGCAAGCAGTGTAAGGATCTTGTCTACAAGTTAAATTGTCCAACTGACTGAAATAAAGCAAAGGGCTCCAACGAGACATTATTTGAGACAGCAAATCGATTCTACTTGCTCTGCACACCTCTCATATCCAAGACTTGGAGTAGGGTTCTTTCTGCTGTAAAATTTTAATTCCCATATCCCTTCAATCCTTCCCACAGCACCTTTACACAAAAAACATATGGAGGAATAAGCCGATCAGTCATTAAATGAATGCATGTTATAGACATGCAGCACAATTTGCTTTGTACATTATTAGGAGGCCCAAAATATATGTCCAAGCTATTATCTTTCAACAAAAGAACTTGATCATATGCCCTAGGAAACAAATTCAACTAATCACTGAGTTTAAAAGGGAGACCAGCTGAAAACATACCAACCTTATTGGAAAGCTTGATTTATTGTTTTAGGAGAAAAAAATGGAGACACTAATGAATAAAATTTTTTGATGATTACTTGTGTCGTTCATGCAAAGATTCTCTGGTGAAGGAAAAACATAAAAAAGATCAAAACTGTAACAATTAAAATGATCGACAAAACTATTCTCCATCGTAATTAAGTGGTTCCTCTTTCACCTTCCATAAGGGGAGGTTTGAGGTCCAACCATGGTAGAGAAGAATGGTTTTTAAAGTTATGGGAGGCCTGCCCCTAGTTGTGTAACTTACTATTGCAATTTGAGAAAGAAAAAAAAGTGATTGACCTTGAAACATTGTCTGTTTAATGCAAACCCTGATCCTTTACAGCCACAAGTTTATCTGACCTAATTAACTAGCATGTGAAAACTTATGTACAGCACACTCGGCTATAGAAAGCAACAATTTCAAAAGTATGAAATGTTTATCAAGTCAAAATACTTAGTTTCTATTTACTGCAGAAGAAATAAGAGCATGAAAAAAAAAATAACATTAATAAATTCCCATATATTTATAGTGTATAAAACTTGGAACGGATGACATGCATTTTTGTTTCATGAGAGAATCAAGTGAACTGTGAAAGAAAAAACCTCTATGATAGTCTATCGCACATGGCATACAAGTAAAATCTATTGTGATTTAAGCCAAACTATTTAAGAACAGAAAAAATTACTAAAAGGCTCAACCACAGAAAGTGTACCGTTTGTATCTCTTCTTGGAACCACAAGGGCATAGTGCATTCCTACTGATTTGCCCACTCTTAGCCAAATTAGACCTGGCAATATCCAACGGTGTTGAACCCATCAGTTTTTGCACCTACAGAGCATACATACAAATAGTTGTAAGTATATTTAGAGTTTATATTTCTAAGGAAAGGTTAAGAAAATTGAACCAGGCCCTCCATCAGCAAACAAAAAGGAATACCATGCTTGCACTCTATATTCTACAAAGCCAAGTAGCATATTATTGATGCCTACAGTCTTAAGTCTAGACTCTAGAGTAAAGAAAGAATTAGACAATTGTACAAGTGGCTTTAGGTAAATCTGGTAACTGATGCATGTATTTGTAGCAACTACATATGGGAGATCAGTGGAAAACCAGGATCAAGGCAAATCTTTTTGCAAGGTGATACAATCCCACATTAGATTACAGACTATGTAACTGCATACTTGTTCTGTTCTACATGGACTTGGGCAGACAATGGCATGTAGGTGTGATAAAAAAGAATATAGGCCCTACATAAACGCAGGCCCTGCATCAAGAGAAGAAGAGAGAGGGGGGGGGGAGAGAGAGAGAGATAATCCTACATAAATAGTTTACCATAATTTATCCCATCAAGGATTTAACCTGACCCATCTTTTTCCTCATTGTGGTGTAAATCCTACAATTTTTTTTTTTGGATAACGTAGGGAACCTTTCTAAAGAAGAGCCCTTTGGACTCGCCCAAAGAAGTAAAACCTACAGGCAATCATATTACTCCACTAATCCTAATCTAGGACTAGTATTTTCTCTACTAGTACAAGAAAAACCTAGACCTTGTCAACGAAGTGGGTAATTAACCAGCAAACAGATCCCAGAATGTGCTATATGTTCCTCCAAAGACTAGAATACAGTAACACAAACACACGAACATGTACTGGCATGCAAATGCTGAAAAGTGTACTTTTCAAGTTTACCCAATCTAAAACAAACTAAAAACAGAGTTAAACCTTTCAATTAGTAATTTTTACAAATAGTAGACAGTTAATGACGGATTCTATCATCCATGTTTAAGAAATTTCAAAAATTCACAAAATTAGAACCCAATATGGCGGTAAGAAATAAAACAAGACAAAAGAAATCTACCTCAGCAATGCTCTTTGGCATTGGTTTCCCTTCTTCTTTTAACTTCTCTAACTTCTTTTGTGCTTCTTTAGCCCATGTAAACTTTGCAAGTGCATTCTCAACATCCGCCACCGTGCAATTACAATGCTTTGCTGCTTCTTGTTTTTGACTGCTTTGAATATTCTATACATCAAGAGACCTAAAACCAAAATGAGAAGATTTTCCCAAAAACACTCACCAAAAAAAACAGAGTAGGACATTCCTAGATTTTTTTTTTTTTTTTTTTTTTAGCAAGAGATATTTTATGAACAAAGTTTGGTTACAAACTGGTTTGTAGCCAGCTTGCTACAACCCACTACGTGGCAATTCATAAGACCATCCACATGTATTATTTAAACAAGTCACATGACTCATTAAATAAATCATGTGACTAAAAGTACATGTGGATGATCTTATTAGTCGCCACGTAGTGGGTTGTAGTAAGCTAACTACAAACTGGTTTGTAGCCAAACTGTGTCCTAATTTTATTAGAAATTCAATCTATGTGCAAAGAATGCAACATTGAGGAGGGAGTATTACAACAAAGAAGGAGAGGAATGATGACACAAAGAGATTACAAAATCAGTAAACTATGGTGGTATTAGATTTTTTTTTATTTTTTGATAAATAACAAAACTTTATTAAAATCAAAAGACACCAGTATACTAGGGGTATACTAGGAGTACAATATAATCAAGCTCATAAAGAGCAGAAATCAAAAAAACTGAAGCATATAGGAACACGAAACAGACACCCAATCAAACAAAGTACAGAAAAAAACAGTGAGGAACAGCCCACCACACATCAATGTTTCTATGCCTCCCAAAAGGACCTTTCCAGCAATCTAGCAAACCCAAAACAGTCCTAGGCATAACCCAACAAACGCCAAATAAGCCAAAGAGCATAGACCACAGCTCTCTAGCTATAGTGCAATGAAGTAATAATGCGGTTTTCTTCAAATAATGCAGTTTTCTTCAGCTCTATAAGTCGTATTTCAATTGGCCAATGGTCCCATGGTGGAAATATCATTTTTTATAAGTAATGAATATTTTATTAGAAAATGACTACTCAGTGTGCATAAAGCATGGACACAAGAGAGTCAAGTATTTACAGAGAGAAAGCAGAATGCAGAAAAGATGAGTCTGTAAAACTAACAATGGAAGGACTATTAGTGAACCCCCAACCCTGGACCAGTCATACAAAGAAGTAACAAAGAACTCAAGAAGCAAAATATAGAGGAAAGTGTGATGAAATTTTAAGCAGAATATATTCATGTGTTGTAGGCATACTAAATAGTAAATACTAATCTCTGAGAAGCAAAATAATAATAATCTATTTTAAGAAAAAGAGAAAGGGTCTCCATAACTGACAAGAATAAATCAAGAACTTCCCTAATATTTAGAAAACAAAGGAATGAATATGAACAAGTTGAGTCCATTTGTCTAACACAAGAAATCCAGGATAATCAATGATTTTTAGAACTAAATCAGTTTTAGTTTTCTTTTTCACAATGAAGTTCAAGCATCTCAAACAAATACAACTACGAATCTATCTTATACTGTAGTATCTTTTTCTTGTTTGGTGTCATTGGGCCTATGGGCTACACAACCAGAGGTAGCTCCACCCATCCCTTACCCCCCCCCCCACCCCCCCCACCAAAAAAACAAAAGAAGGTGAGATTCAATCTGCTTCTTGAACAATGAAAAGAAACTTTAGCTAATACCTACTAGGGAATTTATTATCGTAATATCATTTCTATGTTTCTGTTAGCACAAAATATACATTTAAAAAATAAAAATAAATAAATTGAATCAAGTACAAAAAAACCAACCTCTCCAGTAGGATCAAAGCCTCCAAGATATCGAATTATTACTTGCTGTTTCTCGAAAGCATCGGCAAATGTCGCATCACTGCTTCGTCCCACGATATATTGCTTGAATGTCCCTAGCCTTCTCGCATTCTTCAACTCATCCGCAAACTCTGCAATCAAATAAACAATAACACTAATAAGGACACCATTAACAACAAAACAACAACTTTTAAATAATGAACACAATGCAGTACAGTAATTCTACAAATTAATTAATAAAATCAAAAAAGAACAAAAGGGTTTTAATGTTTAAGACAAAGATACAAAATTTGATGAAAACAACTACCACAAACAACAAATTTAAACACCCCAAAAATCAAAATTACAACAATAATCAATTATTACTAATGAAATAAAAAAATTGGCAAACATGGAAAATTTGAAAGAAATGAAACCCAAAATGCTAACTTTACACCAAAAGATCAAAACCGGTATGATTTAGAATCAACAAAAAAGTGAAGCACATAGAGTACAGAAGAGAAAATAGAGCTAAGCAAATAAAACAGAGCTTAGAATGACAGGGCCGTGACTTGGGACTCACGAAGGAGAGTGAAGGATTGTGAGCTGGTTTGGGGTTCTCCTGGGACTGGAGTGGTCTTCTGCTTCCCGGTGATGGCCCCTTTGATCTTGTCCATCCATGAGCCCTGGAGCTGTGAAGTGGAGAAGATCGAGCGGTGCTGTGATGGAATTAGGTGACGGTAGTTTAAGGAAGAAGAGGAGGAGAAGAATGAGAAGGTGGAGATTTTGTTGGTTAGGATTCGAGAAGAATGCATATTTTTTCTCTTTGGGTTTGGGTTTGGGTTTGGGTTTTGGCTCTCAAAAATGAAAGCTAATTTTGTGTTTTCTTTTTGGGTTAAGGTTTAAAGTAATCAAGGGTTTTAGAGCGAGAAACGACGCCGCTTGAGTATCAAATGGGTGTTTTTGCTTTTTCTTTTTCTTTTTTGGGTAACTTACATTATTTTTTATTTTATTTTTTTTAAGTTTCAATTCAAAACATAAACATATGACATATGACATGGACTAAAATAGTGATCAAATATTTTATCAAAAAAAAAATAGTGATCAAATATAATAAGCATATGTTTAGAAATAAAGTACACGGTGGTCCCAAGGCTATCAAAAAAATAAAGGCAGAAATACACTTTTGGTCCTTATATTTAGAGGTATTTTCAATTTGGTTCTTATCATTTAAAAAGCATTCAATTGGGCCCATGTGTTTTTAAGCCGTTATCAATTTTACCCTTGGAGTCAACTCCGTTAAAAATTGCTTACGTGGCAAACGGAAATTGCTGACTGTGTCATTTAAAAATAATAAAAAAATAATTTAATTAAATTCTTATTATTTTTTTTTTTTTCTTTTTCTTTTTTTCCTTTCTCTTTTATTTTTTCTTTTCTCTCTCCTCTGTTCTTATTCCTCCCCAATTTTTTCTTCTTCTTTTTCTTAATCTTCATTCTTTTAATTGCTACGTTTACCTCACTCTCTCTCTTCTTTCTCTCACCCCAAAATACTCAAAACCCATTCATTTTCTTCTTCAACTTCAGAACCACATCTTCAAGAAGATGACACACCCACTGATTCCAAAACCATCCCTTCCACCACAAACTTATTAACCCCCGAAGAAACCCTAATCGCCGACAAATTCCACGCCTTAATCAAAGACCACCACCGCAAAAACCCAAACCTCGAAACCAACCACACCATCCCAGCTCTCTCCCTCGACTTCTCTCAAATCTCCACCGTCCATCCCATCTCCCCATCCATCGTCCGCCACGTCATCGAGAGATGCGGTGGAGTCCGCCACGGCATCCCTTTCCTCCAAACCCTAACGTTCTTCAACTGGGCCATGGGCCGCGATGGCCTGGCCCACTCCCCCGAGCCATACAACGAGATGGTCGACCTAGCTGGGAAGGTTCGCCAATTCGACTTGGCCTGGCACGTCATCGATTCGATGAAAGCTCGGAACGTTGAAATTACAATCGAGACCTTCTCGATTCTTGTTCCCCGGTACGTTCGTGCCGGCTTGGCCGCCGAAGCGATTTATGCGTTTAATCGAATGGAGGACTATGGTTGTAAACCTGATAAGATTGCGTTTTCAATTGTGATTGGTATTTTGTGTAAGAAAAGAAGGGCTAGTGAGGCTCAGACATTTTTCGATAGCTTGAAGGACAAGTTTGAGCCTGATGTTATTGTGTATACTAGCTTGGTTCACGGGTGGTGTCGTGCCGGTAATATCGCGGAGGCCGAGAGGGTATTCAGGGAAATGAAAATGGCTGAGATTAAGCCCAATGTGTATTCTTACAGTATTGTGATCGCATTGTGTAGGTGCGGTCAAGTTACGCGTGCACATGATGTGTTTGCTGAAATGATTGATTTGGGATAAGAACAGAGGAGAGAAAAAGAAGAAATAAAAGAGAAAGAAAAAAAAGAAAGAAAAGAAAAAAAAAAAAAAAAAAAAGAAAAAAAATAATAAGAATTTAATTAAATTATTTTTTTATTATTTTTAAATGACACAGTTTGCCACGTAAGCAATTTCTAACGGAGTTGACTCCAAGGGTAAAATTGATAACGGCTTAAAAACACAGGGACTCAATTGAATGCTTTTAAATGATAATGACCAAATTGAAAACACCCCCTAAATATAGGGACCAAAAGTGTATTTCTGCCAAAAATAAAAAATACACAGTGTTTGGAGTTGTTTTGTTTGAGCATAATTTGTTCATGACATTAGGGGGAATGGGTTTATAGTTTAAATTGAAATGTTTTTTAAAGTATAAAATTTAATTTGAAACCATTCTTAATTGCGAGTTTTAAAATATAATTTTTCCCTTTTTCCTAACTTTTAAAAAAAAAATAATAATAATAATAATTTATACTTGGACAACAATCGAGTGAGTCAAGACATGTTCTATTTCAATAAGGATCAAAATTCTGTAAAATTTTTAGGGTATTCATGTAGAGTTCTATAAATCTCCACCTTCCTTTTAAAATAAAATGTTAAGATTATACAACGATAACATAAATATAAAATAATGTCTTTCCAATTACCAAAAAAAAAAACCATTACTCAAACTTATTCACAGTTAAACCAACATAATACAAATGAGTTTGATTAATGGTCTTCTATTTTTTTTTTTTTTTTTGAGAAAGTCATTATTTTATAGGTATGTTAATGGTTTGATGATATGATATATTCCTAGAATTTTATTTTAAAATGAAGGTTAGAGATTTAAAGAACTTTACATGATAGAGTATCCTGAAAACTCTAAAGGATCTTGATCCATTCAGTTCAATAGAAGAAGTGTTTGAAAAGAAACATTTCACTCACTTTAAACAAGATTGAAAAGGCAAATTTTTGCAACTGGTAAAATCATTTTTAAGCTTTAATAATTCGTGGTTTTGAAAATGATTAGATCAAGAAATTATTTCCAATCTATCATATCACGAGTGCTTTTATTTGCACAAAATCTTCAAAGTTCAAATCTGACATATATTGTTTAAATCATATCAAACAATTTATACTAACAATTGTCAACTCCATTGATTTTATACAGTTCATCCATTCAACTATCTACTTTTCTCTTATATATGTATCTATAAGTAAAACTCAACTCACTATTTAGTATTTACTAATAGCCTTTGTATCGTAGATCTTAAGAAGATTTTGAGTACTTTGTAACCCCTGGCTTTTCCTCTGTATTTTTACAAACATCCGATTGCCCTTGTTTATAAATAACATAATACAAGAAAGAACAAAGACACAACTATGAAACTAAAGAAGAACTAGAATGAAAAGAATAAGTTAACACATATCTTTTAGCTATTACATATAGTGTTACAATGAACCCTTTACTATTCAAAATACAAAACAGGTTCACTTTCGTGCTTCAGCTGACGATCCATTCAAATGAAGCCCATCAATTTGTTATCCATCTCTTCCACAATACATTTATCAACAGGAAGTTGAAGATTCGGTCTTTCTGGTTGCAGTAGTTCGACACCACTGATGGCTCTGATACCTACTTCCAAAATCATGAACTAAATCCTAAAAGGAATCAGATCCATACAGTCCTAAGCCTTTGACCGCCTAAACTCAAACCAAAGCTCGTAGTGATTAAAAAGCAAGCTATCGTGTGTATGCTTCCCAATAAACTCAAGCCCCAAACTCGTGAGCCGCTTTGTACACTCCTCTCCTCCCAACCGGGAACAAAACTTTATGTTATGTGACACAAAGATTCGCCCATCATAAGGTTTCAATTTACTTGCTAACCTCTCCAGTCCAACCCACACAAGCTTATCAGGCATATGAAGAAAGACAGCACTTGCATAGATCAAATCATACACAACTCCTGAACCAAACATATTGAAATCCATGTCTTCACCTTTCACTATCAAAGGGCGCTTGTATAGGAGCCCTTGGGAAGGAAGCTCGTATCTAAATGCAGCCATCAGAGAGAGCTCATCTCTTTCAAGACAATGGTAGTGCTCAGGATTGAGATAGCGAATGAAATGCAAGCCAACTCGGAGGGTGCCACAGCCAATCTCAAGGACACGTGAGTCAGGCGTGACGTGGCTAGGAGTTAGCAAGGAACTCAAACACGTCTCGCCCACCTGCCCAGGGCTCACCATAGTTGCTGTGGTGCTCCTCAACAAGAAGCTCACCAGGGCATGGGAAGGCTGTGTGGTTGTTTGTGTCAGGTCCTTCATAATGTGATATGCCTTTGAACCTGGAAAGGAGAATCTGTTCATGATCTTGACAAAACCACTCATAATATACATAAAAACTGAAATGCAGAAACTTTACTACATATATCAAACAGATAAATCTACATATATCTACACATTCCAATTAAAGATGCAGAATTATGAAGTTGCATGAAGTACCGATATATATGCTTACCAGCATTCATTTGATTGATAACATGTCCCCCACTTAGTGATTGACAAAAAACCTAAATGAAAAAGAAAGCAAAAGCTTCTAATTGTATGCTTCCAATTGTGTTTGTTTTCCTGTGGTCCTACTTATCATAGTTTCTAAATTTTAGGCTCACTCTAATTTTTGCGCTTCTCAGCCAGCAAAAGATTCATTGGGTACTTGAAACTGACACCCATCCTACCCCACCCAAGCCAAAAGGCAGGGACAAGCATTTGCCAAGCTCGAGAACAGCATAAAAACAAAGCATATAAGTAAGACAAACCCAAGACAAGGAGACTAAAACCTTTATCAATGATGCACAGATATGATGTTTACAGATTCTGATCTCATGTATCTGTATCTGTATTCCCAACACACAAACATGTTTGCAGTCATAGAGCTGATTCGACAACAAAACAGAGTTCTAAAACATCTACACGTTAAATACGCAAAAGCTTAATTATAAGATCGAATAAACACATTGAACAATGCAGACCGTTCCAGAAAGGATTCCGCACAAATTTTTTTGCACTTTCTCTCAATTTCCATCTCTCACACTTCGCCTTTTCCCCTCCATCGTATACAAATCCATCATCAACCCACATTTCCTATTGACCATTTCCCCACCCCTCTTTCCCTCTTTCCCATTCTTCATCCCCCAAGCCACTCCTAAAGCCTTCACCCCAAACCCCCAAATCAAAGTTCCAAACCCAACTCCCCCACTACCCACCACAAAAACCAAAACACACAAACACCCCAACTAAGGTCCACTCACTCTATTTTTTTCTTTTTCTTTTTTTTTGATGAACTCTATTTTTTTCTGATGAAGAACCATTTAGACTCGCCTCTAAGCATTAAAACCTACAGGCAACTGACCCAACCTGCAAAACCAGATAACGAGTAATCCAGGGGCATTCACCCCTGATGGGCTAAGCAATTTATGCTCATACCCTGGAGCAGTCCACTTACTATAATTACACACACTACTGCATTAAGAAAGACCAAACTTTCATTTATCAATAACTTACACACGCAACTAATCAGTCTTGAACCGACGATCTCACTCTCCATCTTACTCTCTTACAAGTGGAGTAAAAGACCAAACTTTAACAAAGACCAATAATCCCAATTCTTAAAACAACCACAAATGAATGCACACACAGAATATATATAAATTCACATCTCTTAAATCCTAATTAATATAGCAATAAATAAACAAAAAAACAAAAAGACACATAGATTGATAAACAAAAATTGCCACATACCCAAATCACAACTATACACAAATTTTGAAACTTGACATTTGAATTCACACTTACAACTAAAAACAACAAAAACCCATTTGCGTACTCTCATACATACACACATAAAACACATATACATAGAGAAATAGGGAGAAAGGAAGAGAGAGAGAGAGAATGTACTGACTGTGAGAGATCTTGGAGCTGCTGGGCTCTGGTGCGTGGGTTAATACCCTTACGTAGCACATTATCTTGCATATGGAGGCCATTCAATCGGATCTGGTCCTTGACCCACTCCACGTCCTCTCTGCTCGTGGACACGGAGACACGGCCTTCACTAGCTGGGGACACGGGGACACGTACGGCGGAGGAACCGGACTCGGGAGAAGAATTGCAGGGGCAAGAGTAAGAGGAAAGGGAGGACAAGAGGAAGAACAAGAAGATAGCGGCCACAGATGCAGCCAGTACAAGCCCTGGCACTGTTATCACTATGCCTTTCGGTGTCGATGCCGAGTTCGATGTGAGAGCCATGCGTGTCCGTCTCTCTCTGTTTTCTCTCTGTTTCAGAAGAGGGCTTGTTTGGTTTGGTTAGTTTTGTTAGAAACAGTTTTAATGTTTTAGACTTTTAGTATAATTATTTTTAGTTTATATAAAAATATATATATATATATCTTATTAATATTTACATTTTATAAATGGGTTATATTTTAATGAAATATAAAATTAATGAAATTTTTTTTATGAAATATCAAAGATCAAATAAGGAATACAACGGTAGAGTAATTCCAATCACACGAAGTGTTAATAAAAAAACAGTATTTTTTAGAATACTAACTTGATTAAAATTCATACTGTTTTATAAAACTTCATTTATTGAGGGAATGAATGAATACAACATAATCAAATATGGGAAAGTTTTCAAAACTTTGGTATGAATGCTATTTCATCTTAGATGGATGATAAACAATCATTGTTAATCTTACATGCCCCTGTTACATAAGAAATAACATTTTAAAAAAGTATTATTAAATGGGTGAATAAGTTAATACATATATAACTCCACATTTTTTCTCTTATTTTTTTTCAATTTAGAGAAAAAAGTTTTTGGTGGGCTTAGGTGGAAACCGCATATCCTTTTTTTTTCTCAATTTTCTCTCGTGAACCAAACGGGAAAAACTCAAGTTTTCCTCTCACTTTTCTCTCCTCTCTCTTTCTTTCTCCTTTTTTTTTTCTCTCCAAATAAACAGACTCTTTTAATAAAATAAAATAAAATAAAAAAGAGAAAAAGAGGTGGACAAAAAATTTTGTTTGACATCTCTTTTTTTCACTTTTAAAAAGTTATAAAATTAATCTTGTAATTCATTGTCATTATATATGTTTTTCTTATGATTCTATCCAAAAATAATATTATATTGATATCATGAATGAGTAGGATTACAATTACAATTATGTTACTTTAAAAAATAAAAGTATCCGAAAAAATTAATACCTTGTTTATAGCACAACCAAAGCACCAAATTGCTTATTCACCAACAAAAAATATGTACCAAATTGACAACATTTGTCGGTCTGATTTTTTGTTTTTGTTTATTTTTTTTTTTTCTGAGACTGACACAGATTTATTTTCCTGGAACGGCGGCGTTTTCGGGGATAACATGACTTTTTTATTAATTGTCTGATTTTTATAAATATTTTTCACTTGTGTTTTTTTATTGGGAGACGAATGTTTGGGAGACTGTCGTTTTGGTATCCGATGGAGATGCACATGGTGGGGCTGGGGAATGGTTGGCAAAGGTAATGCCTTGTCTGCTTACCATGGGGTCTAGTACTTTTTGTTTTTCCCATTTTTTTCTTTTTCTTCTTTTTTATTTTTTTATTGGTAGATCTAGATTTTCTTTTAAAAATAAGTGTAAAAGAAACTGTAACTTAAGTTATCTTCTGGACAATGTCCTTTGAGTTTGAGCTAAGAAGTTAAAAGGTAAATCTAAATTCAATGTGATCAAGTTTGTAAATTATTAATAAAAATTTAGAAGAAAAAAAATTGGGCTTTAGTGAGGAGTTAAGCCAATCTAATAGTTCAATTAATGTATGTGATTGTGGACAAAATTATTGGTGTGTGATGATCTTATTGAATATTGGTCGGTTAAAATTGTAATGATAATGGTAAGTGGTTGAAACTTGAAATAACCAATTTGTTGATCCAACTTTGCTACCTCAAGTAAATAATAATAATAATAATACAAATTTGATGTAACTATTTGCAGGTATCTGTTACACATAAAGACATACCCTTGTAATTGAATTCTTTTAACCATGGCATGAAGCCATGGGAGAATGGGTAAGTACACTAGATATGGGATCAACTACTTGTACTATGGCAGAACTTTGGGCTCTTAATGATGATCTGATTCTAGTACACCAACATGAAATCTTTAACCTTATTATAGAATTTGATGCTAAGATCCTAGCTAGTTTTTTTAATTAACAACCCTACTTGTACTAATATTTTAATGGAACCTCTCTTCTCTGACTACAGGAACCTTTTGCACGTTTTCTTAAACCCAACTGTGAAGCACATTTATAGGAAAACTAACCAATGTGCCGATGCTCTTGCTAAATTTGAAGTTTGTAACCTCTTTTGTTGTTTTTTATAACCCACAACATGTGGTGGAGAACCTGCTAGTCTTTGATAAGGCTGAGTTCTATTGTAACATAATGATTTGCATGTAATTTACTATTCCCTCCTCTTTTCACCAAAAAAAGAAGAAGCCATGAACACTATTATTGCTTTATGTTTATCTTCATTGACATTTAACACAATGTACATTTATAAGAACAAAGAATGTGTATATCAAAGAACCTAGAATGAGATAGTGGAGTAGAAATTGTAAAGCTTAATAATGCATATTCCAAATCCAAGTTGCATAGGTAAAGATAAATCATTATCAAGTCAAGTCCTCAATTCAAGATAGAACTCAATCTTATATTAGGATAAGGATGATTTGATGTATTTCAAAATATTTCCTCTGTTATTATACTTTACAGAAATTAGCAGGTCTGAAAAGATCAGATTCACTGGCCCAAAGGCTAGATTTAGATTTGGGTAGCCCAGGCTTTTCTTTTATTGGGCTAAGCTGGGTATTGTTATGGGACTAAAAAGTGGTCCAACCCCCAAGATTCAGCAACCAAGGTCCAAGAGAAAAGAGGGGGAAAAAAAAACATTAAAAAATTTAGATAATAACCAAGAAAAATAAATTGTACATATGAATGGATACAACATATTATGACAAAGAATAGAATAGTAAATCAGATAACTAATTATGGTATCCATACAACTATAGGAACTCATTGCTATCTTGACTTTGATGGTAAGAACAAATGTTATAAAACGGAAGCCATGAATTTCAAATACTATAATAAAATAGTAAATTACACTGATACTCCCTTCTTTTGGGGAAATTAGAATTTGATATACCCTAGTTTGGGAAAATAACACTCCGCCACCTTTTTATTTTATTTTTCTTTTATTTTTTTGTTTATTTTTTATTAATTTTTTTAACCAATGCCTAACTAACCAAAGTTAAAAAGAAAAATTATATTTCAATTATTTTAAGTTTAAGTGGAGAATATTCCTTTAAAATTGGGGAAAAGGGGACTGAGTGTTAATTATTTTGCAAATTTGGGAGCGGAGTGTCATTTCCCCAAACTAAGGTGTAGCGAGTCTAGTTTCCCTAAAAGAAGGGGATGTCAATGTAATTTATCCGTAATAAAAAATTCTCTTGCTTAGTAAAAAACAAAAAAGAAGACCAAATCATCACTAGCCTGCTAGAAGAGCAAATATGCCATGAAGATCAACAAAGCACATATGACAAAAAGGTTTTATAGGTAGTAAAGAATCCATAAGCCAAGGAGTAATCAAACATAAAAGAGAGATGCAAATAACCAAAGTTTGATATTAAAAAAGAGTGAAAAGACAAGTTGATTAAGGTGGTTTAGCAAAGTGAATACATAATTACCAAAAAAAAGTTGGGAACAAAATGATAGATAGTTTTCCAAAGATAGCTTTCAATATGTCCTTTTAGGACTTAGACTAATAAAATTTGTAAAAAGTCAGAAATCTAGAGTATTTCCTTACATTATGATAACAAACTTAAGTTCAAACAAAGTTGGGAACAAAATGATAGCTAGTTTCCAAAGATAGGTTTCAATATGTGCTTTTAGGACTAAAAGTAATTAAATTTGGGAAAAGTCAGAAATCTATAGTATTTCCATAGATCATGATAACAAACTTCAAAGTTCATACAAAGTTACTGGCCCTATATGGGTTACAAAAATCATGTTAACAAATAATTAACAAGACCCAACTAGATTACAAGGATCACAAAAAACAAATAACTTTAGAGATCCAAAGGCAGCAAGCCTCAGCAAACCAACCTTTTACCCCATGTAAAACCACACAACATCACTCACTATAAACTTTTCCGGATACAAGAATGTGAACCTCAAAAAACACACACATGCACACATTATACAATACTATTATCATCAGAAGATCAGCAAACAGTCCTTTTTTCATGCCTAGATTAGATCAGACATTCTTCTTCTATGACGATAAATTGTAACTCTCAAGTTTGGATCTGATGCAGTGACCATCTTGGTTCGTGGCAAGGAGTCTACTTTTGAATCAGAGCCATTGTATTTGGGACTCTCTGCAGGGAGAGTATTCGTCTCAGCATATCGAGATTTTCTGCTTGAGCTTTGTAAAATTGCCTTGAAACGAGGCTCTGAGTAACTAAGTGACTGGGAAGCAGAAAACTGGATTGAACTTCTAGGCACTGATCTAAAACTTCTTGCTCTTCCAACAATTTGTTTTTCCGCAGCACTGTGCCTTTCACGACTGGCCACAGTCGAAGTCATGAAACGAGGCAGAGAAGTAGAACGATTTCTTTTAATATTTTTCTTGGATGCTCGAGGGGTTCGAATTGCTTCCTTCAAATCTTCTTTGGGGCTTATGGGGGTCTTGGCTTCATCTTCAAGAAGGCTATAAGTAGTTGAGAATAGCCTTTTGTTCTCATTTAACAAATTAACAGCCTTCTCTATTTGATTCCTAACTTTCTGGCATTCTTCTTCAGCTTCTCTCATGTCCTCTTCAAGCAACATAATCCTTTTTTCTCTTTGCTTCTTCAATTCCTATATATGCATAGATACAAGTATTGGGCATGAAAATGTGTTCCCAAAGATACAAACACTCTCAAAGAAATTTGAGAAGCATACCTCTGGCAGTTCTCTATTGGACTCTATTCCTCTTGCTCTCTTAGCAAAGCTCATAGAACAGACGGTCTCTGCAACATCATCTTCACATGGGCTTACATGGACAAGCATTAAAACCTTTGAATGATCACCTGTAAAAATTGATTGTAAAACATTGTTCATTTTTCAATCAGAACAAGTAGAGAGGATATTGTAATTTCACATAAAAATTAACTCGTTTCTGTTTTAGCCCAAATGCATAGTTTATAGTGGAGTCACCAACCTATAAAACAACTAGATTTTGTTGTCTTTATCAATCATAATCATATGAATAATCTCATCAGAAAGGGTATCAAAACAAGTACATTGTTTCAAAAATTATGAATATGGTAAAAAGAAGAATGCAGTATATTACCTAAGGAATCCTTGAGGATTTGAGTTAGCTTGCTATTTCTGCAACCAAAGAAACAGAAAATAAAGTGAGCCAGGTTACAGTATAATTGGTAGGGAAAAAGAACACCTTAAAGGGCTTATCTCATAGCAGTTAGAAACTTACAGCCCATGTCTAGCAATTATAAACTTAAGGACCCACTCCTAGCTAGCTTATCCAACAAGAATGAGTAGATAACTAAAGCTGAGAATCAGACAGGACTTGCCTGTAAGGCACATGGGCCTTCCTCTTTCTCAAAGCTGCAACAACATCACCTAAAGCTGAAAGAGAAAGATTTATGGCCCTTCCTTCATCAAGTGTTAGTCCAGTGGCTCCTGTTTTCAATAATCGCTCACTTCCTCCAAGATCGACCATCCATAGTTTGCTTACTTCTGCTTTAGCTTCCGAAGCAATCCCACGTCGATAAATGGTGATCCTCGTTAAGCTAGATATATAAAGCTAGGAAGATAACGTAATTATCAAACCAAATTAATCCATTTAAACTGTCTAAAAATATAACAAGATCCATAACCCACCAGTGTGACCTACTAGATGCCTCGTTCACATTAGTCCAAGAAGTGGATCTAACACGTCTTCCCTTAGTATACCACCATCTGGCCTTTTCAAAATCTGGAATTGGAACATCCGTAAGACCCTCAATTTCCACTAATCCCTTTGAATCTGATTGAATGTTGAGGTTGCTGTAGTAGAGTTAGCCAAATCATAACAGGCAACCCAAAACTTGCCTAAAAATTAATTTCTGCATGATGAATATATTTTGGCATTGGATAGAAGATAATTACCATCTTGTTAGAGCTTCATATGCTCTATAGAGTGGTTTTGGAGCCAGCAGATCTCTAAGATTACCCAAGTAAACCTCCAACATGCTTATTGAAAATGTTAAAGAATATGAGCTATCCGAAGAGGCTTGATGGAAGAGCTCTTTCAGAGCTCGAGGAAGAATTCCTGGTTTCTCATTTGTGCCATCCTGTAGATTCATCTCAGTCCATCATTATTCAACCACATGACTGCAGTAATAACTAAATCCAAATTTCAATTACTGACCATTGTAAATGTCTTCCCAGTGCCTGTTTGACCATAAGCTAAAACACACACATTATGCCCATCAAGTGCAGATTTGATGATTGGTTCCACCTCAACAAAAACATCCTCTACAAGAATTTCAAACAGGATAGACTCTTACTGCAACTGGCATAATTTTTTTTTATTTAAAGAGTATGATCAAAACTTAAATACATTGACATTTAACACTAACCTTGGCTTGCTTCATGCAGAAAAACTTTATCGAATTCGAATTCTTTCCTTGTTCCAGCCAACTTAACCACAATCTTCTCCGACCCAATTGAAATGGGTTCATGAATTCTTCTCTTGTCTGTCCACAGAAATGGTCTAAATCGACAAAAGACCCGAATGCTGCCTGAAAATTGAATTTAAGGCTTACATTAGAAGGAAAACAAACACCATTTAAAAAAGAAACCCATGATTAAGCCAACCAAGACCATTACCTTTGATATCTAATATCTTATTCAAAGCTTCTCTCCGCCTCGCAGCAAATGACCGATGCTTCAGCCTCAACTGTGCAATTTCCCCTAAAGAACCAATTCAATGCAAGATATTAACATTATGGAAATAACCACTACTGCTTAGAATTAAAACAATAACCTCATGTAGCAACAAACTGAGATTGAAAATACTACCTTCTAGATTCAATATCAACTGCTCAAGCTCATTCTTTTCATGCTCAGGGATGACATTGACATCGGTACAGATGGAAGGAATCGAAGGTGAATCATGCAATTCCGAAACCGGAGAGAACCCATCAAGGGAATCTGGGTTTGATCCCATTAGGGATGATTTCAAGTACTCCCTTTCATTTTCTGCAGGCAATGAGATCTGTTCTTCCCCACTGGAAATGAACATTTCTCAGCCCAACAAAGCAATCCACCACTCACCCTTTTCAAACCAAATGCAATATTTGAAGCTAATCTTCTTCTTCTTTTTTCCTCTCTCTTTAACTAATGAATGAAGCTAAAATCTATATATAGTTTTATTTCACAAAATCCAGAAATAACAAAAATCTATAACTACCACAATGAAGTTATTTCCCAAAAATAGACAAGGAAATAATATCTATCACATCTGACCCAAACCAAATGTATGACTGACCCATATAAAGACAACAAAGGAGACAAATTTCCTTACACCTTAAAACAAGGAAAAAGAAGAAGTTATAACTACCATACTTAGCATGAGATCAGTTATTTAGTCCAACAATATCTATTTTAACTGACCCACATGAAAACTTCAACATTGACAACCAGAAACACCTCAAATAAAAGTAGAAAACAAATCAAGTTGATGTATTTGAGTACCTAAATCATTCAAAAGTACCAAAAAATGGTTAAAAATTCTAGAAGTACAAAGAAACTTTTAAGCAAGATTATCACAAACCCAATACCAAAAAAGTGGATTTGTAGCTGAAATAAAGTAACACATGCTTTAATTGAGTGACAAAAAATTAAAATTTTGAAACCCTAGAGAGTTCAAAGCAAGAGAACGAGAAGTCAAAAAATTAGCATACATTTTCATAAAAACTTAGGAAATTTGTGAACCCCAGAAGAAAAAAGCTAGTGGGTATGACTTAGTTTCAATGATTGATCACTCTATGGGCCCGAATTAGGAGGTGAAAGTTCTTCTACAGTTAAGTGGGACACAGATGTCATTAAAAAAAATACTTTATTATAAGAATCTTTTTTGGTTGGTCCAGATCTGAAACTAAACTGTAAAAGTCTTGTCTTTCAAGGTGGAGCGTGAGGAGCGGGGGGGTCAAAGTGAAATTAAAAGTAAAAAAGATGTGCTTTTTGGTCACATTGATCAATTTTGGTGGGTATTTTTTGGGGTACTTTGGCTTGAAGCAATTGGGAACATCAATTGGTGTAGTTGTACTTTTAAATCCATTGGCTTCGGTTTCTGCCACGTGGTGGGACATAATTCATGTGCTGATGTGGCGAGATTCTATTGGCGGAGGTTGAGTGGTGGTCCTGGTGGACCCTATATGGGAAATTCTAGATTGTGTTTGTCAGTTATTTTTTTTTTTAACGGTTTTACTGAGATGAAAGGTGAAAGACTTGCTATTAACGGTAAAGTTTTAATAATGGCGGGTAGAGAGTAGAGACTGATTATTGGGCCGGGATTTGAAATTCAAAATTTTGTGCTTATGAGTTTTGCTGTGGAAGTTAATAACAATTTACTTTGTTGGAATTACCTTCACATAGCAACAAGAATCTTTATTATGGTGATTCTTTTATTTATTAATCTTTTCTTTTCTAGTTCTTATAAAACTATTAAACTTTTGGTGAAAGACTTAATTAAACCTAAGAGATTGACCTCATGAAATCTACTAGACCTAGTGTTTTTAGTATCCAACAACAACGCATGCTCAAGGAGATGTAAAAGATGTTTTCCATATAGAGACGGAACCAGGAAACTATTTTGGAGTGAACTGAAAGTATTAAGTAAATCTCGACGATACAAGAGAATTTTATTTAATTAAAAAAAAATTATGCATCTATTCTAATAGATGCTTCAAGATTTTTTTCTAGGGTGGTCATTAAAAACTTATATAGCCATTAAAAAACTTAAATTATAAAACATTGGTGGTTTGAGAGAGAAAATTTAAAGGCAGAATGGTAAAGTTTTTTAGTTCCTAACTATTAAGAGGCTAACAGAAAAAATGAGTTCAAAGCTCATATCTTTTGTCCAAGGTTGTCATATATACCTAAATTTCATTATATTCAATGGACTCTGTCTCTAACTAAGAGAGTGAAAATATTTGAGAGAGATATGTTGAAAGGAGAAAAAAAAAATGTGAATTATATTTTAATTATAAGAAATATGAGTATTTCAGGCTTATACGATAAATTTAATTATTTTAAAATACAAATTATGTATGAGTAATGCTAGAGACACAACTTATTTTACAACCAAATGCTTACAAACTGATGTGGCATCCAAGGTGGAGGTTGCCATGTCATTAAAATATAACACTTAAATTTAACCATCATTAATTCATTATTATTTTAATGACATGGCAACCTCCACCTAGGATGCCACATCAGTTTGTAAGCATTTGGTTGTAAAATAAGTTGTGTCTCTAGCATTACTCTTCATGTATCATACAGTATAATATGCATATTAATTAATAGCTATATTTATAATATAAAAGAGGGAAACACTATTTTTCAAGTTTAAACTTTGCATTATTTTATTTTGCTGCCTCATATAAACCTCCCATATTTTAGAACTTATCTTTTAAATCAATTATAATTTAAAATGAGAAATATGAGTACTTTAACGTAAAACATTGCCAAAAAAAAAAAACAAAAGAAGAAGGAGAAGATCAAAGAAGGAAAAAGTAATAATCCATCCAGCTTTCTTCCTTTTCTTTCTAATTTCTTTCTAACCCATCCCTTAGAGTTATGTTTTTTTATTTTTTAGAATTCCGTCCACAGGTCTTATGAAACAAATAGACTACAATAAGAATACATAAGGCTTATAATTCATTTTATGTTTTATATTTATTTGAATTCAATTAAAACTCACCATTTTGAAACCATGAAAAATAGAAGTTGTTTTTGCAGATTATTGTTTCCTAGTTCCATGGCAATGATTGATTCAACCATAATTTATCAGTTATAAATTAGCATATCTCCTAAAGATTACCTCCACATTTAGCTAATATAATCAAAATCAAATTCTATCATTCATTTAAAAGTTCAAGAAATAGATACCTAAGCACCTATTATCATGCATTTAAGCTATGTTTATGAATATCAATCATGCAATGGTTATGAACATCCTTCATGAGAAATTTTTGGTGCACTTTCTTCATGTCTCTTTTTAAACCTATAAGCTAACTATAATTTCTTGATTCAGACAATAAAAAAATTAGAGCTTCTTAATTAGTGGTAAAAATTAATTGAAATGCAAACGTACTTTGAGAAAATCAATTTGGAGGATGTGAATTGCAAACTAGTTGTTAAACTTATGCATGGTATCCAAGCACCCAATGATAATCCAATAAACCTTAAAGAGAAAGAAATCGAGAGCTTTAATTTTATGTTGAGAATAAGAATACTTTTGATGCTCTAATGTGCATACACCTTATATTTATAGATGATGCATATACTAGTTGATTTGCTATATCATAGATGGATTAGATATTGATCATGATTAAATTCATTTTAATACAATTTGTCATGATATATTTATATAATTACTATTTGTATTTATATTTGATTACTCAACAATATAAAGTTGCTCATGTTCTTAAAATTATCCTCATGCATATCTACCTACAAAGCTATTATTGAAAACATGTGTAGAATTAATGGGGTTTTTCTTTATACAATGTGTACAATGTGAAAAAGTAGGCATGTAGAGTCATAAATTAAACCTTGAAGGATTAGAGACTCAAATGAAAATAACCCCTTAAGATTATAATTTAAGACTCATATCATAGGAATAAATGTACTTGGAGCATGCAGATACTTTCTCAATTGGAAGGATATAAAACCATATTGATAAACAAAGCATTTTCATATAGACAAATAATCTTAGTTTCTCCTCTATCAAGACCTCTCTCCCTCTCTCCCTCTCTCTCTCTCTCTCTTATTGTGTGTGTAAGAAATTAACACAATCCAAAAAAATCCTTAGGCATGGCTAACTACAATGCTTTTCAACATTCTTCCCCACCTAATGATTGTGTGTTGGTGTGGCAAACTCTTCCTCCAACAACCAATAATATTCCTGAACCCAATCCTAATAATTTTGATTTTGGAGTACCTTCAACATTTGAGAGACCTAGCAGCACCCTAGGTGACAAAATTCGTGGTTCAAGGTTTTGCATGTTCCTCATCATGACTTTGATTGTGATTATTGTTATAATTGCTCTTCTTCTAGGTTTTTATTTTGGGAATACTCCTCATCCCCATTTGCATGTTTATGCAGTCAATGTATGTCCCTTCACCATTTCCAGCTCTTATATAACTGCCCAATGGGATTTTGGTTTGTTGTTGAAAAACCCTCATGGTAACAGCTTCTATTACAGTCTCTTTGACATGTCTTTGTTCTACAAAAGCAAATTCCTTTCAGGAAATTCTATTGAGCCATTTGTTCAGCCTAGAAAGGACCAAAGAGTAATGGAAGTAAAATTTGCTGCTTCTTCAATGTATGTTGAGGAGAATGTAATGGAGGATATTATTTCAGAGAAGAATACAGGAGTTGTAAAGTTTGACCTTAGGATGAAAGTTGATATTTTGACTCGTAGATGGTTCTATGGAATGGAAAATGTGAAAGTGGACATTATTTGTGAGGATGTTATGGTTGTGTTTCCCTCAAATAGAAGTGTGGGAAGTTTATTGGGCAATGCAAGACAATGCAAGGTCAAGAAGAGGTAGTTTAGGTCTTCTCAATTTTTAGAATGGAAAATGTTAAAGTTGTTACAAATTTTACTACAGTGATTTACAAACTGATTTGATAATGAATGTTCCGTTTTAGAGTGTTACGGTTTCTTTCTTTCTTCCTCTTTTTCTTTGAGTGTTTCTTTACTAAGAGATTGATAAGTGATAACCAAATGCCAAAATTTAGACTGAAAGAGGTGAGTGTTTCCTATTGAATATTGATGCATGCTTGTCATGTTTCCCAATGTTTTTGAATTTATTTCTTTCAAGTAATTTTTAATGGTATAATTTGAATTCGTGATTTTGCGCTTCTAATATAAATACCACGCCAGTAGTAGTCTATTCGCAGATTGAAAATTTGCAAATTGTTCAACTTCAATTATTTGGTTTGGTTTACCCAAATTCCATGATAAATTAAATATCAATTTCTCATATGAAATAGCTTCATTAATTAAGAACAAAGGATCCCACAACCATTTATAATTTCGATATCTTTTAGTTACGTTTTTTTTTTTTTCAATTTTCTAGACTACACTAAATCTTTTTTTAAGTATTCTTTCAAAAATAAAAATTCTTGTTAAGTGTAACGTCAAAGCAATTAAAAAAAAAAGCTATTATGCGTTTCTATTAATTGTTCCTTAATTTGATGATTGCAGAGGAAGGCATTAATGAAATCCAATTTATTTGTTATCTTTTTTAGTCCATCATAAGATTAATGTGATAATTTTATATCAAATTAAGTAAATAACTTTTAATGTTCTGGATTTATTGAAAAATCATGATAATACTTTGACTATTTTCTTCTAAAAAAAGATTTTTTAAAATTTAATTGTGTTTGAAAAACACAATTAAAGACATTTGACAGGATTGTTTTGAGCCTATTAGCTTAAGTTTTAACTTTTGAAATTAAAACTACATTAGTAAAGTTAATACTTTTCAATATATATATTAGTCATAAATTACCATTTATCCTAATAGATCACCCCCCACATTAGTCAATAATTCAAGATCAAACTCTTGTTATTCAAGCAAAATCTCAAAGAATAGATAGATACGTAGTCACCTATCATCATGCTTTCGTTATTATATCGATCATGTAATGGTTATGAATATCGTTAATGAGGAAAAAAAAAATTTTGCACACTTTTATTTGTGTCACTATTTAAAACTATAAGCGAAATATAATTTCTTGATTCAGGCAATAAAAAAATTATGGCTCTTAATTAGTGGTAAAAAAATTAATTGAATGAGAAATCTATTGAAATGCAAAGACATACTTTGAGAAAAATCATTTTAGTAGGCTATGAACTGCAAACAAGTTGCTGGTATCCAGACGTCCAATGATAATCCATTAGAAACCTTAGAAAAAGAAATCTGGAGCTTTAGCCAAATTTTTTTGTTGTTGTTGTTGTTGTTGTTGTTGTGATAGTTACAAATACTTACAATAACATTGAAACTAATGGCGTCATTTCCATGATAATTGTTCTTACCAACAGACCAAGACACCAATTGGTTTTTAGTGTAGGCGGGATTCGAATCCAGATCTCTTAATACTCGATGACTGAGAATAAAAATAAAAATAATGCTCCAATGTACATAAGATATATTATTCATTATTGATGAAACAAAAATATGAATTTAATTAGTAAAACCCATAATTCAATACGTGAAAGGATAGAATACGCATTTATGGTACTCCTCAAGTATTTACAGACTAATTTTAATTTCCTGCATCATGCATGTAATGGTTGATTGTTTGTTGTGTCATAATTAGTTCAGATATTGGTCCTGATTCACTTCATTTTAATACAATTTATCATGGCAGATTTATATAATTACAATTGATTACTTTTTCTTTTGCTAACAACAACAACAACAAAAAATAAATAAATAAAAACTATCCTCAAGTATGTCTACTTACAAATCTACTACTGAAAGAATGTGTAGAATTAATGTGGTATTTCTTTATAAGAAGAGTACAATGTCAATAAGTAGGCCTGCAGAATAAATTGAAATCTTGAAGGATGGGAGACAAACTTACAATAACCCCTTAGGGCTATAATTTAATTAAGGCGTTATTATAAAAAAAAAAAAAAAATGCATCTAGTCCTTAAAAAAAATTATAAAAAAAATAAAAAATAAAAATATAAGACTTGGCCTCTTATATAGGTCAAGGGATGGTTAGGGCCGGTTTAAAAATTATGACCTTTTACATTTTAGACAAATTCTTTTTTTAATGTATTAATTTGGCATTTCATAATCTTTTTTTTTATTAGAACGGCAGTGCATTTCATAATCATTTTGACAGGATATGGTTGTGATTATAAATGACATTTTGGATTTATCTAGACAAGATTTTTTCCCAAAGGTGCGTGTGATTGCTCAGATGGAAACTACCATAGTAAATACAAGCTGAACTTATATATATATATGCATGCCGAACTTCATTTTAGGGTTTGTATATATATTTTTTTTTCTTTTTTAACTTTCATTAAGAATTCTCTCACCCTAAAATCTAAATCTAAATCTTAATTATAAATTAGAAGCAAAATACAAATAAAATTTTTTAAATTTTTTTTTTTATACATATGACATGAAAAAGTAGTTAGCCTTATAAGTTATAACACCCAAAATCTCAATTATATATCTATAAATAAAATAAGACTAAATTGTACTTTTTACCTTAAAGTTTGTAGTTGTTCTTCATTTTGATCCCTTAAGTTTTAGAATTTTCATTTTGGTTTGCCAAGTTTGATTTTATTTTGGAAATGACCATTTCAATCATGTCTATCACTAATATGGTCGGGAGGCAGAAGGGAAAAAAATAATAATAATAATAAAATAAAATAAAAAATGATGTCTTTTTATTGGTACTAAACGGAAATATTAGTCATAGAGCTGACGAAAACATTTTGAAAAATACAATCAAACTTGGTAGACTAAAATGAAAACAAATGAAACCTTAAATGTTAAAGAATAATTTAGTGATAAAATTATTATTTGTAAGCATATAATATATATAAGAAAGTATAATTTTATAAGAAAGTATAAATTATTTATATTATTTAAATAAAGTCACAATTCATTAGTGATAAGTTGTATATATCAATTACTTAAATTAATTGGACATTCATAAAATATAATGAACATATAGTTATCTCAATAATTAAAGGAAAACAAATAAAAGTTCTTACACTTTATCACTTGTAATTTTTTTTTTAAATACTTTTCTTTTGTATTATTAATATATATATTTTTTTTTATGTTAGTGCTTAAATGATGGTTAAGATAGGTTACAAATATAATATCCTTTTATCAATATTTACACAATTTGTCAAGTTTAATAAATATATTTTTGTAGTACACATATTAGGGTTATAAAGTACTTAATTTATATTTAAATTTTTTTATAGTATTTTTTATATTACTAGCTATACATAGTAGGAATATAGTATATACAAAAACAAATTAATATTTATTCATTAAGTTTTTATTTGGCTCCTTAATGACAAATTCCTGAATCCACCACTACAATCGGACATTTGGCCATTTAGAGCTAGAATAACCAATCCGAAGGATCTTCAATCCAAACAAAAAATTCCTCGCATTTTTATTTGAAATTGTTTTAATAATTAATTACCATTATTTTTTGTTTTAATGATAAAAATTAAAACATTGTGTTTTTTTTTTTGGTTGAATGGAACAATAGCACTGTATTTGTGTTAAGTGGCTTAACATAAGTATTATAACCTTTAAGAAAAATAACTTTCATAAATTAGTTATTTTCTACATCAGAAATAACTTCCATGAGTTAGTTATTTTCTACATCAGAATTGTCACGACCCAAATCCGTAATATGATTCGAAATCGGACTGGCATGCTAATACCAAGCCTATGCCTGATATTAACACGAACCAACTAAAAGGATTATAAAAATTTTTCTTTTTTCTTTTCTCTCGTCCTAATTCTTTAACTTCTCCTTGAATTGGGAACTCTCAATACTATAAACATACTCCTTTACAAAACGAATGAGTATACTAGTCCACCTAAAGGAAGTGATAGTAGTCAGAGCATCTATAACTGTTTATACAAAGTACATCAGTATGTGGACATAATAACTCTAATACAGCGGAAGACTATTTAAACCTATACATCACTTCTGCTTTATATTACATAAAAACTCAAAACATCTAAGACTTGTTCTAGATACAACAAAATTGCTCCTCCATGCTGAGACTCTTGGCTGCACTATAGGATGTTCCTGCAATCTGAGCAATCCCACTTTGCTCAGTAAGGGAGGCGTGACATGAAGATTTAACAGTATGCATGAATGCATGATAAACAGAATAATCTTTGTGGATATGACTTGCGTATAAACAGTTCATGCTAAAATGATTTCATGAGTTTCTTGAACATATATGTTTCATACTGATGAACATAATATCTGATAACTTGTAAGGCATAATATAACTATTGAAATCTGAACATATAGCATGATTCCTTTATATGTAAATAAAACATGTTCCCTTAAACTGTTCTGAAGAGAAAACTTATCTCATACTATTGCATAATATAGCAAAACTATATGGAACATGTAACTGTACTATATCTTTAAGACTTGGCACCTTGTGACTTTACTTGTGCCATGTCTACAGGGAAACTATCCCCTCGTGGCCTTCCTGCTTTCCAGTCTACAGGGTATGAAAACCCCTCGTGACCTTCCTGCTACCAGTCTACAGGGAATACAACCCCTCGTGGCCTTACTTGTTGCCGGTCTACAGGGAATAAAACCCCTCGAGGCCTTCCTGCTGTCACAAGGCCCTCACACTGAAAACCGTTTTAGGTGTTCATAAAACATATCATGCTTGTTTATTTTTTATTTTTTTCAATCTCTCTCTTGCCTTACTAAGCCCAAAATTCATAGCATATCCACAGCTTGCTTCTAAAATCTGTCTTAACTGTACCAACTCAAAACTGTTTCTAAATCAATGCACGTTTTCTTTATAAACAAGTATCAAACTGAGTTTACTGAAAGCATTGATAAAACATATATAGATATATTCTTAAAACATGGACTATTAAATTTTCATGGCACATTCCCTTACCTCAATCCAAAAGCTGGATTCCAAGAGTCTCAAGCAGATGGAGTTCACCTATCCTCCCTTGATTATCCTAAATCCAAGTATAGGAGTTAAGTTAACTTCAACTTAATCTTAATTTCAACTTGAATGCCAACCTTAACTCATAATAGGCTAATCAACACTAATGACCATAATTCGCTTAATTTAACTTAAAAAAAATCTTTACTAAACCCCAGAATCATATTCAAAGCATTAAGTTTAACCAACGTGGAAATTAACAATCAACACACAACATTCTGCTATAGCAACAATAGTTACTCAGGACTGAAAACATTTCTTTGGTGTACTAAGGAGTAGAAACAAGGCATACAAAATTCACTCATATAATATAAATACTAAATACTATGCATACAAGAAAATCCAACTTAAATCAATCAACCAATATGCAAGAATACAATTCTCCAAAAATCTCATGATTTACAAGTTGCTGTAACATATCCCCTGCTATACAGTCCACTTCTAAGCCTTATATGACCAACCAAAATTGTACTAATATCATGATAATTTTATAGGGGAATACCTATATATGTTTAGTATATGTCTCTAAATTTCAGGCTTACGTTTGAATTCTTATACAATTCATTAAAATTATCACAAGTCAGTACACTCAAATCTGTCAAACAGCCTACTTTAGCAAGGTGAACACAATTCCAAGCATCATTTTCACTATCAAAACAAATCCTTAATTTCCTAAACTTTACAGAGTACCACCAAACATATATCTATCACATTGACATAAAAGTTTCCAGGCTAAATAATAAAACTAGAATTTATTAAAAATAATCTAAACTAGTATAACCCAAATCTGTCAGCACAGTTTTTAAGGTGACTTTAGATATGTGCTCACAATTCATTATATACTAAAATGGCATGGGGCTAATTCCATCAAATAACATATACATAACCTAGACATATGATATATTACCCTAGAGAAAACCGTTTCCTCATATCTATTTCCAGAAAGAACCAGAATTTCCATGAAAGTTTACTGTTCACGCAGATCTGACAGAGCAGTAAAATTTCTCAACAATTCACCTCAAATCCAACTCTAATGGCACATTCAAGCATAGATTAATACTCAAATCACAACATGCAATCTGTGAATTAGAATAGAACACCAAATCCATATAACAACATAAAATCCCAACAACTTCCATTAACAAATCTCAAATATTAAACCCCAAAAATTTCCAACACAACATATTCATTGAAATAAACCATCAAACACTTGAAGTGCACAACCAATTCACACCCAACCTAAAATTACAGCAAGGTGCACATCAAATTCCCACATGCATGTTCCATGGAATTTACCTTTCTTTCATTCCAAAATAACATTGTCTACAAACCCATAACCTCAAAGAATAGAAACCCTAAGAATTTCCCCAAAATCCAAGTATTTGATAGTTAAAAATCCTTACCTAGCTTATGGGTTTCTTGGAGGATGATGCTAGGCTCACTCTAGCATGAATTGTGGAAGGAGACTTGAGGAAACAAATGGGTTTTTCCCCTTGAAAGATGCTGACCCGAGAGTGAGAGGGAGAGAAATGGGAGTTTTTTGCCTCTCTAGGGGCTGCTGGAACCCGTGGGTGCAAGAGGGAGAAGAGAGCTTGTTCTCTCTTTTCTTTTTCTTATTTTGTTTTGTCTTTGCTAAGAATGAGGGAAATTAGGAGGGGTGGGGGTAAATTGTGTTTATAGGGCCGGTCAACTATGGGGTCAATGGGCTGACTATGGGGTTTTGGTTTAATGAATCACACATGTTATCTAGCATGTGATGCAATTAAAAGGTGGGGGCACATGGCAAATTTCCATTGGGCCACCAATTTAAGTGTAATGACCAAAGTTGCCCTACATGTAAATTTAATTGCCTTAATACTAGTTTTGGGGTTTGGTTAATTAAATTATATGTCTCACTTATTATATTGTGTCTATATTAAAATGGTATAGTATCTAACCAATTTAAATTAACTTATCATCCAATAGTAAAATCTATTACTATCAATTTAAATACAATTTACCATGTAAATTATTGAACCTATAATCCTTTTGTGACTTAATATTAATATAATTAATTTATAATGTTTAGGGATGCGGGGCATCACAATCTCCCCTCCTTATAAAATTTTCGTCCCCGAAAATTGAAATCATTTATTCTCACCTATGACTCAACTCCACAGTTGTATCCTTAGTTTATCTCGTAAAGGCCTCAACCAACACATAAGACGCATATACCTCAAGGGGTTTCTATTACTTCAACATGTCTTTAAACTCCTCAATACACTGTGTTTCTGCCCTTCATAAACTTAGAGTAACATTTTCTAAATTCAGCCTAAAGGTTACACACCACGCTTTTACTGTACTCCTCTGATTTTCTTACTTGACAGATTTAACTCTAAATCTCACCTTTTCTAAAGTGGTACAACTGATTTAAACCCTCACTTCAGGATTATATGTTACCTCCACTCTTTGATATATTCTCTATCATTAATGACAATATAAGTTATCTATAACCTCTAAAACAACTTTTTCTTCTTTTTTTAAGGGTACTACTTTAATCGAAAGTCTAAATGTGCGAACACACCTTACATAACATGGCAACTAGTGCAAGTGGCGTCAAACTTCTAGATTGAATACACTCTGGAATTTGGTTGAATAAAAAACCTAGATCATTGAATTGCTATCCATAGCTACCTCTAGGACACATACTTTTAGAAAGTTTATTCGTCAAGTTCTAACTCCTCATGGGTTCTTTGTTTCTTGCTCTTATTATTTTAGAAGAATACTCTGTCTAAACTCCTCAATGTGAGTTGACACATCATGCTTCTGTTGCGCTACTCTGATTCCTTACATAAAGGATAAGCTCTAATGTCATCATTTTTTAACATGACACAATTAATTAAGGTTTTCATACAACGGAAATCAAGTGGTTTCCATTTCATAATAAGGGGTAACCTAACTCTTTATGGATTCATTTAAACTTTCAAGCTATGACTAGACTACTCTAAACCTCAGGGTTGAGTGTTACTTCTATTCCTTGATAGGTCATGAGCACTATGCTTAACTGTTTTCCTTCCTCAAGATAGTAAAGAGAAGTTTCCTAGTCCCTCAGGTATTCAATGAATCACTACTCATAGTGTATATGCACTAAGGACTAATCTTGACATATTCCTTGTCACCATCGACAACATTGATTTAGCTCAAACTTTTGGTTTGTTGAAAACAATCGTCTCTAAGTTTAATTCCTCAACAACTTATATTTGTCTTAAGGTTATTATCTTACTCTTGATTGGTTATCAACCTAAGAACTATATGTTTTTATCTCACTAGGAAGTAGATATTCCTTAATCATATATATATATTTGGTCATTTCCTGGATCCTATGTACACTTGGTCCTTTCTTGGATCGTACCTGTCTATCGTCATAGCACCGAGGTGCCACGACCACCTATAATAAGTTGTAACCATAGTCTTGTCTTCTAACTTTCAAGAGTTATAATTTAGTTCGTGTGCTGAGGTTAGTTGAAGCAATCTAGCTTACAAGCCTCAACAATAACTATGCTAATAGAATTACTTCAGACACTAACTATATACATATTCTCATAAATCAATTCGCAACCAAGTTTCCATATAGAAAGCGAAAATTAACAATGCATAGGTTAGCATAGATGTGTAGCAAACTTACTCTACATACACTTCTTATAGTTTGAAAATGAACATTGTGCATTTATAACAACAAAATCTCAACTCTTAACTTTTATTATAAAACTCAATAGAGTTCATAGAAATTTCCATCAATTTCAAACTACATGGTCAAGAATAAAATCTGTATTCCATCTAAACTTAGATTCTTTTAACACATAAAGAAAACTCTACATATCCTTTCTCATAGTCCAAAAGAGGATATTACACATCTTCATCTAAGGAAATCTCTTGAAAAATCATTCAACTAAATCTCCCTTTCTAGAAATGTCTTTAGGAAAATAATATTTAAACGTTTTAGTCTAGGGCATGTGAAAAACCTCGTTTCTTTTTTTTGTAGGGTCTAAAATTTGCTCAACCACACGGGAGCTCAACGTGGTTAACAAATTATCTTGACCAAAATAGGGTCATATACATATCATAGTTAAAACTTCATGTCATACCACACTAAGGTTAGATGATCAAAATTTATCGGACCACACGCGGCCAACGGGGTTCGACAAATCCAATTCAAACTAACATTAGGGAGGTCAACAATATATATTTTAGAAAATAAATATATATCTTTGTTAAAATACTTTACATTTTAACTTTTCAAAACCACAACAATTCTATCATTCAAAATCTAGTTTCTTTTCCACAGTTTCATTAAATTTTTTAAATTTTTTAGAAATAACAAAACTATTAGCTTACATCTCATAAAACATGATATTTATCAAGTAATTACTTTAAAAATCCTACCTTGCATATTCTTATAGCCATACTATGCGGCCTGTAAAACCAAAACATCTTTCATATTATTACCACAACAATAAGCTTGATATCCCATCTCATGTTAGGCATGTAGAAAAAAATAATCACTCATCAAACAAATGATACATCATCATTAAGCAAACAAGTCCTACATCCCGACTACCCTTCTACCTTGCTATAGTTCTCAAGTTCAAGCCTAACTTCTAAAGATCACTTCCTATTACTCTGATACCACGTCTGTCACGACCCAAATCCGTAATATGATTCGAAGTCGGATCGGCATACTAATACCAAACATGTGCCTGATATTAACATGAACCAACTAAAAGGAGTATAAAAACTTTTTTTCTTTCTTTTATCTCGTCCTGATTCTTTAACTTCTCCTTGGGTTGGGAACTTCCAATACTATAAACATACTCCTTTACAAAATGAATGAGTATACTAGTCCACCTAAAGGAAGTGATAGTAGTCAGAGCATCTATAACTGTTTATACAAAGTACATCAGTATGTGAACATAATAACTCTAATACAGCGGAAGACTATTTAAATATATACATCACTTCTGCTTATATACACAAAAACTCAAAACGTCTAAGACTAGTTCTAGATACAACAAAATTGCTCCTCCATGCTGAGACTCTTGGCTGCACTATAGGATGTTCCTGCAATCTGAGCAATCCACTTTGCTCAATAAGGGAGGCGTGATATGAAGATTTAACAGTATGCATGAATGCATGATAAACAAAATAATCTTTGTGAATATGACTTGTGTATAAACAGTTCATGCTAAAATGATTTCATGAGTTTCTTGAATATATATGTTTCATACTGATGAACATAATATCTGATAACTTGTAAGGCATAATATAACTATTGAAATCTGAACATATAGCATGATTCCTTTATATGTAAATAAAACATGTTCCCTTAAACTGTTCTGGAGAGAAAACTTATCTCATACTATTGCATAATATAGCAAAACTATATGGAACATGTATCTATACTATATCTTTAAGACTTGGCCCCTTGTGACCTTACTTGTGCCATGTCTACAGGGAAACTATCCCCTCGTGGCCTTCCTGCTTGCCAGTCTACAGGGTATGATAACCCCTCGTGACCTTCCTGCTACCAGTCTATAGGGAATACAACCCCTCGTGGCCTTACTTGTTGCCGGTCTACAGGGAATAAAACCCCTCGAGGCCTTCCTACTGTCACAAGGCTCTCACACTGAAAACCGTTTTATGTGTTCATAAAACATATCATGCTTGCTTATTTATTTATTTATTTTTTCAATCTCTCTCTTGCCTTACTAAGCCCAAATTCATAGCATATCCACAGCTTACTTCTAAAATCTGTCTTAACTGTACCAACTCAAAACTGTTTCTAAATCAATGCACGTTTTCTTTATAAACAAGTATCAAACTGAGTTTACTGAAAGCATTGATAAAACATATATAGATATATTCTTAAAACATGGACTATTAAATTTTCATGACACATTCCCTTACCTCAATCCAAAAACTGGATTCCAAGAGTCTCAAGCAGATCGCTTCACCTATCCTCCCTTGATTATCCTAAATCAAGTATAGGAGTTAAGTTAACTTCAACTTAATCTTAATTTCAACTTGATGCCAACCTTAACTCATAATAGGCTAATCAACACTTATGACCATAATTCACTTAATTTAACTTAAAAAATCTTTACTAAGCCCTTACTAAACCCCAAAATCATATTCAAAGCATTAAGTTCAACCAACGTGGAAATTAACAATCAACACACAACATTCTGCTATAGCAACAATAGTCACCCGGCTGAAAACATTTCTTTGGTGTACTAAGGAGTAGAAACAAGGCATACAAAATTCACTCATATAATATAAATACTAAATACTATGCACACAAGAAAATCCAACTTAAATCAATCAACCAATATCAAGAAACAATTCTCCAAAAATCCATGATTTACAAGTTGCTGTAACATATCCCCTGCTATACAGCCCACTTCTAAGCCTTATATGACCAACCAAAATGTGTACTAATATCATGATATTTTATAGGGGAATACCTATATATGTTTAGTATATGTCTCTAAATTTCAGGCTCACGTTAATTCTTATACATTTCATTAAAATTATCATAAGTCAGTACACTCAAATCTGTCAAATAGCCTACTTCAACAAGGTGAACACAATTCCAAGCATCATTTTCACTATAAAAACAAAATCCTAATTTCTTGAAACTTTACAAAGACCACCAAACATATATCTATCACATGACATAAAAGTTTCCAGGCTATATAATAAAACTAGAATTTACTAAAAATAATCTAAACTAGTATACCCAAATCTGTCAGCACAGTTTTTAAGGTGACTTTAGATATGTGCTCACAATTCATTATATACTAAAATGGCATGGGGCTAATTCCATCAATAACATATACATAACCTAGACATATGATAGATTACCCTAGAGAAAACCGTTTCCTCATATTTATTTCCAATAAGAACAGAATTTCCATGAAAGTTCACTGTTCACGCAGATCTGACAGAGCAGTAAAATTTCTCAACAATTCACCTCAAATCCATCTCTAATGGCACATTCAAGCATAGATTAATACTCAAATCACAACATGCAATCCGTGACTTAAAATCGAACACCAAACCCATATAGCAACATAAAATCCCAGCAACTTCCATTAACAAATCTCAAATATTAAACCCCAAAAATTTCCAACACAACATATTCATTGAAACAAACCATCAAACACTTGAAGTGCACAACCAATGCACACCCAACCTAAAATTACAGCAAGGTGCACATCAATTTCCACATGCATGTTCATGGATTTACCTTTCTTTCATTCCAAAATAACATTGTCACAAACCCAAAACCTCAAAGAATAGAAACCCTAAGAATTTCCCCAAAATCCAAGTATTTGATAGTTAAAAATCCTTACCTAGCTTAGGGTTCTTGGAGGATGATGCTAGGCTCACTCTAGCATGAATTGTGGAAGGAGACTTGAGGAAACAAATGGGGTTTTTCCCCTTGAAAGATGCTGACCCGAGAGTGAGAGGGAGAGAAATGAGAGTTTTTTGCTCTCTAGGGGCTGCTGGAACCGTGGGTCAAGAGGGAGAGAAGAGCATTTTGTTTTGTCTTTAATGTTAGGAGGGATGGGGGTAAATTGTGTTTATAGGGCCGGTCAACTATGGGGTCAATGGGCTGACTATGGGGTTTTGGTTTAATGAATCACACATGTTATCTAGCATGTGATGCAATTAAAAGGTGGAGGGCACATGGCAAATTTCCATTGGGCCACCAATTTAAGTGTAATGACCAAAGTGCCCTACATGTAAATTTAATTGCCTTAATACTAGTTTTGGGGTTTGGTTAATTAAATTATATGCCTCACTAATTATATTGTGTCTATATTAAAATGGTATAGTATCTAACCAATTTAAATTAACTTATCATCCAATAGTAAAATCTATTACTATTAATTTAAATACAATTTACCATGTAAAATATTGAACCTATAATCCTTTTGTGACTTAATATTAATATAATTAATTTATAATGCTAGGTGGTACGGGGCATCACAAGAATCATATGTACACGTGCCATGTGTCAAAGTGCTAAATGTGTCACTAATGCCTTCAAACACAAACTCACTTCTATATCACCATATGTATAACAAATATACAACATACAGTATCTCATTGTTAACACATTTTTATAATTAGCCCAAAAGAAACCCAGGTTTTAGGGAAATAGTTATGTCATCCATGCTTGTCTCTGCTTGCCTCCTCATCTCTCACTCCATTTTTTTTTAAAGTTTTTTTTTTTTTTTAGTATCATACATGTATTAAGTGGAGAAGAAGCATACAAATCTAGGTTTTCTTCATAAGAAAACTTAACAATATTACTGAATTATAGGGCTCTTAGCCTCACTTGATGGTTTCAATTTAACAATAACAGCAAAACTAACAAATGAGGGCAAAAGTGTTTAAAGGAAACAATCAAAGTTAATGACATAATGACCATTTCAAGATAACATTGTGATTTTAGAGATATATCCATGTGGATGAGTTCAGAGCATTATAAAAGACTTTGCCCACTGCACCATCTAATTGTGGTCTTAATTTTATAGCATTCTTTGACCACCAAAGAATATATTTAACCCACATCCATGTGCAACCACACCACCAAGTGGCCCCAGTTTCTAGAAATAATAGGCAACAGCTATTTGCTCACTGTAATTCCAACTCAAAAGGGAGATAAATTAGAATGAATTCATCTTGAGATTGACAATGCATCGTGCCCTTTTGCCTGATTACTACTTAAACAAATTTACAATATGGCAATGATGCACAAATTATATGTATTCAAACTTAAATAGAGGGAGACCTCGTTATTTGGTCCTTATTATTTCATTGTTTTCTCCATTTTTGGTTTGTCCATTTGTTGAAAATAAAAATGGATATAAATAAAACAAAGCTCATTGCCTTTGTTTAATTACTACATTCTAGCCCACTAGGCATTTGGCCTAGTGGTGCAAGGGAAAATTCCTCCCATTTGGCAGAGGTTCGAATCCCCTCTGCCCTCTCCAAACAGTGTGTGCGTGTGTTAGTGTAGATTGCTATCGTCAAATCAAAAAAAAAAAAATTTTTCGGGGGACAACTGGTAGTGGAAATTAAAATGGAGTTCAATTTGGGAAAGAAAATTCAGAAAATATCAGCTTGAAAATTCTGTATTTCTTACTATTTTTTAAATAGCGATTGATCTATTTTCACTAATTTTAGTTAGAATAAGTAGAAGAAGATAAAGTTTATAAAATGTAAGAGTACCTCTCTAGCTCTTCAAACAATTTAAATTTTGGAGAGTAAAAACATAAAATCTATCTCTGACAAATACTATTTTCTTTTTTTTTTTCTTCAGATCTATAGTGTAGATCTCTAAATTAGTTTGGTTGAATAAATACTCAGTTATCTCCTCTCTCCCTCTCAAATGAAATAAAAGAAAGAATGAAATATGAATGAATATAAAATATTTAAATGGGATAAAGAAATAATGGTAAGTATGTTAGAAAATGCATTTGAAAAGGTAAACATATAAAATAGTTATTTTTTTTTCTTCCAATTTTGAGTGAGAAAAATAAAGATGCTATAAAAAAATGCTTATATTTACTTCACTAGAATCTTTAAATAGATAGAATAATACATTTTTAACCATGCCAAAATTATATTAGCTAAAAGTCACGTAGCTCAACTGGCAAATGAACATGTGTGATGATAAGTTATAACTTCAAGGTCTTGTGGTGTTGAGAGCTGTTAAATTTTCTCTTGATGTGGGGTTTTGGCGAATTGAAGTTGATTTGAGCTACAAAGATCTTCTTACCATGTTGAAGGCTACTAATACCTGTCTTGCACCTATTGGGACCTTGGTTGATGATATTTTATTGTAAGACAACATTTTCCATTTTGTCAATTTTCTTTTGTCAAATCTATGTGTAACAAGGCAGTTTTAGTCTTGGCTACAGAGGCTCTGTCCTCAATCTCTACTTAGGTGTGGTTGGAAGACTGTTGTACTAATATTGTTTTCTTGTACAATCTGATTCTGTTTTCAAATAAAGCTATCGTTTCTATAAATAAAAAATAAAAAATAAAAAAAAATAAAAAACTGATTGTAATTTCTTTACAAGTGTGAATTTAGAAATTTTATTTAATTATTTATATATATATATATATATATATTATATATGATAGAAATTCTAATCTAAACTTACACACACGTATATTTGAAGACCCCGGGGATTGAACCCACACCCTCATAGAGGAGTGAGACTTTTTGGGAAGGGGGATTACCACTGGGCCGAATACCCAAGTGGCATATTGATACAACAATCAAGTGAAATTCAAAACACGCACGCATACACATATATGTGTTTTGTGAAAATAATATAAATTTAATTTTCTAATATTGAAGTAAGTCATAATTTACTCTAATAATTTAATAATAATATTATTAATAATTTTTAAGATAATTTATCATCTTTATAAACTTAAATGAGTATACACAAGTTGTATAGTTTGCTATAGACAAGACTGATAAGTGATAAGTACAAAATGATCACAACTATTTTAATATAACTTTTTAAAACCTTTCTTATTTTTTCAAGTACTATAATTTGTAACTTATTTAATCTTCCATGTTTAGCTATTTCTTTAAGTATTATAATGAATTTAACATTTTGAGTCTCGATCCAAAATTTACAAACAATTAAAAACTTTCACAAAAGAAAAGAAAATTAAAAACAATTGAAAACTTAATAACAAAAACAACAAAAGCCTTAGTTTCAAATAATAAATATTTTTACAATTCCATATATCATATGCCTATAAAATCTAACCTTTTATGTATATTAAAAAAAAAAAAAAAATTCCAATGGAGACAATCAATCGCTCAAGCCACAAATGATTTATTAAAGTTAAAAGGAGTAAAAGAAAATTGTCATTTTGACAAAGGTAAAACTTAGGTACAGTTTCTTAGGTTAAGTACATTAGGTTCCTAGTTGAATTCAAATACATTGAATTTAAATATTCTTAGAAAAAATAACATTGTTTGTGTTTCATTTATTGGTTAATGTTACCATATGTTTGAAATCAATTGGGGAACTTAATGTACCTAACCTAAGGAACTTTACCTAAGTTTTACCCTTTTGACAATTGCTTTTTGGAATTCCTCATTACTCTGTAATTTTTTTTGGGGGATGTGGGTGACCAACACTTATTTTTAGGGGAGTGGAATGAGGATTTCAGAAAGGTTAAGAGGAGCTATGGCTCCCCCACCCCCTTTCCCTTCACCCTTGGGGGATGTCAACTCTTATTTTTATGATATAATATTTATAATTGACGATAATATAGTTTTTTTTTTTTTTTGGGGATTATAGCTTTTTGGAGCCCTAACGTGACTCTACCTCTATTCTTCTACAAGGAGAACTAAGATTCAAATCCCTCATCTTTAACTATATTCTTTTATTCAAAAAAGAAAATAAAAAATTATATTAGAGAGAGAGAGTAGAGTCTTTCAAAAAAAAAAAGAAAAAAAAGAGAGAGAATGAGAGAGAGAGAGTTTGTGTGTGGAGAGAGTCAATTCAACATTTTTCTTGCCTCATTTTTAAAATACTATCAGAAAATGGTTTTTGAACCAGACGTGTCTTCAAGTCATTTTCATTCTCACGAAAAAGGGAATTCACCTTCGCTACCATATGAGCCGAAACTAATGTTATTAATAAGTAGTAAGTTTCTCTTGGTTGGTTTACAACTATGGGCTAATATGTTATCAAAAAAAAAAAAAAACTATGGGCTAATAAAGTTAAAGCTAAAAGAAATTCCTTTTTTTTTTTTTCTTTTTCTTTTTCTTCTTCTTCTTTTAACATATTTTAGAGAATTTATTTGTCTTTAGCTAGAACAATACAATATTTTATTATATTCAAAGGCAGAAAACATTATACCCAAACTCTACAGCAAAGCATATCTTCATGTGAGATTTATTCATTAAAGAGATGTAAATTACAAGAAAAGCTTTCTTTTAAGTTTTCAACTAATGGTCTAAGTCTCCCATCCCCTCATTCTCAATTTGTCCTTAAGAAAAAATATAAACCTTTAGGACATCGTGATTGTGGCCTTGTGGGTGAGATTTCAACATTGTTAAAAGAGATAGATGATGATCTATAAATGCTTAAATTATCTTAGGAGTCATCATAATAATATAAGTGGATTTAAGGGTTTGTACTTGTGAGTTGTGGCTCTTTTCTCTCATTCTCATTTTTTATTTATTTAAATGTCACCAATTCATTGATAGGATCCCCCAAAAGAAAAATAAATAAAAATTGTGGGGGGTTTCAATATGAAACCATCATAGTAACCGAGTAATCATACATTTTTTATACCCCTTCTTAATGTCTTTGGAAGAATCTCACATTGTGGATAGTGAAAAGTATATGCAGCCATGTTCCCTCCTACTTGGAACAGGATCAATCCAAAGCTGTAATTTCGCCCATTCATACCACTCATAGCAACAATATTTGGTGGAAGATACTTTTACATCTCAAATATGTGGGTTTTGTAGTTTCACATTTTAAAGATCAAGGTCTTGAAGTTGACAATTTTTACGGGTGTGTTTAAATTTTGGAGTCTAAGAAATTTTCTGTTATGTAGTAAGGAAAAAAGAAAAAAAAATGAAATTATGCAAGCTTGAAATTTCTTTCCAATCATATTGGCTAAGAAAATCAAAACTTGGGAGATTCAAGTGAGATATCCATATAATATATTGGATAAGTTTAGTCATAGTCAGTGGATTCAAATGAAAGACCTACATACAATATAAGATAAATCTAGTCAGAATCTAGTCTCAATCCTATTGGGGTTATAGTAGCCTCAAGCCACATATATCTTGACTAATCACATTATCTCACACTATCGTTATTGAAAATCTAAACTCATGACTTTAAACACCACCAAATCATATAAGATTTGATCATTTGTCACTATATCACTCACCAATAATGGTTTACCACACATCTATTAGTAATCAACTATGAAATATTTATCAAATTTGTGAAATTAATTAGTTATATTAGGTTATGTGAATCTAGTTGGTAAATAACCTTATTACTCAACCGACACCGAGATATCCCGAGTTCAAATCCCTTTTCATATTATTATAAAAAAGAAAAAAACAGAAGAAAAATATAGTATAATTGGTTTTTACTAGATAAGTAGATAAGCTTGAGAACCACACACCATGTCTTTCTTTGGTAAAAAATTGAAACTGAGCATTTACAAAGAGCAAAAGTCCCAAAAGCTGAATCACATATTCACATCATATACACTCCTATACATATGGGACTCTTAGGTAAAACAAAACAAAAAAGATAATCACAAAAACCCAAAGATTCTAGGAATATACATAGATACATAGATACACAAATCACTTAAAAATAGATAGGGACCACAATTACAAAACCAACCTCCCTTCTTTCACTCGCCCAGGGTCAAATACGTAAATTCCACCTCTTCTTCTTTGATTGCACGGCCTTCCTCTAAAATTACCAATCCGGCCCCACCTAACAAACCAACGGCCAGGGAAGCGAGTACCCAAAAATCACCTCACGATAGCGAGTACAGCTATAGTTCCCGTTCACATAACTCTATCTATTCAAAGGAAATGACCCTTATACCCTTGATCAAATACCTAAAAACCGAGTCAAAGGAACTTTTTTTTTCGCCACAATAAAAAATCGAAGCCCATTCACAAATCCATTTTTATTATTTTTACTCTCTCTCTAGAAAATCACTTTCTCTCTCTAGAAATTGGAGCTTTGGCCACTGGAAAAAGAAGAAGAAGAAGAAGTAGAAGAAGAAGACAAGCTCAGAGAAAATAAAGGTTCAATTTTTTTGTGACTCACTGATTCAAGGGTTAGGTTTTTTTTTTTTTTTTCTCCTTTTACTCTATTTCTCTCTCTCTATGTTTGATGAATCTATTTAGATAGACTTTGATTTTTGATTGATTGATTGATTTATTTATTTTGTTGATTTTGGAATTAGCTAGTGTTGAAACCCTAAATTGTATGATCTGATTGTGTAAATAGGGAACGATCAATTGGCTTTTTGGGTTGTGTTTGGAATCTTAGTTAGTTTGTTTGTGTATGTGTGATTTTTTTGATGGTGAATTATGTGATTGTTGGGGTTTTGAGTTGGGATTGTTTTTATGGGTTTTGTGAGATGAGTGGTTTAGCTGAGAGAAAATGTGGGGAAGATTTGGGGTTGAGATTTTGGGAGGAGAGAGGGTTTAGCTGAAATGGGTCTAATTGAGCTCAAAGTTTGAAAATTTATGGTTCAATTGGGATAATGGAATATTGACTTTTTGCTTCTTTTACTTGAAAGTCAATTGCATGAGTTATGCTCATGGTTAGAGTTGGGAAACTGTAGGTGGTATTGGAATTTTAGAGAAGACCCTTTTGTTTTTCTTGCTTGGTTTTTCGGTATATGAATTTATTAATATGAATGATGATGTTGATGATGATGATAAAGTTTGATTCAATTATAAGTGTTTCCTAGGTTTTTGGATAAGTAATAAATTTTGATTAATGAAAGGGAACTAAGAATCACACATGTATGATTAAATGATCCATGAAATCAATTAGAGAATTTATAAGATACAGTCCAAAAAAAAATCATGGTGCAATATTATGAAACTAGACTAAAGCTCAATGATGGATCTCTCCATGCCCTTGAATGTTTGACTGTTCCGCTCCCTCCAAATCACTCACATAAAACAATGAGGAGTCACATTCCACATGGTGCTATTGCTGTATTTTTAATGGGATATGAATATTAAAAAAAAAATTGGTATTTGATTTTAGAATTTTTTTTTTGTTTGGGGGGGGGCGGGGAGGAGGTCGATGAGTTAAGAAGTAGATTACATCAAGGAACTGCCACACAAGGAGGTGGTAAGATGAGTTAAGTTGTGAAATCCATCACATATGGTATTTGTAAACTTTTCTTATGGTTGTTTTTCCCATACTAGTTTAATAAAAAGTCACAACTAACAAGCAAACCAACTGCAAGCTCTTTGACATTTAAGATAGTAATTAGATTTTATTGAAAGAGAGGAACTACCTAATGTACAATGTGAACATAAGAGTGCCACGGAATTTTTTTTTTGATCTGTAAAGAGTGCCAAGAAATTGAAATTAAAAACAGAATGAAAGGGAATCAATGAAATCTACTAGAGAATGAGTATCATGAAATCCAAAACACGAGACCATTCAAATAATGATCTAGCAAAAAATGACTTAAGTTGAACCACCAAATCTTCCACATCTTCAAAAGTACGATGATTCCTCTCCCTCCATAGTGTCCACAGCAGGCATAGGGGAGCTAGATTCCAAACAAAAGAAGACTGTTTGCCGAACCAAGTCCTCCAGCCACATAAGAGATCAACAAACCTGCACTGCACCCCAAACTCCGAGAAAACAAAGGTCCTCAATCCATAAGCAATTTACACAACAGATTGCATGTTTGTATATGTACAAATATTATATTATACCGGCTATTTTGCCTCTTTTCCCTCATCCTCATAAGATAATACTTCCATTAGATTTTTTTTTTTTAAATATTTATTTATTTATTTATTTTTATGTCAAACTAATCTGTTCGTAGCTCTGAGATTGTAACATCTTGTAAGCCCAATTTTTTTCTTTGATGAATTCATGCGGTGAGAGTTTGAGCCTCATTTTCATTCTAAGGCAAACGACATACTATAGCATAAAAACCACTCTTTTCATGATGTAAACTGAAGAAATATACTGTGCATATTTTAGTTCATTTTTGACAAGTAAGAGTGCAAGCAGGGCCATGCTAGCCTTGGTGTTGTTGGTCTGTCTCCTCTTGAATTTGATTGTACGTATAAGAAAGTGTCAATTTTGAATGTGCCGATCTTGGTATTGTATTCTTATGATCAATCTTCTAAAATGCTAGTTTGAGCTATTCAGCATAGTAACCTGGGACAACGTGAAAATTTATGCTCTTGGTTCTGTATTCTTATAACCAATCTTCTAAACAACTACTTTCAGCTGTTTTACATGGTACATTGGGATAAATATTATATCATTGAATCTCAAATGAAAAACTTTAAAAACATGAGAAGCTTATGGTTATATTTGATAAAAGACTAGAATGCTAATTGTGCTATGTATTTGTAAGAACGGAGAGCACATGATAGCATTGCCATTCTAGTCTTTTATCAAACTGCTAATACTGTTCATGATTTTGTTGCTGTTTTGCATTCAGATTTTTCTCATATTTCTTTCTTGTAATGCTGTTCTCTCGGGTGCACAATTTGTGCACTCTGAGTTTCTAATATAAGTCTTATTACCTATAAAAAAAAAATGGTAGCATTGCCAGTACCAGTTCTAAATAAACAATAGGTGATTGAGTTGAAGATATTTGTGGTTTCATTATATTTATTTACTTGTTTATGTATGTTCCAGTGGTTTCTGCAATGCACCGTGTGGGTAGTGCAGGGAACACAAACAATTCTTCTCGCCCTCGTAAGGAGAAGAGGTTAACATATGTGTTGAATGATGCTGATGACACAAAGGTAAATTGGTTTTTAAATAAACTCTGTTTTAGGTATTATTTTATTTTATTTTTTCTTTTGGGTCAAAGAGTCATTTTCACTCTTTTGTCTCAGGTCATAGAAAATGAAGTTAATTGTGCTTATGACATTGCAAATTTTTTGAGAAATCTGTCAGTAACATGTCCTGGTGTGCTGGTCTATTCTAAAAATGTCTTGCTGCTTCTGATTTTAACTGAGTTTCTTGTGCTCCAAATAAAAAAGAAGGCCCCTTGTTGTATAGCCACCAATACGATGAATGTTCCTCATCCTTTTTAACATTGCTGACCCGTGTGACTATCTTGGCTCTGCATATATATATATACATAGAGTTTATGAATTTTTATGCTGTGTTTGAATTCATTTATTGAATATATTAATGGCTCGATAATTCTAATTGTTTAATTTTATACTTTTTAACCTTTCCATTGTCCAGTTTCTTTTTATTTTTTTGATAAGTCTTTCCTTTGTCAAGTTTCATGCTGTTGGGTTGGATAATTTACCAAAAAAAAGTTGTCAAGCTGGAACCCGTGAGTCCTTTCTTCAGGGGAACGCCTTAGACCCTTGCAGTTGGTTGGCATAGGTGTTGTGCTTTATAATAAAAAGGATTGCGTAGCTCTTGCTTAGACATCAATGATCATATTCCATTATTAGGGTACCTTCTACCTTAACCTTTTTGAAATTTACAAAATTGCATGCTGTGATAAAGATGGTAAGAAATTAACTTGACTTGATATAATCTTAAGCAGTTATTGGATGTTAGTTTGTGTTTTGTACTTAAAAGAACCTTGCTACCTCATTCTTTTGTTGGAAGGCCATTTGAAAATTTAGAAGTCTCTTTCAAGTCTTCAACAGCTTAGCCACGAAAGTGTGGACCCATTACTTTGCAACCCCCCAATACAATAGGAGTTAATTCCAGGTGTCTCTGTGGGGGTCGAGAAGTGAAGATATTATCTTCTGAATTTTTAGTGGAACAGTGGGGTGATTACTTTACTACTGTTAGTTGTCTTATAACTTCTCATATTAATGTGTTTTGCAATGTTTTCTGCAGCATTGTGCAGGTGTAAATTGTTTGGCTGTATTGAAGTCATCAGGAACTGATAGCAGTGATTACCTCTTCACTGGGAGCCGTGATGGTACACTTAAAAGATGGGCTTTAACGGATGATGCAGCTACATGCTCTACTACTTTTGAGTCTCATGTGGATTGGGTACTTTTTTTTTTTTTTTTTCTGGGCTTTTCCCTTTTATTACACACTTACATGTCATTAGTTACTAAAGGAGACTATTGAAATGTTACTTATAAAAAAAAAGGAGACTATTCCAATGTCACTATTTTTCTTTTAGCCTCACTATTAGGTTGAGATGAAAAGGAGCCAATTTAAGTTGTTTTTTCTCTGGCTGAAATCCAGTTCTATAACTGGCTGTTGGACCTGAACAACAATGTCAAAATAAAGGAGGGGTAAAAGAATAGAAGAGTATTAGACATGTGAATGCCTTGTGTATAATACCTTTTTGTTTCGAGATTTTTCATCCCATATATCCATAGATGAATTCATTCAACCAAGCACATGTGGGGAAAGGAAAAGGAAAATGAAAAGGAAAAGATAGAGTATTACATAAAAATTAACATCTTCTATTTTTATAAGGTGCTTTAATTTTGATATATAGTCTTCTATCTTTATAATACAATAGCTCATGCTTGTACCATATTATTCTGCACGTGTAATTTACAATTGAGCATGTGGTGAATGTCTCTGGTTGTGCAGGTTAATGATGCTGTCCTTGCAGGTGATAACACACTTGTTTCCTGTTCTTCAGATACCACCCTTAAGGTTTGTTAATCTTGGTCATTGTTGGTTTTTTTAGTCTTTTTGTTCTTTGGCTGTTATATTGTTGACTAACACAGTTATTTCGTGATACACCAGACATGGAACTGTTTGTCTGATGGAACATGTACAAGGACTCTCCGTCAACACTCTGACTATGTTACTTGTCTTGCTGCAGCAGAAAAAAATGTAATTTCTTTGTCAAATTTTTCGTGGACCTTATTTACTGCATGGATGAATGGTTTCTGTTAGTGCGTCCTACTATATAACTTTCAAATTCAATATGACAGCACATATTTTCTTGAGGCATAGTATCATATTGCATCAGAGTCATCTTCTGATCCTTGTATAGTGTCATGCATTTTAGAGCAATATTGTTGCCTCGGGGGGCCTTGGAGGGGAGGTTTTCATATGGGATCTTGAAGCTGCACTTGCTCCGCTAACAAAGTCAGGTGATGCAATGGAAGATGATTGTTCAAATGGTATCAATGGTTCAGGGAATTCACTACCGATTTCAAGTTTACGTACCATAAGCTCAAGCAACAGCATTTCCTCACACACCAATCAGTCCCATGGATTTGTTCCGATTGCTGCCAAAGGCCATAAGGAGTCAGTTTATGCATTGGCAATGAATGATAGTGGAACACTTCTTGTCTCAGGTGGAACTGAAAAGGTATGTTTGTATATTTATGTTATATTTTGATTCCTGACCAAAACAAATTTATTTCTGCATTACCTATGAAATTATTGGAAGTGTTTGTACTTGGTTGAATTGATTCTCATGATTCTTATCATTGAATAAGTGTGATTTATCTCTCTTTTTCATTTTCTCTAGGTTGTTCGAGTTTGGGACTCAAGAACTGGTTCAAAGACGATGAAACTACGAGGGCATACAGATAACATTAGGGTTTTGCTTCTAGATTCTACTGGCAGGTATGTTTGATGGGGTCTGCAGTTCTTTCTTGAATTTTATACTAATTTTTTTTTTTTGATAAGTGGATTATATACTAAAATTGCATTGGTTAAAATTATAAATTGGTTTTAGTTCTATGTTTAATTTAAAGAGAAACTTTACTACTCAATAGCTTTATAATGTAATAGGAATTATATCTGAATAAGACTGAAAAAAATTTAATCCATTTTCTCTTATTGGATTCAATTTACAGAAATAAAATTTTATCTTTTGATAAAAAAAATATTCTAATATTATGAACCAGAAACTTCATTAATTGGAGGGGGTCTGATTCTTAAGTTGTTCTGAGAACTTGTGCATTCGATGTATTTGTGTCTACTAATAGGGGTTTAGGTGTGAGCAAGAGAGAGAGTTTTACATTTTCCTTTTCTATAGAAAAGATGTGGATAAGTCAGACCTATTTAATATCCCACTGTTATGGATGCAATATAGTAGATCTGCTCCACCAAAATGTTTGAAAAACTTTTCTTAGCATTGTTAAAAGAAAGGGATTAGAGTGTGCTTATCTTGATATAGTGATTGGTGGAATTAAGTTAAGCTTCACATCTACTTAATTGTCCTTGTATGCTGCTTTAATTTCCTTTTTGTGGATCTGCTCTAGCCTACTGTGTTTCTGAAGGCAGTTGCCTTTTGGATGGTCATATGTTCTTGCTTCAATAATTGCAGATAGTGAAATGTTGCTTCAAATTTTTTCCTTTATTATTTGGGTTGAAGGTTTCACAATTTCATTCCTGAGAAGGTTTTGCTTATCTATGCATTGTCCAACCATTATCTTACATTATGCAAAATGACCAAAATATTTCAGTTGGGTCCTAAAACAACAACCAAGCTTTAATCCCAAAACTTTGGGATTGATTATGGATCCTCAACAGAATGATTAGGGTTGGTGATGTACAAAAAATTGGAGAATTTGTCTACGTGTTCTTGTGGTGGGTTAAGGTTTAGTAGGATTTTTGGATTTAGAACCTTGTAGAAGAAGGGATAGGGTCTAGAAAAGAGAAAAAAAAAATTGATTTGGAGTTGAAAAGAGGAAAAAGAAACAGAAATAGAATTTCTCCACTATCTGTAAATAGCGCGTGTGAACAGTTCCACAAGAAAGAGAAGAAGAAGAAAAGGGAGAAGAGAAAGGGTGAAAAAATCACATGAAGGTCAACATGCCTCAATGCTCAAACACTCAATGATTTCATTACTCAATTCCATCTCTCATTTGAGTTCATTGAGCACAACCATATAAGAGGACTCACAAATATATATAAGGACTCTTTTTTGTACTAATAGTATTAGGACTCCTATTTTTGGGACTCAAAGAAAATAAAACCTAAGATACTTAGGATCTCCTAGAAAATTCTAGACTCAACTAAATTATCAAAATACCCTTAATTTACAGGAATTGCAGAAATCACTGTTTTGACACTAAAACACACATAACTATACCTTTAAAATCATGCGAGTTTTACTTCAATTGGACTTCACACATGGTCCCATAAAATAAGTCTTGAATAGGCGAATTTGCAAAGTAATAACAAATTAATCTTCCATGACTGCATCAGTTGGCCATATGTAAGTGGGGGACGCTCCAACATGTATTTTTAGTGGATCCATTCATAATAAAATGACTAAATTTCACTCTGGTTGTCAACCTACAGTGATCCTTCTCCTTTTACTGGGTGGGACCGGCTGTGAACAAAATTTATAACACTAAGAACAGACATAAGGTGGAGTTCCTGTTTACATAACTTATTGATAAACAAGAAAAGGTTCATGTATACAAACTCACGCCCTCTCTCATGCATATTTAATGGAACTTTCTAAAACCAACTATTTGTAAGTTAACCATCCTGGTTGGATGTCTCATCTATACTGCATGCTTATCTACTGTATTTCATAATATTTTTGCTTCTTGCAAATTGGTGATGTTTTTGTGTTCTTGCAGACTATGCTTATCAGGATCTTCTGACTCTATGATCAGGTTTATATTTCACACCAATCTTCTTACTGTAAAATAATGACATATACTTATCAATAAACAAATAATGATGCAGCATATGCAAGCATACAAATGTGTGTGTCAACAATATGAAGCATTTTTCTTTTCAATTGTAGTTAACTAATTATTCCAACTCTCTTTATAGACTCTGGGATCTTGGTCAGCAGCGATGTGTGCATTCCTATGCTGTGCATACAGATTCTGTTTGGGCACTTGCCAGCACTCCGTCATTTAGTCATGTTTATAGTGGTGGGAGAGACCTTTCTGTGAGTATAGTTTTCTTAATAACTTAACTAATTCAATTACTCCTGCCTCATCTAGGTTTTTAATGTCTTTTGCTATTTGGCTTTTATGCTCATCTTTTTGATGCCCAATTCTGTTTATACCATCAGTTATACTTGACAGACTTGGCGACAAGGGAGAGTCTTTTGCTTTGCACAGGAGAACACCCTATTCTGCAATTGGCTATGCATGATGATAGTATATGGGTTGCTACTACTGATTCTTCTGTTCATAGATGGCCTGCCGAAGGACGTAACCCTCAGAAGGCCTTTCAAAGAGGCGGTTCATTCTTAGCTGGGAACTTGTCCTTTTCAAGGGCAAGGGTCTCCTTAGAAGGATCTACTCCTGTGAGTAATGCTTCTTTCTGTTTTTTTAATAATTTGTACTGATATATTGATGTTATTGCGGTTCTTAGGTTTTTGTGTGTTGTTGTTGGACCCTGGTATATCATTATTCTGGATTATACTCTTTTTATTTTTTGGCTTCTTAATTCTTGGATTTGTTAATATTTTGATCTTTGCATTTTGGGGATTGATATTAGTGTTCTTGACTCATTGAGGTACTGGTTTTTCAACGATGTCGTGTAGGTTCCTGTTTTCAAAGAACCAACACTGACCATTCCTGGAACTCCTGGAATAGTGCAGCATGAAATTTTGAATAATAGAAGGCATGTGTTGACTAAGGTAATTGTGGCTTCCCTCATACTTTACAATGAGAATGTGTTAGTTTCATTAAACAAGACCTTTAAAGTCAACATCTTTCATTGACAGGATACTGCTGGTTCAGTGAAGCTGTGGGAGATCACCAGGGGCATTGTAGTTACAGATTATGGAAAGGTCACAGTAGTTCTTTTTCTACTTGCTTGTGTTTGACTAGAATGATGTGATTGTTGACTTGGTAGGAATGCCTGATTGGCATAAGGGGCAGGGTAGTTGTACTGATTATTACTTGCAGTATTTGTTTATACATTAAAAATTTATAAATTTCATTGTGGGAGGACACATTTGGTAATCATTCATTCTTTAAAGTTTTGATGTAAACAAAAAAAATTCATGCTTTAGATGTCAATATTTCAGGTATCATTTGAGGAGAAAAAGGAAGAGCTATTTGAAATGGTATGACTATTAGTCTTTATTAGAGATATAGTAGTTTCATTTTGACAATAGTGATTGATCAAAAAAATATTGATTGATTTTCATTTTAACTTTTGAACCACTTCAGGTAAGCATTCCTGCATGGTTCACTGTGGATACCAGGCTTGGAAGTTTATCTATCCATTTGGACACCCCACAATGCTTTTCCGCTGAGATGTATTCGGCAGACCTTAACATTGCAGGGAAACCTGAGGATGATAAGGTATATTCATTTAAATTCACAGAATCTTCTTGTTCCTCTTTTTTTTTCTTCCTGTTGAGGTACTTCACGTAGGATATTATCTGTTCTTTGTGGATATATTCAACTTGCATGAAAAGTCGATATATTACTGGTTGAAATATGTGGTTGAATTCTTTTTACCTCTCTCTATTGTGAATGGCTTGCTTATTTGCCTGCTATTAGTATGAAATGATTAATGTAGTGTTTTTTCAACTCAACAAACAAAATATTTGTGTACTTAAGACTTAAAGTTTTATCCTTAGTATAATTTGTTTTTCTGCTGGGATAATTTGTTTGAAAGGAACAGAAATTATTGTGTGTAAGGTGGCTGTCTTGCTTCACAAAGAAATTTTGAATATCAAATTAGTTTATTTTCTTCTGAAAGAATGAATGTCTTTGTGAATTTATTGCTTCTACTGGAATAACTCTGTATACCAGGAAGATCAGAGCTTAGGCTCAAAACTCTTATAGGTCTCCTGATAGGTCATAATATTGTGATATGTTGTGTATAAGTTTCTGAGTGTTATGATCCACTGGTTTCCCAAACTTCTTTAGTTGTCTAAAATGTGCTGGTCTTTTGACGATTCACCAAACTCATTTTGTTAGTGTTATAGCAGAATATTTTTAATGAACATCGCTAATAGGAAGTTAAGAATGCACAATCAACATTTTCCTTCTTGGCCTGAGTTTAATAATCTATTGATACCAGAATTTTTTTTGATAGGATATTGATACCAGAACTTGAAAGCTTATCTAGAAGGCTATGTTGCATTCTTGTATTTTTGCAGGTTAATCTAGCTCGAGAAACCCTTAAAGGACTCTTGGCTCATTGGTTGGCAAAAAGAAAGCAAAGATTTGGATCCCAGCCTTCAGCCAATGGGGATTTGTTATCTGGAAAGGATATTAGCCATAGAAGTATTACCCATTCAAGAATTGAGGTTGATAGTAATGCCGAGAATGACTCAATGGTGTATCCTCCATTTGAATTTTCAACTGTTTACCCTCCTTCCATTATTACTGAGGGCTCTCATGGAGGTCCATGGAGAAAGAAAATTACTGATTTCGATGGAACTGAAGATGAGAAGGACTTTCCATTTTGGTGTCTAGATTGTGTGTTGAATAATCGGCTGCCTCCGAGAGAAAATACGAAGTAAATTCTTACATCCAAAACCTTTTTTTGGGGGCTTAAATTTGGTATGCTAATTGCCAGAAAAGCTGCATATATGGTCACATATAAAATAAATAAATATGAGAGAGAGAGAGAGAACTGTGTTTTTGTCATTGCTGTTGTGTTCTTTGGAAGATGACTGCTTTCTGTTTTAAGTATTTTTCCAAAATTTCACCATCTGTTAAGGAAGTTTCAAATGCATGAAGACTTGATTTTCTTGTACGGTTCTGCTAGAACCTAATAAAACTAGTATGCAGTTATAAAAAGGTCTGTGATTTCTTTTTTAGTGGGTAGAATCTCAATTTGCTGAAAGAATACAATGATTATCTTTAATTGGCCAACTTAAGTAAAAAATTTATTAATTCTGCAGGTGCAGCTTTTATTTACATCCATGTGAAGGTTCAACTGTCCAGATCCTCACACAAGGGAAACTAAGTGCACCATGTATATTGAGGATTCATAAAGTAAGTCTTTTCTGTTTGTTGGGTAGTGTATGATGGACAAATTTTTTTCACATTATTTGTGTGATTAGAGCACTTTTTCTCTGAAGAGAATATTCTGATTGGATTTTGGATATTACTGAATTATTGTTAATTGCATACTGTACTTGATCTGTCAGACTGTCATTGAAAATCATACTTGCTTTTATATTTGTGAAACAAACCCATTTTGGTGTTTGATATAGATCTGAACTCTAATTTATTAATAAAAATATCTCTAAGATACAGATATGACCCGTGAATCAGTCATAATTTCTTTCCTATGCATGATTAACAAGATGGAAGAAAGTGGAAATTGACTAGCATATTATTTGGTGCTAACTGTGATGGGTGCCTTTTTATCTTTAATGTAGGAGTACCTATCAAAAAAAAAAAAATCTTTAATGTAGGAGTCAAAACAAAGTAGCTTCCTCTTATCATTGGGCTTACATACAGTAATACTCTTTTACAGTCATATTTCTGTATGGAACTTATTTCCAAATGTTAGTAAATATTTGTCTAATATCCACTCACTAATAAAATTTCAGGATATTTTGGTGTGCCATGGGATGCATCGTTCTTATTTAGTACTTGCAAACACACTTGTGCATAAGTTCAGATGTGCTAATAATTCATCAAATTGGTAGCTTAGAGAAGAATGGCCACTTTGAAATTTTTTTTTTTTTTTGGTGGCTTATCATCGTTTCTTTTGCTTTCATCGGAGGCTTGCCTGTTGGTTCATTTTACCTTCCATATCTTTGAGCAGCAGTGGCTTGGTAGTAGCATAAGTGGGCCAGTTTCTATAAAAAAAAGTTGGACTGGAATTAGAAGTCACGGTGTTTGACATTTTATTTGCAGAAACCAGAAAAAGAACTGCCCTAACGCATTTTATAAGGAATCCCTGTATTAAAATTTAAAATTGTGATTACTCTGGATTTTCAGTTGTAAACTGTGTCTTGTTTTGCTTTTGCCATTTGTATGTGCTTTGTATAAAGAAAAAGAAAAAAAAAGAAAAAGGAAAAAATGATGATTATTTTGTAGGTTCCACTGCATTATTAGTTGATGTTTAACTGTACATGAATATTTCTGTAATGGGATGTTAGTATGAGAAGTCTCCTGTAGAATGGTAAAATATTATGGCTGTATTCTAGTGGGTATGACTCTACATATGCACAGGCACATGACTATAGTTGACATGTATTGTCAGAATGCAACTTTCATTTTTTATTATTATTTAAAAATATCGATCTTGTTTCTTCACATCAATGTTGTGTTATGTTAATGTGCATCTTCTGCATGGAAGAATACAGTATGAATAATGGAATTTTTTGCTTTATTAATGTAGGTCATTAATTATGTCAATGAAAAGATGGTCCTTGACAAACCCTTGGATAGTGTAAATCCCAATGGAACATTTGCTCCTGGACTGGCTGGAGGGCAGTTACAGCATTCAGTGGTTGGAGATGGATCTTTTAGGTCCGGATTGAAGCCTTGGCAAAAGCTTAGACCCTCTATAGAGATATTGTGTAACAATCAGGCAAGTGGATTTAGACCTTGTATATACACGCATAATAATAACAGATGAACTTTTGATGAGATTCTGGCTTATAAACCATAATGATGCTGGAAAAGGTTCAATAAAATCAGTGTGTGTGAAGGAGAAACATATAAAACTAGAAAGAAAACAATCTCCAACTATGCCTCAATGTTTGTTACTTTTAAATGTGGAGGAGGGGGAAAGGTAAATTTGTCGACAGAAAGAGAGATTTTGTGTCTTAAAGTTTCAAAATGGCCAAATATTTTGGGACACATCCAAAAAGTAACAGGAAAATCTTGGGATGGAGGTTGTTTTTGAATTAAAGTATCCTTAGATGTTGAGTGAGTCTGAAGCTTCAAAGTTGATTCTCTTACCATACTTGACCTAGGAAAAAATGGTGTATGTGTTGTTACCTGAATCTTGATGCTACTAATTCTTTAATATATATATATATTATTTTTGGTATTTCTGTACTTGTCAGAATTTTTTGGTATTGCTTTAGTATGGTATCAAATATTTTGATTAGCCTTGAAATTTTCATTAAGATTTGTGCCCGTTTTCAAAGCGTCAAAGTACTTTCAAACTTGAATCTATCTATTTTTTTATTTTTTTTTTAACAAATCAAAAAGAAAATAGAAATTGTTCTCATGATGGAAGTAGTCATCTAAATTGCAACATTTACATAATAATATCCTGTACTGTGTACATGGAAAATCAATAATAGTATCTCGTTATAATTAAATATTAAGATTTAAGGTGATCATTCTGGGCATTATTCTCATAGAAGAATCTTGCAACCTCTATGTTTTCTTTTTCAAATTCTCTTTTTTCTTCCTTTGAAGAGATTTATATTTTCTTTTATAGATAATATAATAATCTTCCTTTGAAGATGTGGAATATGTAATATGTATAGCTGTTCTTCCTTCTATTTATTTTTTTATTTTTGAATTTGTTGTGTCCTGAATTAAATGCCAGAGTACTGCTGAATGAGGTATATAATTTTTTATTTTTATGGATCCATCATCTACTAAACTAAAATTTTATTTTAACCCCTATCAATCTAAATTTTTTAATATTTTACTCTCCAATTTGTTTGCATTTCTGTGTTCTTGAATCTTGATTCTTATTTAAAAAAAAATATTCTTTTATATTTCTATATTTTATGTTGTTGACTTAGTCAAGTATAGGAATTGAATCTATTTATTCAAGCCACCATGAGTCCAAACAAAACCCGACTGTCCTTGGAACGCAAAATTGATGGTGGAACTTTGGGAGCTGATGTATGGGTTAAAGCAAGAACTGAATGCATTCTAAAGACATTGGATTCAGTCAAAGTTTTAATATTGGATGGAGTTACTTTGGACATTGTTTTGTGTCAGCCTTGATGTATATTTTAGGAAACTATCTTGTTTTTTTTCCAGGTATTGGCCCCAGACATGAGCTTAGCCACAGTGCGGGCTTATATATGGACGAAATCTGACGACCTTGTTCTCAATTATAGAGTGGTCCATGCATATGACATCCAGAAGGTGTGTAATGAATTTTACCATTGTTTTTTTTTTTTTTTGGGGGGGGGGTCTCTCTCTCTCTCTCTTAAACATCTTTTAGTGCAATATTTGCTGCATATACAAAATAAAGTCATAATAATTTCTGGCATATGGAAAATGTAAGTGGTGAAGATGATTTCTCTTATTGATGGATACAACCTTTTTGGGCCATGCAAGGTTGCCCCCTTGTTTTAGGTGCTGATAATCAAGTTTGAGTGTGAATGCATATTTGATTAGAAGAGATGCAAGGTTGTCCCTTGTTTTAGGTGCTGATAATCAAGTTTGAGTGTGAATGCATATTTGATTAGAAGAGAAGACATTGACTTTGCAAATTTTTTAGAAGAGGTCTTTTATCTGCCCCCACAAAAAAAGAAAAAAGAAAACCACAAACAAAAGAAAAAGGAATTTTAATTAGAGTGATCTGGAGATTTCCAATACTGATCTGTTAAGTTTGTGTGCTGACATAGTTTTGAATAACAATTGGCTGTCCAATCTTGTCTATAGCAATCACAAGTGATTACTAATGCTTGCAGGTGATCTTCTGCTTGTGTAAAATACTGGGGAATATGATTCTTCATGGGGTGCTTATAGTGATCAAAAGTATTTATCAGGTTTGTAAATTTGGAAAACCAATTGATTGCTGAATATAACCGCATTCTCCAAATTTGCCGAGAAGTTTCCAATTCGCTGTTTCCTAGTTGAACATATGGTGTTATAAATTTTGAACTTTCATTGCCGGCATGCAAGCTTTCATTGGATGTTGCAAAGTTGTTATAGACCGAGTCTGCATGCAACAATAGAAGATTTTTCATTCTGGAGAAGGATTAATTAAGGCAAGTATCTATGGAACTTTCCTGAGGTGCCAAATTAGGGATATTATGATGTCAAAAGCTTTGTAGATTTGTATTGTGGTTACATACTAGTCATAGAAACTCTGTTGTGAACATGAATTTTTTTTTAATTTGTTCTTTTGGAAATAAAACTTTTCCCATTTGTTAAATTAGTTATTTTCCTTTATCAGATATTTTTCTCCTTGTGCTGCTCTCTTATGTAATTTGTCGTTCTTAGAGGAATTACTAAATGCTATACTATAGCTGCGGGAAATTGGCTAGAAAGCCGTACGGGCTAACATATTGGCTGAGTTTCAGAGATGCAATGTGTTTTGTGCTCTTAATTTGCTGTGTATTTGTGTAGGTGTACTGCACTCTTCATGGAATTTTATTTAAAAAGCTAATATTATCATTATTATTACTACTACACTTTTTTCTTTTCTGGCTTAGCATGAAAACTAACATTAAAAGCAATGCCTTCATTGATGGATTCCACAAATACTGAAACATTTGGAAATCAAACTAATTATCAATTCTTGGTTAATATGATGAATGTTGACTCTTTGAACTAGCATTGGTTTGTAATGGAGAGTTATTGAGCAAAGATTTTCCCCCCCTTATAGTGGGGTTAGTGCGGTTATTTTGGTGGATGATTCCAGTGGGCTGTTTTTATAAGGATCTTAATTAGCTGCATGCATGCATAGGCTCCCCTTCCAATTATTTGCCTATATCAACTCAATGCTCAATGAGGAAATCACTTGAAGGTTTGTTGTGGAATAGTTGTGGATGACCCCCATAATCTGGCTGCTTGCTTCATCTTTCCTAGCCTTTTTTTTCTGTTACCTTCTTGGCGTACTGGCTATAATGCATTGAGTTTAAATTTTCTTGCTGCTGGTGTCTTCCTTCTCATTGTCATTGTTCTTTCTTTTTAGCCCAACACTATCGTCTAGCCTAGCCATGATTTCCTCTATTTATTGAATACTTGGGCTTGGTCCCACTTTTTGTCTTTTTATTTGCTTTTCCACATGATTTCCCCTCTCTTTCCTGACAAAGTGACACCACTGGCCGAGACCGACACCACTTTGTTCAGATAGTAATAGAGGACGGCTGTGATCAATTTTATCTAAATAATTGGTGAGAAGTCGTTGCTGTCTTTGCCTTTGCGTGTGACAAATATTAGAAAGTAGTATATGCAAATTAAAATGCAATAACCAAATTACAAGAATGTATGTAACATTTCTCAAATATGAACAAGACAACAACAATTTTATAAACATATTAATACTGATTGATCATTCTTAGTATTCGTTGATCATAGACAAAGCATATACTAATCACTATACTACTAAGATCCTAGGTTTCAAAATCAAAATATTATCATTGTCTCACATGTCAAGCAAAGCTTACGGCTAGAAAAATAAGACAAAGATTGTTTATTTATTTATTTATAAGAGGTTTATAGGTTGGTTATTGTCCTGGCTCGCTCAATCTTAAATCCGACGTTACATGTTACTACTGCTGGAACTTACAACTTTTGGCTTCGTAGGTGTGGTGGATTATTAGGGTTTTTAAAATAGAAAAAAAAAAAAAAAAAATTGTGTTTGATATACCAAGAGATGATTTTTATGGGATGAATTGTAAATAAATATAACATAATTCTATGTCTAGATCATTGCCATATTAACCTTATGAATAGAATTACTAAAATTATCTTATGGTCCAAAAATCAAGTCAAAGTTAGGGTTCTTCGGTAACCTATTTTCTAATCATGTTTTTTTGTTAAAAGCATATTTTGAAAATGAAGCTTTGAGTTTCATTTTCAAAAATTGATTTTTTCAGGCTAAAAATTTTACAAACCATGTTTTTTTCTTCTTTATCCAAATACAAAATTTAGGTTTTGTTTTTTCAAAATGTGTTTTTTATCCTTCTAAATGGGATTCCAAACGAGCACATAACATCATGATAAAGATAGACTCACAATATAGAAATTCAAAAGGTATACAAATATAATGAGTTGGAATTGGATCTCAAGCATATATAATATAGTCTATAAGGATCTCCATCAATCAAAGAGCACTCAATAGTAAACATGTATCAATATACACCTTAAGTCGTCAGTAGTGATTCTTAATGCGCACACATACACCACTGCACTGCCTCATTTTATCTCCCATCTCTTAATTATTCTCTTTTTTGAAACCCCACCAAGCCAAAGTACTCCCAGTCCTCCAAAGTCTTCTCCCACTTTCTTTATCTTTTTGTTTTTGTTTTTCATCTTTTTGCTGAACATCTTTGACTCTTTGTCAAAGGACCTACTATTTATGATGCACGCACGTGAATAAAGGTGACTGGTGGGGTCCACTACTCCATTGAAAACTAGTGCTTAAAGCTCCAAGCTTTCCCTCTATGCTGAAATTCCTACACTTTCCCTCTCCTTATCTCTCTGCAAGCCAAGATATGGCTCAAGAGACATTTGCCTATAACATTGCAGAAAAAGTCCTTCTGAAATTAGCGTCCCTGGCTTTCCATGAAGCTTGCTTAGTATGTGGTGTTGAAACCAAACTGGAAAGACTAAAAAAGACCTTATACCACCATCAACGCTGTGCTTTTAGATGCAGAAGAGCAAGCAAGTTTCATAACCAACAGATCACCGTCTGGCTTGAGAAGCTCATAGAAGTCTTTTACGATGCTCAAGATGTGGTTGATGAATTCGAGCGTAAAGCACTGCAAAACCAAGTGATAGAAACTCATTGGAGCATCACCAAGAAGGTACGTCGTTTCTTTTCTTCGTCTAATTCACTTGTATTCCAAATCCAAGATGGCTCACAAAATCAAAGGTATTAGAGTGCGGTTAGATGAGGTTGCAGCCGATAGGATTAAGTTTCATTATCTCTCTGAACGATTAGAAATTATGCATGTGGTGCGTGGGAGAGAGATGAGCCATTCCTTTGTCCAGGGCTTCAGATGTTATAGGAAGAGAACCATGGACAAAGAAAACATTATACAACATCTAATGCATGCTAGTAGTGATGGTCAAAACTTGTCTGTTATTCCTGTAGTTGGGATTGGAGGTCTTGGCAAGACTGTGCTAGCGAAACATTGTGTTCAATGATGCAAGAGTGATCAACCATTTTGAGTTTAAATGTTGGGTATGTGTGTCCGAGTCCAGAATTCGTTTTAAAAAAACTACTAGTAAAAATAATTAGCTCAATAATTAGGTGAAAATTGTAACGATTGGGACGAAGAGAAATTGCAAATAATCCTTCGAAATAATTTGAATGGCAAGAAATTCTTGCTTGTCCTTGGATGATGTATGGAATGAGGACAGGACGAAATGGATGGAGTTGAGGGGTTTGTTAATGGGGGGTGCCAATGGATCCAAGATTATTGTGACTACACGTAGCCCATAGAACTTGCTTCTATGATGGGGGGCACTGAGTCTCCATACAACTTGGAAGGACTTCCACATAAAGAGTGTCTGTCTTTATTTATAAAATGGGCATTTGATGAAGGAACATGAGAGCCTAACATACAAACCTGGTGGAGATTGGAGATGAGATTGTGAAGAAATGCAAAGGAGTTCCCTTGGCAGTGAAGTCATTAGGAAGCCTATTGTATTCAAAGTTTGAAGAACGCTATTGGCTATTTGTTAAAGATAATGAGATATGGAAATTGGACAAAAAAGAAGGTGATATTTTATCAGCCTTACAATTGAGCTACAATCAAATGCCATCTTCCTTAAAACAATGTTTTGCTTATTGTTCACTTTATCCAAAGGATTATGATTACAATAGTTTGGAATTGATTCAACTTTGGATGGCACATGGGTTGCTTGAATCACCGGATGGAATTGAAGAGCTAGAAGATATTGGCAACAAATATGTAGATGAGCTCTATTCAAGATCTTTCCTTGAAGATTATACAGATGTTGGTTGCTTTCGACTATTCAAAATACATGATCTCGCACCATGATCTAGCAATATCAGTAGCACAAAGTGAGTGCTTAATCATAAATTGTCAAACCCAAAAGATCTCTGAAAAAAGTTAGGCATTTGTCGTTTGTTGACAATAATTGGCAATAATGAAGATGTTTTAAAATGTTTTACAAAAATCAAAGAGTATACGAACCATTTTTGGTCCAATCGGAAGGAGTTGGGCCCTCTATTGAAACCTATCTTTATGCATGTTTCTCTAGATTTAGATACATTGCGGGTTCTAGATTTAAGTGAAGCAAGTTTTGAGGTGTTACCAAGCTTCCATCAGCTACCATGAAGCATTTAAGGTGGCTAGGATTTGAGAAGGAAGTTGCAGAATAAAGAAACTCTCCAAATTCCATTTGCAAGCTTCAAAATCTTGCAGACTTTAAACGCCTCGAAAGGATGTGAAAAACTAGAAGAACTGCCAAAAGATATAAGACTACATGATCAGCCTCAAATTCTTGGAATTAACAACCAAACAAAAGTCTCTACCCGAATCCTTGAATTCCCTACCGCTTAGACATTTGGTATTATCAAATTGTGACAATATAGAATCTTTGTTTGGAGTGACACAAGGCTACACAAGCCTTCGGATGTTGGTCTATTAAGAATTGTGGAGGGTCTGATCTCTTTGTTTCCTTCCTTGAAATGCCTAACTGGTCTAGAGGTATTTGGAATATTAAGAATTGTGAAAAGGCTTGTTTTGACTGAAGGGGAAGAGAATCAAGAAGAATTCATGATGAGCCTTCGAGTACTACGCCTCATTTAAATTACCACAGATGGTTTGCCACATTGGATTAAAAAATCTGCAAAAACTTTACAATCATTGGATTAAACAGTCTGCAAGAACTTTACAACGCATGGCAATCTATGGTTGCCCCAACTTGACAATGTTGCCAGAGTGGTTGTCGAATCTTTCATCGCTTAGAGTGCTTGTAATTAGAAGTTGCCCCAAATTGGCGTCTCTGTCAGAGGGGAAGCTTTGTCGCTCATCTCTAAGATCTTTCATAATTTCAGAATGTCCCGAATTGAGTAGAAGATACCAACCAGAAATTGGGGAGGAATGGCACAAGATTGCTCATGTCTCAGACATTAGTTTTGACCACAAGCGAATTAAAATAAGTTGATAATTAGGTATGGAGTAATCTCTCTCTCTCTCTCTCTCTTTATTTATTCTCTATTCAAGAGTTTAACATTTATATAATACTGCTCTAACTCGAGTTGGGTAATCAGTATAAATCCACAAGCGAATCATGTTGAAACCACCTTTTCCTTGGCAAAGGTCAAAACTTGGTGGCACCAGTCAGATCTGGCAGAGACCTCATCAAATTTGGTAGACATCTTGTCAAAACAGGCCATGGATGCAATTTTCAACGAAGAATAGCAGAACACGGCGAAGTTGAGCAAAGGACTTGCAGTTTTCGGACAGGGTCAATTTCACCAAGGTTTCCAAATGGGAAACCTGCCACTCCATCCGAGATAGTCGGGTTCTAGCAAGGAGGATTTGTCAACAACGTTCCGTTACAATACTTGGTTCAGGCGATTGTCAGTTTGGATAGCTTTGACAGGTATGTTAGGTCCAAGTATGGGTTGGACACCACTAATTTAGAGTAGCTAAACGTTTTTAAGGATCTAATTTTTATTTTTCTTTGAAACATTTAAAGGAGCTAACTTACCCACCACAAATGCTTGGTAGGTAGCCAAGAACATATTGTTAAATTATTTTTAGGTTAGATTGTCATACATAATTTGTGTCTTTCGTGTTCAAGCTATTATTTATTTAAATTAGATCCTCATGAATGAAATTAATGTTCCTAATTAAAAATTAGAACTCTCAATTTGGTCGAAATCATCACCCTAGTATAGTAATTTAACAAATGGAGATTGTCAGGAATTAAATCTATAACGAATACCAAGAGTTTTATAGTTCAATGGCATGTTCTTGTTTATGAGGAGATTATATATGGTTCAAATCCTCCTTCCCACAACTATTGAATTATTAAAAATAGAAATATAAATTATAAAGATTTGATGGAATTGACTAAAATTATATGCAATTGGACATCTAATTAGGGTTAAGTAATAGTATTTTTGTCAAATTGAAAAGGCATACATGACATTGAGATATCGAATAGTAGGCCTGAACAACGAATTGGGTGGGGTGATTTGATGTTTATGGTTCATTAACTTTAGGGTTCATACTTGTGGCTTTTGTACAACAAAATTTAATCTTCGAAAATGGGTCCGGACTCGGGAGTATAAGAAATTGGAGGTTTTAATTGACTTGTGAGTTGCGGCATGTCTAATTGTGGTTAATTCAACTTATATTAGGATTTATTTACGTATAGCCATATCTTAATAGTTACTGATGGATAAAATAACAAATCAGGGATATTGAGGTAAGTGATGATCTTGTATGACATTTCCATTGGAAGTAAGAGATTATATACAATTTTAGATAGATATTGTTATGTTTCTTTGAGTTTGCTTCGAGGATTTTGGTGACGAACATAGTGCTCTGTAGTTTCACCTATTTGTTTGTTGATTTGAGTGTTCTTTGAGTCTTGATCTGTGGAGATCCTTATAGACTATATTATATATGCTTGAGATCCTATTCCTACTCATTATATTTATATACCATTTGAATTTTTATATTGTGAGCATATCTTTATCATGGTGTATATATATATATGTATATATGTATGTACTTCTTTGACTTGATTTTTTACCTTAAGATAATTTCAGTAATCCTGTCCATAACGATAAGGTTAATATGGCCATGATCCGGATTATGTAATGAATAGTAGAGGTTGTGGAGATGCATATTGTGATTGTGTTGATTATGAGATTTGATAGTTGATATATATATCATTGATCCAACCCACAAAAATATATGTGAATGTGACTCTTCCTACTAAAGAAATACACAAGACATGTCATTTTAGATTATCAAACTTGTGATGTTATATTTACTTATAATTCAACTCTTGAACATCATCTCCGTCATATCAAACACAGTTGCTTTTTCTTTTTTGATTTCCCTCTTGTTCTTACACTGACTGACCTAGTGAGTCTATTGACATGTTTGAACCCATGAAGAAAACAATCAAATTTAATTATTCTCACCTTTACTAATATTTTATGGTTTATTTCAATACAAATCAGGTAGTTTTATTGTTACCAAGATGTTAGTGTAATAGTGTGTAGTTTATCACTTATTGGGTTTATGTAGCTCATCATTTGTTGTTTCAATATTTCTTTTTCAGATTTGCTGCTCGTGCTTATAGCCTTATAGTGCTACCAAATCATTTAGGATGTGATGTTTTTACCTTCAAGTCTACTATCATTAAAATCTTGAGCGCATTGTTATTTTTGGAGAATTTTCATTTTGTATTAGAAATTCAATCTTTTGTTTTGGGAATTTACTCTATCACGAGTTATTTGAATTTTTATTTATGTTATATTAGAGTTTGGGTTATATTGTTATTTTGGAGTTGTTGAATATCCATACGTCTCCATTTTATGATTAAATTTTATCTATATGAAACGCTTTATATTGTTGTTTAATTGTAAACACGTTGGCTACCTTCTAGGGAGGTGGCCTAGTGGTTGGAAGTCTTAGTGATCCATCATATCTGCAAGTTAGGAGTTGTGAGTTTGAGTAGTGGCATGCCCTATTATTGTTTAGATGTGTCCCACATCATTCCATGCCAGGTTAAAGTGAGCTGAGGCAGTGACCATGTTGGCTGTGACAAAGAGTCAACACTCATCATATTAACCAAGAATTGCATAATTAGTTTGGTTTCCAAATGTTTCAGTATTTGTGGAATCCATCAATGAAGGCATTGCCTTTAATGTTAGCTAAGCCAGAAAAGAAAAAAGTGTAGTAGTAGTAATAATAATGATAATGTTAGCTTTTTAAATGAAATTCCATGCAAAGTGCTGTACTCCTACACAAAGACAGCAATTTAAGAGCACAAAACACATTACATCTCCAAAACTCAACCAATATGTTAGCCCGTAAGACTTTCTAGCCAATTTTCCGCAGCTATATATAGAATAGCATTTAGTAATTCTTCCTAGAACGACAAATTACATAAGAGAGCAGCGCAAGGAGAAAAATATCTGATAAAGGAAAATAACTAATTTAACAAATGGGAAAAGTTTTATTTCCAAAAGAACAAATAAAAACAATTCATGTTCACAACAGAGTTTCGACATCATAATATCCCTAATTTGGCACCTCAGGAAAGTTCCATAGATACTTGCCAATTACCACAATATCGCCAAAGAACCACTTTTGTCCCTCTGATCAACATTGCAAATAACAAATATGGGCTTCCATTACCATTTGGGCTGTTAGCCTGCTTAGTTCTAGATTGTCACTCCCATTTTGAATTTTATCTTATCCTTTCATGAGTCCACAACCTAAAATCGGCCCAAGCCCAATTTGGTGTGCTCTGAGTGATCTCCCATGATTTCCTCCTAATAAATTAATTTTATAACATTATCTTCTTGCATCAAAATCATTGCCTCCAAATTCGTTGTGATTCCAAGTTGTCCTTCCACCCATTAAGAGTGTTGTAATTTAATTTAGTTGGCATATTTTGGTGTTCTTCAAATGACACATCAAGAATTCAAATATACCAACTATTAATATACCCAACAAAAAATGATATCCTTCCACCTAGATTTTAAAGGTACGTATATGTAAAATGTATAAAATATTTTTAATGTGTAAACACATCATTTACGGAGTGTTAAATTAGTCACAACTTTCTTTGTCATTGCCTTTACTTCTTCCCCTTTTCATTTCTTATGAACATATTAAGAGAATTGCGTGTAAAATTATGACATTGACAGAAAGTCACAAGAAGCAGAATATGTCTACATCACGAAAATAACCTTGAAAAACAAGGGAAATTCACTGAAATCTTCAAGAGAAGAAAGAGAGAAACTCTTAGTAAAAAAATTATTTTGGTCTTATATATATATATATATATATTATATATATATATATATATATATATATATATATATATATATATGTTAATACAGACATTATTTAAGGAAATTTAGCTTAAATAACTGTTTATATTTTTTCCTAATTATTTATTTGTTAAAAAACAACACTTGACTTTAACAACATAATGGATAAAATTTTAAAATATTTCTTTCTTAATAAATAAGCTTGGGTTGGCAAAATTAACATCAAGTTGGTACAAAGACCAACCTTTCACAGTAGCTGTGGCCAAAAGGCTTCTAACAATAACAAATTTGGTCACAGGAGAGAATGTTTCAAAATAGTTAAATCCTTCCTATTGATTGTACCCTTTAGCAACCAATCGAGCTTTGTACCTCTCAAGAAACCCATCAGATCGAAGTTTGACCTTAAATACCCATTTACACCGATTGGAATTTATTTAATATATATATATATATATTAAAATAATGAGGTGTAAAATTGTGAGAACAGCTTATGTGGCGCAATATTATGAAGTCAACCAAAAGTAAAAAAAACTTCGGTTTTACATTATAATAGATAGATATGGTTTTGTAAGAACTAAGAATTAACTTGGAATTTACCTTAGAATTCATTTAAAAAGAAACAGAGAAAAACAGGGCATTAATATCTCATAGTATTTTTCCAGCAGACTTTTCTGATCAGGTTTATCTTCAAAAATTGTAGGTTGTAGATCACAATTCACAAATCATTGTCTAAACTATGTAAGTCATAGATTCTGTAACGTAACACCTAGTTAATTAGTTGCTTGATACTTTTCCTTTTAGTCAATTTCCAGACTTCTTGGGTAGTTCATGTACTTGTTCCAATCTAATTTAGATGGAAAAGGAAAAGGAACAAAAATTATTTATGGGCCACCAACCTTTTCCTGGTTTACTCTTGTCTTTAAGATTGTCTTTTTATTTATAACAATGCATTTATGTATAATTTGCAAGGTATATTTATATTTCTCCAATCTTATAAATAAAAAATAACTGCAAATAATTGTTCAGTCATGTACAATAGTAGAGCATGAGTCCATGAGTTACAATAGTATTCCATGTGGTAACGTTTGTTAAAAGCTTCAAAGTCAGGACCTTAAGGAAGATATTACTATGGAACCAACTATCTCATTACCTGTGTGTTTTGCTTTTAAGTGCATCATGAAACCATCTAAGTTATTCAGCAACAACAAAAAAAATAACTTAGATGGTTTAAAGGTACGTATATGTAAAATGTATAAAATATTTTTAATGTGTAAACACATCATTTACGGAGTGTTAAATTAGTCACAACTTTCTTTGCCATTGCCTTTACTTCTTCCCCTTTTCATTTCTTATGAACATATTAAGAGAATTGCGTGTAAAATGATGATACTGACAAAAAGTCACAAGAAGCAGAATATGTCTACATCACGAAAATAATCTTGAAAAACAAGGGAAATTCACTGAAATCTTCAAGAGAAGAAAGAGAGAAACTCTTAGTAAAAAAATTATTTTGGTCTTATATATATATATATATATTTATGTTAATACTTGACTATTATTTAAGGAAATTTAGCTTAAATTACATTTTATATGTTAATACTAGTCTTTTAGCCCTTTTTTCCCCTCTATATATTAAGAACATCAAATGGTTACAACAAGTCAGCTGTCTTATTTTTCTAGAATCTCTAGCAGCTCATGCTTGATCAGGTCAAGACTAGGGTCATCTGATTGGTATTTCCTTGGCTCCTGCTCAAATCATTTCCTTTCTTATCCTTCTTATAGTCAAATTCAAAGAAGGAGCACTAGGGCCTGCATTCCAATTTCAATTTCGTGTTAGAGGCAGGCTTCAAACCCCCTGACTCTTCAATCTTCATACTACTACTTTCATTAGTTTATTATTATGAAGCAATGTGAAAGTAGTAAAAGGAGAGGGGATTTCCAATAATCTCCAGCATGATCTTCATTGAATCCTTAATCCTTCTTTTACTTCTACACCAACAACACTTGACTTTAACAACATAATGGATAAAATTTTAAAATATTTCTTTCTTAATAAATAAGCTTGGGTTGGCAAAATTTTCAACTCAATCTATGCTATTAATAGTTTAAAAATTAAATATTTTTCTTTTAAAAGCTGCCAACTCATTGTTGTTAAAAATATTGTAAAAATTGTTGTTATTGTAGTTGTAGTATTACTCTTTTTCATTACATGCACCTAACAAATTTCCCCGAAGAACCTACAAATCTTAATATAGTGTAAAACATCTAGATGAGGATCCATATTCCATAACCTTAGCCAGGTACGTAATTAATTTTCCTCTCTTCTTCTTTTTGTTAATATATACTAGGATTTTTCTCTTTGTAACTTTCCTAGTAGAAGAACAGCACATATATATTTACTAACCTGAACCCTTCTCTTCTCACATACGTAACACACCCTTAATTTGGTCTTTCAAGAACTTTGTTTTAAATTTGGGTAAATTACACTGACACCTCCTTCCTTTAGGAAAACTAGACTCGCTACACCCTAGTTTGGGAAAATGAAACTCCGCTCCCAAATTTGCAAAATAATTAACACTCTGTCCCCTTTTTTTTTTTTTTTATTTTATATTAATTTTTAACCAATGCCTAACTAACCAAAGTTAAAAAGAAAAATTATATTCCAATTATTTTAAGTTTTAAGTGGAGGAATATTCCTTTAAAAATTGGGGAAAAAGGGGCTGAAGTGTTAATTATTTTGCAAATTTGGGAGCAGAGTGTCATTTCCCCAAACTAAGGTGTAGCGAGTCTAGTTTTCCCAAGAGAATGGGGTGTCAACGTAATTTACCCTTTAAATTTTCTCACATCGTAATTTACCAAGTCTCTCTCAAATTCCTTCAATAATAACAATTTATCTTCTTCTGTAAGTTCCTTCATTAACAAGTTCTCTTCTTCGGTTCTTGCACTCCATTAGTTCTGTTTTCAATTTTATAGTTCGAGTCATTATATCATGAGTAGTAATTATCTTGTGTGGATAAATATGAGGAATGAGAAATTCCAAAACCTTGAAAGTCTAAGTAGAAATAGGTTCTAAATTGTTTATAGTTTGCAGCGAACTTTCTTAATTAATGTTTGGCTCATCTTACACACCATTTTCATTACAACTGAACGAATGACAACTGTTATGTATACATGTAGAGGTAGCCAGCTAGATAAAAACACATATACACAAAATCGAACCCTAGAATGAAGTATCTCTTAGTACATCAAGAATCATTTACAAAATTAATTTTTTAAATTATAGGGAAGTTGTGTAGTTCATCCGTTGGAAAAATTATTATGGATATTATTTAGTCCATGATTCACAACTACATGCTAACATGCATCATTTATTTCAAGGAAAAAAAACAAACTATAGAAGAAGAAAACATCAACTAATTAACATGTCTTTGCTAAAACCCATCGTATGTAATTTACCAAGTCTCTCTCAAGTTCCTTCTTAACAAGTTCTCTTCGTAAGATCGTTCTAATATCAATTTGTACAAATCGTATTATTCAAGAAAAATGCTACACACTTCCTAAGCCAAAAGTCCATCCAGAACTTCTCCTAAAATTTCTAATCAAACAGAAGAAAAAT
>OU015761.1:20172557-20216972 GCA_907173295.1 Fagus sylvatica | reverse complement strand
GGGACGCTCCAACATGTATTTTTAGTGGATCCATTCATAATAAAATGACTAAATTTCACTCTGGTTGTCAACCTACAGTGATCCTTCTCCTTTTACTGGGTGGGACCGGCTGTGAACAAAATTTATAACACTAAGAACAGACATAAGGTGGAGTTCCTGTTTACATAACTTATTGATAAACAAGAAAAGGTTCATGTATACAAACTCACGCCCTCTCTCATGCATATTTAATGGAACTTTCTAAAACCAACTATTTGTAAGTTAACCATCCTGGTTGGATGTCTCATCTATACTGCATGCTTATCTACTGTATTTCATAATATTTTTGCTTCTTGCAAATTGGTGATGTTTTTGTGTTCTTGCAGACTATGCTTATCAGGATCTTCTGACTCTATGATCAGGTTTATATTTCACACCAATCTTCTTACTGTAAAATAATGACATATACTTATCAATAAACAAATAATGATGCAGCATATGCAAGCATACAAATGTGTGTGTCAACAATATGAGCATTTTTCTTTTCAATGTAGTTAACTAATTATTCCAACTCTCTTTATAGACTCTGGGATCTTGGTCAGCAGCGATGTGTGCATTCCTATGCTGTGCATACAGATTCTGTTTGGGCACTTGCCAGCACTCCGTCATTTAGTCATGTTTATAGTGGTGGGAGAGACCTTTCTGTGAGTATAGTTTTCTTAATAACTTAACTAATTCAATTACTCCTGCCTCATCTAGGTTTTTAATGTCTTTTGCTATTTGGCTTTTATGCTCATCTTTTTGATGCCCAATTCTGTTTATACCATCAGTTATACTTGACAGACTTGGCGACAAGGGAGAGTCTTTTGCTTTGCACAGGAGAACACCCTATTCTGCAATTGGCTATGCATGATGATAGTATATGGGTTGCTACTACTGATTCTTCTGTTCATAGATGGCCTGCCGAAGGACGTAACCCTCAGAAGGCCTTTCAAAGAGGCGGTTCATTCTTAGCTGGGAACTTGTCCTTTTCAAGGGCAAGGGTCTCCTTAGAAGGATCTACTCCTGTGAGTAATGCTTCTTTCTGTTTTTTTAATAATTTGTACTGATATATTGATGTTATTGCGGTTCTTAGGTTTTTGTGTGTTGTTGTTGGACCCTGGTATATCATTATTCTGGATTATACTCTTTTTATTTTTTGGCTTCTTAATTCTTGGATTTGTTAATATTTTGATCTTTGCATTTTGGGGATTGATATTAGTGTTCTTGACTCATTGAGGTACTGGTTTTTCAACGATGTCGTGTAGGTTCCTGTTTTCAAAGAACCAACACTGACCATTCCTGGAACTCCTGGAATAGTGCAGCATGAAATTTTGAATAATAGAAGGCATGTGTTGACTAAGGTAATTGTGGCTTCCCTCATACTTTACAATGAGAATGTGTTAGTTTCATTAAACAAGACCTTTAAAGTCAACATCTTTCATTGACAGGATACTGCTGGTTCAGTGAAGCTGTGGGAGATCACCAGGGGCATTGTAGTTACAGATTATGGAAAGGTCACAGTAGTTCTTTTTCTACTTGCTTGTGTTTGACTAGAATGATGTGATTGTTGACTTGGTAGGAATGCCTGATTGGCATAAGGGGCAGGGTAGTTGTACTGATTATTACTTGCAGTATTTGTTTATACATTAAAAATTTATAAATTTCATTGTGGGAGGACACATTTGGTAATCATTCATTCTTTAAAGTTTTGATGTAAACAAAAAAAATTCATGCTTTAGATGTCAATATTTCAGGTATCATTTGAGGAGAAAAAGGAAGAGCTATTTGAAATGGTATGACTATTAGTCTTTATTAGAGATATAGTAGTTTCATTTTGACAATAGTGATTGATCAAAAAAATATTGATTGATTTTCATTTTAACTTTTGAACCACTTCAGGTAAGCATTCCTGCATGGTTCACTGTGGATACCAGGCTTGGAAGTTTATCTATCCATTTGGACACCCCACAATGCTTTTCCGCTGAGATGTATTCGGCAGACCTTAACATTGCAGGGAAACCTGAGGATGATAAGGTATATTCATTTAAATTCACAGAATCTTCCTTGTTCCTCTTTTTTTTTCTTCCTGTTGAGGTACTTCACGTAGGATATTATCTGTTCTTTGTGGATATATTCAACTTGCATGAAAAGTCTGGTTGAAATATGTGGTTGATATATTACTATTAGTATGAAATGGTTGAAATATGTGGTTGAATTCTTTTTACCTCTCTCTATTGTGAATGGCTGAAAGGAACAGAAATGCTTATTTGCCTGCTATTAGTATGAAATGATCAACTCCTCAATATTAATGTAGTGTTTTTTCATTTTAAATAGAACTCAACAAACTTTGGGTTTGTATTTGGGATAGAAAATATTTGTGTACTTAAGACTTAAAGTTTTATCCTTAGTATAATTTGTTTTTCTGTCTTGCTTCTTTTGAATATCAAATTAGTTTATTTTCTTCTGAAAGAATGAATGTCTTTGTGAATTTATTGCTTCTACTGGAATAACTCTGTATACCAGGAAGATCAGAGCTTAGGCTCAAAACTCTTATAGGTCTCCTGATAGGTCATAATATTGTGATATGTTGTGTATAAGTTTCTGAGTGTTATGATCCACTGGTTTCCCAAACTTCTTTAGTTGTCTAAAATGTGCTGGTCTTTTGACGATTTACCAAACTCATTTTGTTAGTGTTACAGCAGAATATTTTTAATGAACATCGCTAATAGGAAGTTAAGAATGCACAATCAACATTTTCCTTCTTGGCCTGAGTTTAATAATCTATTGATACCGGAATTTTTTTTGATAGGATATTGATACCAGAACTTTAAAGCTTATCTAGAAGGCTATGTTGCATTCTTGTATTTTTGCAGGTTAATCTAGCTCGAGAAACCCTTAAAGGACTCTTGGCTCATTGGTTGGCAAAAAGAAAGCAAAGATTTGGATCCCAGCCTTCAGCCAATGGGGATTTGTTATCTGGAAAGGATATTAGCCATAGAAGTATCACCCATTCAAGAATTGAGATTGATAGTAATGCCGAGAATGACTCAATGGTGTATCCTCCATTTGAATTTTCAACTGTTTACCCTCCTTCCATTATTACTGAGGGCTCTCATGGAGGTCCATGGAGAAAGAAAATTACTGATTTCGATGGAACTGAAGATGAGAAGGACTTTCCATTTTGGTGTCTAGATTGTGTGTTGAATAATCGGCTGCCTCCAAGAGAAAATACGAAGTAAATTCTTACATCCAAAACCTTTTTTTTGGGGCTTAAATTTGGTATGCTAATTGCCAGAAAAGCTGCATATGTGGTCACATGTAAAATAAATAAATATGAGAGAGAGAGAGAGAGAGAGAGAGAGAACTGTGTTTTTGTCATTGCTGTTGTGTTCTTTGGAAGATGACTGCTTTCTGTTTTAAGTATTTTTCAAAAATTTCACCATCTGTTAAGGAAGTTTCAAATGCATGAAGACTTGATTTTCTCATACGGTTCTGCTAGAACCTAATAAAACTAGTATGCAATTATAAAAAGGTCTGTGATTTCTTTTTTAGTGGGTAGAATCTCAATTTGCTGAAAGAATGCAATGATTATCTTTAATTGGCCAACTTAAGTAAAAAATTTATTAATTCTGCAGGTGCAGCTTTTATTTACATCCATTTGAAGGTTCAACTGTCCAGATCCTCACACAAGGGAAACTAAGTGCACCACGTATATTGAGGATTCATAAAGTAAGTCTTTTCTGTTTGTTGGGTGGTGTATGATGGACAAATTTTTTTACATTATTTGTGTGATTAGGGCACTTTTTCTCTGAAGAGAATATTCTGATTGGATTTTGGATATTACTGAATTATTGTTAATTGCATACTGTACTTGATCTGTCAGACTGTCATTGAAAATCATACTTGCTTTTATATTTGTGAAACAAACCCATTTTGGTGTTTGATATAGATCTGAACTCTAATTTATTAATAAAAATATCTCTAAGATACAGATATGACCCGTGAATCAGTCATAATTTCTTTCCTATGCATGATTAACAAGATGGAAGAAAGTGGAAATTGACTAGCATATTATTTGGTGCTAACTGTGATGGGTGCCTTTTTATCTTTAATGTAGGAGTACCTATCAAAAAAAAAAAAATCTTTAATGTAGGAGTCAAAACAAAGTAGCTTCTCTATCATTGGGCTTACATACAGTAATACTCTTTTACAGTCATATTTCTGTATGGAACTTATTTCCAAATGTTAGTAAATATTTGTCTAATATCCACTCACTAATAAAATTTCAGGATATTTTGGTGTGCCATGGGATGCATCGTTCTTATTTAGTACTTGCAAACACACTTGTGCATAAGTTCAGATGTGCTAATAATTCATCAAATTGGTAGCTTAGAGAAGAATGGCCACTTTGAATATATATATTTATATATTTTTTTGGTGGCTTATCATCGTTTCTTTTGCTTTCATCGGAGGCTTGCCTGTTGGTTCATTTTACCTTCCATATCTTTGAGCAGCAGTGGCTTGGTAGTAGCATAAGTGGGCCAGTTTCTATAAAAAAAAGTTGACTGGAATTAGAAGTCACGGTGTTTGACATTTCATTTGCAGAAACCAGAAAAAGAACTGCACTAACGCATTTTATAAGGAATCCCTGTATTAAAATTTAAAATTGTGATTGCTCTGGATTTTCAGTTGTAAACTGTGTCTTGTTTTGCTTTTGCCATTTGTATGTGCTTTGTATAAAGAAAAAGAAAAAGAAAAAGAAAAAGAAAAAGGAAAAAATGATGATTATTTTGTAGGTTCCACTGCATTATTAGTTGATGTTTAACTGTACATTAATATTTCTGTAATGGAATGTTAGTATGAGAAGTCTCCTGTAGAATGGTAAAATATTATGGCTGTATTCTAGTGGGTATGACTCTACATATGCACAGGCACATGACTATAGTTGACATGTATTGTCAGAATGCAACTTTCATTTTTTATTATTATTTAAAAATATCGATCTTGTTTCTTCACATCAATGTTGTGTTATGTTAATGTGCATCTTCTGCATGGAAGAATACAGTATGAATAATGGAATTTTTTGCTTTATTAATGTAGGTCATTAATTATGTCAATGAAAAGATGGTCCTTGACAAACCCTTGGATAATGTAAATCCCGATGGAACATTTGCTCCTGGACTGGCTGGAGGGCAGTTACAGCATTCAGTGGTTGGAGATGGATCTTTTAGGTCCGGATTGAAGCCTTGGCAAAAGCTTAGATCCTCTATAGAGATATTGTGTAACAATCAGGCAAGTGGATTTAGACCTTGTATTACATGCATAATAATAACAGATGAACTTTTGATGAGATTCTGGCTTATAAACCATAATGATGCTGGAAATGGTCAATAAAATCAGTGTGTGTGAAGGAGAAACATATAAAACTAGAAAGAAAACAATCTCCAACTATGCCTCAATGTTTGTTACTTTTAAATGTGGAGGAGGGGGAAAGGTAAATTTGTCGACAGAAAGAGAGATTTTGTGTCTTAAAGTTTCAAAATGGCCAAATATTTTGGGACACATCCAAAAAGTAACAGGAAAATCTTGGGATGGAGGTTGTTTTTGAATTAAAGTATTCTTAGATGTTGAGTGAGTCTGAAGCTTCAAAGTTGATTCTCTTACCATACTTGACCTAGGAAAAAATGGTGTATGTGTTGTTACCTGAATCTTGATGCTACTAATTCTTTAATATATATATATATATATTATTTTTGGTATTTCTGTACTTGTCAGAATTTTTTGGTATTGCTTTAGTATGGTATCAAATATTTTGATTAGCCTTGAAATTTTCATTAAGATTTGTGCCCGTTTTCAAAGCGTCAAAGTACTTTCAAACTTGAATCTATCTATTTTTTTATTTTTTTTTTAACAAATCAAAAAGAAAATAGAAATTGTTCTCATGATGGAAGTAGTCATCTAAATTGCAACATTTACATAATAATATCCTGTACTGTGTACATGGAAAATCAATAATAGTATCTCGTTATAATTAAATATTAAGATTTAAGGTGATCATTCTGGGCATTATTCTCATAGAAGAATCTTGCAACCTCTATGTTTTCTTTTCAAATTCTCTTTTTTCTTCCTTTGAAGAGATTTATATTTTCTTTATAGATAATATAATCTTCCTTTGAAGATGTGGAATATGTATAGCTGTTCTTCCTTCTATTTATTTTTTTATTTGAATTTGTTGTGTCCTGAATTAAATGCCAGAGTACTGAATGAGGTATAATTTTTTATTTTTATGGATCCATCCTAAACTAAAATTTATTTTAACCCTATCAATCTAAATTTTTTAATATTTTACTCTCCAATTTGTTTGCATTTCTGTGTTCTTGAATCTTGATTCTTATTTAAAAAAAAATATTCTTTTATATTTCTATATTTTATGTTGTTGACTTAGTCAAGTATAGGAATTGAATCTATTTATTCAAGCCACCATGAGTCCAAACAAAACCCGACTGTCCTTGGAACGCAAAATTGATGGTGGAACTTTGGGAGCTGATGTATGGGTTAAAGCAAGAACTGAATGCATTCTAAAGACATTGGATTCAGTCAAAGTTTTAATATTGGATGGAGTTACTTTGGACATTGTTTTGTGTCAGCCTTGATGTATATTTTAGGAAACTATCTTGTTTTTTTTCCAGGTATTGGCCCCAGACATGAGCTTAGCCACAGTGCGGGCTTATATATGGACGAAATCTGACGACCTTGTTCTCAATTATAGAGTGGTCCATGCATATGACATCCAGAAGGTGTGTAATGAATTTTACCATTGTTTTTTTTTTTTTTTTTTTTGGGGTCTCTCTCTCTCTCTCTTAAACATCTTTTAGTGCAATATTTGCTGCATATACAAAATAAGTCATAATTTCTGGCATATGGAAAATGTAAGTGGTGAAGATGATTTCTCTTATTGATGGATACAACCTTTTTGGGCCATGCAAGGTTGCCCCTTGTTTTAGGTGCTGATAATCAAGTTTGAGTGTGAATGCATATTTGATTAGAAGAGATGCAAGGTTGTCCCTTGTTTTAGGTGCTGATAATCAAGTTTGAGTGTGAATGCATATTTGATTAGAAGAGAAGACATTGACTTTGCAAATTTTTAGAAGAGGTCTTTTTTCTGCCCCCACAAAAAAAGAAAAAAGAAAACCACAAACAAAAGAAAAAGGAATTTTAATTAGAGTGATCTGGAGATTTCCAATACTGATCTGTTAAGTTTGTGTGCTGACATAGTTTTGAATAACAATTGACTGTCCAATCTTGTGAATAGCAATCTCAAGTGATTACTAATGCTTGCAGGTGATCTTCTGCTTGTGTAAAATACAGGGGAATATGATTCTTCATGGGGTGCTTATAGTGATCAAAAGTATTTATCAGGTTTGTAAATTTGGAAAACCAATTGATTGCTGAATATAACTGCATTCTCCAAATTTGCCGAGAAGTTTCCAATTCGCTGTTTCCTAGTTGAACATATGGTGTTATAAATTTTGAACTTTCATTGCCGGCATGCAAGCTTTCATTGGATGTTGCAAAGTTGTTATAGACCGAGTCTGCGTGCAACAATAGAAGATTTTTCAGTCTGGAGAAGGATTAATTAAGGCAAGTATCTATGAAACTTTCCTGAGGTGCCAAATTAGGGATATTATGATGTCGAAAGCTTTGTAGATTTGTATTGTGGTTACATACTAGTCATAGAAACTCTGTTGTGAACATGAGTTTTTTTTTTTAATTTGTTCTTTTGGAAATAAAACTTTTCCCATTTGTTAAATTAGTTATTTTCCTTTATCAGATATTTTTCTCCTTGTGCTGCTCTCTTATGTAATTTGTCGTTCTTAGAGGAATTACTAAATGCTATACTATAGCTGCGGGAAATTGGCTAGAAAGCCGTACGGGCTAACATATTGGCTGAGTTTCAGAGATGCAATGTGTTTTTGTCTTAATTTGCTGTGTATTCGTGTAGGTGTACTGCACTTTGCATGGAATTTTATTTAAAAAGCTAACATTATCATTATTATTACTACTACACTTTTTTCTTTTCTGGCTTAGCATGAAAACTAAACATTAAAGGCAATGCCTTCATTGATGGATTCCACAAATACTGAAATATTTGGAAACCAAACTAATTATCAATTCTTGGTTAATATGATGAGTGTTGACTCTTTGAACTAGCATTGGTTTGTAATGGAGAGTTATTGAGCAAAGATTCCCCCCGCCCATAGTGGGGTTATTTTGGTGGATGATTCCCGTGGGCTTAATTAGCTGCATGCATGCATAGGAAGTTGGTTACTCCTTGACATTATCCCATTTATCAAAAGTAGAATTCAAATCTAATTCATTGCACCCATTGGATTTTATTCTCTCAGACACATATCGGAGGTAAGGTTTCATAAAAAAAAATGTTGGGAGGTAAGGAAGTAAATACCCAATCTCCACATCTTAATTATCATATAGTGACACCATGGCCAACAGTTTATTTAAGCTAATATCAATATTAAATATACTCGTTGTTGGGTGGAAGATTCATCGCCAAATGCAGCATTTTGAGTCGATTTATTTCGAGATCTGAGCGATTTTGGTAAGCGGGGTTGGCAGTATGTAACGCCCTAAGATCCTAGGTTTCAAAATCAAAATATTATCATTGTCTCACATGTCAAGCAAAGCTTACTGCTAAAAAAATAAGACAACGATTATTTATTTATTATAAGAGGTTTATAGGTTTGGTTATTGTCCTGGCTCGCTCACTTAAATCCGACGTTACATGTTACTACTTGAACTTACAACTTTCGATTCGTAGGTGTGATGGATTACTAGGGTTTTTAAAATAGAAAAAAAAAAATTGTGTTTGATATACCAAAGATGATTTTTATGGGATGAATTATAAATAAATATAACATAATTCTATGTCGGGATCATTGCCATATTAACCTTATGGACAGAATTACTGAAATTATCTTATGGTCAAAAATCAAGTCAAAGTAGGGTGAGTTCGGTAACCTATTTTCTAATCATGTTTTTTTGTTAAAAACACATTTTGAAAATGAAGCTTTGAGCTTTCATTTCCAAAAAGTAATTTTTCAAGACTAAAAGTTTTACAAACCATATTTTTTTCTTTTTACCAAATACAAAATTTAGGTTTTGTTTTTTCAAAATGTGTTTTTTACCTTCTAAATAGGATTCCAAACGGGTACATACACACCTTGATAAAGATAGACTCACAATATATAAATTCAAAAGGTATACAAATATAATGAGTTGGAATAGGATCTCAAGCATATATAATATAGTCTATAAGGATCTCCATCAATCAAAGAGCACTCAATAGTAAACATGTATAATCAAACATACACCTTAAGTCGTCAGTAGTGATTCTTAATGCGCACACATACACCACTGCACTGCCTCACTTTATCTCCCATCTCTTTAATTATTCTCTTTTTTGAAACCCCACCAAACGAAAGTACTCATCAGTCCTCCAAAGTCCTTCTCCCACTTCCTTTATTTTTTTGTTTTTTTCATCTTTTTGCTGAACATCTTTGACTTCTTTGTTAAAGGACCTACTTTATCTTGATGCACGCTGGTGAATAAAGGTGAATGGTGGGATCCACTACTCCATTGAAAACCAGTGCTTAAAGCACCAAGCTTTCCCTCTATGCTGAAATTCCTACACTTTCCCTCTCCTTATCTCTCTGCAAGCCAAGATATGGCTCAAGAGACATTTGCCTATAATATTGCAGAAAAAGTCCTTATGAAACTAGGCTCCCTGGCTTTCCAAGAAGCTTGCTTAGTATGTGGTGTTGAAAGCGATCTGGAAAGACTAGCAAACACCTTATCCAACATCAAAGCTGTGCTTTTAGATGCAGAAGAGAAGCAAGTTCATAACCAACAGCTCACAGTCTGGCTTGGGAAGCTCAAAGAAGTTTTTTACGATGCTCAGGATGTGGTTGATGAATTCGAGTGTGAAGTACTGCAAAAGCAAGTGGTAGAAACACATTGGAGCATCACCAAGAAGGTACGTCGTTTCTTTTCTTTGTCTAATTCACTTGTATTCCAAACCAAGATGGCTCACAAAATCAAAGGTATTAGAGTGCGGTTAGATGATGTTGCAGCCGATAGGATTAAGTTTCATTATCTCTCTGAACGATTAGAAAATGTGCATGTGGTGCGTGGGAAGGAGATGAGCCATTCCTTTGCTCGGGCTTCAGATGTTATAGGAAGAGACCAGGACAAAGAAAACATTGTACAACGTCTAATGCATGCTAGTAGTGATAGTCAAAACGTGTCTGTTATTGCTGTAGTTGGGATTGGAGGACTTGGCAAGACTGCACTAGCGAAACTTGTGTACAATGATGCAAGAGTGGTCGACCATTTTGAGTTAAATTGTTGGGTATGCGTGTCCGAGTCCAATGAATTCGCTTTAAAGCAACTACTGGTAAAAATAATCAGCTCGATAAGTGGTGAAAATTGTAACGATTTGGACGAAGAGCAATTGCAAATGCGCCTCCGAAATAATTTGGATGGTAGGAAATTCTTGCTTGTCTTGGATGATGTATGGAATGAGGACAGGACGAAATGGATGGAGTTGAGGGGTTTGTTAATGGGGGGTGCCAATGGAAGCAAGATCCTTGTGACTACACGCAGCCATAGAGTTGCTTCTATGATGGGGGGCACTGAGTCCCCATACAACTTGGAAGGTCTTCCACATAAAGAGTGTCTGTCTTTATTTGTACAATGGGCATTTGATGAAGGAACAGAGAGGCAACCCGCAAACCTGGTGGAGATTGGAGATGAGATTGTGAAGAAATGCAAAGGAGTTCCATTGGCAGTGAAGTCGTTAGGAAGCCTATTGTATTCAAAGTTCGAAGAACGCGATTGGCTAATTGTTAAAGATAATGAGATATGGAAATTGGACAAAAAAGAAGGTGATATTTTATCAGCCTTACAATTGAGCTACAATCAAATGCCATCTTCCTTAAAACAATGTTTTGCTTATTGTTCACTTTATCCAAAGGATTATGTTTACAGTAGTTTGGAATTGATTCAACTTTGGATGGCACATGGGTTGCTTGAATCACCATATGGAAATCAAGAGCCGGAAGATATTGGCAACCAATATGTAGATGAGCTGTATTCAAGATCTTTCCTTGAAGATTATACAGATGTTGGTTGCTTTCGACTATTCAAAATACATGATCTTGCCCATGATCTAGCACTATCAGTGGCACAAAGTGAGTGCTTAATTATAAATTGTCAAACCCAAAAAATCTCTAAAAAAGTTTGGCATTTGTCGTTTTTTGACAATACTTGGCAGAAAGAAGATGTTTTGAAATGTTTTAAAAAATCAAAGAGCATACGGACCATTTTTTGTCCAATCGAAGGAGTTCGGCCCTCTATTGAATCCTATCTTGATGCATGCTTCTCGAGATTTAGATACTTGCGAGTTCTAGATTTAAGTGAAGCATGTTTTGAGGTGTTACCAAGCTCCATCAGTGCCATGAAGCATTTGAGGTGGTTGGATTTGAGAGGAAATTGCAGAATTAAGAAACTCCCAAATTCCATATGCAAGCTTCAAAATTTGCAGACTTTAAACGTCAAAGGATGTGTACAACTAGAAGAACTGCCAAAAGATATAAGACTCATGGTTAGTCTCAGATTCTTGGAAATAACAACCAAACAGAAGTCTCTACCCGAATCCTTGAATTCCCTGCGACTTTTGATAATATTTAATTGTGGCAATATAGAATCTTTGTTTGGAGTGACACAAGGCTACACAAGCCTTCGGATGTTGTCTATTAACAATTGTGGGGGTCTGATGTCTTTGTTTCCATCCTTGAAATGCCTAACTGCTCTAGAAGTTTTGAATATTAAGAATTGTGAAAGGCTTGTTTTGACCGAAGGGGAAGACAATCAAGAAGAATTCAAGATGAGTCTTCGAGTACTACGCATGTTTAAATTACCACAATTAGTGGCTTTGCCACATTGGATTAAAAAATCTGCAAAAACTTTACAATCCATGGCAATTGATGATTGCCCCAACTTGGCAGTGTTGCCAGAGTGGCTGCCCAATCTTGTATCGCTTAAATTACTTGTGTTGAAAAGTTGCCCCAAATTGGCGTCTCTGTCGGAGGGGACGTGTTTTTTCCCATCTCTAAGATCTTTCATAGTTCAAGAATGTCCTGAATTGATTGGAAGATGCCAACCAGAAATTGGGGAGGATTGGCACAAGATTGCTAATGTCTCAGAAATTAGTTTTGACAAGAAGCGGATTAAATAAGTTGATAATTAGGTATGGAGCAATCTCTCTCTTTCCCTCTCTTTTATTTATTCTTCTTTCAAGAGTTTAACATTTATAAAATACTGTGTTGCCACAAATTAGTGTTAATGTTGTGGTTCATGTTGGTATAACTTTTCAGCATTATAGCCATTCTATTGGTTAGATTTTTATTTTGCTTCCCACCCCTTCTAATGGTACTATTTGAGCTGATAATATGTCGGATTAGTGATATTTCTTCTTGGTGCTTTGACGAAACTTGGAGCTACTGTTGTGACGTATCCTCTTTTAGTGGTTAAGGTATACATATCAGCATCTAGTAATGAATGCTTATAAAGCATTATAGACTTAAATCACAACTTGAATGTGACGTAGGACAAACAAAATAATAGAGTAAATAAGGAAAATAAAGGGATATGACCTAGGAGTCGGCACCTAAGCCTTGCTTGGAGTCAGCACCAAGCGGGGAAACCACTAGGAGTCAGCACCAGGCCATTGGAATAAATCCAAGAAGGAATTTTTTCATTCATCAAAATATAGTCTACTTGTCCATAAGACTACAATACTCTTATATAGGAATACTAAACCCTAATTCCATATGAAACCTAATTCTAATGGGTTTGGACCCAATTATTGAATTATAGAAATAATCTTGACTTTAAATAAAAATACTAATGAGCCTAAATACTAGGACCTAAAATACAATCGACCAATAAAATACAATTGACTTGTAAATAACACTAAATTAAAATAATCTCTTTGAACGTTCCTCATCAGAATGGATTGCATTTAATTTACAAATTCTTGTTTTGGACCAAGCTTTTCCAAGTTCAACTCTGTGAACCTGATTGAATGTCTTAAAATTAGACTCATTTTGATGACTAAACCTTAAGTGGCATTCTTAGCTCCTCCCAAAAAATTTTAAGCTCAAGTATTTGTTTTGTCTGGCTGAGACAAAAAAAATTCTCAGTAAATAACATGCCAAAAAATTTTTGTCCTTAAAAAAAAATGAAAAAAAGAAAAGGTAAGGGATAAACTGCAATTGTATTTGGATGTATACTCCTGTTGTGATTCTTTGCCTTTTGTTATGTGCAACCCTTAACCTATTGGGAGAAGTGGTCTATAAGACTATAACTACATCCATGAAGGAAGAAAATTGAGTTGGTACGCAGGTTTCAAAAGATTTATACTTTTTATCATTGTGACATTAACTAAGGTGTGCAGTGTTATTACTTATTAGTAATAAATGATCACAATCTATAATATTATCAAGTAGAACTTGATCATGATAGACATTACTTGATTAAGGTCAGCTGCCCTGCTATTCTGAATTTATAGCTGTGGCTATCAATTGACAACCACGTCCTCATGCTTTTGATTTGGCTGATGCTTGTTGTAGCTCATCGTTGGAATTTCCTGTGGCTTGAAATGAAATTGTCCAGTGGTCACTACTTACTAAGGAACTATTTTTGTCATCCTTTTTGTTTTAAATACAATTTTTGGGCTGCAGAGTTCTGAATCTCATATAGTGGAACTTAAAATCATACTTGCTGCATTTCTAAATACTAAAGATGGGATTTTTGACCCTTGCAGGCTGAAAGATCTTCACCAGAGGAGCACAAAAGATGTACATCGATATTCATTGAATGACACAATGGTGGATACTGGATAGTTGTTAAAATGAAGTGGTTAGAAAATAAATTAACCAATAACCTAATGATACTGCAGCCTATTTTACTCTAATAGTTGTGATGATGATGGGGTTTTACAAAGCATTTGATTGTAAGGCATCCAGTTTAGTGATGATGTAGCCACTCCACAAACATATGCCAAATCCAGATAAATTTTTAAAGGATGTATTATGGGCCTGTACATAAATACATTGAACATAATTAAGAATTAGATTATAGATTTTGCTGGTTGTAAAGTTATTCGCTTTTGGCATTGTGTAGTTAGAGTAGAATAGGCACAATATCTATTGAAATCTACTTTTGGTTGTGTTTTAGGTTTTATAATATTGGTCTCTTTTGGGGTGAGTGTTTTTTTGGGTTTAAATGAGTAGGTCATTTGTTGTACAAATTCAATGATTTTCCGACAAATTGGTTGTGCACATGCCTAATCAGCACCCCTAATGCACACATGTGAATGTCCAAAAAATGTTGAGATATGTATTAAGGATGTGTATTAACAATGTGCACACATCACTACTACTATTTTTCCCTACATATATGACATGATTGGTTAAATTATGGTCTTGATGGTGGTGATGTTACTATAACCTGGTAATAAGTTAAGCGACTGTAAAATGTATCATATCATTCTAAAAACAGTGAAATGTCAACTTTTATAAACTCAATGCACGTGAATAATAAGATAAACATTCAGGTATCCGTATTGAACAATTTCTAAAAACAGTGAAATGTCAATTTTTATGAACTTAATGTACATGAATAATAAAGACAAATCAATGTGGACCTACATTGCAGATAGTGATATCTCATATTATTCTAAAAACAGTGAAATGTCAAGTTTTATAAACTCAATGTATGTGAATAATAAAGACAGATCAATGTTGACCTACTTTGTAGATAGTGATATCTCATATCATTCTAAAAGCAGTGAAATGTCAACTTTTATAAAATCAATGTACGTGAATAATAAAGACAAATTAATGTGGACTTACATCGCAAAGTGTGATAAACCATAATGCACGTGTACAATCTGACAATAAAGACATTGATATGTCATATCAATGTGTATGAAGCCCACTTCTATATAAAATGCATGTATTGGGTTCTTTCCATTCATCTCATCCACTTCTCTATCATTCACTTTTTCTTTCATTCAATTGTGTTTCATCCACTTATTAAGATGGCAAGACAAAATTGGGTTTTACCTCGTTTTGCTGATGAATATCGAAGGGAAAAGGTCAGCAATAGAAGAGAATATTATGCAGGTTTAAGGCACGAGTGAAACTATCGCTTGAACGAATCAAACACATTACACAACGATCTTGTATGTCTTGAAGCACCTTTGGCAGATCGTGTTTCACTAACCATGCAACTACACAATATGGTTGTTTGAACAAAACAAATTTGTATTAATTAAATTACTAAGAGTTTTATTCAAACTACAATTTAATTAATTATTCGACTTCTTGAAATCAAAAGGGTGTATTTGGTCCAAATTATGCCTTAATGACAAGGACTTTTTTCGTATGATACCAAACAAAGTATGAAGGATGAAGTAGAATTATAGATCTAACAAGATAAATACATAAATATTTTGCATTAAAGCTTACAAAATACAAGCACAATAAGAACAACTTACAAACACTATTGAAACACTTGAAGAACACTTGAACACACTTTAGAACACACTTGAAGAACACTTGAACACACTTGAAAAACACTTGAACACACTTGAAGAACACACTTTTGATCACTATGGATCTCTTGCACATAGGTTATAGAGGTTGAGTTGTAGAGGGAGAGTTTTTTTGAAGAATAAACCTTCTTATTAATAGTTCAAAAGGGTGGTTATTTCATCAAATAATCATCAATAACTACTTTGGGTGGTTTATTTTTAGGAAAATAACTACTCCCAATAGTTTGGAGATCATGACATATATGATTCACATCATGGAAGTTATTGGTGGTTACATTTTACCATTAACTTCCTCCATAAAAGTTGGAAATAATGACACATGTAAATGGAAGTTACAAATAATTTTATTTCTATATAATTACACATATAATATGGCTACCAATTTAATATATTATGGTGGTCAATATTATATATATAACACTATATAATAAAATTATTTTTACGTGGTAAACAATGGTTGACTATGAGATTGCGGTGAAAATTCGTAAGGAGAACAATCTTATGTTATTGCGTAGATGCCGGTATCCCCTGCTACAACTCGCAGAAGAGATGGCCACAACCACACACAGACAACTCACTGAACATGAGTGCAACAATGTTTTAAGTCACGAGATGTACTTATCTGATGGTTAAATCATTTTAACTTGGGTGTATGTTTATGTATTGTAATCTTAGTTTATGCATTGTTAAGTTATGAAACTGAACGTTGTCATCTATGTAATGTTGTGGTATGATAGTAACCATAATACATCATTGGTATATGTTTTATGCATTGTAATATTATGAAATTGTACGTTGTCTTTCATTTTATGATTACTAATTGCATTACAAATCCTCACAATTAATATTAAATCAATACACAAAATGCATTACATTTGTCATCATTCTTCATCTGACATATTCATGTCATAGAGATTCTCTTTTTGAGAAAGATACCATTCCATGTGTTGTGCATCTTGATAATCACCATACATACACAATTCACAAATTCGAACTTGTAAGCCATAACGGTTTAAACGTATCAACATTCGATTATTCTTCTCTCGAATACGATTCAATGCCATACGAAATACATGTATACTATCTCTTGGCATTTTAGTAGCAACTCGATGAAGTGCCACTAATACAAATCGAATAATTTGATTGTAAGGGTCCTCTGATTGAGTTATCATAAATGACCATTCTTGTGTCATTGTATTTAATACTTGTGCACTATTTCGTAAGTTTGGATCAATGGGATACTTCATACTTGTACTCATCTTCACCTACCCAATGACGCCCCATTGCTCTGAAGATATCACCGGGAGTGTAACTCATAATCTATAATATAAACTAAAAGCTGAAGCTGAGAGAAAATTTTTAGGTTTCCCCAAATACCGCCACGTCAGATTTGCTACTCTCACACACTTCCACCTTCCCCTTTCCTCTATTTAATTCTCTCTCACACTTTTATTCAAAAATAAATTTTTTTTCTCATGGCTATTTCTCTACCTCACCTCTTTATCTACCTTTCACATTTTGAACTCCCTAACCTTTTCATTTCCTCAATTAATTACCTCACCTTTTCATCTACCTCTTTCTCTCTCTCTCTCTCTCTCTCTCTCTCTCTCACACACACACACACACACACACACACACACACCTCTTGAACTCCCTAACCTCTTCATCTCCTCAATTAATTACCTCACCCTTTCATCTATCTCTCTCTCACTCTCACCTCTTGAACTCCCTGACCTCTTAATCTCCCCACTTAGTTTTACCCCAAATTTCCTATTTAAATCCTATGCTGGGATTTTTTTTAGTCTCCATGTGGTCCCTATAGTTCTATTGTTGTTTGAGTCTCAAAGGTGCGTTCTTTCCCCTTTGGTTTCTGATTGGCTTTGCCAGGTTTCATGCTTTTATTTATTTGGTTTTTCTGTTCTACTCAATATTTTATTTTTCAGCTTTTGGTGTTCTTTGTTCCATTGGTTTTTTAATTTAGTTGTTCCTAAGCTTTTCTCAAGCAATGTTCTAATTGTTGTCTTGACTTCATTCATTTTTCTGTTTATATTGATGTTGTACAACATTAGATTAATTAGATTAGATATATTTCCCATGCATCGCACGGGTTTGCGACTAGTTAATGTTAATGGTTAACTGACCTGCATTGACATGATAAGTCGAGCATAAGGATAATTTACTATCTTGTTCACATGTGAAAATTGACACAAACTGCTGACATGAACATTATTTTAGCATGTGATTCACTCATAGCGTAAGACCTATAATTGTAGGACATTGTGTATTCAATAGTGCGTGTCAATCAATGTGACATGACAAGTCGAGCTATTTGAATTTTTTTTTTTTGATAAAATAAAAAAAAAAAAAAAATCAAATAGCTCGACTTGTCATGTCACATTGATTGACACACAACACAAAATACAATTATTATTCAATAATGTATCTGACTCAGTGACATGACAAGTCAAGCATGCTTATGACTCAAAATAAAGAACCATCATTATTCAGTAATGCATGTGACTCAATGACATGACTACTCAATCACGTGTGGTAACTAAAATATTGATAGCATTAAAAGCCAGGTTATAAACGTGGAGTAACCTTAGAGATGGTTTATAGTTTGTGCATACATACTTGAATGAGAGATGAGTTCTTCTTCTAAGAGTTCAAGATCACATCATAGTGTGAAAAAAGAGTTGGGATTACATTCTAGGCGTGAAACACTAAAAAATACACTTGACTCACAACTACACACATACACAGACCACTATGGAGTAACATGGTAGCGAAACAAGCGAGAGTTTCTTAATATTCCTATTTGGTCATATGATAGTCTTGGAAGTGTTGGACACATCATGATCGGTAAACCTACACAAGTAACTACAACCATCTCTTCTACAGAGTCTTTTGAAGAACCACCGTGGTCTAAATTATATGAGAAACGATGCGAGTTAGAGGTGTATTGCAGATGGCACGGGTTACGAGTGCCAAAGGCACGTTCAATTGAGTTACCTAGAGAAGACTCTATAGTGATATTTGATCGACTTGAAAAAGAGAACAAGCAAATACAAAGGCGACTGGACCGTTATCATGCAATCCAAAAGGCTATAAAGCATCTAAAGGGGAAGGGCCCAAGAGCGAGCAATCAAATCCATTAATGAAATTACGGACTTGGATTTCGATAAGGATTTATTCGATTTTTCAGATTTGGGCAACAATGATTTCCAAACATATCTGCCTACATCACTAAGACGTTGTTGTTAGAATAATTTCCAAACTTATTCTCACTGTATCAGTGAATCTATGTTAAATAAGGGTTAAGCAACATGTTTGTAGGGGATTGTGGGGTTTGCTTTGTTTTTATCTTATGTTTCATTAAAAATGTTAACTTTCAACTCACAATTACGTACTAATTAAAAATTAAAGTGAACAAAATTTATTGGTGCCACCACACCAACAAAATTTACTCCGCCTTCTCTCAAAGTTTACCGCCTCTCTCGAAGATAATGAAGGATTAAAGTGAATTTGGGGGTGGAGGTGGGATATGGAGAAGACATGAGGAAGAGAGAAGAATGAAGAAAAAGAAGAAAATAATGCAGATAGATTTAGACAAAAACATAGATGAGAGAGGGGGGTTGAATGTGAGCAGTGAAAAACATATTTCTTAACAATATATGAAAAAGATGTGTATAACAATATAAAAATATAAAAATAAATAATTAATTTTCGTATTCCGTTGTACTCATAAGTCATATCCTAATTTTTTAAGAATTATCTTATTATTCTACCTTGTGTCATATCATCTATTGGGCTAAGAGACCAATGTGGATTTTGAAGTGAAGCAAAGTTAAGGAGGTTGAGGATTTGGATTCTACTGTGAGAGGAGCTGGAGGGTTTTCGGCCTACTGGTGTTTAATACTCACATATTTTTTTTTTTTCAAAATATTGTATGTTTTCCCCTACCGGCTTTAGGGGTGTGCATGAATTTGAGTTTGAGGTACTTTTCAACCTTTGGGTTAAGAGTAATTATAATTTACATAATTACGTCTAATATTATGAACTTATCAAAATTAACTCAAAATTTTAAAATTAATCAAACTACCAAAATTTAAAACAAGTTTTAAATCTAAAATAATTAAATACATAAATTTTTTAAACTATTAATTGGAAATTTTGCCATCGAACCCAACCCAAACCTACAAAATTACAGCCTAAGTTTAGTCAATTATCATTTTATTCCCTTAAGTTAATAACATCTATCCTTGTCATCGTTACAACCATTTTAAAATTGTACTTGAAAGTTCGAATGTTATACAGTATTATTTGTGTTTTTTTCTTTACTTTTTTTTAATAACATCTACCCTCGTCATTGTTACAACCATTGTCATCATCAACTTTACCATTATTGTTACCATTATATTAATTGTTTTCACTTCACCATTACGATTATTGCTATCACCACCATCACCAGTAAAACTATCACCTTGATGGATATGGATTTTTTTTAGTTTCATTTTATTTTTTTCAAATCTATCTTTTTCTTTAAATTTGTAACCGGCCAGTCACCTTCACTATTACTATTATCATCATAAACATTGTCATCAACTACTCATCATCATTACTATTCTTGCTACCATCATTATTTCCACAACTACAATAAGGTTATAAGTGATTGCTGCTATCAGTGTCATCACCACATTAACCACCCTAGTGTCTTCACCATCACCGCAATCATTTGACAATTTATACAGCTTACCACAAGTCATTACTAATCTCACCACTGCTAAATTGCCATTAACTTATCACCGCCATTGATATGGACAATGTTTTAGCAAACAACACCTTAGGCAACAAGCAAGGCTGAAGAGCAATACCCATTTTCAAATAACAAATAAGCATGGTGACAAACAATAAATACTTGAAGCAAAGGACAAATGATGACCCTGATCTTAAATTGGTGTCTTAAACAACCTCTCCCTCTGCAGCACAAGGGAACAACCTCTCAACTTTTTAATACTCACATCTTTGATGAAGATACAGCCAGCTACAGGTCGTTTATGCAGATGCTGCATGTAGTTCAGTCTTGAAGATGAAGTATACTACATGTAGCTTTGAGTCCTTATCTTTGTATACTTGTATAAACGACTGTAGCCTCTAATGTGTAACTTATCTGTTGCTCTTTAAACAGGCACATGAGAAACACGTGCCTCCCATAAATGGTGGAATCAGTCCTAACAGAATTGGTTAAGTTGTTAAGAATTGGTTTAGTGTCTAAAACAGAATGTAATCCTCCTTATATATATTCAATCAAGGGCTTAATGACAATTTGTCTAAGCCAGTATATTCTTCAATCATTCTCTCTCTTATCTTGCTTTAGCTTACACGATTTTCTTTAGGAAATCTTCATGGTATCAGAGCTTTGATCCTTTACAATGGATTCAAACTCAAACTCTGCACAAAACTCTCTCAATGCTGCAGCAACTCAGTCACCATTGTTGCTGCTCAACAACATGTCTAACCTCATGTCAACCAAGCTTGACAGCTGCAATTACATAATCTGGAAGCTTCAGATCTCAGCAGTCTTGGATGCTTATTCCATGATTGAACACTTGGATGGTTCAACACCTCAACCAAGACAGTTCTTGAACACAGAAACTGGAATGCAGACTGTGAATCCAGCTTTTCTGATCTGGAAGAAAAGAGACAAAGCTCTTCTTACTCTTCTTTATTCTACTCTGTCTTCACCAGTACTTGCTATGGTGGTCGGTTTAAGCACCTCCCAAGAAGTCTGGAACAAACTTGAAGAGAGGTTTACATGCACTGCAAGAGCAAATGTGCTCAACCTCAAATTGGAGCTTCAATCCATCAAGAAAGGTAGTGATTCTGTTAGTACTTATCTTCAAAGGATTAAGGCTGTGAGAGATAAACTCTCTGCTGTGGGAGTTCAGTCTGATCCTGAAGAGCTACTGCATGTCATCCTCAAGGGATTACCCAAAGAGTATGCCTCATTTGCTTCTGCATTAAGAACCAGAGATGGAGTTCTTTCATTGGAAAAGCTTTCAGTCCTTCTTCAAACTGAGGAGCAGTCAATGCAAGAATCTGCAGATCCACTCTCTAATTCTGCCCTAGCCATGTTTGTGACTCCTAACAAACATTTCAATGGCTACAATGGGAATCAAAGTTATAATAACAACCGAGGAAGAGGAGGCAGAAACTTCTCAAGAGGCAGAGGTGGAAGATCCTCAAATTTTAACTCTTCAAGCTTCAATGCTTCAAATTTTAGTGCTCCACAGATCCATCCCCAACAACAGTCTCAATCTGTTCCTCAAGTCAGGTCAGAAAGGCCTACATGCCAAATCTGTTGGAAGCAGGGTCATTATGCCATTGACTGCTACCATAGAATGGATTTTGCTTATCAAGGCAAGAATCCAACTACCAAGCTTGCAGCCATGGCTAGTGCTTCTAACCTCCAACATACTCAAGGTTCAGAAACTTGGCTCACAGACTCGGGTGCATCTGATCACATCTCAGCCTCCTCTCAGAACCTACATCCTCAAGCTCCTTATCTTGGCCAAGACCAGGTTTCTGTAGGTAATGGTCAACAAGTCCCTATCCAGTTTATAGGTAACTCTCAACTTCACACCAAATTTCATAAGTTTCAGCTTAGAAATGTCTTGCATGTTCCTAGAATTGCATCAAACCTTCTGTCAGTCCACAAACTTTGCCTTCATAATAATTGCAGCTGTCATTTTGATGCTAATAACCTTCTCATTCAGGATTTACCTACGGGGAGGGTGCTCTACAAGGGCCTGAGTAGGAATGGAGTTTATCCCATCCACTCATCCAACCTTTTCACTTCTGCTTTCAATAAAACTGCCTGTGCTGCATCTTCTTTTTCTGCTCCTATATGGCAGCTTTGGCATTCAAGGCTAGGCCATCCCAGCAATAAGGTTTTGTCTAGCATATTTCCTTCACTTCAATGTAATACTTCATTGTCTGAATCTGTCAAAACTCACTGTACTCACTGCTTAGCTGGTAAAATGCATCAATTGCCATTTCCAGTCTCTAATAAAACTGTCTCTAGTCCATTTTCTCTTGTTCATGCTGATTTGTGGGGTCCTGCACCAATAGTGTCTTACACTGGGTTTAAATACTATCTAGTTCTTGTTGATGAGTTTACAAAGTTCACATGGACTTATTTACTTAAACACAAGTCAGATACCCTGCAAGTGTTTACTCAGTTCCATGCCATGGTTCACACTCAGTTCTCTCTTCCAATCAAGACATTTCGTACTGATTGTGAGGGGGAATTCACATCCACAAAATTTAATCAATTCTGTGCTACTCATGGCATTATCCATCAGCTGTCTTGTCCTCACACCCCACAGCAGAATGGTACTGCAGAGAGGAAGCACAGACACCTTATTCAATGTGCTTTAGCTCTTCTCTCTGAGTCAAAGTTACCTATTTCCTATTGGTCCTATGTAGTGTCTACAGCTGCTCACTTAATCAACAGACTACCTACACCCAATCTTAAGCAAAAGACACCTTGGGAGTTACTCTTTCATAAACCTCCAGACATACAATATCTCAGAACCTTTGGATGCCAATGCTTTCCTCTCCTCACTCCTTATACAGCACACAAATTACATCCCAAAACAACCTCTTGTGTCTTCCTTGGTTATCCAACCAATACCAAAGGCTACCTTTGTCTAGACCCTGTTACCAAAAGAGTTTACACCTCTAGACATGTTCTTTTCAATGAACATGTTTTCCCGGGTCTCATTCATACTTCTGACAGTTCTGCATCTTCATCACATGCATCTGCATCACCTATCATCTCATCAGACACATGGTTAAACACACTTCTATATTTGCATACTTGTTCACATACTACAGCAGATAATCCACCTATATCCACTGAGTCATGTCCTGTGTCCACTGTACTTCCAACCACAAACCTTCATTCTGCCCTCACAAATCCCAATCAAACCCAGACCTCTATGCCACCTCTGTCTAACCAGCAGATACAACCCAGCAGTCCCACCATATTACCCTTACCACCAGATACACCACCAACTCCAAGTCTGCCCACTGAGTCACCTAATACCCCAGCTATCTCACCCTTACCAGTAGCCTCATTCTCACCTCTTCCTACTGCACCAGCTGCATTTGTGCCTCACCCAATGCAAACCCGTAGCAAACATGGGATTTTCAAGCCCAAAGTCAGCTACTCAGCTCAGACTTCCACTGATTACAGCATCACATAACCCAGTTCATTCACCACTGCCTCAAAACATCCACAGTGGTGCACTGCAATGAATGAGGAGTTTGAAGCTCTCCAACACCAAGGCACATGGGTCTTAGTTCCTCAACCACCATCCAAAAACATAGTAGGCTGCAAATGGGTATATAAGCTGAAGTATAACAGTGATGGCACCATTGCTAGATATAAAGCAAGGCTTGTGGCCAAGGGATTTCATCAACAATATGGTGTGGACTTTGATGAGACTTTTAGTCCAGTAGTTAAACCTCCTACAGTGAGACTAATTCTCTCCCTAGTAGTGTCTCTAGGCTGGTCCTTAAGGCAATTGGATGTCAAGAATGCTTTCTTGCATGGCACACTCAAGGAAGAGGTTTACATGACTCAACCCCAAGGCTATGTTGATCCTCAGCATCCATCTCATGTATGTAAGCTCATCAAATCCATTTATGGCTTAAAGCGAGCTCCAAGAGCCTGGTTTGAGAGCTTCACCACTCAGCTTCTTCACTTGGGCTTCACAGCCTCCACAGCTGATTCCTCTCTCTTCATATACAAACATGAGAAAGTCATAGCCTATCTTCTACTATACGTGGATGATATTGTCCTCACTAGCAACACCCCTTCCTATCTTGATAAGTTGATCACCCAACTCTCTGCTGTCTTTGACTTGAAGGATTTAGGCTCCCTTCACTACTTCTTGGGCTTACAGGTTACTAGAAGCTCCAATGGTCTTTATTTGAATCAAGCCAAGTATGCTCATGACCTCCTTAAGAAGCATAACATGTTGGATTCTAAACCAGCTAAGTCTCCTAGCTGTCCCAATACCAGACTCTCACTCCATGATGGTGATCCTCTCCCTGATCCACATGGATATCGAAGTCTTGTTGGAGCCCTTCACTACTTGACTTTCACCAGGCCAGATATCTCCTTCTCTGTCCATCAAGTTTGCCAGTACATGTCTACTCCCACTACAATTCATCTTGCTGCTGCCAAGAGAATTCTGAGGTACATACGAGGGACACTTAATCATGGCATAGCATTTTCACCTGGCCCCATTCAACTCTCTGCTTACACAGATGCAGACTGGGCTGGTGATCCAGATGACAGGCGTTCCACCTCTGGTTTTTTGGTTTATTTAGGCTCGAATCCAATTACGTGGTCAGCTAAAAAGCAACCAACAGTCTCCAGGTCCTCCACTGAATCAGAATACCGAGCTCTTGCCATTGCCTCAGCTGAGCTCTGTTGGATTCGCACACTCCTCAAGGACCTTGGCGTTTATCTCTCTCACACACCCATCCTCTGGTGTGACAACGTTTCAGCTCTTGCAATCGCCTCTAATCCTGTATTCCATGCGAGGACCAAGCATATAGAGGTTGATTTTCACTTTGTCAGAGAGAGGGTTCTTCGAAAGGATTTACTTGTCCAATTTGTTTCCACCGTCGATCAATTGGCTGACATCTTCACCAAGAGCTTACCCACTCATCGTTTTCTTGACCTTCAACGCAATCTCACGGTCTCTGTCCCTGCGATTGAGGGGGGATGATGAAGATACAGCCAGCTACAGGTCGTTTATGCAGATGCTGCATGTAGTTCAGTCTTGAAGATGAAGTATACTACATGTAGCTTTGAGTCCTTATCTTTGTATACTTGTATAAACGACTGTAGCCTCTAATGTGTAACTTATCTGTTGCTCTTTAAACAGGCACATGAGAAACACGTGCCTCCCATAAATGGTGGAATCAGTCCTAACAGAATTGGTTAAGTTGTTAAGAATTGGTTTAGTGTCTAAAACAGAATGTAATCCTCCTTATATATATTCAATCAAGGGCTTAATGACAATTTGTCTAAGCCAGTATATTCTTCAATCATTCTCTCTCTTATCTTGCTTTAGCTTACACGATTTTCTTCAGGAAATCTTCAATCTTAACCACCACCATATCACCAGAATCACCATTTCTACTAGTGTAGTGCCCCACACTGGCATTAACATCAAAGTGGTTAATACCGTACCGGAGGCTGTTTTGGTTTGGTTAGGGGAATGAAATATTTCGGTACAGGCCAATACTGGTGTACCATATATATATATATATAAATTATTGAACAGAAGTGATAAAACTTCATTCTTTCATTGATAAAAAAATAAAATAAAATTTCATTCCTTCTTACATAAATATAAAAGCTAAAAGTCACTTAAAACACACTAACATAAAAATTTATTCTAAAAAAAAAAAAATTGCTCATTCTCGAAACATCCGAAAATATTTACAAGTACGTTTTAGTGGTGTTTCTTGTACCGAGTGGAGTTCCAGAATGACATATTCCAGTTCACTACAAGAAAATAGGTCTACGGCAACAAAACCTTTTCGTTGCACAAAAGTCTCAATTTCATCGCTTGATGTACCAAGCAACAAAATAGTACATTAAGCAACAAAAATCGTTTCGTCGACTAATGCTGGTCACCGAATAGTTTTGGCGACGAAATATTTTTGTCGCCTAATACTTTCAACATTTAGTGACGAATGTTTTTGTTGCCTATTAATTTTTTGATTAACATACCAGCATCAACAACAACACTACTCAACATACACTAGAAATCCTAAAATCCTAAAATCCATTTCTAGTCTAACTAAAAATCAAACTTAATTAACACCATGAAGACGGCGACAGAGAGAGAAGGATCGATCGCGGTGGAGCAATGGACGTTGAAATCGATACAGTGTCACAAGAAAAAGAGAGAGAAAAAGAGAGAGAGAGAGAGAGAGAGAGAGAGAGAGCGAGAGAGAGAGAGAGTCGAAGAGGACTTGAGGAGAGAGATTGGGAAAGAAACGTTATGTTTTTTAAAAAAATTAAAACGATTAAGAGACGATTTCGACCAAAATTAACATTTTTTTTTAATAAAAAACCCAGATTTTATAGAGGCGCGTTTAAAAAAAAGAAAAAATTAAAACATAAAGTGTTTTATGTTTTGATCTAACTTTTGAAGAGGACTGTTTGGCAAAATAACTTCAAAAAACGCATTATTGGGCTGAAATTGCCTCAAATACACATTGTGTTACTTCCTCCAAACCCATTTTGTGTAAATATGGTTTTTTATTGGAGAGCCCGTTGCATGATAGGATGAGAGAAATAATACAGACCATGAGCCCATTACATAGTAAAATATAGCCCATTAGGTGTTACTTCCTCCAAACCCAGTATGTGAAGTGAAGAGAATTGTTGGTCATATGCCCATCCTGGTAGACACGAAGAATCTTTGACTAAAAGAGAATGTCATGTCAACTTGGTAAGTAACATGCTTTACCATTCAATAAAAGTGAGTCCATTGCTTCTCTTCTGCATCTTTTGATCTTATTCATTTGGATATATGAGAGGCATTTGAGGAATCGTTTCCAAAATATTTAAGACCCGTCTTATCAGTATGAGCTTTTTGTTCACTCAAGACATAGTCAAGCTTAGTATTGGACATCCTATCCACTTTGGATCTAGATTCAATAACCTCTTGTTGCAAAAACTGAAAATTTACCAAAAGAACTCTCAGGCAATTAAAAGTTTGGTTTCATTTAACTCTTCTCTAGTTAAACCAAGTTGAACATTTAATTCATCCCTTTCCTTTTAAGTCATATAAAATTTCTTGAGGTTCTTTAATAATTAGCAAATTCATTCAAAATTTAATTGTACATGAGTTGGAGATTTTTACTCTCATCAGAACACATTGAATCACACACGGATTCAACTTCAGCAACAATTTCATCTTCTTTCTCACTTTCAGAAGCTGTCAAGCCATCAATTTCAACATTTTCAGATTTAACAATCAATTTTGGAGGTAAAAGCTGTGAAGTTGCCTTCATCATCACTCCCTTCCTAAGAAGTAGAGGAATCAGAATCACTAAGGGTGGCATTCATGGCTTTACCCTTTGACCTAAGATAGGTTGGACACTTTCTACGGACATGACCACTACCATTACATTTATAACATGTCAATTCCGATGACTCAATCACTTTTACATCTCTCATCCTTTTCTTTTCCCTTGGTGTCTTTCCTAAACTTTGAATTTCCACTAGACTCTTCTTGGAGAAGAACAATTTTCTTTTTGTTCACTTCACCCTTTTTTATGTTTTAATCTCATAATTTTCTTAACCAAAAATAGTTTCTAGGCGTTACGATTTTCATATCATCATAATCGAAAACATGTAAACATTATGAAATGGCCTAAAATGTGTTAAATTTCTTTATGACAAGGATCATCAAACCCACGAACATGAGATGTTAGTGGGGGAAGAGGGTCTTTCTCATATTTTAGACCACCATTATCCTCAAATGTGTTTACTTGGACGTGGAGCTCTATATACGTATATGTACAAATACATAACTCTATTGAAATTCTATGATGAGAATAGGGCAAAGTTACACACCACCACGAAAATCTCATCCAGATAATACACAAGTGAGGGGAACTAACAAAAGACAAAATAGGATCCAAGTTGCCATACGGCATATCACATTATCCTTGTAAGGTTCAAGGGTAGTGAGATCTTGATCATGGTCCAAATTAACAAGTGTTTGTTCCGGTGATCAATGTTGGATAATATTCCAATGCATTTTGCCAATGAATCACCGTAAACCTTGAAAAATACGAAGATGATAAACAAGCAAACAAGGAGTCTAAGAGTCCAATAAAACCAATGGTGTCGATCCAAATGCATCACAATTGATGCTTGTACGATAAAATTAGGAAATTTTGTCCTAATCTCAGAGGCCAACATTTTGATTAACTAGTCATTAAACAAACCATAGGAGAAATAATTGAAAGGAGGTAATCATCATCATCAGGTGAATGTCGTGGGGTGCCTAACACATTCCCTATGCATATCAAATCCCTGAACTCATATCTGGTTCAAGACCTGATTTTTTTCTAAATAAAATCAATTAGATATAGGTGATTAATCAAATCTTAAATTTCCTAATGATTAGTGGTGACTTTAAACTGCGTGTTTTCTCCCCCATCCATACCTAAGGGTATGTTCGGAGCGCGCACACACACACATATTTATCATTTACACATGATGATTTATGGAGTACGCGAGCACACACATATTTATCATTTACACATGATGATTTATGTACGAGCCGTCGGCTCATGGGGTCGAGGTTGGGTTTGCGAAACTTTCGGCGTCAAGAGAAAGCTTGCTAGAGGCAAGTAACCTTTTTTCTTAACTAGTTATGATTTGCTTAAAAATCCATGTTTTATGTATTTAATATTCCTTTGTTTTTCCTTACAAATCATATTTAATGATTTTATTATTTAAAGTGGAACCAGATTTTTTTCCCTTTTTACTGAAATAATTAGAAATTTATTGGATTCTATTTGTTATTAGAAAAATCTCTATTTCCTTTGAACTTGGATCAAGCTTGTTTGGATTTTGTGAAATGAATTAAATATTCGTTTGAATTATATTTTTATGAGATAAGGACTGAAATAAAAGTGGATATATTTTGAAAATTAATTGAACAATTTGATTATGTTTTGGACTCAGCCAATGAGGGTTATACATTGACATATAAACTATTTTGGCGGCTCCAAGAAATTTTTTCAGTTGTTTTGATTTTACAATAACTTGAATATAACAACATTCACTAAAAATTTTTTTTCCTTTCAGTTTTGTACTTTTTTGTTTGACACGTGTATAAAAACTGTACAAAACTGGACACGTGATAATATCTCAACGGGTCTAATACTCCTGTGCACTGGACCCAAGCCTTTCCCTTAGACAAATAGACAAATTAATCAAAATTCCAAACAAACAATTAAACAAAGTAACACACTAACACTACAAGACAAATATACAGTAAAAATATAAAATATAAACTATCAAATAATATTATATTAAAAGTCTAAGATTCGGTCAAAGAGGCAAACAATCAAACGAAATCAATGAATAGATAAAGAAAAAGTAACTAATGAACTAACAAGTAGTGAAGTAGATAAGAATAAAATAAGAGAGGAAAAGAAAAAAAAAAAAAAAAAAAAAAAGGCAAGCCAAGATCTCAGATCTGAAGACTTTTGAGCAACCGATTTGAGTCCACTGTCCAGCTCCAGTAGCAGGCGTGACTGAGTGAGGTGAGGGCTTGGCCGGCAGCAACAGGCTGTGAGGTGAGGGTGGAGGCATAGCAGTACGTGAGCCGTGAGGGATGAACTTGGGTGGAGAACAGTCTCTGAAGAGCTGTGGTGTGGCCTTCGCAAGTGGGTGTGGGTTATTTTGTTTTTGGGTTTTTCTATCTCTCTCAATTCAATTTGGGATTATAGCACAGGGATTTTATTTTTTTTTTTTCTGAATAGAATAAATTTAATTAATGGGTTGGTTCAAACAATTGGGCTTAAACAATGTTGTTATTTGGGCTTATTTTGTTATTATGGGCTTAAATAAGTGTTGTTATTTGGGCTTATTTTGTTATTGTGGGTGTTATTTGAGTTATTTTTTTATTATTTATTTTTTGTTATTTGGATTTTTTATTTTTGGGTATAGTGAATTGGAATTATTAGATCAGGGTGTTCACAATTTATTTGAGGGTGTTCACAATTTTATTTAAGGTGTACAACACCTATATAAAAAAAAAATTTATCCTTTGATTTTAAAAAGTCAGGGTGTGCAATTGCACACCCTCACTTGAACGTAGCGCCGCCCCTGCATTGACATATAAACTAGTTTCTTTTGGAGTTTACCACCAGCCAATGTGTGATTATGGGCCTAGTTATGAGGATTTATGACCAAAGTTATAAAGATTGTTAAGTAAAATGAATTTTTATCGAATAGGTGCATTATTTCAAGTCCAATTAAATTTTGATATATATATTTTTATTTGGAATTCATTGCAAATTATATGTTCATTTCGAGTTGAACTAAGATGCATTTTTTATTTTTATTTTTTCCATTGAGTTTTATTCTATGAATAACTTACTATTTTACTTGTATATATGCATGCTTGATCTAGCTAGTTGAGATTTTTTATTGAGCTGTCAAGCACACCTTCCTTTTTTTGTCATTTCAGATTTTGAGGAGCAGCAAATATTTGGGACTCTCCTTAAGGTGGTGCATGTGAAGGGAATACTAGGATTGAATTTAATAAATGTTAGATAAGTTTGTTGTTTGACTGGTAGGAGTTTTAAAATTTGAGAACTTTCACATCAGTTGTAAATTTTTGGCGACTTCCTTAGCTATTGACTTATTGGAGATTAGCTAATCTTTGAAGGACAATTTTTATTTTCTGAAAGATAAGTCATTGGAATTTATTTTGTTATTTTTGGGCCACTTAGAAGATGATTTTTGAACTTTGGGTAAAGCCTTGGACACATGTAAGATGAATATTTTTTTGGGTGTGTAAGTGGAGGATGTGATATCCCAAATTTCCAAGAGTTTGTTGTGTGGGTGTGTGTTGAGTCCCACATTGTGTATACATTGGGTTGATCTAGATTTTATGAACAACTACAAGGAGTTCCAACTAGATGTGGTTAGGGTTCTGATACCCATATAGTAAGTATTGAATTGTATCCTCACTCGGTACCCAATTGGATAAAAACACTTTGATGCTTATCTCTTATTGACGGACTGTTTAAATAAATATATATACAAATAACACCCACATAGTACTTAACAACAATTGGAAATCAAACGTAATCAAGCAACTAAACCTTACAGAGGCAGATAAGCATACAAATAACAAAGAGTCAAAGACCCCCCAATTATTCAAATAACATCATATCCTAGAAAAGAGGACAACATCCCGACGCAGCAGCCAACGTCTCCCATGATATACTGCTAGCACTTCTGCACATGTCACACCACAACATCAAATTTATGAAGTTTGTTGCTTTTTGAAGTAGATAATTAAAGAAACATCAATAAAGCTTTTGGGTTTCATGAACATACTTAAATTATATGGGATGGAGTATATGCTGTACAAAATATATATGGGTTTTATTCGGTTTAGAATTTGAAAAAACGTTATAAAAATACAAAAAAAAAGAAAAAAAGAAAAAAAAAGCACGGGAATATTATCAATTTAAACGAAATATTTGGGACTAATAAAGCGGCTATATATCTTAAGTTATTTCATTTAATAGCATATTTATGTTATTTTAATATAATTTAAAAAAAATCAAGTAATTAAGCATTAATTGATATACTTAGTATTTTCTATTTTTTATTTTTAAAAACAAAATAGATAACAAGTGAATGAAATGATGTTTCATATATTCCTTCATCCAATTACTTTGCAAAAAAATCGAAATCAATAAAAAATATTTATTATCTTATATTGTTATAATTTAAAATAATTTATTTTTGCTTATTTAAAATCTAACACACACACACACACACACACATATATATATATATATATATATATATATATATTAATGATTATTATTAAATTAATTGACGACGTGTTAATTTTTATTTTAATTGCTGATATGATACGTGTTACACGTTATTGTCATATCAAGTTTGTAAGTATTTGGTTGTGAAATTGGTAGTGTCTCTATCATTACTCAAAATGAAGAGGTAAAAAGGTGTAACTTTAAAGCTGAGATCAACGGGTGGGTCTCATTGATGTGGACAAAATGAAGAGGTAGCAATTAGCAAAAGAACAACTCAACCATATAATGAACATGCTGACACCTATACATTTTCGAAAAAAGTAACATGTGTGGGAAAAGATCTGTTGCTGTGAAGCATTAGAACACAATGGAAACCCTAATTACACTATCTATTCTCATGACTCAAATTTTGAGAAACTATTCATAGGCCAAACATGAAGATAAAGTCATTAGCTAATAGAAGACAAAGTCAACATTGCCATGCATGCCTTGCATGCTCCATTTATTAAGATAAACTCAGAGCTTGAAAAGAACTAAGAGAAGTCAAACTTTAACATCATTGAAATAAAACAAATCTCCTCCCCTACACAATGATAATTAATTTATCAAATATGTCTGTGTAGAACACAAAGCACTCAAATGAATACAAACTTATTATTTTTTTGGGTATGGTACCCACTCAATTGGTACCATCAAATGTGATATAAATACTATCATATGTGATGTTAGTACCATCCAATGTGATGTTGGTACTATCTGATTTTTTATATATATTAAATTTAAATAATAAATAAAAATTTAGGGTACCAAGCAATGTGATGGTAGGTACCATCATATATATGTGAGGTAGGTACCATCATGTGTGACATTGGTACCATCAATATGAGATTTTATCTATTAGAGGTACCGTACCCACATGGGTATCGTAGAATTATCCAACAACAACAATAAACATTAAAACACAATTAGATACATAAACGACTAAATAAATTAGAGAAAAACAAAAACAAAAAGACTAAATAAGATTTAAGTGAAGAGAGGGTGAAGGCCACGGGACCTGTAGAAAGAACTCAACGGCGATTACAGTAATTATGTGGCCAAAGTTTGGTATCCTCTCGGCTACCATTGTTGCTGGAGCCACTATCATTGCTAGACTTCTTTGGGGTTTGACCCGTGTTGCTAGGCTTACTCTCTTGGGACTTACCCGTGTTGCTAGGCCCCCCTTGGGGCTTACTCCCTTGGGGCTTACCCGTGTTGCTATCCATTCTCTCTCTTTAAAACCTTAAAATTGATTATTCTCTCTTCTCTCTGTGTCTATAACAACTCAATGCTCTTTATGTCTTTCAATCCATGTGTTATTTGTGCTATATATAGGGGAGATCGATGGGCATTTTTCTTTTGTTTGATTAGAAATTTTAGGAGAAGTTCTGGATGGACTTTTGGCTTAGGAAGTCTGTAGCATTTTTCTTGAATAATACGATTTGTACAAATTGATATTAGAACAATCTTACGAAGAGAACTTGTTAAGAAGGAACTTGAGAGAGACTTGGTAAATTACATACGATGGGTTTTAGCAAAGACATGTTAATTAGTTGATGTTTTCTTCTTCTATAGTTTGTTTTTTTTCCTTGAAATAAATGATGCATGTTAGCATGTAGTTTTGAATCATGGACTAAATAATATCCATAATAATTTTTCCAACGGATGAACTACACAACTTCCCTATAATTTAAAAAATTAATTTTGTAAATGGATTCTTGATGTACTAAGAGATACTTCATTCTAGGGTTCGATTTTCGTGTATATGTGTTTTTATCTAGCTGGCTACCTCTACCTATATACATAACAATTGTCATTCGTTCAGTTGTAATGAAAATGGTGTGTAAGATGAGCCAAACATTAATTAAGAAAGTTCTCTGCAAACTATAAACAATTTAGAACCTATTTCTACTTAGACTTTCAAGGTTTTGGAATTTCTCATTCCTCATATTTATCCACACAAGATAATTACTACTCATGATATAATGACTCGAACTATAAAATTGAAAACAGAACTAATGGAGTGCAAGAACCGAAGAAGAGAACTTGTTAATGAAGGAACTTACAGAAGAAGATAAATTGTTATTACTTGAAGGAATTTGAGAGAGACTTGGTAAATTACGATGTGAGAAAATTTAAAGGGTAAATTACGTTGACACCCCTTGAAGGTTTTTTTGGGGAAACTAGACTACTCGCTACATTACCTTAGTTTGGGTGAGAAAATTCCCAACTACTGCAAGGGTCAAATTTGCAAAATTAATTGACACTATTTTTTTGGGGAAAGCTAAACTCCCCCTTTTCCCTCATTTTTTTAAAGGAATATTCTCCACTTAAACTTAAACTTAAAATAATTGGAATATAATTTTTCTTTTTAACTTTGGTTAGTTAGGTATTGGTTAAAAAAAAAAAAATTAATAAAAAATAAATAAAAAAATAAAAAGGGGACAGAGTGTTAATTATTTTGCAAATTTGGGAGTGGAGTTTCATTTTCCCAAACTAGAGTGTAGCGAGTCTAATTTTTCCTAAAGGAAGAAGGTGTCAATGTAATTTACCCAAATTTAAACAAAGTTCTTGAAAGACCAAATTCAAAGGGTGTGTTACGTATGTGAGAAGAGAAGGGTTCAGGTGAGTAAATATATATGTTCTGTTCTTCTACTAGGAAAGTTACAAAGAGAAAAATCCTAGTATATATTAACAAAAAGAAGAAGAGAGGAAAATTAATTACGTATTGGCTAAGGTTATGGAATATGGATCCTCATCTAGATGTTTTACACTATATTAAGATTTGTAGGTTCTTCGGGGAAATTTGTTAGGTGCATGTAATGAAAAAGAGTAATACTACAACTACAATAACAACAATTTTTACAATATTTTTAACAACAATGAGTTGGCAGCTTTTAAAAGAAAAATATTTAATTTTTAAACTATTAATAGCATAGATTGAGTTGAAAATTTTGCCAACCCAAGCTTATTTATTAAGAAAGAAATATTTTAAAATTTTATCCATTATGTTGTTAAAGTCAAGTGTTGTTGGTGTAGAAGTAAAAGAAGGATTAAGGATTCAATGAAGATCATGCTGGAGATTATTGGAAATCCCCTCTCCTTTTCCTACCTTCACATTGCTTCATAATAATAAACTAATGAAAGTAGTAGTATGAAGATTGAAGAGTCAGGGGGACTGATGCTTGCCTCTAACACGAAATTGAAATTGGAATGCAGGCCCTAGTGCTCCTCCTTTGAATTTGACTATAAGAAGGATAAGAAAGGAAAGGGGACCCAGGAAGAGAGTATGGATACCAATCAGAGAGTGGTCATAGAAGAAAATGATTTGAGCAAGAGCCAAGGAAATACCAATCAGATGACCCTAGTTTTGACCAGTTCAAGCATGAGCTGCTAGAGATTCTAGAAAAATAAGACAGCTGACATTGTTGTAAACATTTGATGTTCTTAATATATAGAGGGGAAAAAAGGGCTAAAAGACTAGTATTAACATATAAACAGTTATTTAAGCTAAATTTCCTTAAATAATAGTCTAGTATTAACATATATATATATAAGACCAAAATAATTTTTTTACTAAGAGTTTCTCTCTTTTTTCTCTTGAAGATTTTAGTGAATTTCCCTTGTTTTTCAAGGTTATTTTCGTGATGTAGACATATTCTGCTTCTTGTGACTTTCTGTCAGTGTCATAATTTTACACGCAATTCTCTTAATATGTTCATAAGAAATGAAAAGGGGAAGAAGTAAAGGCAATGGCAAAGAAAGTTGTGACTAATTTAACACTTCCGTAAATGATGTGTTTACACATTAAAAATATTTTATACATTTTACATATACGTACCTTTAAAATCTAGGTGGAAGGATATCATTTATATTAATAGTTGGTATATTTGAATTCTTGATGTGTCATTTGAAGAACACCAAAATATGCCAACTAAATTAAATTACAACACTCTTAATGGGTGGAAGGAGAAGTTGAAATCACAACGAATTTGGAGGCAATGATTTTGATGCAAGAAGATAATGTTATAAAATTAATTTATTAGGAGGAAATCATGGGAGATCACTCAGAGCACACCGAATTGGGCTTGGGCCGATTTTAGGTTGTGGACTCATGAAAGGATAAGATAAAATTCAAAATGGGAGTGACAATCTAGAACTAAGCAGGCTAACAGCCCAAATGGTAATGGAAGCCCATATTTGTTATTTGCAAACTATATAGCTAGTGAAGGAGGAAAGTCTTTGATGTAGAAACACGACTAAGGCGAGTTTGGAGTGAGTATATATGATGGGATTTAACAAATAACAACACATTTGCAATGCCGATCAGAGGGACAAAAGTGGTTCTTTGGCGATATTGTGGTAATTGGCAAGTATCTATGGAACTTTCCTGAGGTGCCAAATTAGGGATATTATGATGTCGAAACTCTGTTGTGAATATGAATTGTTTTTATTTTTTATTTTTTTATTTGTTCTTTCGGAAATAAAACTTTTCCCATTTGTTAAATTAGTTATTTTCCTTTATCAGATATTTTTCTCCTTGCGCTGCTCTCTTATGTAATTTGTCGTTCTAAGAAGAATTACTAAATGCTATTCCATATATAGCTGCGGAAAATTGGCTTAGAAAGTCTTAACGGGCTAACATATTGGTTGAGTTTTGGAGATGTAATGTGTTTTGTGTAATGTGTTTTGTGCTCTTAAATTGCTGTGTCTTTGTGTAGGTGTACTGCACTTTGCATGGAATTTTATTAAAAAAGCTAACATTATCATTATTATTACTACTACTACACTTTTTTCTTTTCTGGCTTAGCATGAAAACTAACATTAAAGGTAATGCCTTCATTGATGGATTCCACAAATACTGAAACATTTGGAAACCAAACTAATTATGCAATTCTTGGTCAATATGATGAGTGTTGACTCTTTGAACTAATTATGCAAAGATTCCCCCCCCTTCCCTTATAGTGGGGTTATTTTGGTGGATGATTCCAGTGGCAAGAATCTTAATTAGCTGCATGCATGCATAGGCGACCCTTCAATTATTTGACGATTAAGAGACGATTTCGACCAAAATTAACATTTTTTTTTAATAAAAAACCCAGATTTTATAGAGGCGCGTTTAAAAAAAAGAAAAAATTAAAACATAAAGTGTTTTATGTTTTGATCTAATTTTGAAGAGAACTGTTTGGCAAAATAACTTCAAAAAATGCATTATTGGGCTGAAATTGCCTCAAATACACATTGTGTTACTTCCTCCAAACCCATTTTGTGTAAATATGGTTTTTTATTGGAGAGCCCGTTGCATGATAGGATGAGAGAAATAATGGGCCATGAGCCCATATAGCCCATTAGGTGTTACTTCCTTCAAACCCAGTATGTGAAGTGAAGATAATTGTTGGTCGTATGCCCATCCTGGTAGACACGAAGAATCTTTGACTAAAAGAGAATGTCATGTCAACTTGGTAAGTAACATGCTTTACCATTCAATAAAAGTGAGTCCATTGCTTCTCTTCTGCATCTTTTGATCTTATTCATTTGGATATATGAGAGGCATTTGAGGAATCGTTTCCAAAATATTTAAGACCCGTCTTATCAGTATGAGCTTTTTGTTCACTCAAGACATAGTCAAGCTTAGTATTGGACATCCTATCCACTTTGGATCTAGATTCAATAACCTCTTGTTGCAAAAACTGAAAATTTACCAAAAGAACTCTCAGGCAATTAAAAGTTTGGTTTCATTTAACTCTTCTCTAGTTAAACCAAGTTGAACATTTAATTCATCCCTTTCCTTTTAAGTCATATAAAATTTCTTGAGGTTCTTTAATAATTAGCAAATTCATTCAAAATTTAATTGTACATGAGTTGGAGATTTTTACTCTCATCAGAACACATTGAATCACACACAGATTCAACTTCAGCAACAATTTCATCTTCTTTCTCACTTTTAGAAGCTGTCAAGCCATCAATTTAAACATTTTCAGATTTAACAATCAATTTTGGAGGTAAAAGCTGTGAAGTTGCCCTCATCATCACTCCTTTCTTAAGAAGTAGAGGAATCAGAATCACTAAAGGTGGCATTCATGGCTTTACCCTTTGACCTAAGATAGGTTGGACACTTTCTACGGACATGACCACTACCATTACATTTATAACATGTCAATTCCGATGACTCAATCACTTTTACATCTCTCATCCTTTTCTCTTCCCTTGGTGTCTTTCCTAAACTTTGAATTTCCACAAGACACTTCTTGGAGAAGAACAATTTTCTTTTTGTTCACTTCACCCTTTTTTATGTTTTAATCTCATAATTTTCTTAACCAAAAATAGTTTCTAGGCGTTACGATTTTCATATCATCATAATCGAAAACATGTAAACATTATGAAATGGCCTAAAATGTGTTAAATTTCTTTATGGCAAGGATCATCAAACCCATGAACATGAGATGTTAGTGGGGGAAGAGGGTCTTTATCATATTTTAGACCACCGTTACCCTCAAATGTGTTTACTTGGACGTGGAGCTCTATATACGTATATGTACAAATACATAACTCTATTGAAATTCTATGATGAGAATAGGGCAAAGTTACACCGGGTTACCACCACGAAAATCTCATCCAGATAATACACAAGTGAGGGGAACTAACAAAAGTCAAAATAGGATCCAAGCTGCCATACGACAGATCACATTATCCTTGTGAGGTTCAAGGGTAGTGAGATCTTGATCATGGTCCAAATTAACAAGTGTTTGTTTCGGTGATCAATGTTGGATAATATTCCAATGCATTTTGCCAATGAATCACCGTAAACCTTGAAAAATACGAAGATGATAAACAAGCAAACAAGGAGTCTAAGAGTCCAATAAAACCAATGGTGTCGATCCAAATGCATCACAATTGATGCTTGTACGATAAAATTAGGAAATTTTGTCCTAATCTCAGAGGCCAACATTTTGATTAACTAGTCATTAAACAAACCACAGGAGAAATAATTGAAAGGAGGTAATCATCATCATCAGGTGAATGTCGTGGGGTGCCTAACACATTCCCTATGCATATCAAATCCCTGAACTCATATCTGGTTCAAGACCTGATTTTTTTCTAAATAAAATCAATTAGATATAGGTGATTAATCACACCTTAAATTTTCCAATGATTAGTGGTGACTTTAAACTGCGTGTTTTCTCCCCCATCCATACCTAAGGGTATGTTCGGAGCGCACACACACACATATTTATCATTTACACATGATGATTTATGTACGAGCCATCGGCTCATGGGGTCGAGGTTGGGTTTGCGAAACTTCGGCGTCAAGAGAAAGCTTGCTAGAGGCAAGTAACCTTTTTTCTTAACTAGTTATGATTTGCTTAAAAATCCATGTTTTATGTATTTAATATTCCTTTGTTTTTCCTTACAAATCATATTTAATGATTTTAATATTTAAAGAAGAACCATATTTTTTTTTCCCTTTTTACTGAAATAATTAGAAATTTATTGGATTCTATTTGTTATTAGAAAAATCTCTATTTCCTTTGAACTTGGATCAAGCTTGTTTGGATTTTGTGAAATGAATTAAATATTCGTTTGAATTATATTTTTATGAGATATGGACTCAAATGAAATTGGATATATTTTGAAAATTAACTGAACAATTTGATTATGTTTTGGACTCAGCCAATGAGGGTTATACATTGACATATAAACTAGTTTCTTTGGAGCTTACCACCAGCCAATGTGTGATTATGAGCCTAGTTACGAGGATTTATGACCATAGTTATAAAGATTGTTAAGTAAAATGAATTTTTATCGAATAGGTGCATTATTTCAAGTCCAATTAAATTTTGATATATATTTTTTTATTTGGAATTCATTGCAAATTATATGTTTATTTCCAGTTGAACTAAGACGCTTTTTTTTTCTTTTCTTTTTTTTCCTTTGAGTTTTATTCTATGAATAACTTATTTATTTTACTTCTATATATGCATGCTTGATCTAGCTAGTTGAGATTTTTTATTGAGCTGTCAAGCACACCTTCCTTTTTTTGTCATTTCAGATTTTGAGGAGCAGCAAATATTTGGGACTCTCCTTAAGGTGGTGCATGTGAAGGGAATACTAGGATTGAATTTAATAAATGTTAGATAAGTTTGTTAATTGTTTGACTGTTAGGAGTTTTTAAATTTGAGAACTTTCACATCAGTTGTAAATTTTTGGAGACTTCCTTAGCTATTGACTTATTGGAGATTAGCTAATCTTGGATTGACAATTTTTATTTTCTGAAAGGTAAGTCATTGGAATTTATTTTGTTATTTTTGGGCCACTTAGAAGATGATTTTTGAACTTTGGGTAAAGCCTTGCACACATGTAAGATGAATATTTTTTTGGGTGTGTAAGTGGAGGATGTGATATCCCAAATTTCCATAAGTGTGTTATATATGTGGATGTGTGTTAAGTCTCACATCGTGTATACATTGGGTTGATCTGGATTTTATGAACAACTATAAGGAGTCTCAATTAGATGTTCACTAGTCATTTTAGGATATAAGTATAGATGTGGTTAGCGCTCCGATACCCATATAGTAAATATTGAATTGTAGGATAAAAACACTTTGATGCTTATCTCTTATTGACGGACTGTTTAAATAAACATATATACAAATAACACCCACATAGTACACAACAACAATTGGAAATCAAACGTAAACAAGCAACTAAACCTTACAGAGGCAGATAAGCATACAAATAACAAAGAGTCAAAGACCCCCCAATTATTCAAATAACATCATATCCTAGAAAAGTGGAGAGGACAACATCCTGACGCAGCAGCCAACGTCTCCCATGATATGCTGCCAGCACTTCTGCACATATCACACCACAACATCAAATTTATGAAGTTTGTTGCTTTTTGAAGTAGATAATTAAAGAAACATCAATAAAAGCTTTTGGGTTTCATGAACATACTTAGACTATAAGGGATGGAGTATATACTGTACAAAATATATATGGGTTTTATTCGGTTTAGAATTTGAAAAAACGTTATAAAAATACAAAAAAAAAGAAAAAAAGAAAAAAAAAGCACGGGAATATTATCAATTTAAACGAAATATTTGGGACTAATAAAGCGGCTATATATCTTAAGTTATTTCATTTAATAGCATATTTATGTTATTTTAATATAATTTTATAAAAAAAATCAATAATTAAGCATTAATTGATATACTTGTATTTTTTTTTTTATTTAAAAAAAAAAAATAGATAACAAGTGAATGAAATGATGTTTCATATATTCCTTCATCCAATTACTTTGCAAAAAAATCGAAATCAATAAAAAATATTTATTATCTTATATTGTTATAATTTAAAATAATTTATTTTTGCTTATTTAAAATCTAACACACACACACACACACACACACATATATATATATATATATATATATATATATATATACTATATATATATATATATATATATATATATAATTTTAATGATTTTATTAAATTAATGATGACGTGTTAATTTTTATGTTTTAATTGCTGATATGACATAGTATATAATACACGTATTGTTATATCAATTTGTAAGTATTTAATTGTAAAATTGGATAGTGTCTCTGTGATTACTCAAAATGAAGAGGAAAAAAGGTGCAACTTTAAAGCTGAGATCAAGCGGGTGGGCTCATTGATGTGGACCTATGGTAGCAATTAGCAAAAGAACAACTCAACCATATAACGAACATGCTGACACCTATACATTTTCGAAAAAAGTAACATGTGTGGGAAAAGATCTGTTGCTGTGAAGCATTTGAACACAATGAAACCCTAATTACACTATATATTTAAGACTCAATTTTGAGAAACTATTCATAGGACAACATTGCCATGCATGCCCTGCATGCTCCATTTATTAAAATAAACTCAGAGCTTTAAAAGAACCAAGAGAAATCAAACTTTAACACCATTGAAATAAAACAAATGTCCTCCCCTATGCAATGATAATTAATTTATCAAATATGTCTGTGTAGAACACAAAGCACTTAAATGAATACAAACTTATTATTTTTTTAGGTATGGTACTCACTTAATTGGTACCATTAAATGTTGGTACTATTTGATTTTTTTAAATATATTAAATTTAAATAATAAATAAAAATTTAGGGTACCAAGTAATGTGATGGTAGATACCATCATGTGTGACATTGGTACCATCAATGTGAGATTTTATCTATTAGAAGTACCGTACATACATGGGTATTGTAGAATTATTCAACAACAACAATAAATATTAAAACACAATTAGATTCATAAAAGACTAAATAAATTAGAGAAAAACAAAAACAAAAAGACTAAATAAGATTTAAGTGAAGAGAGGGTGAAGGCCACGGGACCTGTAGAAAGAACTCAACGGTTATGGTATTTAGGTGACCAATATTCGTCATTGTTTCGGTTACCATTGTTGCTCGGCTTACTCTCTTGGGGCTTACTCACTTTGGGCTTACACTCTTTGGGCTTACTCTCTTGGGGCTTACTCACTTTGGGCTTACACTCTTTGGGCTTACTCTCTTGGGGCTTACTCTCTTTGGGCTTACTCGTGTTGCTCGTGTTGCTATCCATTCTCTCTCTTTAAAACCCTAAACTGATTATTCTCTCTTCTCTCTATGTCTATAACAACTCAATGCTCTTTGTGTCTCTCAATCCATGTGTTACTTGTGCTATTTATAGGGGAGATCGATGGGCATTTTTCTTCTGTTTGATTAGAAATTTTAGGAGAAGTTCTGGATGGACTTTTGGCGTAGGAAGTGTGTAGCATTTTTCTTGAATAATATGATTTGTACAAATTGATATTAGAACGATCTTACGAAGAGAACTTGTTAAGAAGGAACTTGAGAGAGACTTGGTAAATTACATACGATGGGTTTTAGCAAAGACATGTTAATTAGTTGATGTTTTCTTCTTCTATAGTTTGTTTTTTTCCTTGAAATAAATGATGCATGTTAGCATGTAGTTGTGAATCATGGACTAAATAATATCCATAATAATTTTTCCAACGGAGATGAACTACACAACTTCCCTATAATTTACAAAATTAATTTTGTAATTGATTCTTGATGTACTAAGAGATACTTCATTCTAGGGTTCGATTTCGTGTATATGTGTTTTTATCTAGCTGGCTACCTCTACATGTATACATAACAGTTGTCATTCGTTCAGTTGTAATGAAAATGGTGTGTAAGATGAGCCAAACATTAATTAAGAAAGTTCGCTGCAAACTATAAACAATTTAGAACCTATTTCTACTTAGACTTTCAAGGTTTTGGAATTTCTCATTCCTCATATTTATCCACACAAGATAATTACTAGTCATGATATAATGACTCGAACTATAAAATTGAAAACAGAACTAATGGAGTGCAAGAACCGAAGAAGAGAACTTGTTAATGAAGGAACTTACAGAAGAAGATAATATTGTTATTACTAAAGGAATTTGAGAGAGACTTGGTAAATTACGATGTGAGAAAATTTAAAGGGTATATTACATTGACACCTTTTTTTTTTTGGGAAACTAGACTCATTACATCTTAGTTTGGGAAAATGATACTCTGCTCCCAAATTTATAAAATAATTAACACTCAGCCCCTTTTTCCCTCATTTTTAAAGGAATATTCTCCACTTAAACTTAAAATAATTGGAATATAATTTTTCAATTTTTTAACTTTGGTTAGTTAGGTATTGGTTAAAAACATTAATAATAAATAAATAAAAGGGGACAGAGTGTTAATTATTTTGCAAATTTGGGAGCGGAGTTTCATTTTCCCAAACTAGGGTGTAGCGAGTCTAGTTTTCCTAAAGGAATGAGGTGTCAGTGTAATTTACCCAAATTTAAAACAAAGTTCTTGAAAGACCAAATTAAGGGTGTGTTATGTATGTGAGAAGAGAAGGGTTCAGGTTAGTAAATATATATGTGCTGTTCTTCTACTAGGAAAGTTACAAAGAGAAAAATCCTAGTATATATTAACAAAAAGAAG
>OU015761.1:20126129-20172457 GCA_907173295.1 Fagus sylvatica | reverse complement strand
CCTGAATTAAATGCCAGAGTACTGAATGAGGTATAATTTTTTATTTTTATGGATCCATCCTAAACTAAAATTTATTTTAACCCTATCAATCTAAATTTTTTAATATTTTACTCTCCAATTTGTTTGCATTTCTGTGTTCTTGAATCTTGATTCTTATTTAAAAAAAATGTTCTTTTATATTTTTATATTTTATGTTGTTGACTTAGTCAAGTATAGCAATTGAATCTAATTATTCAAGCCACCATGAGTCCAAACAAAACCCGACTGTCCTTGGAACGCAAAATTGATGGTGGAACTTTGGGAGCTGATGTATGGGTTAAAGCAAGAACTGAATGCATTCTAAAGACATTGGATTCAGTCAAAGTTTTAATATTGGATGGAGTTACTTTGGACATTGTTTTGTGTCAGCCTTGATGTATATTTTAGGAAACTATCTTGTTTTTTTTCCAGGTATTGGCCCCAGACATGAGCTTAGCCACAGTGCGGGCTTATATATGGACGAAATCTGACGACCTTGTTCTCAATTATAGAGTGGTCCATGCATATGACATCCAGAAGGTGTGTAATGAATTTTACCATTGTTTTTTTTTTTTTTTTTTTTTTTGGGTTCTCTCTCTCTCTCTTAAACATCTTTTAGTGCAATATTTGCTGCATATACAAAAAAAGTCATAATTTCTGGCATATGGAAAATGTAAGTGGTGAAGATGATTTCTCTTATTGATGGATACAACCTTTTTGGGCCATGCAAGGTTGCCCCTTGTTTTAGGTGCTGATAATCAAGTTTGAGTGTGAATGCATATTTGATTAGAAGAGATGCAAGGTTGTCCCTTGTTTTAGGTGCTGATAATCAAGTTTGAGTGTGAATGCATATTTGATTAGAAGAGAAGACATTGACTTTGCAAATTTTTAGAAGAGGTCTTTTTTCTGCCCCCACAAAAAAAGAAAAAAGAATACCACAAACAAAAGAAAGAGGAATTTTTCTGGAGATTTCCAATACTGATCTGTTAAGTTTGTGTGCTGACATAGTTTTGAATAACAATTGACTGTCCAATCTTGTGAATAGCAATCTCAAGTGATTACTAATGCTTGCAGGTGATCTTCTGCTTGTGTAAAATACAGGGGAATATGATTCTTCATGGGGTGCTTATAGTGATCAAAAGTATTTATCAGGTTTGTAAATTTGGAAAACCAATTGATTGCTGAATATAACTGCATTCTCCAAATTTGCCGAGAAGTTTCCAATTTCGCTGTTTCCTAGTTGAACATATGGTGTTATAAATTTTGAACCTTCATTGCCGGCATGCAAGCTTTCATTGGATGTTGCAAAGTTGTTATAGACCGAGTCTGCATGCAACAATAGAAGATTTTTCAGTCTGGAGAAGGATTAATTAAGGCAAGTATCTATGGAACTTTCCTGAGGTGCCAAATTAGGGATATTATGATGTCGAAAGCTTTGTAGATTTGTATTGTGGTTACATACTAGTCATAGAAACTCTGTTGTGAACATGAGTTTTTTTTTAATTTGTTCTTTTGGAAATAAAACTTTTCCCATTTGTTAAATTAGTTATTTTCCTTTATCAGATATTTTTCTCCTTGTGCTGCTCTCTTATGTAATTTGTCGTTCTTAGAGGAATTACTAAATGCTATACTATAGCTGCGGGAAATTGGCTAGAAAGCCGTACGGGCTAACATATTGGCTGAGTTTCAGAGATGCAATGTGTTGTCTTAATTTGCTGTGTATTCGTGTAGGTGTACTGCACTTTGCATGGAATTTTATTTAAAAAGCTAACATTATCATTATTATTACTACTACACTTTTTTCTTTTCTGGCTTAGCATGAAAACTAAACATTAAAGGCAATGCCTTCATTGATGGATTCCACAAATACTGAAATATTTGGAAACCAAACTAATTATTCAATTCTTGGTTAATATGATGAGTGTTGACTCTTTGAACTAGCATTGGTTTGTAATGGAGAGTTATTGAGCAAAGATTCCCCCCGCCCATAGTGGGGTTATTTTGGTGGATGATTCCCGTGGGCTTAATTAGCTGCATGCATGCATAGGAAGTTGGTTACTCCTTGACATTATCCCATTTATCAAAAGTAGAATTCAAATCTAATTCATTGCACCCATTGGATTTTATTCTCTCAGACACATATCGGAGGTAAGGTTTCATAAAAAAAAATGTTGGGAGGTAAGGAAGTAAATACCCAATCTCCACATCTTAATTATCATATAGTGATGGCCAACAGTTTATTTAAGCTAATATCAATATTAAATATACTCGTTGTTGGGTGGAAGATTCATCGCCAAATGCAGCATTTTGAGTCGATTTATTTCGAGATCTGAGCGATTTTGGTAAGCGGGGTTGGCAGTATGTAACGCCCTAAGATCCTAGGTTTCAAAATCAAAATATTATCATTGTCTCACATGTCAAGCAAAGCTTACCGCTAAAAAAATAAGACAATGATTATTTATTTATTTATTTATTATAAGAGGTTTTAGGTGTGGTTATTGTCTTGGCTCGCTCACTTAAATCCGACGTGACATGTTACTACTTGAACTTACAACTTTCGATTCGTAGGTGTGATGGATTACTAGGGTTTTTAAAATAGAAAAAAAAATTGTGTTTGATATATCAAAGATGATTTTTATGGGATGAATTATAAATAAATATAACATAATTCTATGTCGGGATCATTGCCATATTAACCTTATGGACAGAATTACTGAAATTATCTTATGGTCAAAAATCAAGTCAAAGTAGGGTGAGTTCGGTAACCTATTTTCTAATCATGTTTTTTTGTTAAAAACACATTTTGAAAATGAAGCTTTGAGCTTTATTTCCAAAAAGTAATTTTTCAAGACTAAAAGTTTTACAAACCATATTTTTTTCTTTTTACCAAATACAAAATTTAGGTTTTGTTTTTTCAAAATGTGTTTTTTACCTTCTAAATAGGATTCCAAACGGGTACATACACACCTTGATAAAGATAGACTCACAATATATAAATTCAAAAGGTATACAAATATAATGAGTTGGAATAGGATCTCAAGCATATATAATATAGTCTATAAGGATCTCCATCAATCAAAGAGCACTCAATAGTAAACATGTATAATCAAACATACACCTTAAGTCGTCAGTAGTGATTCTTAATGCGCACACATACACCACTGCACTGCCTCACTTTATCTCCCATCTCTTTAATTATTCTCTTTTTTGAAACCCCACCAAACGAAAGTACCTATCAGTCCTCCAAAGTCCTTCTCCCACTTCCTTTATTTTTTTGTTTTTTTCATCTTTTTGCTGAACATCTTTGACTCTTTGTTAAAGGACCTACTTTATCTTGATGCACGCTGGTGAATAAAGGTGAATGGTGGGATCCACTACTCCATTGAAAACCAGTGCTTAAAGCACCAAGCTTTCCCTCTATGCTGAAATTCCTACACTTTCCCTCTCCTTATCTCTCTGCAAGCCAAGATATGGCTCAAGAGACATTTGCCTATAATATTGCAGAAAAAGTCCTTATGAAACTAGGCTCCCTGGCTTTCCAAGAAGCTTGCTTAGTATGTGGTGTTGAAAGCGATCTGGAAAGACTAGCAAACACCTTATCCAACATCAAAGCTGTGCTTTTAGATGCAGAAGAGAAGCAAGTTCATAACCAACAGCTCACAGTCTGGCTTGGGAAGCTCAAAGAAGTTTTTTACGATGCTCAGGATGTGGTTGATGAATTCGAGTGTGAAGTACTGCAAAAGCAAGTGGTAGAAACACATTGGAGCATCACCAAGAAGGTACGTCGTTTCTTTTCTTTGTCTAATTCACTTGTATTCCAAACCAAGATGGCTCACAAAATCAAAGGTATTAGAGTGCGGTTAGATGATGTTGCAGCCGATAGGATTAAGTTTCATTATCTCTCTGAACGATTAGAAAATGTGCATGTGGTGCGTGGGAAGGAGATGAGCCATTCCTTTGCTCGGGCTTCAGATGTTATAGGAAGAGACCAGGACAAAGAAAACATTGTACAACGTCTAATGCATGCTAGTAGTGATAGTCAAAACGTGTCTGTTATTGCTGTAGTTGGGATTGGAGGACTTGGCAAGACTGCACTAGCGAAACTTGTGTACAATGATGCAAGAGTGGTCGACCATTTTGAGTTAAATTGTTGGGTATGCGTGTCCGAGTCCAATGAATTCGCTTTAAAGCAACTACTGGTAAAAATAATCAGCTCGATAAGTGGTGAAAATTGTAACGATTTGGACGAAGAGCAATTGCAAATGCGCCTCCGAAATAATTTGGATGGTAGGAAATTCTTGCTTGTCTTGGATGATGTATGGAATGAGGACAGGACGAAATGGATGGAGTTGAGGGGTTTGTTAATGGGGGGTGCCAATGGAAGCAAGATCCTTGTGACTACACGCAGCCATAGAGTTGCTTCTATGATGGGGGGCACTGAGTCCCCATACAACTTGGAAGGTCTTCCACATAAAGAGTGTCTGTCTTTATTTGTACAATGGGCATTTGATGAAGGAACAGAGAGGCAACCACGCAAACCTGGTGGAGATTGGAGATGAGATTGTGAAGAAATGCAAAGGAGTTCCATTGGCAGTGAAGTCGTTAGGAAGCCTATTGTATTCAAAGTTCGAAGAACGCGATTGGCTAATTGTTAAAGATAATGAGATATGGAAATTGGACAAAAAAGAAGGTGATATTTTATCAGCCTTACAATTGAGCTACAATCAAATGCCATCTTCCTTAAAACAATGTTTTGCTTATTGTTCACTTTATCCAAAGGATTATGTTTACAGTAGTTTGGAATTGATTCAACTTTGGATGGCACATGGGTTGCTTGAATCACCATATGGAAATCAAGAGCCGGAAGATATTGGCAACCAATATGTAGATGAGCTGTATTCAAGATCTTTCCTTGAAGATTATACAGATGTTGGTTGCTTTCGACTATTCAAAATACATGATCTTGCCCATGATCTAGCACTATCAGTGGCACAAAGTGAGTGCTTAATTATAAATTGTCAAACCCAAAAAATCTCTAAAAAAGTTTGGCATTTGTCGTTTTTTGACAATACTTGGCAGAAAGAAGATGTTTTGAAATGTTTTAAAAAATCAAAGAGCATACGGACCATTTTTTGTCCAATCGAAGGAGTTCGGCCCTCTATTGAATCCTATCTTGATGCATGCTTCTCGAGATTTAGATACTTGCGAGTTCTAGATTTAAGTGAAGCATGTTTTGAGGTGTTACCAAGCTCCATCAGTGCCATGAAGCATTTGAGGTGGTTGGATTTGAGAGGAAATTGCAGAATTAAGAAACTCCCAAATTCCATATGCAAGCTTCAAAATTTGCAGACTTTAAACGTCAAAGGATGTGTACAACTAGAAGAACTGCCAAAAGATATAAGACTCATGGTTAGTCTCAGATTCTTGGAAATAACAACCAAACAGAAGTCTCTACCCGAATCCTTGAATTCCCTGCGACTTTTGATAATATTTAATTGTGGCAATATAGAATCTTTGTTTGGAGTGACACAAGGCTACACAAGCCTTCGGATGTTGTCTATTAACAATTGTGGGGGTCTGATGTCTTTGTTTCCATCCTTGAAATGCCTAACTGCTCTAGAAGTTTTGAATATTAAGAATTGTGAAAGGCTTGTTTTGACCGAAGGGGAAGACAATCAAGAAGAATTCAAGATGAGTCTTCGAGTACTACGCATGTTTAAATTACCACAATTAGTGGCTTTGCCACATTGGATTAAAAAATCTGCAAAAACTTTACAATCCATGGCAATTGATGATTGCCCCAACTTGGCAGTGTTGCCAGAGTGGCTGCCCAATCTTGTATCGCTTAAATTACTTGTGTTGAAAAGTTGCCCCAAATTGGCGTCTCTGTCGGAGGGGACGTGTTTTTTCCCATCTCTAAGATCTTTCATAGTTCAAGAATGTCCTGAATTGATTGGAAGATGCCAACCAGAAATTGGGGAGGATTGGCACAAGATTGCTAATGTCTCAGAAATTAGTTTTGACAAGAAGCGGATTAAATAAGTTGATAATTAGGTATGGAGCAATCTCTCTCTTTCCCTCTCTTTTATTTATTCTTCTTTCAAGAGTTTAACATTTATAAAATACTGTGTTGCCACAAATTAGTGTTAATGTTGTGGTTCATGTTGGTATAACTTTTCAGCATTATAGCCATTCTATTGGTTAGATTTTTATTTTGCTTCCCACCCCTTCTAATGGTACTATTTGAGCTGATAATATGTCGGATTAGTGATATTTCTTCTTGGTGCTTTGACGAAACTTGGAGCTACTGTTGTGACGTATCCTCTTTTAGTGGTTAAGGTATACATATCAGCATCTAGTAATGAATGCTTATAAAGCATTATAGACTTAAATCACAACTTGAATGTGACGTAGGACAAACAAAATAATAGAGTAAATAAGGAAAATAAAGGGATATGACCTAGGAGTCGGCACCTAAGCCTTGCTTGGAGTCAGCACCAAGCGGGGAAACCACTAGGAGTCAGCACCAGGCCATTGGAATAAATCCAAGAAGGAATTTTTTCATTCATCAAAATATAGTCTACTTGTCCATAAGACTACAATACTCTCTTATATAGAATACTAAACCCTAATTCCATACTAAACCCTAATTCCATATGAAACCTAATTCTAATGGGTTTGGACCCAATTATTGAATTATGAAATAATCTTGACTTTAAATAAAATATATCTAATGAGCTTTAAATAAAAATACTAAATACTAGCCTAAATACTAGGACCTAAAATACAATCGACCAATAAAATACAATTGACTTGTAAATAACACTAAATTAAAATAATCTCTTTGAACGTTCCTCATCAGAATCAGAATGGATTGCATTTAATTTACAAATTCTTGTTTTGGACCAAGCTTTTCCAAGTTCAACTCTGTGAACCTGATTGAATGTCTTAAAATTATTGACTCATTTTGATGACTTAAACCTTAAGTGGCATTCTTAGCTCATTCCCAAAAAATGACTAAAACAAGTATTAAGTGGCATTCTTAGTCTGGCTCCCACAAAAAAAATTCTCAGTAAATAACATGCTCAAAGTATTTGTTTTGTCTGGCTTAAAAAAAAGATGAAAAAAAGAAAAGGTAAGGGATTAAACTCAGTAAATATTACATGCCAAAAAATTTTTGTCCTTAAAAAAAATACTGAAAAAAAGAAAAGGTAAGGGATAAACTGCAATTGTATTTGGATCTTTGTATACTCCTGTTGTGATTCTTTGCCTTTTGTTATGTGCAACCCTTAACCTATTGGGAGAAGTGGTCTATAAGTCTATAACAAGACATATAACTACATCCATGAAGGAGAGAAAATTGAGTTGGTACGCAGGTTTCAAAAGATTTATACTTTTTATCACTTTGTGACATTCATTGTGACTAAGGTGTGAAACTAAGTGTTGTTACAGTGTTATTACTTATAAATGATCACAATCTATAATATGATCACAATCTATAATATTAGAATCTTAAGTAGAACTTGATATCACATTGACTTGAGACATTACTTGATTAAGGTCAGCTGCCCTGCTATTCTGAATTTATAGCTGTGGCTATCAATTGACAACCACGTCCTCATGCTTTTGATTTGGCTGATGCTTGTTGTAGCTCATCGTTGGAATTTCCTGTGGCTTGAAATGAAATTGTCCAGTGGTCACTACTTACTAAGGAACTATTTTTGTCATCCTTTTTGTTTTAAATACAATTTTTGGGCTGCAGAGTTCTGAATCTCATATAGTGGAACTTAAAATCATACTTGCTGCATTTCTAAATACTAAAGATGGGATTTTTGACCCTTGCAGGCTGAAAGATCTTCACCAGAGGAGCACAAAAGATGTACATCGATATTCATTGAATGACACAATGGTGGATACTGGATAGTTGTTAAAATGAAGTGGTTAGAAAATAAATTAACCAATAACCTAATGATACTGCAGCCTATTTTACTCTAATAGTTGTGATGATGATGGGGTTTTACAAAGCATTTGATTGTAAGGCATCCAGTTTAGTGATGATGTAGCCACTCCACAAACATATGCCAAATCCAGATAAATTTTTAAAGGATGTATTATGGGCCTGTACATAAATACATTGAACATAATTAAGAATTAGATTATAGATTTTGCTGGTTGTAAAGTTATTCGCTTTTGGCATTGTGTAGTTAGAGTAGAATAGGCACAATATCTATTGAAATCTACTTTTGGTTGTGTTTTAGGTTTTATAATATTGGTCTCTTTTGGGGTGAGTGTTTTTTTGGGTTTAAATGAGTAGGTCATTTGTTGTACAAATTCAATGATTTTCCGACAAATTGGTTGTGCACATGCCTAATCAGCACCCCTAATGCACACATGTGAATGTCCAAAAAATGTTGGAGATATGTATTAAGGATGTGTATTAACAATGTGCACACATCACTACTACTATTTTTCCCTACATATATGACATGATTGGTTAAATTATGGTCTTGATGGTGGTGATGTTACTATAACCTGGTAATAAGTTAAGCGACTGTAAAATGTATCATATCATTCTAAAAACAGTGAAATGTCAACTTTTATAAACTCAATGCACGTGAATAATAAGATAAACATTCAGGTATCCGTATTGAACAATTTCTAAAAACAGTGAATGTCATGTATCAATGAATTTTAATGAACGTGAATGTACATGAATAGATAAAGATCAAATCAATGTGTGACCTACATTGCAGATATAGTGATATCTCATAAAAAATCATTCTAAAAAAAAAACATGAAATGTCAAGTTTTAATAAACTCAATGTATGTGAATAATAAAGACAGATCAATGTTGACCTACTTTGTAGATAGTGATATCTCATATCATTCTAAAAGCAGTGAAATGTCAACTTTTATAAAATCAATGTATGTGAATAATAAAGACAAATTAATGTGGACCTACATCGCAAAGCATGATAAACTATAATGCACGTGTACAATCTGACAATAAAGACATTGATATGTCATATCAATGTGTATGAAGCCCACTTCTATATAAAATGCATGTATTGGGTTCTTTCCATTCATCTCATCCGCTTCTCTATCATTCACTTTCTCTTTCATTCAATTTTGTTTCATTCACTTATTAAGATGGCAAGACAAAATTGGGTTTTACCTCGTTTTGTTGATGATTATCGAAGGGAAAAGGTCAGTGATAGAAAATAATATTATGCAGGTTTAAGGCGCAAGTGAGACTATTGCTTGAACGAATCAAACGCATTACACGACGATCTTGTATGTCTTGAAGCACCTTTGGCAGATCGTGTTTCACTAACCATGCAACTACGCAATATGGTTGTTTGAACAAAACAAATTTGTAATAATTAAATTACTAAGAGTTTTATTCAAATTACAATTTAATTAATTATCTGACCTTTTGAAATCAAAATGGTGTATTTGGTCTAAATTATGCCTTAATGACAAAGACTTTTTTCGTATGATACCAAACAAAGTATGAAGGATGAAGTAGAATTGTAGATCCAATAAGATAAATACATAGATATTTTGCATTAAAACTTACAAAATACAAGTACAATAAGAACAATTTACAAACACTATTGAACACACTTGAAGAACACTTGAACACACTTTAGAACACACTTTGAAGAACACTTGAACACACTTGAAGAACACTTGAACACACTTGAAGAACACATTTTTGATCACAATGGATTTCTTGCACATAGGTTGTGGAGGTTGAGTTGTAGAGGGAGAGTTCTTTTGAAGAATAAACCTTCTTATTAATAGTTAAAAGGGTGGTTATTTCCATCAAATAATTACTCATCAATAACTACTTTGGGTGGTTTATTTTTAGAAAAATAACTACTCCCAATAGTTTGGAGATCATGACATATGTCATCCACATCATGGAAGTTATTGGTGGTTACATCCTACCATTAACTTTCTCCATGAAAGTTGGAAATAATGACACATGTAAATGGAAGTTACAAATAATTTTATTTCTATATAATTACACATATAATATGGCTACCAATTTAATATATTATGGTGGTCAATATTTTATATATATAACACTATATAATAAAATTATTTTTACGTGGAAACAATGGTTGACTATGAGATTGCGGTGAAAATTCGTAAGGAGAACAATCTTATGTTATTGCGTAGATGCCGGTATCCCCTGCTACAACTCGCAGAAGAGATGGCCACAACCACACACAGACAACTCACTGAACATGAGTGCAACAATGTTTTAAGTCACGAGATGTACTTATCTGATGGTTAAATCATTTTAACTTGGGTGTATGTTTATGTATTGTAATCTTAGTTTATGCATTGTTAAGTTATGAAACTGAACGTTGTCATCTATGTAATGTTGTGGTATGATAGTAACCATAATACATCATTGGTATATGTTTTATGCATTGTAATATTATGAAATTGTACGTTGTCTTTCATTTTATGATTACTAATTGCATTACAAATCCTCACAATTAATATTAAATCAATACACAAAATGCATTACATTTGTCATCATTCTTCATCTGACATATTCATGTCATAGAGATTCTCTTTTTGAGAAAGACACCATTCCATGTGTTGTGCATCCTGATAATCACCATACATACACAATCACAAACTCGAACTTGTAAGCCATAACGGTTTAAATGTATCAACATTCGATTATTCTCTTCTCGAATACGATTCAATGCCATGCAAAATCCATGTATACTATCTCTTGGTATTTTAGTAGTAACTCGATGAGGTGCTTCTAATCCAAATTGAATAATTTGATTGTAGGGGTCCTCTGATTGAGTTACCATAAATGACCATTCTTGCGTCATTGTATTTAATACTTGTGCACTATTTTGTAAGTTTGGATCAATGGGATACTTCATACTTGTACTCATCTTCACCTACCCAATGACGCCCCATTGCTCTGAAGATATCATTGGGTTTATATTGGTGTAACATTAGATTAATTAGATTAGATATATTTCATAACGGGTTTGCGACTGTTAATGTTAATGGTTAACTGACCTGCATTGACATGATAAGTCGAGCATAAGGATAATTTACTATCTTGGTCACATGTGAAAATTGACACAAAGTGCTGACATGAATATTATTTTAGCATGTGACTCACTCAAAGCGTAAGACCTATAATTGTAGGACATTGTGTATTCAATAGTGCGTGTCAATCAATGTGACATGACAAGTCTGAGCTATTTGATCTTTTTATTTTTATTTTTTATATATATATATATATATATATATAAAATCAAATAGCTTGATTTGTCATGTCACATTGATTGACACGCAACACAAAGTACAATTATTATTCAGTAATGTATCTGACTCAGTGACATGACAAGTCAAGCATACTTATGACTCAAAACAAAGAACCATCGTTATTCAGTAATGTATGTGGCTCAATGAAATGACCACTCAGTCACGTGTGGTAACTAAAATATTGATAGCATTAAAAGCTAGGTTATAAATGTGGAGTAACCTTAGAGATGGTTTATAGTTTGGGCATACATACTTGAATGAGAGATGAGTTCTACTTCTAAGAGTTCAAGATTACATCGTAGTGTGAAAAAAGAGTTAGGATCACATTCTAGGTGTGAAACACTAAAAAATACACTTGACTCACAACTACACACATACACAGACCACTATGGGCTAACATGATAGCGAAACAAGCAAGAGTTCTTTAATATTCCTATTTGGTCATATGATAGTCTTGGGAGTGTTGGACACATCATGATCGGTAAACCTACACAAGTAACTACAACTGTCTCTCCTACAAAGTCTCTTGAAGAACCACCGTGGTCTAAATTATATGAGAAACGGTGCGAGCTAGAGGTGTATTGCAGATGGCACAGATTACGAGTGCCAAAGGCACGTTCAACTGAGTTACCTAGAGAAGACTCTACAGTGGTATTTGATCGACTTGAAAGAGAGAACAAGCAAATACAAAGGCAACTGGACCGTTATCATGCAATCCAAAAGGCTATAAAGCATCTAAAGGGGAAGGGCCAAGAGCGAGCAATCAAATCCATTAACGAAATTATTGACTTGGATTCTGATAAGGATTTATCCGACTTTTTAGATTCGGGCAACAATGATTTCCAAACATGTTTGCCTACATCACTAAGATGTTGTTGTTAGAATAATTTCCAAACTTATTCTCACGTTGTTGTTAAATAAGGGTTAAGCAACATGTTTGTAAGGGATTGTGGGGTTTGCTTTGTTTTTATCTTATGTTTCATTAAAAATGTTAACTTTTAACTCACAATTACGTACTAATTAAAAATTAAAGTGAACAAAATTTATTGGTGCCACCACACCAACAAAATTTACCTTGCCTTCTCTCAAAGCTCGCCGCCTCTCTCGAAGATAATGAAGGATTAAAGTGTATTTGGGCGTGGAGGTGGGATATGGAGAAGACATGAGGAACAGAGAAGAAAGAAGAAAAAGAGAAAAATAATGCAGATAGATTCAGACAAAAACATATATGAGAGAGGGGGGCTGAACGTGTGCAATGGAAAACATATTTCTTAACAATATATGAAAAATATGTGTATAACAATATAAAAATAAAAATAAATAATTAATTTCCGTATTCTGTCGTACTCATAAGTCATATCCTAATTTTTTAAGAATTATCTTAATTTGGTCATATCATCTATTGGGCTAAGAGACTAGTGTGGACTTTGAAGTGAAGCTATGTTAAGGAGGTTGAGGATTTGGATTCTATTGTGAGAGGAGTTGGAGGGTTTTGGGCCTACTGGTGTTTAATACTCACATATTTTTTTTCAAAATGTTGTATGTTTTACCCTACGGGCTTTGGGGGTGTGCATGAATTTGAGTTTGAGGTACTTTTCAACCTTTGGGTTAAGAGTAATTATAATTTACATAATTACGTCTAATATTATGAACTTATCAAAATTAACTCAAAATTTTAAAATTAATCAAACTAACAAATTTAAAACAAGTTTTAAATCTAAAATAATTAAATACATAATTTTTTTAAACTATTAATTGAAAATTTTGCCAATGAACCCAACCCAAACCTACAAAATTACACCTAAGTTTAGTCAATTATCATTTTATTCCCTTAAGTTAATAACATCTATCCTTGTCATCGTTACAACCATTTTAAAATTCTACTTGAAAGTTCGAATGTTCTACTATATTATTTGTGTTTTTTTCTTTACTTTTTTTTAATAACATCTACCCTCGTCATTGTTACAACCATTGTCATCATCAACTTTATCATTATTGTTACCATTATATTAATTGTTTTCACTTCACCATTACGATTATTGCTATCGCCATCAACAGTAAAACTATCACCTTGATGGATATGATTTTTTTTAGTTTCATTTTTTTTTTCAAATCTATCTTTTCTTTAAATTTGTAACTGGCTAGTCACCTTCACCATTACTATTATCATCATAAACATTGTCATCAACTACTCATCATCATTACTATTCTTGCTACCATCATTATTTCCACAACTACGATAAGGTTATAAGTGATAGCTGCTATCAGTGTCATCACCACATTAACCACCCTAGTGTCTTCACCATCACCGCAATCATTTGACAATTTACATAGCCTACCACAAGTCATCACTAATCTCACCACTGCTAAATTACCATTAACATTATCACCACCATTGATATGGACAATGTTTTAGCAAACAACACCTTAGGCAACAAGCAAGGATGAAGAGCAATACCCATTTTCAAATAACAAATAAGCATGGTGACAAACAATAAATACTTGAAGCAAAGGACAAATGATGACCTTGATCTTAAATTGGTGTCTTAAACAACCTCTCCCTCTGTAGCATAGACGAACAACCTCTCAACTTTTTAATACTCACATCTCAACCACCACCATATCACCATATCACCAGAATCACCATTTCTACCAATGCAGTGACCCACACTAGCATTAATATCAAAGTTGTCAATACTGTACCGGAGGCCGTTTCAGTTTGGTTAGATGAATGAAATATTTCGGTACCGGCCAATACTAGCGTACCGTTTCAGGTTTACCGCTATATATATATATATATATATATATATATATATATATATATATATATATAAATTATTGAACATAAGTGATAAAACTTCATTCTTTCATTGATAAAAAAATAAAATAAAATTTCATTCTTTCTTACATGAATATAAAAGCTAAAAGTCACTTAAAACACATTAACATAAAAATTTATTCTAAAAAAAAAAAAAAAAAAGAAAAAAAAAGCTCATTTTTGAAACAACTCGAAATATTTACAAGTACGTTTCAGTGGTGTTTCTTGTACTGAGTGGAGTACCGAAACAACATATTCCGGAACACTACAAGAAAATAAGTCTACGACAACAAAACCTTTTCGTTGTACAAAAGACTCAATTTCGTCGCTTGATGTACCAGGCGATGAAATAGTACGTTAGGCGACAAAAATCGTTTCGCTGACTAATGCTGGTCGTCGAATAGCCCTGGTGACAAAATATGTTTGTTGCCTAATACTTTCAACATTTAGCAACGAATGTTTTTGTTGCCTATTAATTGACTACTTTGATTAACATACCAACATCAGCAACAACACTACTCAAAATACATTAGAAATCCTAAAACCCAAAAATCCATTTCTAGTCTAACTAAAAATCAACCTTAATTAACACCATGAAGACAACAACAGAGAGAGAGGGATCGATCGCGGTGGAGCGGTGGAATCAATACAGCGTCGGGAGAGAGAGAGAGAGAGAGAGAGAGAGAGAGAGAGAGAGAGAGAGAGGGGACTTGAGGAGAGAGATTGGGAAAGAAACGTCATGTTTAAAAAAAAAAATTAAAACGATTAAGAGACGATTTTGACCAAAATTAACATTTTTTTTTAATAAAAAACCCAGATTTTATAGAGGCGCGTTTAAAAAAAAGAAAAAATTAAAACATAAAGTGTTTTATGTTTTGATCTAACTTTTGAAGAGAACTGTTTGGCAAAATAACTTCAAAAAATGCATTATTGGGCCGAAATGGCCCCAAATACACATTATGTTGCTTCCTTCAAACCCATTTTGTGTAAATATGGTTTTTTATTGGAGAGCCCGTTGCATGATAGGATGAGAGAAATAATATGGGCCATGAGCCCATTACGTGATATAGTAAAATATTGCCCATTAGGTGTTACTTCCACCAAACCCAGTATGTGAAGTGAAGAGAATTGTTGGTTGTATGCCCATCCTAGTAGACACGAAGAATCTTTGACTAAAAGAGAATGTCATGTCAACTTGGTAAGTAACATGCTGTACCATTCAATAAAAGTGAGTCCATTGCTTTTCTTCTGTATCTTTTGATTTTATTCATTTGGATATATGAGAGACATTTGAGGAATCGTTTCCAAAATATTTAAGACCCGTCTTATCAGTATGAGCTTTTTGTTCACTCAAGACATAGTCAAGCTTAGTATTGGACATCCTATCCACTTTGGATCTAGATTCAATAACCTCTTGTTGCAAAAACTAAAAATTTACCAAAAGAACTCTCAGGCAATTAAAAGTTTGGTTTCATTTAACTCTTCTCTAGTTAAACCAAGTTGAACATTTAATTCATCCCTTTCCTTTTAAGTCATATAAAATTTCTTGAGGTTCTTTAATAATTAGCAAATTCATTCAAAATTTAATTGTACATGAGTTGGAGATTTTTTCTCTCATCAAAACACATTGAATCACACACGGATTCAACTTCAGAAACAATTTCATCTTCTTTCTCACATTCAGAAGCTGTCAAGCCATCAATTTCAACATTTTCAGATTTAACAATCAATTTTGGAGGTAAAAGCTGTGAAGTTGCCTTCATCATCACTCCCTTCCTAAGAAGTAGAGGAATCAGAATCACTAAGGGTGGCATTCATGGCTTTACCCTTTGACCTAAGATAGGTTGGACACTTTCTACGGACATGACCACTACCATTACATTTATAACATGTCAATTCCGATGACTCAATCACTTTTACATCTCTCATCCTTTTCTTTTCCCTTGGTGTCTTTCCTAAACTTTGAATTTCCACTAGACTCTTCTTGGAGAAGAACAATTTTCTTTTTGTTCACTTCACCCTTTTTTATGTTTTAATCTCATAATTTTCTTAACCAAAAATAGTTTCTAGGCGTTACGATTTTCATATCATCATAATCGAAAACATGTAAACATTATGAAATGGCCTAAAATGTGTTAAATTTCTTTATGACAAGGATCATCAAACCCACGAACATGAGATGTTAGTGGGGGAAGAGGGTCTTTATCATATTTTAGATCACCATTATCCTCAAATGTGTTTACTTGGACGTGGAGCTCTATATACGTATATGTACAAATACATAACTCTATTAAAATTCTATGATGAGAATAGGGCAAAGTTACACTGGGTTACCACCACGAAAATCTCATCCAGATAATACACAAGTGAGGGGAACTAACAAAAGACAAAATAGGATCCAAGTTGCCATACGACAAATCACTTTATCCTTGTGAGGTTCAAGGGTAGTGAGATCTTGATCATGGTCCAAATTAACAAGTGTTTGTTTCGGTGATCAATGTTGGATAATATTCCAATGCATTTTGCCAATGAATCACCGTAAACCTTGAAAATACGAAGATGATAAACAAGCAAACAAGGAGTCTAAGAGTCCAATAAAACCAATGGTGTCGATCCAAATGCATCACAATTGATGCTTGTAAGATAAAATTAGGAAATTTTGTCCTAATCTCAGAGGCCAACATTTTGATTAACTAGTCATTAAACAAACCATAGGAGAAATAATTGAAAGGAGGTAATCATCATCATCAGGTGAATGTCGTGGGGTGCCTAACACATTCCCTATGCATATCAAATCCCTGAACTCATATCTGGTTCAAGACCTGATTTTTTTCTAAATAAAATCAATTAGATATAGGTGATTAATCACACCTTAAATTTCCCAATGATTAGTGGTGACTTTAAACTGCGTGTTTTCTCCCCCATCCATACCCAAGGGTATGTTCGGAGCGCGCGCACACACATATTTATCATTTACACATGATGATTTATGTACGAGCCATCGGCTCATGGGGTCGAGGTTGGGTTTGCGAAAGTTTGGCGTCAAAAGAAAGCTTGCTAGAGGCAAGTAACCTTTTTTCTTAACTAGTTATGTTTTGCTTAAAAATCCATTTTTTATGTATTTAATATTCCTTTGTTTTTCCTTACAAATCATATTTAATGATTTTATTATTTAAAGAAGAACCAGATTTTTTTTTCCCTTTTTACTGAAATAATTAGAAATTTATTGGATTCTATTTGTTATTAGAAAAATCTCTATTTCCTTTGAACTTGGATCAAGCATGTTTGGATTTTGTGAAATGAATTAAATATTCGTTTGAATTATATTTTTATGAGATATGGACTCAATTGAAATTGGATATATTTTGAAAATTAACTGAACAATTTGATTATGTTTTGGACTCAGCCAATGAGGGTTATACATTGACATATAAACTAGTTTCTTTTGGAGCTTACCACCAGCCAATGTGTGATTATGGGCCTAGTTACAAGGATTTATGACCATAGTTATAAAGATTGTTAAGTAAAATGAATTTTTATCGAATAGGTGCATTCCAATTAAATTTTGATATATATTTTTTTAGAATTCATTGAACCAAAATGCCTTCTTTTTTTTCCTTTGAGTTTTATTCTATGAATAACTTATTTATTTTACTTGAATATATGCATGCTTGATCTAGCTAGTTGAGATTTTTTATTGAGCTGTCAAGCACACCTTCCTTTTTTTGTCATTTCAGATTTTGAGGAGCAGCAAATATTTGGGACTCTCGTTAAGGTGGTGCATGTGAAGGGAATACTAGGATTGAATTCAATAAATGTTAGATAAGTTTGTTGTTTGACTGTTAGGAGTTTTTAAATTTGAGAACTTTCACATCAGTTGTAAATTTTTGGAGACTTCCTTAGCTATTGAATTATTGGAGATTAGCTAATCTTGGATTGACAATTTTTATTTTCTGAAAGGTAAGTCATTGGAATTTATTTTGTTATTTTTGGGCCACTTAGAAGATAATTTTTGAACTTTGGGTAAAGCCTTGGACTTAGTAAGTATTGAATTGTATTCTCACTTGGTACCCAATTGGATAAAAACACTTTGATGCTTATCTCTTATTGACGGACTGTTTAAATAAACATATATACAAATAACACCCACATAGTACACAACAACAATTGGAAATCAAACGTAAACAAGCAACTAAACCTTACAGAGGCAGATAAGCATACAAATAACAAAGAGTCAAAGACCCTCCAATTATTCAAATAACATCATATCCTAGAAAGTGGAGAGGACAACATCTTGACGCAGCACCCAACGTCTCCCATGATATACTGCCAGCTCTTCTGCACATATCACACCACAACATCAAATTTATGAAGTTTGTTGCTTTTTGAAGTAGATAACAATGAATGAAATGAGTTTCATATATTCCTTCATCCAAACTTTGCAAAAAAATCGAAATCAATAAAAAATATTTATTATCTTATATTGTTATAATTTAAAATAATTTATTTTTGCTTATTTAAAATCTAACACACACACACACACATATATATATATATATATATATATATATAATTTTAATGATTTTATTAAATTAATGATGACGTGTTAATTTTTATGTTCTAATTGCTGATATGATATAATACACGTTATTGTCATATCAGTTTGTAAGTATTTGGTTGTGAAATTGGTAGTGTCTCTATCATTACTCAAAATGAAGAGGAAAAAGGTGTAACTTTAAAGCTGAGATCAACGGGTGGGCTCATTGATGTGGACCTATGGTAGCAATTAGCAAAAGAACAACTCAACCATATAACGAACATGCTGACACCTATACATTTTCGAAAAAAGTAATCATGTGTGGGAAAAGATCTGTTGCTGTGAAGCATTTGAACACAATGGAAACCCTAATTACACTATATATTCTCAAGACTCAAATTTTGAGAAACTATTCATAGGACAAACATGAAGATCAACAGTCAATGCATTGCCCTGCATGCTCCATTTATTAAAGATAAACTCAAAGCTTTGAAAAGAACCTAAGAGAAATCAAACTTTAACACCATTGAAATAAAACAATATCTCCTCCCCTATGCAATGATAATTAATTTATCAAATATGTTTGTGTAGAACACAAAGCACTTCAAATGAATACAAATTTATTATTTTTTTGGATATGGTACCCACTCAATTAGTACCATCAAATGTGATATAAGTACTATCATATGTGATGTTAGTACCATCCAATGTGATGTTGGTACTATCTGATTTTTTATATATATTAAATTTAAATAATAAATAAAAATTTAGGGTACCAAGCAATGTAATGGTAGGTACCATCATATGTGAGATAGGTACCATCATGTGTGACATTGGTACCATCAATATGAGATTTTATCTATTAGAAGGTACCATACCCACATAGGTATTGTAAAATTATTCCAACAACAACAATAAACATTAAAACACAATTAGATTACATAAAACGACTAAATAAATTAGAGAAAAACAAAAACAAAAAGACTAAATAAGATTTAAGTGAAGAGAGGGTGAAGGCCACGGGACCTGTAGAAAGAACTCAAGGCTAACGGTAATCATTTGACCAAAATTCCTTATCGTTTCGGTCACCATTGTTGCTGGAGCCACTATCATTGCTAGGCTTCTTTGGGGTTTGACCCGTGTTGCTAGGCTTCTTTGGGGTTTGACCCGTGTTGCTAGGCTTACTCTCTTGGGACTTACCCGTGTTGCTAGGCCCCCCTTGGGGCTTACCCGTGTTCCTATCCATTCTCTCTCTTTAAAACCTTAAAATTGATTATTCTCTCTTCTCTTTGTGTCTATAACAACTCAATGCTCTTTATGTCTCTCAATCCATGTGTTACTTGTGCTATATATAGGGGAGATCGATGGGCATTTTTCTTCTGTTTGATTAGAAATTTTAGGAGAAGTTCTGGATGGACTTTTGGCTTAGGAAGTCTGTAGCATTTTTCTTGAATAATACGATTTGTACAAATTGATATTAGAACGATCTTACGAAGAGAACTTGTTAAGAAGGAACTTGAGAGAGACTTGGTAAATTACATACGATGGGTTTTAGCAAAGACATGTTAATTAGTTGATGTTTTCTTCTTCTATAGTTTGTTTTTTTCCTTGAAATAAATGATGCATGTTAGCATGTAGTTGTGAATCATGGACTAAATAATATCCATAATAATTTTTCCAACGGATGAACTACACAACTTCCCTATAATTTAAAAAATTAATTTTGTAAATGGTTCTTGATGTACTAAGAGATACTTCATTCTAGGGTTCGATTTTGTGTATATGTGTTTTTATCTAGCTGGCTACCTCTACCTATATACATAACAATTGTCATTCGTTCAGTTGTAATGAAAATGGTGTGTAAGATGAGCCAAACATTAATTAAGAAAGTTCGCTGCAAACTATAAACAATTTAGAACCTATTTCTACTTAGACTTTCAAGGTTTTGGAATTTCTCATTCCTCATATTTATCCACACAAGATAATTACTACTCATGATATAATGACTCGAACTATAAAATTGAAAACAGAACTAATGGAGTGCAAGAACCGAAGAAGAGAACTTGTTAATGAAGGAACTTACAGAAGAAGATAAATTGTTATTATTGAAGGAATTTGAGAGAGACTTGGTAAATTACGATGTGAGAAAATTTAAAGGGTAAATTACGTTGACACCCTATTTTTTTGGGAAACTAAGACTCGCTACACCTTAGTTTGGGGCAATGATACTCAGCTCCCAAATTTGCAAAATAATTAACACTCAGCCCCCTTTTCCCTCATTTTTAAAGGAATATTCTCCACTTAAACTTAAAATAATTGGAATATAATTTTTCTTTTTAACTTTGGTTAGTTAGGTATTGGTTAAAAAAATTAATAAAAAATAAATAAAAAAATAAAAAGGGGACAGAGTGTTAATTATTTTGCAAATTTGGGAGTGGAGTTTCATTTTCCCAAACTAGAGTGTAGCAGAGTCTAAGTTTTCCTAAAGGAAGAAGGTGTCAAGTGTAATTTACCCAAATTTAAAACAAAGTTCTTGAAAGACCAAATCAAAGGGTGTGTTACGTATGTGAGAAGAGAAGGGTTCAGGTGAGTAAATATATATGTTCTGTTCTTCTACTAGGAAAGTTACAAAGAGAAAAATCCTAGTATATATTAACAAAAAGAAGAAGAGAGGAAAATTAATTACGTACTTGGCTAAGGTTATGGAATATGGATCCTCATCTAGATGTTTTACACTATATTAAGATTTGTAGGTTCTTCGGGGAAATTTGTTAGGTGCATGTAATGAAAAAGAGTAATACTACAACTACAATAACAACAATTTTTACAATATTTTTAACAACAATGAGTTGGCAGCTTCTAAAAGAAAATTTTTTAATTTTTAAACTATTAATAGCATAGATTGAGTTGAAAATTTTGCCAACCCAAGCTTATTTATTAAGAAAGAAATATTTTAAAATTTTATCCATTATGTTGTTAAAGTCAAGTGTTGTTGGTGTAGAAGTAAAAGAAGGATTAAGGATTCAATGAAGATCATGCTGGAGATTATTGGAAATCCCCTCTCCTTTTCCTACCTTCACATTGCTTCATAATAATAAACTAATGAAAGTAGTAGTATGAAGATTGAAGAGTCAGGGGGACTGATGCTTGCCTCTAACACGAAATTGAAATTGGAATACAGGCCCTAGTGCTCCTCCTTTGAATTTGACTATAAGAAGGATAAGAAAGGAAAGGGGACCCAGGAAGAGAGTATGGATACCAATCAGAGAGTGGTCATAGAAGAAAATGATTTGAGCAAGAGCCAAGGAAATACCAATCAGATGACCCTAGTTTTGACCAGTTCAAGCATGAGCTGCTAGAGATTCTAGAAAAATAAGACAGCTGACATTGTTGTAAACATTTGATGTTCTTAATATATAGAGGGGAAAAAAGGGCTAAAAGACTAGTATTAACATATAAACAGTTATTTAAGCTAAATTTCCTTAAATAATAGTCTAGTATTAACATATATATATATATATATATATATAAGACCAAAATAATTTTTTACTAAGAGTTTCTCTCTTTCTTCTCTTGAAGATTTCAGTGAATTTCCCTTGTTTTTCAAGGTTATTTTCGTGATGTAGACATATTTTGTTTCTTGTGTCTTTCTGTCAGTGTCATAATTTTACACGCAATTCTCTTAATATGTTCATAAGAAATAAAAAGGGGAAGAAGTAAAGGCAATGGCGAAGAAAGTTGTAACTAATTTAACACTTCATAAATGATGTGTTTACACATTAAAAATATTTTATACATTTTACATATACGTACCTTTAAAATCTAGGTGGAAGGATATCATTTTTTGTTGGGTATATTAATAGTTGGTATATTTGAATTCTTGATGTGTCATTTGAAGAACACCAAAATATGCGAACTAAATTAAATTACAACACTCTTAATGGGTGGAAGGACAAGTTGAAATCACAACGAATTTGGAGGCAATGATTTTGATGCAAGAAGATAATGTTATAAAATTAATTTATTAGGAGGAAATCATGGGAGATCACTCAGAGCACACCAAATTGGGCTTGGGCCGATTTTAGGTTGTGGACTCATGAAAGGATAAGATAAAATTCATAATGGGAGTGACAATCTAGAACTAAGCAGGCTAAGAGCCCAAATGGTAATGGAAGCCCATATTTGTTATTTGCAAACTATATAGTGAATGAGGAAAGTCTTTGATGTAGAAACACGACTAAGGCGAGTTTGGAGTGAGTATATATGATGGGATTTAACAAATAACAACACATTTGCAATGCCGATCAGAGGGACAAAGTGGTTCTTTGGCGATATTGTGGTAATTGGCAAGTATCTATGGAACTTTCCTGAGGTGCCAAATTAGGGATATTATGATGTCGAATCTCTGTTGTGAACTTGAATTGTTTTTATTTTTTATTTTTTTATTTGTTCTTTTGGAAATAAAACTTTTCCCATTTGTTAAATTAGTTATTTTCCTTTATCAGATATTTTTCTCCTTGCGCTGCTCTCTTATGTATTTGTCGTTCTAAGAAGAATTACTAAATGCTATTCCATATAGAGCTGCGGAAAATTGGCTTGTAAGTCTTAAGGGCTAACATATTGGTTGAGTTTTGGAGATGTAATGTGTTTTGTGCTCTTAAATTGCTGTGTCTTTGTGTAGGTGTACAGCACTTTGCATGGAATTTTATTAAAAAAGCTAACATTATCTCTATTATTAAATTACTACACTTCTGTTTCTTTTCTGGCTTAGCATTTTTCTTGAAAACTAGCATTAAATTGCAATGCAACTTCGCTTGTTAAGAAGGAACTTCCACAGAACTTGGTAACTGACATACATGGGTTTTGGCAAAGACATGTTAACTAAGTTGATGTTTTCTTCTTCTATTGTTTGTTTTTTTCCTTGAAATAAATGATGCAGTGTTAGCATGTAGTTTGAATCATGGACTAAATAATATGCATAATAATTTTTCCAACGGATGAACTACACAACTCCCCTTATTTACAAAATTAATTTTGTAAATGATTCTTGATGTCCCACTTAAGGAATACTTCAAATTCTAGGGTTTCATTTGGGTATATGTGTTTTTAATTGGTTGGCTACCTTAAAACCCAATACATAACATTGTAATTCCCATTTGTAATGAAAATGGTGTGTAAGATGAGTACCCAAACACTAATTAAGCAATTCGCTGCAAACTATAAACAATTTAGAACCTATTTAAACTACTTAGACTTTCAAGGTTTTGGAATTTCTCATTCCACAATTTATCCATAAAGATAATTACTACTCATGATATAATGACTCGAACTATAAAACTTGGAAAACATAACTACCCTTGGAAGTGCAAAACCGAAGAAGAGAACTTGTTAATGAACGGAACTTACAGAAGAAGATAAATTGTTAATTGAACCAATTTGAGAGAGACTTGGTAAATTACGATGTGAGAAAATTTAAAGGGTAAATTACGTTGACACCCCTTTCTTTTGGAGAAACTAGACTCGTTACACCTTAGTTTGGGGCAATGATACTCCGCTCCCAAATTTGCAAAATAATTAACACTCAGCCCCCTTTTCCCTCATTTTTAAAAGTAATATTCTCCACTTAAACTTAAAATAATTGGAATATAATTTTGACTTTTAAGAATAAAATTTTGGTTAGTTAGGTATTGGTTAAAAAAATTAATAAAAAATGAACAAAAAAAATAAAAATGGGACAGAGTTAATTATTTTGCAAATTTGGGAGCGGAGTTTCATTTTCCCAAACTAGGGTGTAGCGAGTTTAGTTTTCCTTAAGGAATGAGGTGTCAATGTAATTTACCTAAATGTAAAACAAAGTTCTTGAAAGACCAAATTAAGGGTGTGTTATGTATGTGAGAAGAGAAGGGTTCAGGTTAGTAAATATATATGTGCCGTTGACTTCTACTAGGAAAGTTACAAATTTGAGAGTCTTTGTTATGAGAGATTGTTATGACCCAAGACAATACTGCCAACAGGAATAGTAGACCTACGTGGCTAAGGTTATGGAATATGGATCCTCATCTAGATGTTTTACACGAGTGAATTTGCTAAAAAATATTGTTTTAAAATTAATTTATTAAATTGTTATTGTTTTGAAATAAATTAGTAAAATAGCCTCATTTTAAAATCGTGTTTTAGAAACACGATTTTAATGTTGAAATCGTGTCTTGAACCCACGATTTTAGGGTACGTGGCTCTTGAGTTAAATTTTTTATTTTTTTTTTAGAATACCACTCTGAAATCGTGTCTTCAAGACACGATTTTGGCTCTTAAAATCGTGTAATGGAAACACGATTTTAAAAAGAGGCTATTCTTACAAATAATATCAAAACATTACTATTTTACATAATTAATATTAAAATAATATTATTTTCCAAAAAAAATCTGTTTTACACTATATTAAGATTTGTAGGTTCTTCAGGGAAATTTGTTAGGTGCATGTAATGAAAAAGAGTAATACTACAACTACAATAACAACAATTTTTACAATATTTTTAACAACAATGAGTTGGCAGCTTTTAAAAGAAAAATATTTAATTTTTAAACTATTAATAGCATAGATTGAGTTGAAAATTTTGCCAACCCAAGCTTATTTATTAAGAAAGAAATATTTTAAAATTTTATCCATTATGTTGTTAAAGTCAAGTGTTGTTGGTGTAGAAGTAAAAGAAGGATTAAGGATTCAATGAAGATCATGCTGGAGATTATTGGAAATCCCCTCTCCTTTTCCTACTTTCACATTGCTTCATAATAATAAACTAATGGAAGTAGTAGTATGAAGATTGAAGAGTCAGGGGGTCTGAAGCCTTGCCTCTAACACGAAATTGAAATTGGAATGCAGGCCCTAGTGCTCCCTTCTTTGAATTTGACCTATAAGAAGGATAAGAAAGGAAAGGGGACCCAAGAAGAGAGTATGGATACCAATCAAATAGTGGTCATAGAAGCAAATGATTTGAGCAGGAGCCAAGGAAATACCAATCAGATGACCCTAGTTTTGACCTGTTCAAGCATGAGCTGCTAGAGATTCTAGAAAAATAAGACAGCTGACATTGTTGTAAGCATTTGATGTTCTTAATATATAGAGGGGAAAAAAGGGCTAAAAGACTAGTATTAACATATAAAATGTAATTTAAGCTAAATTTCCTAAAATAATAGTCAAGTATTAACATATAATATATATATATATATATAAGACCAAAATAATTTTTTTACTAAGAGTTTCTCTCTTTTCTTCTCTTGAAGATTTCAGTGAATTTCCCTTGTTTTTCATGGTTATTTTCGTGATATAGACATATTCTGCTTCTTGTGACTTTCTGTTAAGTGTCATTAATTTTACACGCAATTCTCTTAATATGTTCATAAGAAATGAAAAGGGGAAGAAGTAAAGGCAATGGCAAAGAAAGTTGTGACTAATTTAACACTCCGTAAATGATGTGTTTACACATTAAAAATATTTTATACATTTTACATTATACGTACCTTTAAAATCTAGGTGGAAGGATATCATTTTTTGTTGGGTATATTTGAATTCTTGATGTGTCATTTGAAGAACCAAAATATGCCAACTAAATTAAATTACAACACTCTTAATGGGTGGAAGGACAACTTGGAATCACAACGAATTTGGAGGCAATGATTTTGATGCAAGAAGATAATGTTATAAAATTAATTTATTAGGAGGAAATCATGGGAGATCACTCAGAGCACACCGAATTGGGCTTGGGCCGACTTTAGGTTGTGGACTCATGAAAGGATAAGATAAAATTCAAAATGGGAGTGACAATCTAGAACTAAGCAGGCTAACAGCCCAAATGGTAATGGAAACCAATATTTGTTATTTGCAAACTATATAGCTAGTGAATGAGGAAAGTCCCCCCACCCCTCCCTTATAGTGGGGTTATAAACTTGGTCCCACTAGATTTTATTATTATTATTATTATTATTTTTTGTATTTGTCTCTACTATATTGTTTGTATAAAGGATTATGGGGTCACTTTGAAAAAAATAAGAAAAATAACAGAGTCTACAGCAGTTGGGGCTGTGTGGATAGCAATAAGTTTTTAGCTACTCCCACGTTAACAGAATCATGATTCTCATACTACTCCTACCTACTGTTTTTACTTTTTAACTAGTGGCTACTTGCTACCACCTTTTTTTTTTAATCACAATATTGTCATTTCATTTTATTTGTGAAAGAAATGTAATCCAACAGGTGGAATATGATGATCGAACAACTTTTTAAATTGTTAATGATGGCCGTTATCAAAACAACTTATAATTAACGTCCAAACTTTTTAAAATATAGGATGAGAGAAATAATACGGGCCATGAGCCCATTACGTGATGTAGTAAAATATAGCCCATTACGTGTTACTTCCTTCAAACCCAGTATATGAAGTGAAGAGAATTGTTGGTCGTATGCCCATCCTAGTAGACACGAAGAATCTTTGACTAAAAGAGAATGTCATGTCAACTTGGTAAGTAACATGCTTTACCATTTAATAAAAGTGAGTCCATTGCTTCTCTTCTGCATCTTTTGATCTTATTCATTTGGATATATGAGAGGCATTTGGGGAATCGTTTCCAAAATATTTAAGACCCATCGTATCAGTATGAGCTTTTTGTTCACTCAAGACATAGTCAAGCTTAGTATTGGACATCCTATCCACTTTGGATCTAGATTCAATAACCTCTTGTTGCAAAAACTGAAAATTTACCAAAAGAACTCTCAGGCAATTAAAAGTTTGGTTTCATTTAACTCTTCTCTAGTTAAACCAAGTTGAACATTTAATTCATCCCTTTCCTTTTAAGTCATATAAAATTTCTTGAGGTTCTTTAATAATTAGCAAATTCATTCAAAATTTAATTGTACATGAGTTGGAGATTTTTACTCATCAGAACACATTGAATCACACACGGATTCAACTTCAGCAACAATTTCATCTTCTTTCTCACTTTCAGAAGCTGTCAAGCTATCAATTTAAACATTTTCAGATTTAACAATCAATTTTGGAGGTAAAAGCTGTGAAGTTGCCTTCTTCATCACTCCTTTCTTAAGAAGTAGAGGAATCTGAATCACTAAAGGTGGCATTCATGGCTTTACCCTTTGACATAAGATAGGTTGGACACTTTCTACGGACATGACCACTACCATTACATTTATAACATGTCAATTCCGATGACTCAATCACTTTTACATCTCTCATCCTTTTCTTTTCTCTTGGTGTCTTTCCTAAACTTTGAATTTCCACTAGACTCTTCTTGGAGAAGAAATTTTTTCTTTTTGTTCTCTTCACCCTTTTTTATGTTTTAATCTCATAATTTTCTTAACCAAAAGTAGTTTCTAGGCGTTACGATTTTCATATCATCATAATCGAAAACATGTAAACATTATGAAATGGCCTAAAATGTGTTAAATTTCTTTATGGCAAGGATCATCAAACCCATGAACATGAGATGTTAGTGGGGGAAGAGGGTCTTTATCATATTTTAGACCACCATTACTGTGATGCCCCGCACCTCTAAACATTTTAGATTAATTATATTAGTACTAAGTCACTAAAGGATTATAAATTTAATAAATTCTTATAGTAAGTTAATTTAAATTGGATAATTACCACACTACGTTAACTTAGATGCATTAGTATTGCTAATAGATATATCAAGTGACTATTTAATAGTCAAAGTGAAATAGAGGAATATAGTGATGCTACATGATTAATGTTAGTAATAGTAAAATAATATTAATGTAAGTACAATATCATAGATACCTATAGTTTTATTATAGATAAACCTTAAATTATGTAATTGATAGTAAACATAAGGGCAAAAGGGTCATTACACACTTAAATTGGTAGCCCAATGGAAATTTGTCATGTGCCCCCACCTTTTAATTGCATCACATGCAAGATGATATGTGTAATTCACTAGACCAAAACTCATATTGACCCATAGTTGACCGGTTCTATAAAATCACTTTACTCCTACCCCTCCTAACATTATCTCCATTTCCCTCATTCTCTAACATAGACAAAACAAAAGAAAAACACAAATGCTCTCCTCTCCCTCTTGACCCACGGGTCCAGCAGCCCCTAGGGAGAATCTCTCTTGTGTTCTCTCAAGTTTTCTTCCACAAGTCATGCTAGAGTGAGCCTAGCACCTCCTCCATCAAGAAATTATAAGCTAGGTAAGAGTTTATGATTTTAGTCAAGTTTTGAAATGGGTATAGTTGAAATTGTTGATTGATCTTCATGATTTTTACACTTTGAGGTTATGGGTTTGTAGAAATATGATTTTGGGTCAAGGAAAATGAATTTTTATGGACATGTATGTGGGATTTGAAGTGATAGTTGCTGGAATTTTAGATGGAGCATGAGGTTTGGTGATTCCATGTTGGTTTCTTACAATTGATGATGGAATTGTTGTTATATGTGGATTTATATGGCTTGTATGTTCTGTGTGTGATGGATTACATTGATGTTTGACTTGATTTGGTACTACATGTGTTGGATTTAGGAGGATTGTTGGCTAATGGTTGATGGGTTTTAAGTTTCTAGAGGAAAATGCAACCTGTCTCTGCTTCCTGTAGTGAACAGTACATTGCACGAAAATTCTGGGAGTTTTCTGAAATAGGAATGAGGAAACGGTTTTCTCTAGGTCAATCTATCATATGTCTAGGATATGTATCTGAAATTAATATTGAGTTTTGATAATTATTTGTTATTTTACAAGAAAACTGTGCAAATTTGTCAATTTGACAGATGTTGTGTTTGTCGGTTTGAAATTGTATAATAAATCCAATATTTGGAATTTAAGTGATTGGAATAATTTTCTAGAATCCTAGGATGTATATGTTCTTGATGGAATTATCCCCATACAATTTTAGTAAATAATGAATTGTGGGTACTGAGCTAAAGTTACTTTCAAAACTGTGCTGACAGAATTGAGTTTACTGTCTTAAGTGATTTGTAATAAATTATGAATTTATGATTTGTTCTCGAAAATGTTATGAAGGGTGAAGGATACATTTTTTGTGGACTCTGTAATTTTGTATAATATTTTAAGATGTTTTGATAACTCAAATATAATTTATAAGTTAGTTGTACTGTGCTGAAATGGACTGGTTGACAGAATTGAGATTACTTGTGATAATTTTAATGAATTGTACAAAATTCAAATTGAACTGAAAATTTAGGGGCACATGCCAAACATATATAGGTATTCCCCTATAAAATTTCATGAGTTTATGACACCTCTTGGTTGGTCATATGAGGCTTACAATTGGGATGTATAGCAGGGGATACGTTGACAGTAACTTGTAAATCAGAAAACTTTGGAGAATTGTTTTCCTGATATGGGTTGATTGATTTAAGTTGGATTTTTTGTATGCATAGTAGTTAGTATGTATATTATATGAGTGAACTTTGTATGTCTTTTTTCTACCCTTTAGTATGCAAAAGAAATGTTTCAATCCAGGCAACTACTGTTGCTATAGTAGACTATTGTGTGGTGATTTAGAATTCCACTTTGGCTGAATTTAATATTTTGAACATGTTGTTTGGGGTTGCGAAAGGGGTTAGGAGAGCTTTTAAGCTAAGTATTGGAAAAATTAGTAATTAATATTTCCCTTGGTTTAGGAGAATCCGAAGACAATAGGTGAGACTGTAAGCTTGCTTGAGACTCTGGTTCGGATTCTGCTACAGTGTACAGGTAAGGGAATGTGTCATGAAAATTTAATAGTCCAAGTTTTAAGAATATATCTATATATATTTTATCAATGCTTTCAGTAAACTCAGTTTGATACTTGTTTATAAAGAAAACGTGCATTGATTTAGAAACAGTTTTGAGTTAGTACAGTTAAGACAAATTTTATAAACAAGTTGTGGATATGCTGTGAATTTGGGCTTAGTAAGGCAAGAGAGAGATTGAAAAATAAACAAGCATGATATGTTTTATGAACACCTAAAACGGTTTTCAGTGTGAGGGCCTTGTGACAGCAGGAAGGCCTCGAGGGGTTTCATTCCTTGTAGACTGGCAATAAGTAAGGCCATGAGGGGTTGTATTCCCTGTAGACTGGTAGCAGGAAGGTCATGATGGGTTTTCAAACCCTGTAAATTGGCAAGCAAGAAGGCCACGAGGGGATAGTTTCCCTGTAGACATGACACAAGTAAAGTCACAAGGGGCCAAGTCTTAAAGATATAGTATAGTTACATGTTCCATATAGTTTTTGCTATATTATGCAAGAGTATGAGATAAGTTTTCTCTTCAGAACAGTTTAAGGGAACATGTTTTATTTACATATAAAGGAATCATGCTATATGTTCAGACTTTAATAGTTATATTATGCCGTACAAGTTATCAGATATTATGTTCATCAGTGTGAAACATATATGTTCAAGAAACTCATGAAATCATTTTAGCATGAATTGTTTATACGCAAGTCATATCCACAAAGATTATTCTGTTTATCATGCATTCATGCATACTGTTAAATCTTTACATCACGCCTCCCTTATTGAGCAAAGTGGATTGCTCAGATTGCAGGAACATCCTATAGTGTAGCCAAGAGTCTCAGCAAGGAGGAGCAATTTTGTTGTATCTAGAATTAGTCTTAGACGTTTTGAGTTGTTATGTATATAAAGCGGAAGTGAAGTATATATTTAAATAGTCTTCCACTGTATTAGAGTTATTATGTCCACGTACTGATGTATTTTGTATAAACAGTTATAGATGCTTTGATTACTATCAATTCCTTTAGATGGACTAGTATATTCATTCGTTTGTAAAGAAGTATGTTTATAGTATTGGGAATTCCCAACCCAAGAAGAAGTTAAAGAATCAGGACGAGAGAAAAAGAAAGAAGAAAAAAATTTATACTCCTTTTAGTTGGTTCGTGTTAATATCAGGCACAGACTTGGTATTAGCATGCCGGTCCGACTCTGAATCATATCACGGATTTGGGTCGTGACAATTACCCTCAAATGTGTTTACTCGAATGTGGAGCTCTACATATGTATATGTATAAATACATAACTCTATTGAAATTCTATGATTAGAATAGGGCAAAGTTACACCGAGTTACCACCATGAAAATCTCATCCAGATAATACACAAGTGAGGGAAACTAACAAAAGACAAAATAGGATCCAAGCTACCATACGACAGATCACATTATCCTTGTGAGGTTCAAGGGTAGTGAGATCTTGATCAAGGTCCAAATTAACAAGTGTTTGTTCTGGTGATCAATGTTGGATAATATTCCAATGCATTTTACCAATGAATCACTGTAAAACTTGAAAAATACGAAGATGATAAACAAGAAAACAAGGAGTCTAAGAGTCCAATAAAACCAATGGTGTCGATCCAAATGCATCACAATTGATGCTTGTACGATCAAATTAGGAAATTTTGTCCTAATCTCAGAGGCCAACATTTTGATTAACTAGTCATTAAACAAACCATAGGAGAAATAATTGAAAGGAGGTAATCATCGTCATCAGGTGAATGTCGTGGGGTGCCTAACACATTCCCTATGCATATCAAATCCTTGAACTCATATCTGGTTTAAGACCTGATTTTTTTTCTAAATAAAATCAATTAGATATAGGTGATTAATCACACCTTAAATTTCCCAATGATTAGTGGTGACTTTAAACTGCGTGTTTTCTCCCCTATCCATATCCAAGGGTATGTTTGGAGCGCGCGCACACACATATTTATCATTTACACATAATGATTTATGTACGAGCCGTCGGCTCATGGGGTCGAGGTTGGGTTTGCGAAACTTTGGCGTCAAGAGAAAGCTTGCTAGAGGCAAGTAACCTTTTTTCTTAACTAGTTATGTTTTGCTTAAAAATCCATGTTTAATGTATTTAATATTCCTTTGTTTTTCCTTACAAATCATATTTAATGATTTTATTATTTAAAGAAGAACCAGATTTTTTTCCCTTTTTACTGAAATAATTAGAAATTTATTGGATTCTATTTGTTATTAGAAAAATCTCTATTTCCTTTGAACTTGGATCAAGCATGTTTGGATTTTGTGAAATGGATTAAATATTCGTGTGAATTATATTTTTATGAGATATGGACTCAAATGAAATTGGATATATTTTGAAAATTAACTGAACAATTTGATTATGTTTTGGACTTAACCAATGAGGGTTATACATTGAGATATAAATTAGTTTCTTTTGGAGCTTACCACCAGCCAATGTGTGATTATGGGCCTAGTTACAAAGATTTATGACCATAATTATAAAGATTGTTAAGTAAAATGAATTTTTATCGAATAGGTGCATTCCAGTTGAACCAAAATACATTTTTTTTTTTTTTCCTTTGAGTTTTATTCTATGAATAACTTATTTATTTTACTTGTATATATGCATGCTTGATCTAGCTAGTTGAGATTTTTTATTGAGCTGTCAAGCACACCTTCCTTTTTCTGGGGAAATTATAAGGTAGTCTCGGACTACCAACTCAACATGCAGATTTTGTAGTCCAAGCCAATTAGGTGATGACACATCATTAAAATTGATGATGTAAACATGCATTGACACGTACAAAAAATACAAATAATTAGGAAAGTGACCAATATGCCCTTCAATCAATATATTTTTAATGATTTTTCTCATTATCAGTTCTCTCTTTCCTCCGGTCCTTATCTCTCTCTCACGCAATCCTCTCTCACCAAGGCCTCCATGGACAAAAGCTCAAGACCTCAAATCAGAACAAGGCCACCATGGCTGAGCTCGAGCTCTCACTTGCTCCGTTCATGGGTTGTGAAATTTGTAGATCTATGATGGTGTGAGTGGATTTTGGTTGAAATTTGAACTTCCTCCATTAAAACCCACAACCAAAAAATCCACAACCACCCACGGCCACCACCACAAAAATCCCACACAAACCCACGGCCACCAACACTTCTGTTAGTATATATTATAGGCTTATTGTAGGCTTACTGGGCTTTAGGCCCAATCTACTTGTACTGCACATACTTGTACTGCACACACTACTCTGCCTATATAAAGGCAGTTCCATGTATTAACCTAATTGCTGAATATAATATACAGAGCTATTTTGCTCACTTTCAGTCTCTGTTTTCTCTCTCTCTTCTTATTCACAACATGGTATCAGAGCTAGGTTACCCACTCCAATTAGTCTCCCAATTGTGTAGTATATAAAAACCTATAATTTGGTATACAATCATCCGGTATCTCTTCTCTGATGTCGGTTCTCTACATTTCCAAACTCAAGCTTCCACCTTCTTGCTTGAGTTTGAGGGGGGGTGTTGGATATTATTATCCCACATTGGAAATAGTTAGAGTGAGTAATGTTTTTATAAGGCAATGGGCAATCCTCATCTCTTAAGGCGTCTTTTGAGATTGAGTTAGGCCCATTGGACTTTAACAATAGAGTTTGCCTTGGAGTTTGCCTTGGAGTTTCATATTGAAGTCAAGCTTTATCAAATGCGCCAAGAATCAGGTCAGTCTATTTCTGATTATTACTCATAGACTGCTTCTATGTGGGAACAACTAGCTGCAGCTGATCCACTACTTCGATATGCTGAAGACATCGATCTTTTTGCCAAGTACAAAGATCGTCGTCGCTTCACACAGTTTATGATGGGTCTCCGTGAGGACTTTGAACCTATTCGAGCTGCTTTGCTTAGTCGTTCTCCTCTTCCTTCACTTGATGCTGCTGTCAAGGAGCTTATTTCTGAGGAAAATCGACGTCCTCACCATCATTTATCTTCTTCAGATGTTGTCCTGGCTACACCCCGTCCTCCATCTTCTTCTGATCGATCTCACCGTTTTTGCACGTACTGTAAAAAACTAGGTCATGACATCACTGAGTGCTACCGCAAGAAAAAGGATGACAAAAGGAAACAACATCAGTCCCGAGGTATTCTTCCTCTTTCACAAGCAGCCGCTGTGAGTTCTGCCCCTGTTAATGATCCTGTGGTCACTGTCTCTCAACTTGAGAGTATGTTTCATCGGTATATGTCTCAACCTTCCCCTGCCCTTTCAGTCACCCCAGGTAACAAATCTTGGCTTTTAGACTTAGCTTGCTGTAATCACATGACTCATTATGCTTCCCATTTTTCTCAAAAGACGCCTTTAGTTCCTTCTCCTATCATTTACACTGCCGATAGCTCACATATGTCTGTTAGTCACATAGGCACTATATCTTCTCCTGATTTGACTATCCCTGATACATATCTTGTTCCAAAGTTGTCCCTCAATCTTCTTTCTGTTGGTCAACTTTGTGAACTTGGCCTTGATCTCCATTTTTCTAATCATGGTGTTGATGTGCAGGATCCACTGACGGGCAAGCTGCTTGGGACAGGCCGTAAGACTGGACATTTGTTTGAGCTATGCAACTTACAGATTCCCTCACATATGGTCTCTTCCTCTGTTGCTGCCACAACCACCTTATCTCCAGACTTATGGCATTCTCGTCTTGGTCATGCCTCTTTATCTCGTCTTCAATTATTAGCTTCTCAAGGTCACTTAGGGTCTGTTAATTTTAATAAATTTGATTGTATGTCTTGTCAATTTAGCAAACAAACAAAATTACCATTTAATAACAGTGACTCTTTTTCTTCTGCCCCTTTTGACCTTGTTCATTCTGATGTTTGGGGTCCTGCTCCATTTACCACTGAGGGGGGATCTCGCTATTTTGTGATATTTGTTGATGATTATTCTAGATTCACTTGGATTTACTTGTTAAAACATCGTTCTGACCTTATTTCTATTTTTCAAACTTTCCACAAAATGATCCAAACACAATTTTCTCGCACAATTAAGGTTTTTCGGTCAGATAATGCCCAAGAATATCATGATAAATCTTTCCTCTCCATTTTGGATTCTAATGGCACCCTTCCCCACTATTCATGTCCCTATACCTCTCAACAAAATGGTCATGCCGAACGCAAATTTCGTCACATTCTTGATGTTGTGCGTACCCTCCTCATATCTGCCTCTATCCCTGAGCGTTTTTGGGGTGAAGCGGCTCTCACTACCGTTTACACCATCAATCGCATTCCTTCACCTACTACTCACAAGAAATCTCCCTTTGAGTTACTTTATGACAAAATCCCAGACTATTCCTCTCTTCGAGTATTCGGTTGTGTTTGTTTTGTCTCTCTTCCTTCCTATGAACGAAAAAAACTTGAACCAAGGTGTCGGCTGTGTTGTTTTCTTTGCTATGGTATCTCTCAAAAGGGTTTTCATTGCTATAATCCCATATCTCGTCGCCTTTGTATCTCCCGTCATGTTGAATTTTGGGAACATCAGACTTTTTCTAGTCGTCAACATTTTCCCTTTATCTCCTCCTCCAAGACTCCCATTTTCACTGATCCTTCCATTGACCTTTACCCTGACCCTGTGAGGGACTCTACCTAGCCTCCTAGCTCTTCAGATGTCCCATCTTTGGTTTTGTCTCCAACTGCTGGCTCGCCTGATTCGGATCCTGCATCATCAGCACCATCAGAGTCTCCCACAGATATACGTCGTTCCACTCGGGTAAGGGCTCCTCCTTCTCATCTTTCTGATTATCATTGTTATTTTGCCCTTGCTACCCTCCATGAGCCTCATACATATCGTGAGGCTAGCACTAATCTTCTTTGGCAGCAAGCTATGGCTGATGAACTTGATGCACTTCACAAGACTCATACTTGGTACATGACCACTTTGCCTCCTGGCAAGTCTGCAGTTGGTTGTAAATGGGTCTATAAGATCAAGACTCGGGCTGATGGATCCGTGGAACGTTACAAGGCTCGCTTGGTTGCTAGGGGATTCACTCAGGAATATGGCATTGATTATGAGGAGACTTTTGCTCCTATTGCTCGTCTTACCTCAGTTCGATCTTTACTTGCTATTGCTGCTGTTCGTCATTGGCCTTTGTTTCAGATGGATGTGAAAAATGCCTTCCTCAATGGTGATCTTCTTGAGGAAGTCTACATGCAGCCACCTCTTGGCTACCTTGATTCTCATAATCAAGTTTGTCGCCTTCGCCGTGCTCTCTATGGTCTTAAGCAAGCTCCTCGGGCTTGGTTTGCTAAGTTCAGTTCTGTGGTTGCTCAGCAGGGTTTCACCCTTAGTTCATATGATTCAGCTCTCTTCATTCGTCATACATCTACTGGTATCACTCTCATTCTTCTTTATGTTGATGACATGATTATTACAGGTGATGACACTGCAGGCATCTGTGATCTACAGAAGTTCCTTAGTCAACAGTTTGAGATGAAAGATCTTGGCATTCTTAGCTACTTTCTCGGTCTTGAGGTCACCTACTCTTCTGATGGTTACTATCTCTCTCAAGCCAAGTATGCTTCTGATCTTTTCTCTAAGGCCGGTCTCACTGATAGCAAGACTGTCTTCACTCCCTTAGAGCTTAATGTCAAGCTCAATACTACTGATGGTGAGCCTCTCTCTGATGCTACTTTATACCGACAGTTGGTGGGCAGTCTCGTCTATCTTACTGTCACCCGTCCGGACCTTGCTTATGATGTTCATCTGGTTAGTCAGTTCATGTCTGCTCCTCGCTCCACTCATTATGCTGTAGTTCTTCGTATTTTGAGGTACATCAAGGGGACACTCTTTTATGGTCTTCACTTCTCGGCACAGTCTTCTCTTGAGTTGCGCGCCTATGCTGATGCAGACTGGGCTGGAGATCCCACTGATCGTCGTTCTACCACAAATTGCTGCTTCTTACTAGGTTCCTTTCTTATCTCTTGGTGTAGCAAGAAACAGTCTGTTGTTGCTCGTTCCAGTACTGAAGCTGAGTACCGTGCTCTTGCCGATGCCACCTCGGAACTCCTTTGGCTTCGTTGGCTCCTGGCTGACATGGGTGCTCCCCAGACCACCAGTACTCCTATTCACTGCGACAATCGTAGTGCTATTCACATTGCCCATAATGATATTTTTCATGAGCGCACCAAGCACATTGAGATCGATTGTCACTTCATTCGTCATCATCTTCAGCAGAGTGCTCTACACTTACTATCTGTCTCCTCTGAGGACCAGCTTGCTGATGTCTTCACCAAGTCCCATCCACCGGGACACTTACGCGATCTTGTGTCCAAACTCAAGATGGTTTCTTCGTCACCACCTTGTGTTTGAGGGGGGATGTTAGTATATATTATAGGCTTATTGTAGGCTTACTGGGCTTTAGGCCCAATCTACTTGTACTGCACATACTTGTACTGCACACACTATTCTGCCTATATAAAGGCAGTTCCATGTATTAACCTAATTGCTAAATATAATATACAGAGCTATTTTGCTCACTTTCAGTCTCTGTTTTCTCTCTCTCTTCTTATTCTCAACAACTCCTCCTTCAACCACACACACAGAGCCACCATCCAAGCGCCATAAATTTGAAACCCAAAAAATGGATTTCGGCCATGGAAGCTTTCTTTAGAGAAAACCAAAAGGAAAAAGAAAGTTGAAAGTTGAAGAGAGGTTGGGTTTGGTTTGAAATCGAGAGAGAAAGAGAGAGAGAGAATGCCTGAGAGCTTGAGCTTGGCCATGGCAGCTGAGCTTTGTGGTTTAAAATTGGAGAGAGAGAGAGAGATCGCGTTGAGAGAAATAAAAGGAGAGAGGGAAATTATGAGAAAAATCATTAAAAATATATTGATTGAAGGGTATATTGGTCACTTTCCTAATTATTTGTATTTTTTCTACCATGTCAATGCATGTTTACATCATCAATTTTATTATGTGTCATCACCTAATTGGCTTGGACTACAAAATCAGCATGCTGAGTTGGTAGTCTGGAACTACCTAATAATTTCCCCTTTTTCTGTCATTTCAGATTTTGAGGAGCTGTAAATATTTGGGACTCTCGTTAAGGTGGTGCATGTGAAGGGAATACTAGGATTGAATTTAATAAAAGTTAGATAAGTTTGTTGTTTGACGGTTAGGAGTTTTTAAATTTGAGAACTTTCACATCAGTTGTAAATTTTTGGAGACTTCCTAAGCTATTGAATTATTGGAGATTAGCTAATCTTGGATTGACAATTTTTATTTTCTGAAAGGTAAGTCATTGGAATTTATTTTGTTATTTTTGGGCCACTTAGAAGATAATTTTTGAACTTTGGGTAAAGCCTTGGACTTAGTAAGTATTGAATTGTATTCTCACTTGGTACCCAATTGGATAAAAACACTTTGATGCTTATCTCTTATTGACGGACTGTTTAAATAAACATATATACAAATAACACCCACATAGTACACAACAACAATTGGAAATCAAACGTAAACAAGCAACTAAACCTTACAGAGGCAGATAAGCATACAAATAACAAAGAGTCAAAGACCCTCCAATTATTCAAATAACATCATATCCTAGAAAAGAGGACAACATCTTGACGCAGCACCCAACGTCTCCCATGATATACTGCCAGCTCTTCTGCACATATCACACCACAACATCAAATTTATGAAGTTTGTTGCTTTTTGAAGTAGATAATTAAAGAAACATCATTAAAAGCTTTTGGGTTTCATGAACATACTTAAATTATATGGGATGGAGTATATATTGTACAAAATATATATGGGTTTTATTCGGTTTAGAATTTGAAAAAACGTTATAAAAATACAAAAAAAAAGAAAAAAAGAAAAAAAAAGCACGGGAATATTATCAATTTAAACGAAATATTTGGGACTAATAAAGCGGCTATATATCTTAAGTTATTTCATTTAATAGCATATTTATGTTATTTTAATATAATTTTATAAAAAAAAATCAACTAATTAAGCATTAATTGATATACTTGGTATTTTTAAAAAAAAAAAAATAGATAACAAGTGAATGAAATGATGTTTCATATATTCCTTCATCCAATTACTTTGCAAAAAAATCGAAATCAATAAAAAATATTTATTATCTTATATTGTTATAATTTAAAATAATTTATTTTTGCTTATTTAACACACACACACACACACACACACATATATATATATATATATATATATATATATATATATATATATATAATTTTAATGATTTTATTAAATTAATGATGACGTGTTAATTTTTATGTTTTAATTGCTGATATGATATAATACACGTTATTGTCATATCAGTTTGTAAGTATTTGGTTGTGAAATTGGTAGTGTCTCTATCATTACTCAAAATGAAGAGGAAAAAGGTGTAACTTTAAAGCTGAGATCAACAGGTGGGCTCATTGATGTGGACCTATGGTAGCAATTAGCAAAAGAACAACTCAACCATATAACGAACATGCTGACACCTATACATTTTCGAAAAAAGTATCATGTGTGGGAAAAGATCTGTTGCTGTGAAGCATTTGAACACAATGGAAACCCTAATTACACTATATATTCTCAAGACTCAAATTTTGAGAAACTATTCATAGGACAAACATGAAGATAAAGTCAACATTGCCCTGCATGCTCCATTTATTAAGATAAACTCAAAGCTTGAAAAGAACTAAGAGAAATCAAACTTTAACACCATTGAAATAAAACATATCTCCTCCCCTATGCAATGATAATTAATTTATCAAATATGTTTGTGTAGAACACAAAGCACTCAAATGAATACAAATTTATTATTTTTTTGGATATGGTACCCACTCAATTAGTACCATCAAATGTGATATAAGTACTATCATATGTGATGTTAGTACCATCCAATGTGATGTTGGTACTATCTGATTTTTTATATATATTAAATTTAAATAATAAATAAAAATTTAGGGTACCAAGCAATGTGATGGTAGGTACCATCATATGTGAGGTAGGTACCATCATGTGTGACATTGGTACCATCAATATGAGATTTTATCTATTAGAGGTACCATACCCACATAGGTATTGTAAAATTATCCAACAACAACAATAAACATTAAAACACAATTAGATACATAAACGACTAAATAAATTAGTGAAAAACAAAAACAAAAAGACTAAATAAGATTTAAGTGAAGAGAGGGTGAAGGCCACGGGACCTGTAGAAAGAACTCAAGGCTAACTGTAATTATTTGACCAAAATTCCTTATCGTTTCGGTCACCATTTTCCTTATCGTTGCGGTCACCATTTTCCTTATCGTTGCGGTCACCATTTTTGCTAAGTTCACTCTTTTTGAGCTTAACCGTGTTGCTAGAACTCTTTTGGGGATTACTCGTGTTGCTAGGCTTCTCTTTGGGCGTACTCTCTTGGGACTTACCCGTTTTGCTAAGCTTCTCTTTGAGCTTACTCACTAGGGTCTTACCCTTGTTGCTATCCATTCTCTCTCTTAAAAACCCTAAACTGATTATTCTCTCTTTTCTCTGTGTCTATAACAACTCAATGCTCTTTATGTCTCTAAATCCATTTGGTACTTGTGCTATATATAAGGGAGATCGATGGGCATTTTTCTTCTGTTTGATTAGAAATTTTAGGAGAAGTTCTGGATGGACTTTTGGCTTAGGAAGTTTGTAGTATTTTTCTTAAATAGTACGATTTGTACAAATTGATATTTGAACGATCTTACGAAGAGAACTTGTTAAGAAGGAACTTGAGAGAGACTTGGTAAATTACATACGATGGGTTTCAGCAAAGACATGTTAATTAGTTGATGTTTTCTTCTTCTATAGTTTGTTTTTTTTTTTTCCTTGAAATAAATGATGCATGTTAGCATGTAGTTGTGAATCATGGACTAAATAATATCCATAATAATTTTTCCAATGGATGAACTACACAACTTCCCTATAATTTACAAAATTAATTTTGTAAACGATTCTTGATGTACTAAGAGATACTTCATTCTAGGGTTCGATTTTGTGTATATGTGTTTTTATCTAGCTGGCTACCTCTACTTGTATACATAACATTTGTCATTCGTTCAGTTGTAATGAAAATGGTGTGTAAGATGAACCAAACATTAATTAAGAAAGTTCGTTGTAAACCATAAACAATTTAGAACCTATTTCTACTTAGACTTTCAAGGTTTTGGAATTTCTCATTCTTCATATTTATCCACACAAGATAATTACTACTCATGATATAATGACTAGAACTATAAAATTGAAAACAGAACTAATGGAGTGCAAGAACCGAAGAAGAGAACTTGTTAATGAAGGAACTTACAGAAGCAGATAAATTGTGATTATTCAAGGAATTTGAGAGAGACTTGGTAAATTACGATGTGAGAAAATTTAAAGGGTAAATTACATTGACACCACTTTTTTTTTTTTGGGAAACTAGACTCGCTACACCTTAGTTTGGAGAAATGACACTCTTCTCCCAAATTTGCAAAATAATTAACACTCAGCCCCCTTTTCCCTCATTTTTAAAGGAATATTCTCCACTTAAACTTAAAATAATTGGAATATAATTTTTCTTTTTAACTTTGGTTAGTTAGGTATTGGTTAAAAAAATTAATAAAAAATAAATAAAAAAAATAAAAAGTGGACAGAGTGTTAATTATTTTGCAAATTTGGAAGCGGAGTTTCATTTTCCCAAACTAGGGTGTAACGAGTCTAGTTTTCCTAAAGGAAGAAGGTGTCAGTGTAATTTACCCAAATTTAAAACAAAATTCTTGAAAGACCAAATTAAAGGTGTGTTACGTATATGAGAAGAGAAGGGTTCAGGTTAGTAAATATATATGTGCCGTTCTTCTACTAGGAAAGTTACAAAGAGAAAAATCCTAGTATATATTAACAAAAAGAAGAAGAGAGGAAAATTAATTACGTATGTGGCTAAGGTTATGGAATATGGATCCTCATCTAGATGTTTTACACTATATTAAGATTTGTAGGTTCTTCAAGGAAATTTGTTAGGTGCATGTAATGAAAAAGAGTAATACTACAACTACAATAACAACAATTTTTACAATATTTTTAACAACAATGAGTTGGCAGCTTTTAAAAGAAAAATATTTAATTTTTAAACTATTAATAGCATAGATTGAGTTGAAAATTTTGCCAACCCAAGCTTATTTATTAAGAAAGAAATATTTTAAAATTTTATCCATTATGTTGTTAAAGTCAAGTGTTGTTGGTGTAGAAGTAAAAGAAGGATTAAGGATTCAATGAAGATCATGCTGGGGATTATTGGAAATCCCCTCTCCTTTTCCTACTTTCACATCGCTTCATAATAATAAACTAATGAAAGTAGTAGTATGAAGATTGAAGAGTCAAAGGACTGAAGCCTGCCTCTAACACGAAATTGAAATTGGAATGCAGGCCCTAGTGCTCCTCCTTTGAATTTGACTATAAGAAGGATAAGAAAGGAAAGGGGACCCAGGAAGAGAGTATGGATACCAATCAGAGAGTGGTCATAGAAGAAAATGATTTGAGCAAGAGCCAAGGAAATACCAATCAGATGACCCTAGTTTTGACCAGTTCAAGCATGAGCTACTAGAGATTCTAGAAAAATAAGACAACTGACATTGTTGTAAACATTTGATGTTCTTAATATATAGAGGGGAAAAAAGGGCTAAAAGACTAGTATTAACATATAAACAGTTATTTAAGCTAAATTTCCTTAAATAATAGTCTAGTATTAACATAAATATATATATATATATATAAGACCAAAATAATTTTTTTACTAAGAGTTTCTCTCTTTCTTCTCTTGAAGATTTCAGTGAATTTCCCTTGTTTTTCAAGGTTATTTTCGTGATGTAGACATATTCTGCTTCTTGTGACTTTCTGTCAGTGTCATAATTTTACACGCAATTCTCTTAATATGTTCATAAGAAATGAAAAGGGGAAGAAGTAAAGGCAATGGCAAAGAAAGTTGTGACTAATTTAACACTCCGTAAATGATGTGTTTACACATTAAAAATATTTTATACATTTTACATATACGTACCTTTAAAATCTAGGTGGAAGGATATCATTTATATTAATAGTTGGTATATTTGAATTCTTGATGTGTCATTTGAAGAACACCAAAATATGCCAACTAAATTAAATTACAACACTCTTAATGGGTGGAAGGAGAAGTTGAAATCACAACGAATTTGGAGGCAATGATTTTGATGCAAGAAGATAATGTTATAAAATTAATTTATTAGGAGGAAATCATGGGAGATCACTCAGAGCACACCGAATTGGGCTTGGGCCAATTTTAGGTTGTGGACTCATGAAAGGATAAGATAAAATTCAAAATGGGAGTGACAATCTAGAGCTAAGCAGGCTAACAGCCCAAATGGTAATGGAAGCCCATATTTGTTGATATGAGGAAAGTCTTTGATGTAGAAACACGACTAAGGCGAGTTTGGAGTGAGTATGATGGGATTTAACAAATTATAACACATTTGCAATGTCGATCAGAGGGACAAAAGTGGTTCTTTGGCGATATTGTGGTAATTCGCAAGTATCTATGGAACTTTCTTGAGGTGCCAAATTAGGGATATTATGATGTCGAAACTCTGTTGTGAACAGGAATTGTTTTTATTTTTCATTTTTTTATCTGTTCTTTTGGAAATAAAACTTGTCCCATTTGTTAAATTAGATATTTTTCTCCTTGCGCTGCTCTCTTATGTAATTTGTCGTTCTAAGAAGAATTACTAAATGCTATTCCATATATAGCTGCGGAAAATTGGCTAGAAAGTCCTACGGGCTAACATATTGGTTGAGTTTTGGAGATGTAATGTGTTTTGTGCTCTTAAATTGCTGTCTTTGTGTAGGTGTACAGCACTTCGCATGGAATTTTATAAAAGCTAAACATTTTTCTTCTATTTGATTAGAAATTTTAGGAGAAGTTCTGGATGGACTTTTGGCTTAAGAAATCTGTAGCATTTTTCTTGAATAATAAGATTTGTAAAAATTGATATTAGAACAATCTTACGAAGAGAACTTGTTAAGAAGGAACTTGAGAGAGACTTGGTAAATTACATACGATGGGTTTTAGCAAAGACATGTTAATTAGTTGATGTTTTCTTCTTCTATTGTTTGTTTTTTTCCTTGAAATAAATGATGCATGGTAGCATGTAGTTGTGAATCATGGACTAAATAATATCCATAATAATTTTTCCAACGGATGAACTACACAACTCCCCTATAATTTACAAAATTAATTTTGTAAATGATTCTTGATGTACTAAGAGATACTTCATTCTAGGGTTCGATTTCATGTATATGTGTTTTTATTTGGCTGGCTACCTCTACCTGTATACATAACAGTTGTCATTCGTTCATTTGTAATGAAAATGGTGTGTAAGATGAGTCAAACACTAATTAAGAAAGTTCGCTGCAAACTATAAACAATTTAGAACCTATTTCTACTTAGACTTTCAAGGTTTTGGAATTTCTCATTCCACATATTTATCCATACAAGATAATTACTACTCATGATATAATGACTCGAACTATAAAATTGAAAACATAACTAATGGAGTGCAAGAACCGAAGAAGAGAACTTGTTAATGAAGGAACTTATAGAAGAAGATAAATTGTTATTATTGAAAGAATTTGAGAGAGACTTGGTAAATTACGATGTGAGAAAATTTAAAGGGTAAATTACGTTAACACCCCTTTCTTTTGGAGAAACTAGACTCGCTACACCTTAGTTTAGGGCAATGATACTCCGCTCCCAAATTTGCAAAATTATTAACACTCAGCCCCCTTTTCCCTCATTTTTAAAAGAATATTCTCCACTTAAACTTAAAATAATTGGAATATAATTTTTCTTTTTAATTTTGGTTAGTTAGGTATTGGTTAAAAAAATTAATAAAAAATAACTAAAAAAATAAAAATGGGACAGAGTTAATTATTTTGCAAATTTAGGAGCGGAGTTTCATTTTCCCAAACTAGGGTGTAGCGAGTTTAGTTTTCCTCAAGGAATGAGGTGTCAATGTAATTTACCTAAATGTAAAACAAAGTTCTTGAAAGACCAAATTAAGGGTGTGTTATGTATGTGAGAAGAGAAGGGTTCAGGTTAGTAAATATATATGTGCCGTTCTTCTACTAGGAAAGTTACAAAGAGAAAAATCCTAGTATATATTAACAAAAAGAAGAAGAGAGGAAAATTAATTACGTATGTGGCTAAGGTTATGGAATATGGATCCTCATCTAGATGTTTTACACTATATTAAGATTTGTAGGTTCTTCAAGGAAATTTGTTAGGTGCATGTAATGAAAAAGAGTAATACTACAACTACAATAACAACAATTTTTACAATATTTTTAACAACAATGAGTTGGCAGCTTTTAAAAGAAAAATATTTAATTTTTAAACTATTAATAGCATAGATTGAGTTGAAAATTTTGCCAACCCAAGCTTATTTATTAAGAAAGAAATATTTTAAAATTTTATCCATTATGTTGTTAAAGTCAAGTGTTGTTGGTGTAGAAGTAAAAGAAGGATTAAGGATTCAATGAAGATCATGCTGGAGATTATTGGAAATCCCCTCTCCTTTTCCTACTTTCACATTGCTTCATAATAATAAACTAATGGAAGTAGTAGTATGAAGATTGAAGAGTCAGGGGTAGGGATGGCAATTTTGCTCCGATCCGACCCGACCCGTCCCGACCCGCCCCGACCCGTGCGGGTATTCCCCGCCCCGTAGAGGTGACGGGGCGGTTACGGGTTGCAAAAATTGCCTCGATACCCGGGGCGGGGCGGTCATGGATTTTATTT
>OU015761.1:20002497-20126029 GCA_907173295.1 Fagus sylvatica | reverse complement strand
AAGAACAGCTATACATATTCCACATCTTCAAAGGAAGATTATATTATCTATAAAGAAAATATAAATCTCTTCAAAGGAAGAAAAAAGAGAATTTGAAAAGAAAACATAGAGGTTGCAAGATTCTTCTATGAGAATAATGCCCAGAATGATCACCTTAAATCTTAATATTTAATTATAACGAGATACTATTATTGATTTTCCATGTACACAGTACAGGATATTATTATGTAAATGTTGCAATTTAGATGACTACTTCCATCATAAGAACAATTTCTATTTTCTTTTTGATTTGTTAAAAAAAAAAAAAAAAATAGATAGATTCAAGTTTGAAAGTACTTTGACGCTTTGAAAACGGGCACAAATCTTAATGAAAATTTCAAGGCTAATCAAAATATTTGATACCATACTAATGCAATACCAAAAAATTCTGACAAGTACAGAAATACCAAAAATAATATATATATATATTAAAGAATTAGTAGCATCAAGATTCAGGTAACAACACATACACCATTTTTTCCTAGGTCAAGTATGGTAAGAGAATCAACTTTGAAGCTTCAGACTCACTCAACATCTAAGGATACTTTAATTCAAAAACAACCTCCATCCCAAGATTTTCCTGTTACTTTTTGGATGTGTCCCAAAATATTTGGCCATTTTGAAACTTTAAGACACAAAATCTCTCTTTCTGTCGACAAATTTACCTTTCCCCCTCCTCCACATTTAAAAGTAACAAACATTGAGGCATAGTTGGAGATTGTTTTCTTTTTAGTTTTATATGTTTCTCCTTCACACACACTGATTTTATTGAACTTTTCCAGCATCATTATGGTTCATAAGCCAGAATCTCATCAAAAGTTCATCTGTTATTATTATACGTGTATATACAATGTCTAAATCCACTTGCCTGATTGTTACACAATATCCCTATAGAGGGTCTAAGCTTTTGCCAAGGCTTCAATCCGGACCTAAAAGATCCATCTCCAACCACTGAATGCTGTAACTGCCCTCCAGCCAGTCCAGGAGCAAATGTTCCATTGGGATTTACACTATCCAAGGGTTTGTCAAGGACCATCTTTTCTATGACATAATTAATGACCTACATTAATAAAGCAAAAAATTCCATTATTCATACTGTATTCTTCCATGCAGAAGATGCACATTAACATAACACAACATTGATGTGAAGAAACAAGATCGATATTTTTAAATAATAATAAAAAATGAAAGTTGCATTCTGACATTACACCTGTGCATATGTAGAGTCATACCCACTAGAATACAGCCATAATATTTTACCATTCTACAGGAGACTTCTCATACTAACATCCCATTACAGAAATATTCATGTACAGTTAAACATCAACTAATAATGCAGTGGAACCTACAAAATAATCATTGTTTTTTCCTTTTTCTTTTTCTTCTTCTTTTTCTTTATACAAAGCACATACAAATGGCAAAAGCAAAACAAGACACAGTTTACAACTGAAAATCCAGAGTAATCACAATTTTAAATTTTAATACAGGGATTCCTTATAAAATGCGTTAGGGCAGTTCTTTTTCTGGTTTCTGCAAATAAAATGTCAAACACCGTGACTTCTAATTCCAGTCCACTTTTTTTATAGAAACTGGCCCACTTATGCTACTACCAAGCCACTGCTGCTCAAAGATATGGAAGGTAAAATGAACCAACAGGCAAGCCTCCAATGAAAGCAAAAGAAACGATGATAAGCCACACTTAAAAATAAAAAAAAATCATAGTGGCCATTCTTCTCTAAGCTACCAATTTGATGAAGTATTAGCACATCTGAACTTATGCACAAGTGTGTTTGCAAGTACTAAATAAGAACGTGCATCCCATGGCACACCAAAATATCCTGAAATTTTATTAGTGAGTGGATATTAGACAAATATTTACTAACATTTGGAAATAAGTTCCATACAGAAATATGACTGTAAAAGCGTATTACTGTATGTAAGCCCAATGATAAAGGAGCTACTATGTTTTGACTTCTACATTAAAGATAAAAAGGCACCCATCACAGTTAGCACCAAATAATATGCTAGTCAATTTCCACTTTCTTCCATCTTGTTAATCATGCATAGGAAAGAAATTATGACTGATTCACAGGTCATATCTGTATCTTTAGAGATATTAGACAAATATTTACTAACATTTGGAAATAAGTTCCATACAGAAATATGACTGTAAAAGAGTATTACTGTATGTAAGCCCAATGATAAAGGAGCTACTATGTTTTGACTCCTACATTAAAGATAAAAAGGCACCCATCACAGTGCACCAAATAATATGCTAGTCAATTTCCACTTTCTTCCATCTTGTTAATCATGCATAGGAAAGAAATTATGACTGATTCACAGGTCATATCTGTATCTTTAGAGATATTTTTATTAATAAATTAGAGTTCAGATCTATATCAAACACCAAAATGGGTTTGTTTCACAAATATAAAAGCAAGTATGATTTTCAATGACGGTCTGACAGATCAAGTACAGTATGCAATTAACAATAATTCAGTAATATCCAAAATCCAATCAGAATATTCTCTTCAGAGAAAAAGTGCTCTAATCACACAAATAATGTGAAAAAAATTTGTCCATCATACACTACCCAACAAACAGAAAAGACTTACTTTATGAATCCTCAATATACATGGTGCACTTAGTTTCCCTTGTGTGAGGATCTGGACAGTTGAACCTTCACATGGATGTAAATAAAAGCTGCACCTGCAGAATTAATAAATTTTTTACTTAAGTTGGCCAATTAAAGATAATCATTGTATTCTTTCAGCAAATTGAGATTTACCCACTAAAAAAGAAATCACAGACCTTTTTATAACTGCATACTAGTTTTATTAGGTTCTAGCAGAACCGTACAAGAAAATCAAGTCTTCATGCATTTGAAACTTCCTTAACAGATGGTGAAATTTTGGAAAAATACTTAAAACAGAAAGCAGTCATCTTCCAAAGAACACAACAGCATTGACAAAAACACAGTTCTCTCTCTCTCTCTCATATTTATTTATTTTATATGTGACCATATATGCAGCTTCTCTGGCAATTAGCATACCAAATTTAAGCCCCAAAAAAAAGGTTTTGGATGTAAGAATTTACTTCGTATTTTCTCTCGGAGGCAGCCGATTATTCAACACACAATCTAGACACCAGAATGGAAAGTCCTTCTCATCTTCAGTTCCATCGAAATCAGTAATTTTCTTTCTCCATGGACCTCCATGAGAGCCCTCAGTAATAATGGAAGGAGGGTAAACAGTTGAAAATTCAAATGGAGGATACACCATTGAGTCATTCTCGGCATTACTATCAACCTCAATTCTTGAATGGGTAATACTTCTATGGCTAATATCCTTTCCAGATAACAAATCCCCATTGGCTGAAGGCTGGGATCCAAATCTTTGCTTTCTTTTTGCCAACCAATGAGCCAAGAGTCCTTTAAGGGTTTCTCGAGCTAGATTAACCTGCAAAAATACAAGAATGCAACATAGCCTTCTAGATAAGCTTTCAAGTTCTGGTATCAATATCCTATCAAAAATAGTTCTGGTATCAATAGATTATTAAACTCAGGCCAAGAAGGAAAAGGTTGATTGTGAAACTGCATTCTTAACTTCCTATTAGCGATGTTCATTAAAAATATTCTGCTATAACACAAACAAAATGAGTTTGGTAAATCGTCAAAAGACCAGCACATTTTAGACAACTAAAGAAGTTTGGGAAACCAGAGGATCATAACACTCAGAAACTTATACACAACATATCACAATATTATGACCTAACAGGAGACCTATAAGAGTTTTGAGCCTATGCTCTGATCTTCCTGATATACAGAGTTATTCCAGTAGAAGCAATAAATTCACAAAGACATTCATTCTTTCAGAAGAAAATAAACTAATTTGATATTCAAAAGAAGCAAGACAGAAAAACAAATTATACTAAGGATAAAACTTTTTTTTTCTTTTTAGATAATTTAGAACCTTTTATTAGATGACCAACTGTCAAAAAAGAAACAAACAAGCCAAAAGGCCAACAACCCTCACTGCAGAACTCTAACACAACAGACATAACCAGCAACAAGCTGGGCAATTCACCAAAAACCAAATCTATCCCAAATACAAACCCAAAGCTAAACAGCAACATCTCTTCTTAATACCCTAGCAACGCTAATACCTCAGTTACAACAGAGAATTCTATTTAAAATGGTATCTCTGAAACCATTCTTGCTATGAAGCCGATTCTTCACATCTCTCTTGATAATATTGAGGAGTTGATCTTCAGATTTAATCTGTCCAGCATGAATAATAGCATTTCTTTGTGACCATAGAGAATACACAGTGGCCCACCAAGCCACCTTACACACAATAGCCCTCATTTCTGTTCCTTTCAAGTGCACAACACCCCACTCCAATAAATCCTCCCAGCAGAAACAAGGATCAGAGACAAGCCAAAGAGCCATAATTTTCCTCCACAATCTCTTAGAAAATGAACATTCAAGTCTTAAGTACACAAATATTTTGTTTGTTGAGTTGAAAAAACACTACATTAATCATTTCATACTAATAGCAGGCAAATAAGCAAGCCATTCACAATAGAGAGAGGTAAAAAGAATTCAACCACATATTTCAACCAGTAATATATCGACTTTTCATGCAAGTTGAATATATCCACAAAGAACAGATAATATCCTACATGAAGTACCTCAACAGGAAGAAAAAAAAGAGCAACGGGAAGATACTGTGAATTTAAATGAATATACCTTATCATCCTCAGGTTTCCCTGCAATGTTAAGGTCTGCTGAATACATCTCAGCGGAAAAGCATTGTGGGGTGTCCAAATGGATAGATAAACTTCCAAGCCTGGTATCCACAGTGAACCATGCAGGAATGCTTACCTGAAGTGGTTCAAAAGTTAAAATGAAAATCAATCAATATTTTTTTGATCAATCAATATTGTCAAAATGAAACTACTATATCTCTAATATAGACTAATAGTCATACCATTTCAAATAGCTCTTCCTTTTTCTCCTCAAATGACACCTGAAATATTGACATCTAAAGCATGAAATTTTTTTGTTTACATCAAAACTTTAAAGAATGAATGATTAACAAATGTGTCCTCCCACAATGAAATTTATAAATTTTTGATGTATAAACAAATACTGCAAGTAATAATCAGTACAACTACCCGGCCCCTTATGCCAATCAGGCATTCCTACCAAGTCAACAATCACATCATTCTAGTCAAACACAAGCAACTAGAAAAAGAACTACTGTGACCTTTCCATAATCTGTAACTACAATGCCCCTGGTGATCTCCCACAGCTTCACTGAACCAGCAGTATCCTGTCAATGAAAGATGTTGACTTTAAAGGTCTTGTTTAATGAAACTAACACATTCTCATTGTAAAGTATGAGGGAAGCCACAATTACCTTAGTCAACACATGCCTTCTATTATTCAAAATTTCATGCTGCACTATTCCACACAGGAGTTCCAGGAATGGTCAGTGTTGGTTCTTTGAAAACAGGAACCTGCACGACATCGTTGAAAAACCAGTACCTCAATGAGTCAAGAACACTAATATCAATCCCCAAAATGCAAAGATCAAAATATTAACAAATCCAAGAATTAAGAAGCCAAAAAATAAAAAGAGTATAATCCAGAATACTGATATACCAGGGTCCAACAACGACACACAAAAACCTAAGAACCGCAATAAAATCAATATATCAGTACAAATTATTAAAAAACAGAAAGAAGCATTACTCACAGGGTAGATCCTTCTAAGGAGACCCTTGCCCTTGAAAAGGACAAGTTCCCAGCTAAGAATGAACCGCCTCTTTGAAAGGACTTCTGAGGGTTACGTCCTTCGGCAGGCCATCTATGAACAGAAGAATCAGTAGTAGCAACCCATATACTATCATCATGCATAGCCAGTTGCAGAACAGGGTGTTCTCCTGTGCAAAGCAAAAGACTCTCCCTTGTCGCCAAGTCTGTCAAGTATAACTGATGGTATAAACAGAATTGGGCATCAAAAAGATGAGCATAAAAGCCAAATAGCAAAAGACATTAAAAACCTAGATGAGGCAGGAGTAATTGAATTAGTTAAGTTATTAAGAAAACTATACTCACAGAAAGGTCTCTCCCACCACTATAAACATGACTAAATGACGGAGTGCTGGCAAGTGCCCAAACAGAACCTGTATGCACAGCATAGGAATGCACACATCGCTGCTGACCAAGATCCCAGAGTCTATAAAGAGAGTTGGAATACTTGGTTAACTACAATGAAAAGAAAAATGCTTATATTGTTGACACACACATTTGTATGCTTGCATATGCTGCATCATTATTTGTTTATTGATAAGTATATGTCATTATTTTACAGTAACAAGATAGGTGTGAAATATAAACCTGATCATAGAGTCAGAAGATCCTGATAAGCATAGTCTGCAAGAACACAAAAACATCACCAATTTGCAAGAAGCAAAAATATTATGAAATACAGTAGATAAGCATGCAGTATAGATGAGACATCCAACCAGCATGGTTAACTTGCAAATAGTTGGTTTTAGAAAGCTCCATTAAATATGCATCTGAGAGAGCGTGAGTTTGTATACATGAACCTTTTCTTGTTTATCAATAAGTTATGTAAACAGGAACTCCACCTATGTCTGTTCTTAGTGTTATAAATTTTGTTCACAGCCGGTCCCACCCAGTAAAAGGAGAAGGATTACTTTAGGATGACAACCAGAGTGAAATTTAGTCATTTTATTATGAATGGATCCACTAAAAATAGGAGTCCTAATACTATTAGTACAAAAAAGAGTCCTTATATACATTTGTGAGTCCTCTTATATAGTTGTGCTCAATGAACTCAAATGAGAGATGGAATTGAGTAATGAAATTATTGAGTGTTTGAGCATTGAGGCATGTTGACCTTCATGTGATGTTTTCACCCTTGTCTTCTCCCTTCTCTTTCTTGTGGAACTGTTCACATGCGCTATTTACAGATAGTGGAGAAATTCTATTTCAGTTTCTTTTTCCTCTTTTCAACTCTAAATCCTTTTTTTTTTCTCTTTTCTAGACCCTAACCCTTCTTCTACAAGGTTCTAAATCCAAAAATCCTACTAAACGTTAACCCACCACAAGAACACGTAGACAAATTCTCCAATTTTTTGTACATCACCAACCCTAATCATTCTGTTGAGGATCCATAATCAATCCCAAAGTTTTGGGATTAAAGCTTGGTTGTTGTTTTAGGACCCAACTGAAATATTTTGGTCATTTTGCATATTGTAGGATAATGGTAATAGATAAGCAAACCCTTGTCAAGAATGAAATTGTGAAACCTTCAACCCAAATAATAAAGGAAAAAATTTGAAGCAACATTTCACTATCTGCAATTATTGAAGCAAGTGCATATGACCATCCAAAAGGCAATTAAGTAGATGTGAAGAAAAGAAACGTCGTACCTTCTTGGTGATGCTCCAATGTGTTTCTACCACTTGCTTTTGCAGTGCTTCACACTCGAATTCATCAACCACATCTTGAGCATCGTAAAAGACTTCAATGAGCTTCCCAAGCCAGACGGTGATCTGTTGGTTATGAAACTGCTGCTGGAATTCTCTGCCAAATTTGATGAGGTCTCTGCCAGATCTGACTGGTGCCACCAAGTTTTGACCTTTGACAAGGAAAAGGTGGTTTCGACATGATTCGCTTGTGGATTTATGCTGATTACCCAACTCGAGTCAGAGCAGTATTATATAAATGGTAAACTCTTGAATAGAGAATAAATAAGAGAGAGAGAGAGAGAGAGATTACTCCATACCTAATTATCAACTTATTTTAATTTCTGAGACATGAGCAATCTTGTGCCATTCCTCCCCAATTTCTGGTTGGCATCTTCTACTCAATTCGGGACATTCTGAAATTATGAAAGATCTTAGAGATGCGCGACAAAGCTGCCCCTCCGACAGAGACGCCAATTTGGGGCAACTTCTAAATACAAGCACTCTAAGCGATGAAAGATTCGACAACCACTCTGGCAACACTGTCAAGTTGGGGCAACCATTGATTGCCATTCGTTGTAAAGTTCTTGCAGACTGTTTAATCCAATGGGGCAAAACCACCATCTGTGGTAATTCAATGAGGCGTAGTACTCGAAGGCTCATCATGAATTCTTCTTGATTCTCTTCCCCTTCAGTCAAAACAAGCTTTTTACAATTCTTAATATCCAAAACCTCTAGACCAGTTAGGCATTTCAACGAAGGAAACAAAGAGATCAGACCCCCACAATTCTTAATAACCAACATCCGAAGGCTTGTGTAGCCTTGTGTCACTCCAAACAAAGATTCTATATTGTCACAATTTGATAATACCAAATGTCTAAGCGGTAGGGAATTCAAGGATTCGGGTAGAGACTTTTGTTTGGTTGTTAATTCCAAGAATTTGAGGCTGATCATGTATCTTATATCTTTTGGCAGTTCTTCTAGTTTTTCACATCCTTCGAGGCGTAAAGTCTGTAGATTTTGAAGCTTGCAAATGGAATTTGAGAGTTTCTTTATTCCACTTCTTCTCAAATCTAGCCACCTTAAATGCTTCATGGTAGCGACGAAGCTTGGTAACACCTCAAAACTTGCTTCACTTAAATCTAGAACCCGCATGTATCTAAATCTAGAGAAACATGCATAAAGATAGGTTTCAATAGAGGGCCCAACTCCTTCCATTGGACTAAAAATGGTTCGTATACTCTTTGATTTTTGTAGACATTTTAAAACATCTTCATTATTCCAATTATTGTCAACAAACGACAAATGCCTAACTTTTTCAGAGATCTTTTGGGTTTGAAAATTTATGATTAAGCACTCACTTTTTGCTACTGATATTGCTAGATCATGTGCGAGATCATGTATTTTGAATAGTCGAAAGCAACCAACATCTGTATAATCTTCAAGGAAAGATCTTGAATAGAGCTCATCTACATATTGGTTGCCAATATCTTCTAGCTCTTCAATTCCATTCGGTGATTCAAGCAACCCATGTGCCATCCAAAGTTGAATCAATTCCAAACTATTGTAATCATAATCCTTTGGATAAAGTGAACAATAAGCAAAACATTGTTTTAAGGAAGATGGCATTTGATTGTAGCTCAATTGTAAGGCTGATAAAATATCACCTTCTTTTTTGTCCAATTTCCATATCTCATTATCTTTAACAAATAGCCAATAGCGTTCTTCAAACTTTGAATACAATAGGCTTCCTAATGACTTCACTGCCAAGGGAACTCCTTTGCATTTCTTCACAATCTCATCTCCAATCTCCACCAGGTTTGTATGTAGGCTCTCATTTCCTTCATCAAATGCCCATTTTATAAATAAAGACAGACACTCTTTATGTGGAAGTCCTTCCAAGTTGTATGGAGACTCAGTGCCCATCATAGAAGCAATTCTTGGGCTACGTGTAGTCACAATAATCTTGCATCCATTGGCACCCCCCATTAACAAACCCCTCAACTCCATCCATTTCGTCCTGTCCTCATTCCATACATCATCCAAGACAAGCAAGAATTTCTTGCCATTCAAATTATTTCGAAGGCTTATTTGCAATTTCTCTTCGTCCCAATCGTTACAATTTTCACTAATTATTGAGCTAATTATTTTTACTAGTAGTTTTTTTAAAACGAATTCTTCGGACACACATATCCAACATTTAAACTCAAAATGGTTGATCACTCTTGCATCATTGAACACATATTTCGCTAGCACAGTCTTGCCAAGACCTCCAATCCCAACTACAGGAATAACAGACAAGTTTTGACCATCACTACTAGCATGCATTAGATGTTGTATAATGTTTTCTTTGTCATGGTCTCTTCCTATAACATCTGAAGCCTGGACAAAGGAATGGCTCATCTCTCTCCCACGCACCACATGCATAATTTCTAATCGTTCAGAGAGATGAAACTTAATCCTTATCGGCTGCAACCTCATCTAACCGCACTATAATATCTTTGATTTTGTGAGCCATCTTGATTTGGAATACAAGTGAATTAGACGAAGAAAAGAAACGACGTACCTTCTTGGTGATGCTCCAATGAGTTTCTATCACTTGGTTTTGCAGTGCTTTACGCTCGAATTCATCAACCACATCTTGAGCATCGTAAAAGACTTCTATGAGCTTCTCAAGCCAGACGGTGATCTGTTGGTTATGAAACTGCTGCTCTTCTGCATCTAAAAGCACAGCTTTGATGGTGGATAAGGTGTTTTTTAGTCTTTCCAGATTGCTTTCAACACCACATACTAAGCAAGCTTCTTGGAAAGCCAGGGACGCTAATTTCAGAAGGACTCTTTCTGCAATGTTATAGGCAAATGTCTCTTGAGCCATCTTCGCTTGCGGAGGGAGAGGGAGATTGAAAGAGTTGACTGAGAGTCTAAGAGTCTGAGAAAAAATCACATTTGATGCCTTAAGCACTGATTTTCAGTGGTGTCCACCATTCAGCATTATTCAGATTTCTTTAAATTATCAACGACAACATGAAAAAAAAGAGCCAAAGAAAGCGTAGGTCCTTTTTGTTTTTCTTCTTATTACAAAGAAAGAGCCAAAGAGGTTCAGCGACTAACATTTATTGAACTGATTGAGTGATGTGATGTCATTCAACGACAACATGAAGAAAAGCAAAAAGGAAAAGAAAAAGTGGGAGAAGACTCTGTTGACTCAAGGGTTTGGTTTGGTTTGGTGCAGTGGTGTATGTGTGCTTGAATGTGTATGTTAGTGAAATGCTAAGAAGTACAAGTAGATTTTGGGGTATATGTACGGGTATCGGTACGAAATGGATGATATGATAATTCTTAAAAAAAAATAGGATACGAATATGGTTAAGATATATGTTTTATTAAATTTTTTATATATTATTATGTATATATTTTTTCATATATTGTTAAGTATATGAGAATTTAAAAATAATTACGGATAATAAAATATATTTATTACCATTAAATAGTCTTTAAATTATAAATTAATGTTCAAAAGAGTAAATAAAAAATGTGTATATCCTTATAGTTACACTCAAAGTTCATATTTTCACCACTTTCACTACTTTTATCTATTTTTGTGATTTTCCAAAAGAAAAAAAAAATGAAAGAAAATTATTTTATTTTTTTGAAAAATTTTGGGTACATAGGGATCAGTACGCCATTACCTCAAGGGTACGAGTACCCAAGAAGTATCTGGTATGGGTACGGCTTTATTTTTTAAGCATACATGCTTCATAGATGAAATGTAGATGGATTATGTTAACGAATGCCTTTAGGGTAATGGTTAAGGAAATATTTAATGTTTTCACTTTTATAGGAAATAGGGAAGTTTTAATATTAAAATAATACAAAAACAACTTTTAAGGGTATTTTAGTCTTTCTATTTATAATTATAATATTAAAAATTTGTTATTTCCCGTAAAGTGTAAACATTTAATGCTCCTTAACCATTGCCCTAAGGGCACATTAGTTAACAAAATCCAATGTGGATTAAGCTTCTTGTCTAATTTGCCAATTGCTCAATTTTATATTGAGATTTGAGCTAATGATAAAAATTATTAATATTTCTATTAAAATATTCAGTTTATCCATTTAGTACAAATAATTTTTGGGCTTCTGACGCTTGAATTGTCCCATTAAATCTTCAGCCAATGTCGTTGGTCAGAACCCGAAATAATATGGGGGAAAATTCTAATTCCATTTTCTGGTCTAACTTCGTTTTCCTTACCCCTTTCACTCAAGAAGCAATTATTGACTCAAAGGTCAAAAAAAAATCCTTAACAAATAATTCAACTTTTGATGGGGCATGATGGTAGTTTTACGTTACATTGACGTACGTCCATACATCCAAACACAAAAAACCAGACATTGACATTCCCAAGCTCTCTAAATGATCTAATTAATTTTTGCTACTTTGTTGCTAAAGGTGAGCCTAATTAACAATCAATTAGGAGACACATTAATTATTGAGGACACCATGACTATTTAAGTATAACCCATGGGATCAAGAGCTAAAATCTCAAACATATAACTATATATATATATATATATTGCTGAATAACTTAGAAGCTTTCATGATGCACTTAAAAGCAAAACACACAGCCACACAGGTAATGAGATAGTTCCATAGTAATATCTTTCTTAATGTCCTGACTTAGAAGCTTTTAACAAACTTTACCACATGCAATAATATTGTAACTCTCGGACTCATGCTCTACTATTGTACATGACTGAACAATTATTTGCAGTTATTTTTTATTTATAAGATTGGAGAAATATAAATATACCTTGCAAATTATACATAAATGCATTGTATAGTTAACAAACAATGACAAATTAAAAAGTTAGAATTGCATATATTGTTATATAGTGATACAGTAAATCGTGTCGCTTAAAATCTTTATGTTAACAAAAGAAAAATTGATGTGAGAGGAAAATTATTTTCGTGGTAACTAATATCTTTTTACGTCAACATTTTCATTGACATCTAAAAGTAATATAACATTATCATTTAAGTTGATGAATATTGTATTACATTTTTTGCATTTATATTCATGTTGTCGAAGAAGAATCTTTTCCCATTAACAAAAATGTTTATTATTATTATTTTTGGTCTCTAGCTACCCTATTTTTTATTATTATTTTGGTTACAGTACAAAAGCATACATCACTTTAATATATATTACTAGTCGCAAACCTGTGCGATGCACAGGAAAATTATTGAAAATAAAATCTAAATTAATTTTGATTCCTTTTACTTTTTTTGTTGAATATTTTTTTTTTTTTTTTTCTTTTTTGTAATTCAAAATGTTATAGGCAAGATCGATAAAGAGACTTTACGAATTGGATTTAGGATAGATCCTACTTTTTTATTTAAAAAAATAACTAAGAAAGTATTTACCATAGGATAATTAAAATTTAATATAATGTAATTTTTCTTTTGGCATAAGTTAAATATAGTCCAATTTTTATAAAACATGATTCATGTTTATATTTACCATATGGATCATGTTTCTATCCAAAAATAAAATAAAAGATACTTAAAATAAGAAGAAGGACAAATAAATATATGAGCACATGATTATATGACCAAACAATTTTTTTTTTTTCTGATTTTTTTTTTTAAAATGAAAACAAATGGTTTCTAAACTCGTCCAATGTACGAAAAAATTACTAAAAATATATCTAAAGAAATATTGAAGTAAAAGCAAGATCAAGTATTTATATTATGAATCACACGAAGTCATAATATACCCGTATTGGTGTTATTATATACTAATAGTAAAAGCAAAAATGTTACAATTATTTGTCATACCATCAAGAAAATTAAAAAAATAATAATAACTACAAAATTTTCATAAATAGTTGTCCAACCATTACAATAATGAAATCAACACGCAGTGTTAAAACAAAAAATACTACAGTAGGTACAATAAAATAAAAAGGTTCATGAGAGACTGGTGCCTAGCTTCGGAAATTCTTAGGTCCCGCAGCGGGACTGTCTTGCCAAAGGTGTCAAAAATTATAATATTTGTATGTGTTTTGATAAAATGTTGTGTGTGTGTTTTGATAAAATGTTTGTCAGGTGTTATAAAATGTGTGTAGTTTTGTAATAAAGTTAATTTTATTACAAATATCACTAATTCTACCCGAATTCACATATTTTATTTTTACAACAATAAACACACATTTATTAATACGTACACAACATTTACCACAAAACATACAAATTTTATGACTTAAGTGTTTCTTGCAAAGTTTTTGTTTTTTGGTATACTAATAACTGTATTCGGTGAGCAAACAAAAACAAAAGAAAAAGAACCAAAACCAAAACATAACAAAGAAAAAGGAAGGCTGTGAAGGTGTCTTTGTGTTTTTTTTCAATGGTTACGTTCTAAAAAAAAAAAAAAAAGAACTTGAATAAAACAAAGATAAAGGAAGGATGTAGAAGCCATTGAGAAGCCCAGGATTGTTCTTTTTCTTGGCTTAATCGTTGTCAACCTGCAGATCCGAACAAACATCATTAATTGACTCCTCTCAATGCCATGGCTTAATCGATTAGAGCTCATTAGCAATTGGTACGTCGTGGCCATGATTGCCGGCATCAAATCGGGTTCCAAGGTTGGTCGCCAACACCCTTGCCTTCACTCATGGATAGCTCTTTGGGTTGGTCCCCAAATTTTTCGCTAAAGGATGGGAGTGATCGATGCCGTAAAAAGGAGAGAGATGAGAATTGGTTGAAGAGATGTTAGTGTGGAATTTGGCAAAATACCGTCTAAAAGAGGGGGTTGTAATGGGTTAGCTGCCTCAAAGAGGAAGAACGAAAATAAAAGAGAAAAGTAGGAGAACAAAAAACAATCGGGAAGAAAATAAACCAAAATAAACTTAAAAAAAAAATCAATAAAATAATTGTAATAAGGTGTAAAATTGTGAAAGCTCAAAAGGTGATGTGTCAAAATAATAAGAAATCAACAAAAAGTCAAAAAAGCTTCGGTTTTACATTATAGTATAGATTTGTAGCTCACAATAAACTAATAAAATCCAAGCATTTGTTAAAAAAGAATAAGAATAAATTTACATATAATGTATAAGGAATATTATTAATAATATTTTCAAGTCACATTATACACGAAATATTCAATTGTTATATTCAAAATTGTTATTACCCGCATTCAATTGAAAAAAGAAGAAGTTAAAACTATCTATATAATATGTACATTTAAACAAACAAGAATTAAAAAAAAATAATAATAATAATAGTGAAATAAGTATCACAGATAAGTATGAGGACAATCTTAACGGCAAAAGTAGACTAGGAAAAGGTTGGTGGCCGGCCCATAAATCATTTTTGTTACTTTTCCTTTTCCATCTAAATTATTTCGGAGCAAGTACATGAACTACCCAAGAAGTCTGGAAATTGACTGAAAGGAAAAGTGTCCAAGCAACTAATTAACTAGGTGTTATGTTACAGATGGACATTCAAACAAGACAAAAGAAACAGATGATAGATTACCTCGAATCTATGACTTACAGTAGTTTAGACAATGATTTGTGAATTGTGATCCAGAACCTACAATTTTTTAAGATAAACCTGGTCAGCAAAGTCTGCAGGAAAAATACTATACGATATTAATGCCCTGTTTTTCTCTGTTTCTTTTAAAATGAATTCTAAGGTAAATTCCAAGTTAATTCTTAGTTCTTACTAATATTATTTCAGATTTTTATGCATAGAATGTATTCTAAAAAAAATTTGAAGTGTTTGGTTGATATTTTGAAAAATGCAAAATGCTTACAAATTCTCATTTCTAGAGCAGAAGTCAAAATCCATATTTTTTTTTTTTAGATTCTGATTTTAGTTTCTTATTCTGATTTTTATTAAAACAAGTGGAATCTATTGACATGTGCATTAATTACTCTGATTATAAACTCTTTACACTATCAAGTTCAGAAGAAAAAAAAAAAAAATACCGTTAAATTCAATGGCTTCTTAAGTAGTCTCAAGTAAGTACCAGAGATTAAATTAAGTAAAACCGTTCAAGAAATAAAGCTGTAATTAAATCGGGAAACAAGCTATATATATATATATATATGATGTTACCTTAAAGATGACCATCTGGCACCTAAACGTAAGAATGAATTTTTCAGAATCATCCACAATATTTGTTACCCATCATTAGCACTCAATACATGTAGGAATGAATCCATGTTTATACATGGAATGTAACATTTTTCTTAACTAGTTATATTTTGCTTAAAAATACATGTTTTATGTATTTAATGTTCCTTTGTTTTTCCTTACATTTTTTTTATATGATTTTATTATTTAAAGAAAGGAACTGCATTTTTTTTTTCTTTTTACTGAAATAATTACAAAATTATTGGTTTTTGATTGTTATTTAGAAAAATTTCTATTTCCTTCAAACTTGGATGAAGCATGTCTGGATTTTGTATAATGAACCAATATTTGTTTGAACTATGATTTTATGAAATACGATTTTTAGATATGGACTCAAATGAAATTGAATATATTTTCTTTTGGGGCATACAACCAACCAATGTATGGTTCTGGGTTTAGTCACAAAGATATATCATGACCATAGTCATAAAGATTGTTAAGTAAATGAAATCTGCTTGAATAATTGCTTTGTTTCATGTCCAATAAAATTTTGATTTTTTTTTTTTTCTTTTGAATTCATTGCAAATTATATGTTTATTTCCAATCGAACTAAGATACAGTTTTTATTTATTTATTTGCAGTTGTATTCTATGATTTTTTTTTTCCTTGTATATATGTTTGAACCAGCTAGCTAAGATTTTGGTTGTTTATTGAGCTATCAAGCTCACCCCCCATTTTTGGCCATTTCAGATTTTGAGCAGTAGCAAATATTTGGGACACTTGTTAAGGTGGTGCTTGTGAAGAGAATACTAGGATTGAATTTAATAATGAAATGTCAGATACATTTGTTGTTTTACTGTTAGGAGTTTTTAAATTTGGGAACATTCACATTTGTTGTAAAATTTTGGAGACTTCCTTAGCTATTGACTTCTTGGAGATTAGTTAATCTTGGATTGACAATTTTTATTTTCTGAAGGGAAAGTCAATGGAATTTATTTTATTATTTTTGGGCCACTTAGAAAATAATATTTGGACTTTGGATGAAGCCTTGCACACAGGTAAGATGAATATTTTTTGGGTGTGCAGCCGTTGTCATGTGTGGGCTTGAACACAGTATGATTCTTGATTTAAGTAAGAGAGATTGTGATGTCCCATATTCAAATAAGTGTATTTTGTGTGAGTGTGTGTTGACTGTTGAGTATTATATCATATATATATTAGGTTGATATGGGCTTTGTAAATAACTACAAGGAACCCCAATTACAACTTGACTAATTCTTGTAAGGGTATAAACATAAATATGGCTAGTACTGGTCTTGAGTTATTACAAATGGTATTAGAGTCAACCCAATAACGACCCTATCTAGGCTTAAAGACATTGCCCCACTATATGGGTCTTAACGAGAACGTCAGATATTTAAGTGAGGGAGTTTGTGATGTCTCAGATTAATATCATCACAAATGAGTATGAGTGTTGTATGGGTGTGTGTTGAGTTCCATATTGAGCATATATTGAGTTCATCTAGATTTTATAAACAACTACAATGAACCTTAATTAAAATGCGACTAATCTTTTCATAATATAAGCACAGATGCAGTTAGCGTTTGCCTTATTATATCCTCCTAGATTTAAATTGGGATAAAAACACTTTAATGCTTATCTCTTATTGACTGTTTATTTTAATTAAACATACAAATAACGTAAAATACCCGGTCTATCGTCCACATAGTGGGCTACCTTGACTCAAGCACCCAACATAATCAGACTTAATTAACAACAAATGGAAATCAAACGGAAAAAAACAACTTGACATTATAAAGACAGATAAGCATAACAAATAACAAAGACCCCCCAATTATTCAAATAACATCTGAACAGCTACTAGAAAAGACGACAACAGCTCGACTCAGCATAGCCAATGTCTCCCACTGCCAGCAGTTCTGCATATATCACACCACAAAATCAAATTTATGAAGTTTGTTGCTTTTGAAGTATATAATTATTAAAGGACCATCAATAAAAGTTTTTGGGTTCCATGACCATATCTAAAAATATACGGGATAGAGTATTTATGAAGTTTGTTGCTTTTGGAAGTAGATAATTAAATTAAAGGACCATCCATAAAGCTTTTGGGTTCCATGACCATATTTAATAATATATGAGACAGAGTATTTGGGGCACGAAATACGTACGAATTTCATTCAGTTTAATGTTGTAAAATATGACATAAAAATGGAAATAAAAAAATGCATTTACAGATATATTACGAATTTAAATGAAAAATTCGGGACCAAAAAAATGGTTATATATGTTAAGTTCTTTTATTTAATAGCATATTATGTTATCTTAATATAATTTTATAAAAAAAAATCAACTAATTAAGCAAATTAATAATTTATTTTATTTTTATTTTTTTAAAAGCAAAATATATAAAAGTGAATGAATGAAATGATGTTTCATATATTCCTTCATCCACTTACTTTGCCAAAAAAAAAAAAAACTTATGTTATCTCATATTATTATAATTTAAAATGATATATTTTTGCTTATTTAAAATCTAAAATATATACATACATACATACATATATATTATATATAGAATAACATCAAATCATTCAAATTATAATTATAGAAAATTTATAATGGATTAAAAAATATCAATATTATAATAAAAATATTAAAATGTTGATGTTTCCAGTTTCACATAAATAGTAAAAGATGGAGTTAAAAATATTGATTTAGATAATTTCATTCTCAAAGATTAAGACAAAAGTTAAAAAATAAACAATTATACAGTTGATAAATTGAATTTTTTTATATAAGTATATACTGAAAACATTTAATACACGTTTTATATCTTTAATAATTGAAAACATTTATTTTTCACAATATTTTTAATTTGTACACAAGTTTATATATATATATATATATATATATATATATATAAAAGATATAGATATATATATATCTTTGGTCTTGTCCAGCCTTTTATGTCCAAAAAATGCTAAACTTGAAGAGGAACACCAAGATTAGTAATCATTTACAAACCTCTTAATAAAGTCTTAGAATGAACAGATATCCAATACCTAATAAAAAAGACTTAATTTAACCTGTTGAGTGATGCAATAATCTTCACAACTCCCTTCAGTCATTATGAATGAAATGTAATGTTATTCAGATTAAAAAATGCACCTAGTGAGTTCATATATATATATATATATATAGTATGCATATTTTACTAATTATGTTTATTACTTGGCTATGTATTTCTAACAAGATAAATTATATATAGGATGAAAATTCTAAACTGTTGGACCCAATAAGACTTTACAAAGTCTACACCAATAAGAGAAATCAAATAAAAACATCTTTTTTTTAGAGGTGTTGGATATAAGCAAATGAATATAGATATATCTTTTTTGGAATCAATGGTTTTGTCGTATGCTTTATCCTTGAATTGGCACCAACAAAAAGCGGAGGTCAGCGGGTATAGTCATTGATGTGGACCTATCGTAGCAACTAGCAAAAGAACAACTCAATCATACAAAGAACATGTATGGTAAAAGATCTGTTACTGTGAAGCATTCGAATACGGTGGAAACCCTAATAACACTATCTATTCTCAAATCCAAAGAACTTGTTCATAGGCCAAACAGTAAAGTAATTATTAAGATAAAGTCATTATCTAACAGAAGACAAAGTCAGCATTGCCATGCATGCCCTGCATGCTCCATTTATTAAGATAAACTTAGAGCTTTAAAAAAACTAAGGGGAATCAAACTTTAACACTATTGAAATAAAACAAATCTCCTCCACTATGCAATGATAATTAATTTATAAAATATGTGTGTGTAGAACACAAAACACTCAAAACATTTTCTTAGCAAGCAAATAGAAAATAAGAAATTTTAAATAATTCAATATTCAAGTAATTCAAATAAAAAGTACCGTATAATAAAACTTCAATCCACCTATAATTTGTAGGAAATAAAAAACAACCTAAAGCCCTATAATTCTTGTTTCTTGAGTATCCAAATTATAATAACAATTACCATAAATAATAATATTAATAACAACAACATACTATAATAACTTATTTCACTGGTTTATTTTCGTTAAAAAAAAAAAAAAAAAAAAAAAAAAAAAAAAAAAAAAAAGCTAAATCAAAATATATATAACCGTATCTAAAAAAACGTACGAGGAAACTGTAAATTCCTATTTAGGATTAAAAAAAAAAACAAATCGACACTTAAAAAATTATGTTTCCTCTCATTCAAAACATTTTCTTAACAATCAAATAGAAAATAAGGAATTTATAAAAATAATAATAATAATAATAATAACAGGGCATATATATATTTTTTGTAAAAGGGACCTGGATGATGCGCAAAAAAAAAATAATCACAAATAAACAAGGAACTATGGTTTCATAAAAGCAGACCACACCAAGTATTACAATATACATGAACACACAATTCCAAACATAATGCGCACTAATAAATCTAAGAAAAACAAAAACTAAGAGACTAAATAAGATTTGAGTGAAGAGAGGGTGAAGGCCACGGGACCTGTTGAAGAACTCATTGGGTTTTGTTTGTCCACCCCACTTCGAATTTGCGAGCATTGTTGTTGACACCATTGTTTTGTCTACCACTGTTGTTGCGGTCACTAGTATTGTTGCGGTCCCTAGTATTGTTGCGGTGACCATTGTTGCTGGTGTCACCATTGTTGCTGGGCCTATTATCGGACTTACCACCCGAAAAGCAAATTCCCATTCTCTCTCTCTAAAACCCTAAACTGATTCTTCTCTCTTCTCTCTGTGTCTATAACTACTCAAAGCTCTTTATGTTTCTGAATCCGTGTGTTACTTGTGCTATATATATATATATAGGGGAGATCGATGGGCATTTTTCTTCTGTTTGATTGGAAATTTTAAAGGAAGTTCTGGAAGGACTTTTGGCTTAGGAAGTCTGTAACATCTTTCTTGAATAATACGATTGGTAAAAATTGATTCTTTCTATTATAATTTATACTAGAACGGTCTTACGAAGAGAACTTGTTAAGAAGTAACTTGAGAGAGACTTGGTAAATTACATACAATGTGTTTTAGCAAAGACATGTTAATTAGTTGATTTTTTCTACTTCTATACTTTTTTTTTCTTGAAATAAATGATGCATGTTAGCATGTAGTTATGAATCATGGACTAAATAATATCCACAATGATTTTTCCAACGGATGAACTTCACAACTTCTCTAGAATTTACAAAATTAATTTTGTAAATGATTCTTGATATACAAGGTAAGTACTAAGAGAGACTTCATTCTAGGATTCGATTTCGTGTATATGTGTTTTTATCTACCTGTCTAGTGTATAAAGAAAATAGTTGTCAATCGGTTCAGTTAATGAGAATGGTGAGTAAGATGAATATCCAAACATTAATTAAGAAAGTTCGCTGCAAACTATAAACCATTTGGAACCTATTTCTACGTAGACTTTCAAGGTTTTGTAATTTTTCATTCCACATATATAATTATCCACAGATGATAATAACTACTCATAATATAAGAACTCGAAATATAAAATTGAAAATAGAAATATGGAGTGGAAGAACCGACGTAGAGAGCTTGTTAATGAAGAAACTTACAGAAGAAGATAAATTGTTTCTGAAGGAATTTGAGAGACTTGGTAAATTACGATGTGAGAAAATTTAAAACAAAGTTCTTGAAAGAGAAAATTAAAGGCGTGTTACGTATGTGAGAAGAGAAGAATTCAGGTTAGTAAATATATATGTGCCGTTCTTCTACTAGGAAAATTACAAAGAGAAAAATCTAGTAACAAAAAATTATTAAAAAATAAAAGAGAGAATGGAAACTTACCTGGCTAAGGTTTTGGGTCTTCATCTAGAGAATGTTTTATACCATATAAGGATTTGTAGGTTCTTCGGGGTAATTTGTTAGGTGTAATGAAAAAGAATAATGCTACAACTATAATAATCTTTGTAATATTTTTCATAACAATAAGTTAGCAGTTTTTAAAACACAAATGTTTTTTTAAATTATTAATATCATAGATTGGGTTGAAAATTTTGCCAACCCAAGCTTATTTATTAAGAAAAAAAATAGATTAAAATTTTGTCCATTATGTTGTTAATGTCAAGTGTTGTTTTTCATAAATAAATAATAAGGAAATAATATAAAACAGTTATTTAAGTTAAATTTCCTTAAATAATAGTCTGATATTAACATATATAAGACCAAAATAATTTTCTTCTAATAAGAGTTTTTCTCTCTTTCTTCTTTTGCGGATGTCAGTGAATTTTCCTTGTAATTCAAGGTTATTTTCTTGATATAGACATAGTTTACTTCTTGTGACTTTATGCCCGTGTCATCATTTTACACACAATCCTCTTAATAAGTTCATGAAGAAATGCAAAGGGGAAAGGAGTACCGGCAATGCAGAGAAAGTTGTGACTAATGTATTAATATATGTTGGCTTGAAAGTCTGCTAACGTATTGGCTGAGTTTTGAGAGAGATGTAATGTGTTTTGTACTCTTAATTTACTGTGCATATATTTATGTAGCTTGCATGGATAACATTATCATTATTATTACTACTACTATACTTTTTTCTTTTCTTGCTTAGCATGAAAACTAACATTAAATGCAATTCCTTCATTGATGGATTCCACAAATACTGAAACATTTGGAAACCAAACTAATTATTCAATTCTTGGTTAATATTATGAGTGTTGACTCTTTGAACTAGCATTGGTTTTTAATGGAGAGTTATTGAGCAAAGATTTTTTCCGCCTTATAGTGGGGTCAGTGCGGTTATTTTGGTGCAATTCTTGGATTTTATTCTCTTTCAAGACACACATGTCGGATATGTGACGTGCTCAAGGGTGGATTTAGCGTGAGACATGTGCCCCCACTGAAAATATAAAAAGACTATAGGTTAATCGAAATTTCAAAGTATTTGAAATTTGTCCCTACTAGATTTTTTACATGTGTTTCTACTGTATTGTTTGTATAAAATATCTTGGGGTCATTTTGAAAAAAATAAGAAAAATGCGAGAGCCCATAGCAACAGTTGGGGCCAGGCGGATACAAATAAGTTCTTTGTTACTCTCATGTAGACAAAATCCTGATTCTACCCCGATGTGCCTACTAGCTACCACCTTCTTCTTTCTTCTTTTTTTTTTTTTTTTTTTTTTTTTTTTTTAATCACAATATTGTCATTTCATTTTATTTGTGAAAGAAATGTAATCCAACAGGTGGAATGGAATGATACGATGAATAACTTTAATTAATGTCCAAAAATGTCCAAAAATTTTAAATTGTTAATGATGGCGAACAATTTATTTTAGCTATTATTAAAACAACCTATAATTAATGTCCAAAACTCTTAAATTGTTAATGATGGCCAACCGTTTATTTAAGCTATTATCAATATTAAATATATTAGTCGTTGGGTAGAAGAGTGGTAGCCAAAAGCAACCTTTTGAGATAATTTGTTTTGAGATCTGAGCGATTTCAAGGTTGCGGCTCTCCTTGATTGGTGGTGAGCGGAGTTGGCAGGCAGCAACTAGTATGTAATATTCTAGGTCTCAAAATCAAAATATTACCCTTGTCTCACAAAAGGTAAATCAAAATAGAAAAAGAAATTGTGTTTGATATAAACGGAGATAGTGTTGAAGAGATGAACTATAAATAAATATAACATATCTAAAATGACATGTCTTGTGTATTTCTTTAGTACGAAGAGTCCCCATTCACATATATTTTTGAGGGTTGGATCAATGAAATATATATCAACTATCAAATCTCATAATCAACATAGCCACAATATGCATCTCCACAACCTCTACTATTCATTACATAATCCGGATCATGGCCATATTAACCTTATGGACAGGATTACTGAAATTATCTAATGGCCAAAAATCAAGTCAAAGAAGTATATATACACCATGATAAAGATATACTCACAATATAAAAATTCAAATGGTATATAAATATAATGAGTTTGAATAGGATCTCAGGCATATATAATATAGTCTATAAGGATCTCCACGAATCAAGACTCAAGAGGACTCAATAGTAAACATGTATATCAAATCATAGCCTAGTATTAACATATATAAGACCAAAATTAATTAATTTTTTAATAATAGTTTTTCTCTCTTTCTTCTCTTGCGGATTTCAGTGAATTTTCTCTTGTGGTTTTAGGTTATTTTCTTGATATAGACATATTCTACTTCTTGTGACTTTCTGCCCGTATCATCATTTTACACACAATTCTCTTAATATGTTAATAAAGAAATGCAAACGGGAAGGAGTAAAGGCAAATGTAGAAAAAGTTGTAAGTAATTAAGCCTAGGCAAATGAGGCATTAGTGTTTACACATTAACGATATTTTATATATTTTTCATATGTAACTTTAAAATTGGGGTGGAAGGATTTTTTTTATTTTTTTGGTATATTAATAATAAAGAGATTTGAACTCTGGATGTCTTATATGAAGAACACCAAAAGATGCCAAACGAATTGAGTTACAACACTCTTAATGGATGGAAGGATATCTATACAACTTGGAATCACAACGAATTTGGAGGCAATGATTTTGATGCAAGAAGATAATGCTATAAAATTAATTTATTAGGAGGAAATCATGGGAGATCACCCGGAGCACACCGAACTGGGCTTGGGCAAAATTTGAGGTTGTGGACTAATGAAAGGATGGGGCCACAAAATTCAAAATGGAAGTGATAATCTAGAACTAATTAAGCAGGCTAATAGCGTGCCCAAATTGAGCAATGAAAGCCCACCTGAAATGTAAACTAATGGGGGTGACAATCAGTTGGACAACGTGCAAACACATGAAACAAAAGGGGTTTAGTTCACATCACCTATATACACATTACATTGCCTAAATATGGATATAATGTCAAAAAATTGTGAACATCAATATCTATAATTAAATTGTGAACATGCGCACAAATGTGAACGTTGATATCCACAATTTTTGAATAATGTGATAAATGCTGTAAGAGTGATGTGAACCTTTTAGCATCAAAGTATGAAGAAGATACGATAATGATTGGTGTGCAAGTAGCGGTGAAGGCGACTTACCAGTCCCATCGAGAACAATGAAGCTTCTAAATTGAAACTACCAAGGGTTTGGGAGCTCTAGTCCCTAAGACATTTTTTCTCTTTTGCAAACTATATAACTAGTGAAGGAGGAATGTCTTGATGTAGAAACACGACTAAGGGCGAGTTTGGAGTGAGTATGATGGGATTTAAACAAATAACAACACATTTGCAATGCTGATCAGTGAGGGACAAAGTGGTTCTTTGGCGATACTGTGGTAATTGGTGATTATTCTCACGATCACAAGCAATCAAGAAAGAAATAAAATGACTTGTTGGAGTATGAAGAAACCATGTGGAGACAGGGACAAGTGAACAATAGTCGCGGGTAGAATGGTTGAAGATCAATGAGATAACCCCTTATGTCCATATATCTTTTTTTGATGAAATTTAAATAAATACATCAAGAAAAATGAGTTTGTAATTTTTTTTATATACTGAATTTCGTACCAGGTATAAATTGATCAGGCTTATACTTGTATATCAATTTTCAACAAATAATTATAAATTGTACCTTAATTTTATTGAAAAAACAAATTTTACAATATATATATATATATAGAGAGAGAGAGAGAGGGAGAGCGCGCCAACCATGGTTTGTAGAGAATTTTTATTTTTTCAGCTATTACGTGATTTAAGTAATAACTACTTAAGTAATTTTTTGGAAGGAATTGTTTATTTACATTTTTAAAGAGAATATCTATTTCTAATGAGCATAAATCAAACAAATAAATGATGATTTATTCATGTGTACCAAACGTACACTTAGAGAACAAAATGCGCAACATATAATTAAAAAGAGTGAGTTAAAAACAACACTGGACTTGCCATTATTCATTCTAAACATATATAACTAGGATTTTCCATTTCCAGTGCACAAGCTTGAGATTGAAATCTCCTTAACGGTGCTTTTCCATGATCTTAATGTGTAAGCCCTTCCTGAATCCTATAATAGGATTTCGAAAGATTTCTCCCCCCATGATTTTCGTCCACCCACCAGAAACAAGAATTTAACTGGTTAATATTCAGAGAGAGATATTGGGTTGCTTTTCCGTAACCTTAATGTTATTGATAGAATGTGGGAGAAGAAGAAAGTACCTATATTTTGTGACCAAGACATGAATAAAGAAGGCCAAAAAGACCCTAGTGTACTCAGCACCTGCACATTGCTTCATTCCTTCACCGAAAGGCATGAAATTCTTTGACATTTGATTTGATTTACTGTCCTCCTATATTTCATCATGACATAGAAGTGATAAAAAAAAAAATGAAAAAAAAAAGGGAGCAAATACATCTGCTGTAAATGAGAGGATATCAAACTAAAATGCTACTCATATATTTTCAAAGTACGTCTTTCCAAACAACAAAATGATTTTATGAAAATGGTGGAACAAAATTTTGATAGCTCCTCTTCTTCAAGCAAAAGAAAATTGGACCAATAACTATATTTTCCGTGTTGAAATTGATGAACCAGAATAATAAAGTAACTTAAATGGAAAGGCCACTTTTTAAAATGGGGAAATATTAACGACCATTTTTCAAAAGAAATGTACAGAAATTTTCAATTTTTTTTTTTTGGCTTGGAAAAGATAACAAAAGTTTCCCCAATTAATTACATATCCTTGACTCCTTAAGTGTTAGGTACTCTATATTAGATTCTTTAATTAAATTCAAATACACCTTTATATTAAATTTAATTGTCATTGAAAAAGATAAAATTGTTTGCTTGTGTTTCATTGATCAATGCAATTATGTGTTTGAATTCGATTGAAGAACTTAATAATGTATTGATCAATGCAATTATGTGTTTCATTGATCAATGCAATTATGTGCTTAAGTTTTATACTTGGGGCTTAGCTATTAGGTTTAAGGACTTGTTTGGCTTAGGTTTTTTTTTTTTTTTTTTTTCGGTGATTAATGTCTTTTATCTAAAAAAAAAAAGGTTTGGTAATCCAAAACTAATACGAACATTTTATATGGGGAGAAAAAAACTGTTTCCTCTCTTTTTATTATTGCTAATCAGACATTATGTCAACAACAAAAAATTTGCGGTCCAATTGATTTCTTCATTAATTAGTATTTGGTAAATCAAAACCAAAACTTCCCTAAAAAGATCTAAATCAGACCCAACTTAATTCAAATTGAAATTATTTATTGTAATTAATTTAATTTTCACCTTCCAATGCCGTGGATTAAAAGCAAGCGGATCGTTGAATATTTCAGAGTTTAAATGAAGAGCAGAAGTGGCAATCATAATGGGCCAACCTGCTGGAATTGTGTAGTCTGCAAATGACATATACTACTTGGCGTTACAAATTACAAAAAGAAAATGAAAAAAATAAATTATGGTAAAATATTGAAGATTATAAACCAATTGAAAATAATTTCCTATTCAAGTTGAAATTCTTATGCAAATAATTCTTTAAAAATTACCATTTACTTGGATATCTGTAAGTGTTCTTCGAAATAAGCCAGGCGAGGCGTTTCCCAGCCTAAGCACCTCGTTGATAACCTATAAATCCCATAGAGAGTCGATGTTATAATTCATAACAAAGTGCTAGTTATCAAATATAAAAGAGTTAATTAAAATGTTGAGGCTATTAATTGAACATACTTGTAAAAGTCATTGATTTAAATTCATCCCAAGTATTTGAGGAACCTGCTTTCTCTCTTTTTGTGACAATTGCTTCGTGCTCAACCTTACAAATTGACATCAATTAATGTTATAATAATGCAAGTTTCAAAAAAAAAAAAAAACATGCTTATGTGTGTATTTGCCTAAATTTGCTATTTTAAAAAAGAAACATACAATTAGTTCTTGCAACACATAAGGGTAGTCATCAAGTAACTTTAATGTTAATGTTGTCATATTTTTTTTTTTTTTTTTTTGATAACCTTGGGTGTCCGGGCCAGCGTTCCGTAGATACGCGCACCTCTACTAATCCCAGGGGGATACGCAACACCCTACTAGCACGTGTGCCACGATAGACGCAAGGCTTTGCCTTAGGTAAATGACCCTGAGGAGACTCGAACTAGTGATCATTGGGGAGCACACCTAAGACCGGACCAGTTGAGCTACCCTTAGGGTTGTCATTTTTGAAATTGAGTCAGATAAGCCGAATAAAAGCCCAAAAAATAGTTGAACTACAAAGTCCATTGTTAAGAAATCCAGAGCATTCATGTCTTGAATGACACGGTCAAGAATATCTCCATGATGCTGCTCTGGAGATGCAAGCCGCTGCTTCAACACTTTCCTAATCATATTCATTGCTTTCTAGCGGTCCTGAACAACAATTCACAAATTAAGATAACAATTAAAAATGGAATACTAAGCCAATCGTGTATCATAACAGCAACATTATAAATTGTGTCTTTCAACTCGATAAAGTTTATGTCCTTTGTCCCATTTTTATTATTACACTTTAGCTCAATCAATTACATTATATTATGCGAACAAAAAAAAAAAATTATATGTAGAAATGCAAGGATATATTTAAAAATCCAATGTAGAACTTTTTGATTCTCACCTCTGTTACATAATCATTATAATAACAGCAAAACATTACAAAGCAAACTACGACCTTAGCTTGATAATTGATCCTAAAAGATGATAAAGGCATGCATGGATGGTCATTCTAGGTACGATATAGGAGGTAATTTCCATGGTTTTAAAAATCGGATCGGACCGGTCGGTTCAACCGGGGATTTGTGTCTGATCCGGATTCGGATCCAATTCAGTTTTCTTAAAAAACCGAAAATCTAAAAAAAGTGATCAAAAACCAGAATCCGACGGTTCGACTGTATAAACCGTAAACCGGAGCGGTTGAATTACTGGTTATGATCCGGTTCCGAGATTTCCAAAACTCACCGTTTTCAAGTCCAAAAGTTTTTCCAAACTACACCGTTTTGTTTATCAAATGGCCAAAATTAAACCATTTTTTTGCTTTCTTCCCTAACCAGGTTAACCAAACATCTCATTCTCACGCCGACGCCATATTTTTTTCTCAGATCTATGGGTAAAATAGACTTTGGGAGCGCAAAGGAAGAAGCAAGATGGATTTTTTTGTGTGTTTTTGGCTTAATCTCTGTTGGATTGACGGAAGGAGGACTGGGTGATTCTCACGAAAATGGTTTGAATGCTGAGGAGGAACTGAGTTTGATGAAGAGAGAGAGAGAGGGAGAGAAGTGAGATGATGGGAGGAAAATGAAAAGAAAAAGAAAAGGATTTGATGGATTAAAAACCGGTGGTATTTGGAAAGTCTGGAGGTAAAACAGTTGGTGGGTGAGGTTCAATGTAGGGTAATAAATGGAGATTAAATTATTACTAAAAAAAAAAGGCAAAAGTGGAGCTTACATTGTTACTTGTTTTTTTAATCAAAGATAGTCTTTTTTTTATAAATCTATTATATCACTAAGTCCGAGTATGTTTTTGAATAAAAGATACCTTTTTGTTACATTATTAACTTGGTAATATTAATTTATTTGTTTATATATTTCTTTTTTATATTTCTAATATTATAAAGTATGAAAAATAAACTTAAAATTGTTTACATATTTTGGATATATCTGAAGTTTTTATTATATTTTATTTAATTATTTATATAATTTTAAAATTATTAATTAAATTATTTATAACGTTATCAATTCGACCACCAGTCCAACCCCGATCCGATTAGTGATACGGAAACTACTTTCCTTTTCGGTTTTCTCTCCGATCCGGTTTTTAAAACCATTACTAATTTCCTATATTGATGCACTCTGTTGGATACAAATTAATAGAGTTGAGATTTCTATAGACGTCTTCTCATTAATAGCTGTGGTGTACATGCATAAAAATTGCCAAAAAGAAAATGAAATTAATCAGGAATTTAAGATAGTTTCTAAAATCATTATTATTTTTTAAATTGTAAAAATATATATATATATATATTCAAAGAAGTTGGTTCTAAGAATTTTTATCACAAGATTCATTAGAACAAAAGGTTGATAATAAGTTAATAACAGCAATATTTGTCCTTTGAGATAAAATTTGTAACTTGTTCTCCTCTTGACTTCTTGCCTAGCATGCAAGAATATTTTTTTACGGATAACATGATTCATTCATATCAACATGACGACCTAGCCAAATTTGAGGATTCTATTTTTAAAAGCAATATTAGAGCAAGACATTGAGTTGCAATTGTTATGTACTTACAGTGGTAGATGCATATTGTACATCGATTGATGCCTGACACGACCAATTGTGTAGGGTTTCATGTACCATCTCTTCCAATTGAGGGAGCAACTTTTCCTTGAGGGCATTGACACCAAAATGATTCAAAGCCATGCTCCTTACGTACTTGTGAATGTGAGCCACATTAATACCAGTCCCCACTTGGTCTAAAAGTTTTGCAAATGCATCCAAATACCATAATTCAAACAATTTTCCATCTTGTTGAAATATGAAATGGTTGAATTTTGGATCAGCTGACACTATGACGGGCCGGCCTGCCACACTCGTCCGAAATATTAGCACATATCTAAATGATACAAAAACATACCAAGGAAATGTTACCTTCATTTATTCATTTCTTTTACGAAAATTTGAGTTAAAATTGATAAATTGTTCGCCATTATCAACAAGTTATCAAGAAAGTCTAGTGTCTAGAAAAGATATTTTTTTGATAAGTCCGGAAAAGATATTGATCATAGCTGAAATAAATTTTTCATTATCAACAAGTTAAAAAGTTAGCACATCTATTATAAATTGATCATCACACTCCATCAGTTGGATCACATTCCTTTCAAAAATAAAATGAAATGAAATTAATTTAAGGGGTCCAGAATTTTTTTGGGTAGCATTGTTATTGTCCCAAGATTACATGAACAGAAAGCGCGCAAAATGTGATCAATTATTCTATAGACACGAAAAAATCATATCGTCTCACACACTCACCTCAATTGGTCCATCACAACACAAAAAGGCAACGTATAATGTGAAAAAATCAGTGTCCAAAGAATTACTGTACTGTGATAGAAACGTGCATGGTAGCTAAGAAAATGGAGGTACAACTGTACAAGTAGCAGCCAGCAGGTCACCTAATGGATTATTGCGTCACTATGTGATAAATGTAGTTTTTGTGCCGAATTTGTAAAATAATATTTTCTTAATAATTATTATTTAAATTGTCATTATTTTAACAGGGCCCCCGAAATAGGCCTTAAGAACTGATTTTCTAAACTGCTCTTAAGTCACGCCTTTCAGAGACTTCCCGAGAAATACCCAAACCGACCGCCTGAACCCAACCACCCATTTCAGTACTGTTTTAGGGCCGCGCCGCCCTCCCACACCTCCAGGTGAGGGAGATTGAGACCAGCAACGGTCCGATCTCGGTGGCGTGGCCATTTCCCCTTTGTTTTTCCCTTTCCTTTTTCTTTCCCTTCTCTTTTTGACTACCAGATCGGACGGATCTGAGTCACTGCCACCACCCCTACCATTTCCTACTTTCTATTTCACTCCTCACCCTTCCGATTTGGCTTTGTACGATGGAGATCTGCTGGAGGCGTTGGGTGACTCGAGTCTCCATAGGCTTCTCTCCCTTTTGTCGGCACGAATCTGCCATTCCAGTGGGCGCCGAGACCATCGACGACAATGGATGTTCGGTGGACATCGGATTTGGGGACTTCTTCTAGTCCGTCCTTCTATCGACCCTATTTTTGGGTTTGATTATTTAAAACTCTTTTTGAAGAGCCCCCACCACACCCGAATCGCATGGCATTTCTTGCCATGGCAAACTTGATTCAACTCAGTGGTTTACTTGGCTAGGATTACGGCTCCAAATCCTTTGCTGTTCCAGACATTGATTGCCGTGGTTGCTCTTATTCTCTTCTGGACTGTGGTCAAAATTTGTGTCGATTTGTGTTTGTGTTGTTGTGTTGTTTGTGTTTGTTGTTGTTGCTGTTGTTGTTGTTGTAGTAAAGTTGTTGTAGTTATGTTGTTTTGTTTCTCTGCCCTCTTGGTAGGGTGTTTTGCCGTGACGAATGTCACTTTTGCTTCCCTCTATGTAGGGCTTTGTCTCCTTCTTTGTAGGGTATGTAATATGTAATATGCTTTTATTTTAATAAAATCTTTGTTAATTATCAAAAAAAAAATTGTCATTATTTTGAAGTTATTTGGGGATTTTTTATTTTTATTTTTTAAATCATGTTTTGGAATGAAATTTTAAGTGATTTCGTGGTTTAAAAACACAATTTTAACTTTTAAAAGCATGACACGATTTCAGTCAACTCATAGCCTCATACCAATTCAGTATAATTTTAAGTGATTTTGTGTTTTTAAAACATAATTTTTTTTTTTTAAATGGTTTCCAAATAACTTTAAAACAGTATCAATTTAAATAATAATTATTAAAATAATATTACTTAAGAAATTTTGCCTTAGTTTTTGCTATAGTAAAAATAAAAATACACCTCATTAATTGCATGCAAACAAAATGACTTTAAAATTAAATTGTCTTCTTAATTAAAATCCTGACTCCGTCACTAGGTGCTTGAATTACTTTTCAAATCTTTTTTTTTTTTTTTTTTAAATGGGATAATGTCGAACAAGTAACGGACTTCCAATAACTGGAGGGTCTCACCAATGAGAGGTAGGCCCATGGAACCAGGAGGGAGAACTCCATTGCATTTGGGATTATTCCACTTATAAATCCAGTGTATAAGGCATGCAACAACTATTGCTAAAACCCAAGATCCAACAAACCACATGATCCTAAAAAAGAAAAAGAAAGAGAAAAATAAAAATTTAAAGCACAAGTTAGATAGAGAGACAGTAATATGCGTGTGTGAAAGCAATGGAGGTGTAGATCCAGAATTATTGTGCATAAAAGAAGAAGAGGCTATACGCCTATACCTCAAATTTAATGGGGCAGAGATCGACACAAATGGGAAAGAGTAAAATGCTCTCCACTCTCTCCGTAGTGGTAATGGTAGCTCTTTGGTCTTTACCTTTCATCCCTGAGATGATTCTGTTTTATAGTCTTATAAACCATATCTAATTTAACCCACTCTATAAAACTTCTGACTATCGCACCTACCATGTTTATCCATTGATCTTTTTAGTCTTTACGTCTTGGATATATCAGCTCCAGGATTAATTTTGCTATTGATGTCCAAAAAACTCACATGGCTAAACGTTCTTACAAAAGAGCCTCACGATGCTTCCTCTAAATCATCCTTTACTAATAATATATTCTCTTGATTTGTTTTTTAAAAAAGTTACTTTAATTTGTCTATTAGTTTTGATACTTTATATCTATATCAAAGAGATAAAGTATGAAAGACAATTGAATAAAAAAAATATTAAGAACTAATAATGTATGTGGGCAGTGACGGTGCCACATTGTAGTGAGGGTGTGCACTAGTTTCTTAAAAGTAAAAGAAAAAAAAAAAAAATATATATATATATATATATATAGGGGGAAAACGCACGATAAGCTGATTTTAAAAACAAATTTGCAAAAAAATACTGTATTGAAACTAAATAGCTAGATAGCCTCGTCTCTGGCAGAGACGAGTTCCAGTGGAAAAGTATTGCGTGGCATTTTCAATAGTATTTCGTGGCAGTTTGACGTGGTAGAAAATTTCGCGCTGGAACTTGTCTCTTGTAGAGACGAGTTGCACAAAATTTTTTAAATCCCACCTACTCCAGCGCGAACACTGTTACTTAAAAAAATCTGGGTTGAAACTCGTCTCTGCTAAAGACGAGTTCCATTGAAATTAACTGAGATTATTTTTTTTTTAAAAAAAAAATTTGGGCTGGAACTCGTCTCTGGTAGAGACGAGTTCCATTTAAAATGGAAGAGAAAAAAAGGGGCTGGAACTCGTTTCTACCAGAGACGAGTTCCATTATTGAAAATTTTCAGTTGAGATTATTTAAAAAAAAAAAAAAAAAACAAATCTGGGCTGGAACTTGTCTCTGCTGTCTCTGGTAGTGGAGATTATTTTAAAAAAAAAAAAATCTCAACTGGAACTCGTCTCTACCAGAGACGAGTTCCATTGAAATTTTTCAGTTGAGATTATGTTCCATTGAAAAAAAGGACCTTGAAATCATTTAGGTGAGATTATTTAAAAAAAAAAAAGGAACTTGAAATTGGAACAGATGAGATTGTTTAAGAAAAAAAAATATATATTTTGGCCAGACGAGTTTTGCCTTCTTAAAAAAAGAATTTATCTGAAAAGAGACGAGTTTTGCCTTCTTAAAAAAAGAATTTATCTGAAGAGAGACGAGTTTTACAGAGAAATATGGTTAGCCCTTAAATGAAAACAGGTGAGAACCGGTGGGCCATAAATGGAAAAAAGTGGAACTCGTCTCTTCTAGAGACGAGTTCCATTGAAATATTTCGGTTTTTCAGCCACTTTCATTTCATTTTTTCTCTGCTCTCTCTCTCCTCTTTACACTTAAACCATATTTGAATCGTTTTCTTCGTTGTTGTTCACTTTTCCAACATCATTGATCAATAAAAAGGTAAAACAATATAAATTTTGTCAAATATGCTTATAGTTTAATATAACAAATATTATCTTAGATTTGTTTGATTTATTTTTTGAAGAAGTTTTAGTATCATTTTTTTATTTATATGTTGTTTAAAGTTATTAGCTTATAAACTTTTTTTGTGGGTGTTGAACATTATTCCTTTGGTAAGCATGAAGCATCTCTCTATTTCTTGTTTGAACATGAAGTAACAAGCTATAACGTGAAGTATGTGGTATTAAGTTGAATAATCATGAAGCTGTAACGTGAAGTATATATGTTTGAATAATCCAGTCGCCTGAATTAGTGGTCCAGGCGACTGAGTCAGGCAAAAGCTCCCAGACACGACATCCAGTCGACTGGACCATCAATCCAGGCGACTGGATCAGCCAAATACGTGTCATCCAGTCTACTGGATTCGCAATCCAGTAGATTGGATTGGACAGAAACTCCAGTCTACTAGATATTAAAACTTACTTTTAGTAACATTTGGATATGAAATATTACCATTATCATTTGGATATGTCACTAACTAATTGTAAATTAAATAGGTTTGCACATGGCGCCAACTATGTATATTGTCTATCTTCGCTTCAATGGCGAGATTATTTATGGTCAAAATGGAGCTGAGTATCAAGGGTCGCAAATGAAGTTCATCCGGGTTCATCGTGGGATTAGTTTTGTGGAATTGGAAACGAAGATATTCAATGCACTACAATTGGACAATCAATCTCATCGTATAATAGTTACATACCGTTATCCTCAAGAGGTGATTTCACCTCACATTAATTACATGACTCTATTGATAACAGACGACGACGGTGTTAATCTCATGTTTGACATGTTAGATACAACGCCTGAATTAAAAGGTATTGAGTTATATATAAGTGTGGAGGATTGTGTTGGTGAAGGTGCTGAGCCTCTTACACAAGATGATGGGGATGGATTAGAAGCGGAAGATTGTGTTGGTAAAGATGTACAACAAATGACTATGGATGATACTGCTCCTTTTACACAACCCTCTATAGTTGGAGGGTGTACACCACAATTACATGAGATACCAACATTGGTGGAGGATTGTGGTCCCAGCACTCGACATGAGTATGTTCCATTAGAATAAACCCTTTACATGAAGTGCATGATATGATGATGTTGGAATTTACTGCTGATGATGAAGAAAAAAACTCTGATTATAATAATGATGCGTATTTTGATGATGATGATAATGATGCGTATTTTGATGATGATGATGATGATGATGAGACAACTGATGTTCATAATGACGAAGTTGATGATGTGGTCCCTAGCCTCAAACCCAAATCCTCATCGTTTACTACAAACACATGGGATAATATAAATGACACTTCCTTCAATGATGAGGTGACACCACTCGATAGTTGGGATAAAAAGCAAGAGTTGAGAAAATGGTTGTTTTTCAAGAGTAAAATTGAGGTTCAGTATGCATTGAAGGTTTACTCTTCAAACGTCAATCAAGAATATAAAGTGAAGGAGTCAAACAAAACAAAATTACATGTATGTTGCAGTAATGGGTGTTCATGGAGAATGCGGGCATACATGCGTAGTACACATGGATTTTGGGAGATTACAAAATACAATGGTTACCACACTTGTAGCCACCCCAACATCCGTAAAGATGGCAATGTATTTGATTCCAATTTTATTGAAAGAGAAGTGAGGAGTTATGTAGCTAATGACCAAACTATTTCAGTGAAATCGTTGCGGTATCACATGTGTACACAATTTGGCCATAAAATTTCTTACTACAAGGTGTGGAATGCCAAGCAGAAGGCAATTGCTAACATATTTGGGGATTGGGGGGAGTCTTATCAGTTGTTACCGAAATTTATGAAAGCACTAATCGACTCGAATCCGGGTACACAAGTGGAATGGGAGACATATTGGAGTGCAGATGCAGGTAGTGCTATATTTGAAAGTGTATTTTGGGCTTTTGGTCCTTCAATTCAGGGGTTCGTGCATTGCAGACCAGTTGTCTGTATTGATGCAACACATTTGTATGGAAAATATGAAGGGAAGTTGATGATTGCCATGGCAACTGATGCGAACAATGGGATTTATCCACTTGCCTTTGCGGTTATGGAAAAAGAGTCGAAGGATACATGGCGTTGGTTTTTGCGTTGCCTTAAGAAACATGTCACAAAAAATCGAGAGCTTTGCATCATATCAGACAGACATGGGGTATCCTGAATGCAATGAAGTGGAAAAAATTGCATCCTCTAAATGCATATCATCGATTTTGCATCCGACATTTAGTCAGCAACTTCAACACACGATTTCATGACAAACGGTTGAAGAACATGATACAGAGAGCAGGTGAACACAACCAGCTAAGAAAATTTAATGCAACAATGGACTCCATTAGACATTATAATAAAGATGTTGCTGACATACTGGACAACGAGACAGACGTTGAAAAGTGGAGATTAGCAAAAGATGGTGGACGGCGCTATGGGGCAATGACCACGAATTTGTCTAAGTGCTTCAATGGTGTTCTGAAAGGTGCACGCAACTTACCCATTACTGCAATGGTAGAATTCATTTATTTCAAACTTGTGCATTATTTTAATGATCGCCGCGTTAAAACTCAAGCTCAATTGACTTCTGGTCAAGCGTTCAGTACACATGCCATGGAAATCTTTCAGAAGTGGAGTGAGAAGGCAAGTTTGCATCACGTAATAGAGTTTAATCGGGAGGAAGGTACTTTTCAAATCCAAACACAACCTAATCTAACCAGTATGTGTCACGACCCGAACCCAAACCAAGGATTTAGGTATATGACTTGATATATTTAACACTAAGCTTAGTTTAGTAGTAATAAAACAAGAGATTTAAACCTGTAACTTAGATAAAACTAACAACCAAAAGTGGAGTAGAGCAGAACTAGATATCCATAATATAACAAATCAAAAGTGTCATTCTAGTACTCCAAAAGCATAATTCTCCTGATAAAAATATCTCATCCTGAAACACAATAAATAAGCCTTAAACTACATCCTCAATGTCGTAAAAATTAACAAGTTTACAATCCTTAATAAAATTTAGAACAACAAAACCTAATCTACTAACATGTCTCTCTAAAATAACGTAGTCTTCACTTCACAGCTCCAATAGTCACCAACTAGTCAGATTCAAAGAGTCCACTGCACTAATCTGAAAAGTGGGGAAGGGAAGGGGGTGAGCTTGATTGCTCAATAAGAGACCACATCACATGACATTCTCAAATAAAAATACGTATAGCTTAAATAATATATTTGCTTTACAAAACATTAACCAACAGAATGAATGATTATTCAGTATATAGACAGTACACTGAAAATTGCATAGTTTCTAGAAATAGATAACTATTCTTATAAAACTTTGTCAAATTCAATAAGCAATATATAAGAATGATATACTTAATCATAAGATTGTTTTCCACAATTCAATCTGTAACGAACGATAAACAGTAAAATTACTGTATTAAAAACATTAGCCAGACAAGACTTATGCTGCTAAACAATCAGTGGGTGAGTCCCATGGGAAACAATATCCTCAAAGAGGTAAACAATAACAATAGCCCATGAGCAACGATAACAATACAATGGCCCCGAAGAGCAACAATACAATACACCACACCACAATATACAATACCTCGGCCGAAGGCCAACACTTAACCCTGTGTTGGCATAGGTTGCAGACAGTCTAGCTGACCATTTGAAAACATTTTTACTTCTCTTAAAGACTTCATAAATACAATTTACATAATACAATAATCAGTATAAGGAACTAACAATAATTTAAAATTATAGTTTCACTCTTTGAAATCTATATATATATATATATATATATTGAGAGATGTCATGATCTGAAGTCCACTTACCTTGAATAGCCAAGGCCAAGTTTTGCCTCCAATGTCTAGGGCGATATCAACTAGAACCTAAATAAAGATTAGATGACCCAATAAGGATAGGATACAATACTTAACTATCAATCTAAGCGAAGATAAAACTCTAAGGAACACATAAGGATTTGATATTGATATCTAATTAATCCAGTTCTCAATTTTCTGCTAAACCTATTTAAACTCATTAAAGCAGCCCTAAAAATATAACATAACAGTACCTAAAACTATAACTTGGCAGCGCCTAAATATTGTTTTAAATTCCATCAAAACTCCTTTAATCTTTAACCACCCACACTACCATTATTTATCCATAACCAAACTAATATATATACCTTACGTTAGCCACCAAACGGAATCCATATAATTATTGTATCAACCTACAATTCAAAACAAGCCTAATACTTCAACCTCTTATAAAACCCAAATGAAATTATTCCGTATCTGATTTACTATTGACATTGTGAAATCAAGTCATATAACACTCACGGTAACTAACATATGTATATAGATACATTCAAATATAATAACACTGCTTCCCATATAACATTCACGGTAACTAACATATTCACGGTAACTAACATATGTACCTCATTACCCTAGAATCATACTTATATACAATCTAATATACTGCATGTTCCTACGTTGAATGTACTGTTAATAGCCCCCATATTCATATGAATATTTCCATCACCTTAGGATTGTAGGAATGAGTCAATGTGATTAAAGAAAATATTTATACAGATTCCCTTTCCATTATATACTTATGTTTCACTGATTCATATGTATATACCTTAATATACAGAGACTTACCTTCAATTGCTATATGACTTGATGCCTCAAAGTACAGAACCTACTGCTGTGAACTAGTGCGCCTGGGAATTATAATCTAGAGAAGCAATATAATTCTAATGGAAGGGAGAGCTGTTTTACGTGTGGACACAAAATAAAGAAGGGAAGATGTATATATATATGTACACGGCAACCTTAGCTAGGGTTTAGGCCAATTTACTATAATAACCTTATTTAATATACTTATTGTCTAATTAACCCCTCCAAAATAAATAACTCTTATTTAAATTATTTTCTTTAATATCCAATCTAATTTAGCCTTCTATTGGGCCTATTTATACAACTTCTAAATTAAATTTTAACTATGTGTTGGACTTAACCAATTGAACAATACTAATTATGTTAATAATTTTGGGGCGTTATAGTATGAATAAGGGGAACCATAGACATGTGGTGAAATTGGGTAATAGAACATGCAGTTGTGGGAAATGGCAAGCGTATCATATCCCTTGTTCACATGTAATTGCAGCTTGTGCTAGTCAGCACATCAATGTGTACCAATATATTGATCCATTTTATAGTCTTACGGAAATGTTAGCTTGCTATCAACCACACTTTGAATCGATGAAAGATGCCCCGTATTGGGAAGAGGACCCTAACTTCCCTATGTTGCGACCTGACCCAAGATTGCTTTGACAACGTGGTCGTCCAAAGTCAACAAGAATTCGGAATGAGATGGATTGGAGGGAGAATCAACATAAGCAGAGTTGTGGATTGTGTAATGAAGAGGGGCATAATCGCAGAAAATGTCCTAATGAAATTTCACATCAAGAAGCGGTGTTGCCTCAAAGTTGGTAAGTGGTTACTATGAATATTATACTTGTATTGATCAATTTTGTTGTGTTATTTTGGCTTATGCTTTTCTATTTCTATATTGTAGATATTTTGGATGGATAATCACCTGTGGAGCCCAAACAAGACTGTTCTTTGGCACTTCAACTTGCAAAATCTGAGAATTGACATTGGATAATGGTAGAGAGTGATTCCAAATTTTGTGTGGACACCTTGTTGCAAGAGTCTTTTAGTTGCAAATGGAATATTTCTGCTCTTTGTAATAATGTTATGTGTTTAGTTTTAGATCTGAGTTGTATTCTTGCTTTGTTTAACGACAAGAATTCATTTAGTAAAAAAGCTGTACATGGTGCTTCCTTAACCCGTTTATGTTGGTGAACCATTAAACTGAGTCCTTTAGTATTAATGGTTAATTTGAGCTCAATGAGCATCTTATGGTATTATTGTGGAAGTTGTTTATATTATTCTTTCGTCTCTATGAAGGAACGTATACACTACAAGATGATTTTTTGTATCCATTAGGCTTTTGTAATTGTACATGTGCTTGTAATCATGTGAAATGCTAGTATTTGATGGGGGTGCTATTAGGTTTTTTGAATTTTAAATTTTGGAATGGCTGGGAATTGCAGAATTCAAAACAAGGGACATTCCAGTCGACTGGATTTGGAAGTCCAGGCGACTGGATTATACCAGACCTTAATGATCCAATCGACTATACTGGTGTACCAGTCGACTGGATCAGACAGAAAGTCCTGGGGTGTGGTTTCAGTCGACTGGACCATTTTTTAGCCACCTGGATCAAGGATGCAGTCGCCTGGATCCCTGATGCAGTCGACTGCATCCATTTTTTTTCAACCTTTAACTAATTTCGTCTGTAAATTTCGTCTGTACACAAAAACCGTGACCATCTGAAGACAATTATCCAAGAAATCCTTTTTCATAGACTAGCAACATTCTATAATCGTTAATTGCTATGTCAGTATCTGGCATTTCCAAAGTATAATCGTTAATGCCATATAATAGTAAATTTGAGAATGAATGTTGCTAAAAATGTTGAGATCATGTGATCTTTAGTGCCAATTATATGCCTCATCAGTCTTCTTCATTCTAGCCAATTAGCTGATTTAGTTGCAATTTGAGACTAGTTTATTCATAAAAAATAGTTTATTACTTGTTTCAAGCCAATACACAAAAGCTTGCATGAATGCCTACCTCAAAATTCGACACATGCTGCAACATGAGATTATAACTGAGAGTGAATTAAAAGTTTTATAACTCAGTCGTATTTTCAGTTGTTAATAGTAAATACAACGTACGAAACTGGTTGGCCATAAATGCGGTTGTTAAGCGACTCTTTTAAGTCAAATAAATGACATCTTGAGAATGTAATAATTACATTTGGGTAAAAAAATGGGTCTATGCCATTGAATTTTTTATTCAAGAGTTATGTTACAAGATGAGAAGGTGTTAGACACCAATCTCGCCCAACCGTGATTGCTCTTTTAGGAAGCAATGACCATTCATCCATGTTACCAAACAATTGCATCCAACATCATATGACAAGAAGGCAAACAAGATTTCATGTTATTATTTGCATAACAATAGATCAAAGAACTAGGGTTTTGAAAAGTCCTTTGAGACAATTCCAAATAACATATTTGATTCATTAGAACATTAATTTTAAATATTCTAGGGTTTTAAAAACCCCTATGAGAATATTCTAAATAGCATGCTTGCATCACATTGAAAATAAGAGAACTAAGGACAAAGAAAGAAAAAAGCACAAAGATGAATACAAGATTGATAACACTAATTAAGCAAGAATTCAACACTGGTTAAACACTAACAACAGAGTAAAACCAATCAGTTTGACATAATGGTACAATCAGTTTTAATAACTATATGCCCTCGGCATCATCAAAAACAAAAATGAAGACAAATAACTATATGCCCTGATTAATCAAACGCTCATTGATTTCCTCCATGGATGTTTCCAAAGTAGCAAAGTGCTCATCATAAGTCGAGAATCTTTTAGTAACCATAGATGAGAAGTTGTCGAAGCTTGTTTGAATATTTCCTATGCTTGTTTGAATATTTCCCATGCTAGTGGCCAAAGAGTCCAAACGTCCAAGCACGAGTTGGAAGTTGTCCTCATTGACACGAGAGGAGCTAGAAGGTGCGCTTGGAGGCTCTTGATCCTCTTGCATTGCTTCTTCATTCCCTGCAGCTTCAGCTTCATCCATTTGTGCTTCTTCACCCACTTGTTCCATCACAGGTGCATTTTTCTTAACCCAAGTGTCATCCTTAAATTCATACCTCATTTGTCTCATGGTAGTTTCTCCATAAACATCCTTATGACTTACGTCTCGAATCTCTTTTTCACCAATTAAATCTACTCCAAAATGATTAAGAATAGTAGTGATCTGGAGACCATATGGGAGGGCGCCATTCTTCTTTTTGACACAAGTGTCCATGTGCCAACCAATATAGAATGCAAGATCAAGTTTGACCTTGTTGAGAATGCACCACAGTATGAAAAGGTCTAGATAGGAAGTGTATTCGTATGAACCACTCCTAGGAAGGATGTTGTGGGCTATGATGTGATGAATGAGTCGGCTTTCTAATGTGAGGTCGGCAATTTTGGGTCTAGAGGAGTTCTTCAATGGTTAGGATTTCCACACATTTGCCTAATTGACTCTAAAGGGTCATACCCTTCGAATTGCACCCAACTATTTGTAGTATAACGTTGAACACCGGTGCGAGGAACTCCTAAGATAGAGGCTAATGTGGAATGGGGGAGTGAAATGGATTTACCCTTCACATAGGAGGTGATTTTGGAATGGATAAATTCAAAGTGTGTGTAAAAGTGTTTAACAAGAGTGGTGTATTGAATTTGACGCTTTGAAAGGAAATTTTCCCATCCTTAAGCTTCAAAAAGCTCTCTAATATGAATGTGGTGATTAGCAAAGTAAGGGAAATCAACGATTTTTCCAAAAACTACCGTTCTACGGCTAATGTCGTCATGGAATCTTACCGAATATTCCGAAGAAGCGAAGGTGTTGTCTAATGATGGAGCTTCATCCCTTTGAGCCTTTGATTTGAGCCTTTTCTTTCTTGGATCTTCACTCACGGATTTCTTTGGAGCCATTCGGATTGAAGGAGTTAGGGTTTTCAATTGGGGGTTTTGATTGGGGGTTTTGGAAATGTGATAGTTTTGAGAGTGATTGGGAGTGATTGAGGACTTGGAGTATGGTTGAGAGTGATTTTCGACTAAAACCCTAAGAGAGAGAGTGAGAAAAATTGAGAGAGAATGAGAGAAAATAGAGAAAATGAAGTCTGTGAAATTTATAAAAAAACCCAGAACACGCAGATCCAGTCGCCTGGATCTAGGTCAAATTTTTTTAAAAGCTTTTAAAGCTTAATCCAGTCGCCTGGATACACTATCCAGTGGACTGGATTAAGTTTCAAAAACTCTCTGCCTGATCCAGTCGACTGGACACACTATACAGTCGCCTGGATTAAGCCAAACTTTTCTGAAAAGCTTTTAAAGCTTAATCCAGTCGCCTGGATACACTATCCAGTCGACTGGATTACGCTTCAAAAACTCTCTGCCTGATCCAGTCGACTGGACACACTATACAGTCGCCTGGATCAGGCCAAAATATTTTTTTTTTAAATTTTCAGGCCTAATCCAGTCGCCTGGACTCCCTGATGCAGGCGCCTGGATGAAGGTTGAAAAAAATTTCTTCCAGTTTTGAATATTGGAAAAATGGGTTTAGGCCCTTGTGCGTGTTCTAGATGTTGGTTGTTGATGCTTATCAAGGAATACTATATAAATCTAGGTTCAACAGGAGCATGAATGGCTTTCCAACTTCCACCACAGCAATTGGGCATGTGGACATATTGACATCTTCAAATGTTAACTATTATCATTGTAATCTCTGTTAAAATTATTAATAACATAATAAAATCTAATTCACTCCATTTTGACCATAACAATTTACATATTAATGTCACACCATTCCCATAAGTCACATTCTCTATAGTAAAATTAACAATACCTTAAAAAAAAAAATCATTTGTAAAATCACAAGCCATACTAATCGTTTGGAGCTAAGCTGATTTCCATTTATAATTGCACATGACGATCCCCATCCCGGTCTTTCTAGTGTAAGAGCATGAGCTCAATAAAAAATACAAATATAAATACATATCAAACAACCAGTAGCAAGTTAAAAGCTATACATTGACTTCAAGGTCATTCAACTTCCGCATTTTGGTGCTTGTTAATGGACTTCTTTCTAGTGTAAGGCCACAAGTATAGAAAAAGAAACGTACCATTCGAGTGAAGTTATCACTCAGTCCCACAACAAGGTTTCCTCTTATTGCGAGGTGGGTTCCTCTTCAGTACAACAGGCATATCTGGTTGTGGCCGTTTTGTACCTCTACCCCTACCCCTACCCCTACCATGATCACCCACTTCAATATCCCGAACCAAGTCTTCTAACTGGGTGGCTGAGGAAGGTCCACTTGGCTAAGGAAGGGCTGGTGCTGGACCACTTAACTGGGTGGCTGATGCTGGACCACCTGACTGGGTGACTGAGGTTGGGACAACTGACTAGGTCACTGAGGATAGACCAACTGACTGTGTGGGTGAGGATGGGGTAACATCTGCAAATGATGCAAGTGGGCTGAATGTCTGGGTCAGAAAACTGACTGTATGCTCATGGTGGGCAGCTGAGATGGGAGTGGTAGTGTGGGCAACTGAGATGGGGGTGGTAGTGTGGATGGGAGTAGTAGTGTGGGCAACTGAGATGGGGGTAGTAGTGTTGGTAGATGAGATGGGGGTGGTAGTGTGGGCAGTTGAGATGGGGGTGGTACTCTGGGCAACTGATATGGGGGTGGTAGTGTGGGCAGATGACATAGGGGTGGTCTCAGTAACGGTGGTAGCATCTCTCAACTGGATGGGAGGCACACTCATACTACTACTCGGATCGGATGGACGTGACGGGTGCTGCACACGTGGATGTGGCGGGCGCTGCGCACGTGGACGTTGCCTCCGAGGAGCGGTTGGAGGAACAGTTGTATGAGTATTGGTGTCTGAGTCTGTGTTAACTCTTTCCACAGAATCAAGCCAATGCAGCTCATTCGAAGCTTCTAGTGCATTAAATGCCAATTGATATGCCTCCGCTGCTAGCTCCATAAATTTCGCCGGATCCAACTCTTGTTCAGGATGAAACATTTCGCATATTCGCATGTTGCACAACGTCTGTCAAAATGTATAGTATGTCAGTAAAAAATTGTGTCTCAAAGATATCCAAAAGATGCACGGAATTATTAAGTTAAAAAATTTACCATCATCTCATAACAGCCTGCTCCTGCGACTGATAAAGCGTCGAGTAATCCGACGGATACCAATCCATATATGGATCATGATATGCCATAAGACCAACCATTTTGTCACGAGTGACAACATGCTCACGTCGATGATCCCATATACTTATGTAATGCCTCCAACGTTGCCTCCAATTCTCATGTACCTTACCCCTAAGATCACAATCATGTAGTTTCACATCGGTATTAGCAGGCTGGGGTATGTCTTGCTGCATACCAAATTGACGTAGAGCACGATTAGGTAAGTGCCACTCTACGATCTGGAAACATATTAGAGGCGTCACTGAACGCCATACCTCCTGCCCTATCCGACAATACTCAGGCAACGAACTCAACACATCATCTGTGTATGGTTCCCAAATTACCTACAAAAGCTTAAAAATAAAATGCATTAATAAATGATATATGCCCAATAACAATATAATATAATTCAAATTCACCATGTATTGAATAACAATATAATAACAATAACAATGTAATTAAAACAAGCACGTTACTTGATTAGGACGTTGCCTAGAGAAGTCCGATCGATACTGCTCAAGCACATGAGTGGACACATCCTTTATGTCCTTCGCATTGCGCCACCTACAATGGAAAGTATTCATCAATGGAAAATTTTGCCATAACCTTATTTTGTAAGGCATATAACATGTTCAATGTCTATACAAAAAGCAAAATAGTTATTTACCTAGTGCCATAAGGACCCCCTGGCAATGGTTGGGCAGCATCAGCAGGCACTTTAACATCAGCATCAGCATCAGCATCAGCATTAGCATTAACATTAGCATTAGTATCATCCACAGCATTAACAATCGGTTGAATAGACTTTATTGCAGGTGATATGTGTGGAAATCTAGACCATGCCCATAACTGCACCAAGATTAGTGCACCAGCAATGTCACATGAGTCCGGGTCAGTTGCTCTACATAACTCTCTATATAACCATCCTAGAATTACACTACCCCAACTATACCGTCCAGCAGCATCAAAATCCTCCAACATTGGCAAGAACATAAGGTGTACCTTCTCTCCAGACTTGTCAGCAAAATAACTACCCCCAAGGAGCTCTAATATGTAAGCTCGTGTATACTGCTGCACGGTCACCTCATTAGCATCATCAGGTAGGACACCAAACGTGTCCTGGAGCCACTTCATATTTAAACGTGACCCATCTAACTTATTTGGAGGAGGAGAGACACCAAGTAACTGAAGACATAATTCGGACCAATTTAACTCGGTACTCCCTACCAATACTTCTCCATCAACGGGTAAACCCAAAATGACCTCAACATCTTGCAAGGTGATGGTCATCTCACCGTGGGGAAGGTGGAAGGTATGGGTCTCTTGGCGCCATCTCTCAACTAATGCTGTGATCAACGCCCAATCCATTTTTATAAAACCAAGCTTGGACTATGCCATAAAAGCCAGCTCGCTGAAGGTATGGGATAAAACGGGCATGAAGTCGTCCAGATCGTTCTCTTACTGCCTCACGACGACGACAATGTAATAAAGTATACTACAAAATGAAAAAAATATGTCAATTTATTTTATCACTAATGTAAGCGAAAATCAAATAATAAATATATTAAATACATACCAATCCCTCTTCCCAAATTTTGTTGGAGATGTGTTTATCCTGTCTAGTCAACACAGAGGGGTCACTAGGACCCTGGATCCATCACAAAACGGCGAGGCTCCATAAGTGAAAACTACTGCAACCATCAAATCAAAGCAGTGATATACCCAATCAACCATCAAGTTGAGAGCTAAAGAAATATATTAAATCTTGAATTATATAATATGGTTACATATCTTAATTAAGGAGTTGCCAATTGAGAGCAAATTGATCATATTACATCATTCTTTTTCTCTTATTCTTTCTCACTCCAATTTCCTTTTATTTTTATTCTTAATAATTGATTGATTAATGACTATTAGAGTAAATTAAGTCTATTAGTATTAGGCACAAGCTTTAACTCCAACATATATAAGTATTTTAACACTCAAGAGAACTTAGGTCAACCAAGTTATTATCCAACTTTCTCCTTAAAATGTACATTGATCATAAACTCTTACCTATTCAAAATAAAGTACACTGACTCCCATACCCGCCAATGTTTCTCCATTTAATCTCCTTGAAATATATTCGATTCAAGAATTGCACCAATTTAATATTGATTTGAATACAATTTTTTTTATGCTACTCACAACAAAATTAGAATGAATCTTTGGGTTGGTGCTATTATAGTATCTCTGTTTTTTGCGATTTTCAAGTTCTTTTAGTTTTTCATAATTCTACCATCCAATATAAAACCAAAAATTAGTATACATAGGCTCAAATGAAAAGGTCCCTGAAATTTGTCAAACATTCAAAAATTTCTAGTAGAAAAAGCTTATCTAGGTAAAAAACCAAAAATTTAGAATCAATCTTCAACATAGTTTAGGCATTTATGTGTAACTTTTTTTTTTTTTTTTAATTTTTTTTTTCTAAAGCATTTATGAAGGAAGTTTCTCCCTCTGGTAGTTCCAACGCTTCCCCAATATCAAAAAGAGAGAAGAAAAAGAGAAGAGAGAAATAATTAAACTATATGGCAGCAAACCAAAGATGAGAGAAAAAAACCTCATGGAGAACTTACCTCTTAATCAATTTGGAGGAATCTCTTATGATCCATTATATGACAATTCATATAATTGCCCTCACTCTAAACGAGTTTGTTTTGCTTACGCGCGCATGTGCGAATAGTAAAACCACATGTCTATAACTCCACTTTATCCATCTAAAGTGTTGGTGTGTGTACTACCTTATAAACACCTTCAAGGCTTTGAATGTTTTCAATGTGAGACAAGTACATAAGCCCCTACTTCTATATCACTATAAACAATCATTTTACAACAACAAGATCATTATAAAATCTGATATTTATAACACGGTTAAATAATCGGTTCTAAGAAACTCATCAAAACTAACAAAAGAACTAACCCTATGACCGTTGCACAGTAGCAACAAAAATTTGAAACCAATAAACCAACCACTAACAAGCTAACCAATGAATCATTTATCTGTGGATATATTCAACTTGCATGAAAAGCTAGGATGCTCAATTCGGACAAAAAACCCGTACCCGATACAAATCTGATATGGGTACGAATACTATTTGATCAGGCCATGGCGCTGCTCTGTTTATGTGTCTATATTTACAAATCTTTTTTTTTTTTTTTTTTTTTTTTTAAACAGAGAAGTAAGAACATGAATATTTAGGGGAGGAGGAGTCCGTTAAGCTTAGAGAAGAAATGGTAAAAAAAAAAGTTAGGGTGTAGTGGAGAGTACTGATGGCGGTTGTGATTGAGTGCAGTAAAGATTAGGAGAGTGTGCAATAAATGCTTTAGTTTGAAATTGAATTTAGTGTTATTAAAAAGTGTGAGGGAGGTGTTATTTTGATTTTATATTTTATATTTTTAGTTTAAATATCGTATTGGTCCTCAACCTTTGGTCTTTGAGTTAAATTGGTCTCTAATCTTTCAACTGTGTCAAATTTGTCTTCAACTTTTCCACTTTGTGTCGAAATAGCCATTGCCGTTAAGTGTTGGGTGGAAAAATATCTGACTTGGCATTCCAACTCAAATTTTAATTAAAAAAAAATGCAAATTCAAATTAAAAAAAAAAAAAAAAGATTAAATATATTTTCTTTTGGGGCTTACAACCAACCAATGTATGGTTCTAGTTTAGTCACAAGGATATATCGTGACCATAATCATAAAGATTGTTAAGTAAATGAAATCTGATTGATAATTGCTTTGTTTCAAGTCCAATAAAATTTTGATTTTTTTTTTTTTTTTTCTTTTGAATTCATTGCAAATTATATGTTTAATTCCAATCGAACTAAGATACAGTTTTTATTTATTTATTTGCTATGAGTTGTATTCTATGATTTTTTCTTCTTCTTTATATGTTTGAACCAGCTAGCTAAGATTTTGGTTGTTTATTGAGCTATCAAGCTCACCCCCCATTTTTCGTCATTTCAGATTTTGAGCAGTAGCAAATATTTGAGACACTTGTTAAGGAGTGATGAATCATGAAGGCTTCTAACCACTAGGCTACCTCCCAAGAAGGCAGCCAACATGTTTACAATTAAAAAACAATATAAAGCCTTTAATATAGATAAAATTTAATCATAAAATGGAAACATATAGATATTCAACCACTCCAAAATAACAATATAATCCAAACTCTTATAAAAACATAAACAAAATTCCAAATAACTCGTGATTGAGTAAATTCCCAAAACAAAAGATTGAATTTCTTATACAAAAATAAAATTCTCCAAAAATAACAATGCACTCAAGATTTCAATGATAGTCGACTTCAAGGCAAAACATCACATCCTAAATGATCTGGTAGAATCGTAAACACGAGCAGCAAATCTGAAAAAGAAATATTGAAACAACAAATAATGAGCAAAATAAACCCAATAAGTGATAAACCACACACTATTACACTAACATCTGGAGGTAAAAATAAAACTACTAGATTTGTATTGAAATAAACTATAGAATATTAGTAAAGGTGAGAATAATTAAATATGATTAGTTTCTTCATGGGTTCAAACATGTCAATAGACTCACTAGGTCACAGTGTAAGAACAAAAGGTAAATCAAAATAGAAAAAGAAATTGTGTTTGATATAAACGGAGATAGTGTTCAAGAGATGAACTAAAAATAAATATAACATCACAAGTTGATATCTAAAATGACATGTCTTGTGTATTTCTTTAGTACGAAGAGTCCCCATTCACATATATTTTTGTGGGTATCAATGAAATATATATCAACTATCAAATCTCATAATCAACATAATCACAATATGGATCTCCACAAACTCTACTATTCATTACATAATCCGGATCATGGCCATTTTAACCTTATGGAGAGGATTACTGAAATTATCTTATGGCCAAAAATCAAGTCAAAGAAGTACATATACACCATGATAAAGATATACTCACAATATAAAAATTCAAATGGTATATAAATATAATGAGTTTGAATAAGATCTCAAGCATATATAATATAGTCTGTAAGGATCTCCACCAATCAAGACTCAAGAGCACTCCATAGTAAACATGTATATCAAATCATAGTCTAATATTAACATATATAAGACCAATTTTTTTTTTTTTTAATAATAGTTTTTCTCTCTTTCTTCTCTTGCGGATTTCAGTGAATTTTCCCTTGTGGCTTAAGGTTATTTTCTTGATGTAGACATATTCTACTTCTTGTGACTTTTTGTCCGTGTCATCATTTTACACACAATTCTCTTAATATGTTCATAAAGAAATGCAAATGGGAAGGATTAAAGGCAAAGGCAAAGAAAGTTGTGAGTAATTAAGCTGAGGCAACTGAGGCATTAGCACTTAGTAAATGATGTGTTTACACATTAAAGATATTTTATATATTTTTCATATGTAACTTTAAAATCAAGGTGGAAGAATATCAAATTTTTTTTTGGGTATATTAATAGTAGAGAGATTTAAACTCTAGATATCTCATTTGAAGAACACCAAAAGATGCCAACGAATTGAGTTACAACACTCTTAATGAGTGGAAGGATATCAATACAACTTGGAATCACAACGAATTTGGAGGCAATGATTAATTTTGATGCAAGAAGATAATGTTATAATATTAATTTATTAGGAGGACATCATGGGAGATCACTTAGAGCACATCGAACTGAGCTTGGACAGATTTGAGGTTGTGGATTTAAGAAAGGATAAGATGGGGCTGCAAAATTCAAAATGGAAGTGACAATCTAGAACTAAACTGGCTAACAGCCCAAATGGCTGGGGCAATGGAAAGAAATGTAAACGGGTGGGGCTGACAATCAGTTGGACAACATGCAAACACATGAAACAAAAAGGGTAAATATTACTAATTCACATCACCTAAATATACCACTACATGCATTACCTAAATATGGATATTAATGTCCAAAAATTATGGACATCAATATCCATAATTAAATTGAGAACATGTGCACAAATGTGGATATTGATGTACAAAATTTTTGAATAGTGTGAAAAATGGTTTAGGGGTGACAGAAATTATATGCAGAAGATAAGATTATGATTAGTGTGCAAGTACCGGCAGAGGCGACTTAAAACCAGTCCCGTCGAGAACAATGAAGCTTTTAGATTGAAACTGCCAAGGGTTTGGGAACTCTAGTACTCCCTAAGTAGGAGTGGCAAAAAAAGCCCAAACCCATTAACCCACCCAAACCTACTCACTAATTGCTCAACCAAACCCACTTATTTAATAAACAGGCAAATGGGTGTTAGTCCAATTAGATCCAATTAAGTTGAGTTTAATTGGACTTTAATTGGGTTGCTTATTGGGCATCAACAAAAGCCCAACCCAAGCAAAAAAAAAAAAAAAAGTATAGGCTTTAAGGGTATTTTGGTAAATTTCAAGGTTTTAGGAGTATTTTGGTCATTTTAGAAGTTTTAGGACATTTTAATTATATATATGCATAAAATAAATGGATAAATGGGTGAGTTGGATTGTAGTTTAGATAATTGGGTTGGGTTGGGTTTGGATAATATCTATTTAATACATAGTGAGTCTCACCTAGCCCTCACTAAGCTGCCTTCCCTTCTTGATCGCCAGGTTGAGAAATGGGCTTAAATGGGCTATTGGGTTATAAAGACTCAACCCATTTAATACTCACCCAAACCCACCCATTTGACAGCCCTATCCCTAAGACACTTTTATCTCTTTTGCAAACTAGCTAGTGAAGGAGGAAAGTTTTGATGTAGAAACACGACTAAGGCGAGTTTGGAGCGAGTATGATGGGATTTAACAAATAACAACACATTTGCAATGCCGATCAGTGAGGGACAAAGTGGTTCTTTGACGATATTGTGGTAATTAGTGGTTATTCTTACGATCACAAGCATTCAAGAAAGAAATAAAATGATTTGTTGGAGTGAAGAAATCATGTGGAGATCAATCGCAGCCACAATGGCAAGTTAGGTTCAAAAATTTCGGTAACTAGTTGACATTTAATACTATCAATATTGTTTCTACATGTATTTAATTGAACAAACAAAACAAAATTAGAAAACTTGTAGTAATAGAGCCAAATGCAATCGGTCATGTTTTTTGAAGACGTGACTACTCAGTTCTTTAATTGCAATTGGTAAACTTTGCATATTTAAGAGGACATTAAACGATCAGTCCTCATTTACAACAAATTTTTCAAATTTCCTAGAAAGTTCTTAGTGTTTGTAATAGCTTGATCGATCGCTTTTTTTCATAACCGCAACTGCAATCGATCACTATAGCCTCTGATTGAATTACACATCTACATAGAGGCTGCAGTGATCAATCGATGATTTTGTTAATGGATCCGTGATCGATCACTTTGGGTGTTAAAACTTGTAAATAGCATTTACTATGTGAAATGAGTCAACATTTTTCCAGAGGGTTTAGTGATCGTTCACATTTTGTCCAAAGCCTAAAACAATCGCATTTTTCATATTCTTGGCAAAAAAAAAAAAAAAATGAAAACAAAGAGATTAGGAGTCAAATAAAAACTACAATGAAATCGAAAAATTCAAAAAGAAGGTTAGCAAAACAAATAAATAAATAAATAAGAAGAAATGAAAATAAAAACAAAGTAAATGTAGAAAGAACCTTTATGAGAGAGAGAGAGAGAGAGAGAGAGAGAGATTTACCTTTATTGGTCCAAGATTCATATAATGAGTTTGAAGACAAGCACTCAACTAAAGAAGAAAAAAGGAAATTAAATGCAAAAAAAATATATATTAGTCATCTAAGTTTGCATTAATTGTATATATAAAAAAAATATCAAAAAACATAAATTGATTAAAATGACATAGATAGATTTTACAAAAAAAAAAAAAAAATGATACAATGGAATTTGTAGAGGAATCACAGTTATCAATAGTTTGAAAATTGTGGGAAGTTATGATAAGTTTACTGATAACATATATGTGAGTCTCTATTATTAATTTAATTACTAATTTTTATTTTTAAAATTCAAATTGCAGATTGTGATAAAACATGTATTTAATTATATGGGTTAAACGTGTCATGAGGTCAATTTTTCTAAAATACTACTACCTAGGTTGGAAATAGATAATGGATTAAATGTGGGCTTTGGCTTTAGGGCATGATTTAGGGATTTCTATGTTAAACTTATATTTTATTTCAATTAATCAACAAATCATGAAATTGAGGCCTCAAGTTGAAGATTTAAACCAATAATTGATTAAAATAGTAACCGGATTAACAAATTATTAGAGATCTTGCATATTAAGAATTAAGGTTTTATGCCTAAAAGGGGGGGTTTTGTATTTCGACTATCCATCCATTAAATTGATTGCTCAAGAATGTAATTAATAAACCCAATTAAATATTTAAACTTCAAGTTTCGGTAATAATTCAGCCGGAGTGAATGGATTTAACAAAAGACTATGTATTAGGGTTTATTATGAAAAAAAAAATTAGGGGTTTCCAACCTTCGTAAGGTTTTAACCCAATTGGATGGAAGTCATATGTAATTAAGACATCTAATTAGGGATTGGTAACACCAATTGGGTGAAAACACTATATATTTGGTATTAATCAAATAATTAAAATCATTGAAATTTAAACTTATGCCAAAGTTGGGATTTTGATGTTCTTAATGCTTTTAAAATCAAGCAATGTCCTCCGAATTTATGGAAATATGAAAAATCTGCAAATAATTATTCTCATATAATATAATTTAATAAGGTTAATTTAAAAAAGAAACATTGGAAGATTTTTATTTATTTATTATATATACTTGATGATTTTCGAACTTGATATTTGATTTGATATACCAATAAGCAAGGCACAAATATATGATATTCATACAAACTTTCTTCTTCTTTAAATTTATAATGTAGTAGTATTTGGTACATAAATAAAATAGTGGCATCCATTTCTAAATAAAAAAATATATTATAAACGGTTAGAGATGTTTATTCATGTATTCAAATGCAAAAACTTTACAAATATTTACCAAGCGTCTCTAAACAAAGTACTTATTATGCAATCATACTTTCTATTTCATTTTCCTGACAAAAATAAAATAAATAAATAAAATATTCATGAAAACAAAGAGATTAGGAGTCAAATTAAAACTACAATGAAATAAAAAAAGAAGGTTAGCAAAAAAAAAATCATGCAGAAATGAAAAGAAATAACAAAGTAAATGTTCTGATGTAGGAGTGTTATTTTTAAGATAATAGTAGAGTCTAATTTGAAATTTAAAATACACCAACTTAATTTTTTTTAAAAAGATCAGTTAACTTATTTGGAATCTAAATTGTAGGTATTTGAATTGGGAAAGTGGAAAGTGGGTACATGTTTTTTTTTTTTTTAAGAATTGATCTATATGTGTGTGTTTATGGAATTTTCAAATACAACCTTAGTTTATTTTTAAAGTAGTTTAAAATATTGTGAATAGATTTTTTGTTCATAGGGGTATTTTTTAGAGGACATAAAAGTGGACATGAAGGGAATGAAGGAATCTTTTTAATAGTACTAGAAGATAATAATGACAATAATAATAAGAATAACAATGATAATCTATTACTATTAAGAGGATTTCTTCCCATCATTTCCACTTTAATAAACTTCCCAAAACATTCTTAATATTTAGAAAATATTGCTATAAATAATAATTAAATGAGGGTGAAAATGTAATTCACTAGATCCTCTACATAAAAGATTTTGAATTTCATCTTTAGGCCTAAAATATCCTTTACATTTACTATTCAATTAAAAAGTAGAACACAAAGGATATATATGTAATTTGCAACAAAATAAATAAATAAATAAATAACTACCTCAAACTACTCTCCCACGTATCCATACCATGTCTTCTCATCAATAACAACTACTATTATAAAAGAAAAAAACAAAAACAAAAACCACTTCTCATTATACTTTAATTCAATTTTTATTTTCTTATTTCAATTAACTCTTTATCCTATAAAATATAATTAAAAATAAATAAATAAAAAAACTAATTTTTAGTTCCACTATCCCACGTTTAATTTTTAAGTTTTTAAGTTTTAAAACTTTTAACTACTCTTAATTTCTTATCCATATCCTTTTTAACATTCTATTATTATTATTTAAGAATTATCTCTTATTCAGACTTCCTCTGCTTCATTTGTTACACGATACAAGTTTCTTTTTCATTTTTTTTTTTTACTTTCATCTCCATCTTCTTTTTTATACCTGGTGATTTTACGTTTTATTTAAAATTTAAAATTTTTTGTTTCTCAATTTATATTATTTTCTATGAACTGCTATAATTTAATGTTTTCATGCAGTGAAAAACATTTGGATGACAACAACGGGCAGTGCACTTCACGTACAGAAGACCAAGTGAATGGTGTCAATTTAGGATTTGCATCAAACCAAAAAATCACAGAATCTTATAAAGATGTAATAAATTTTTACATTCCCTTCGCTTATTTTGGATTTCATTGATATATATATATATATATATATCTTTTCCTTTTTGTTTTTTGGTTGTTTATACGGTAGTAAAACTTAATATTTGTGTGGGTGTTTCTTTTCTCTCGAATATGGGAGTTGTAAACTTAATTTTTTTTTTTTTGGTTTTTTGTTTTTTCTTTATTGAAAAGTTTTTATTATCTTTTATGTTAATAATAATTCAAAAAAAATATTAGTACACAATAAATTAGCACATGAAAAAAAATTTAGTACACGAGCAAAAAATTTAGTACACTTCAAATAAGATAATTATGATCTAAGATTTATATGATAAAAGTCATATTGTGTGATAATATTACCATAAAAATTAAAAAAAACAAAAAAAAAAAAAAGATTGAATCAAGTAAATCCAGAACGTAGAGTCTTAATTAAAATAGAATTATTTAATTATTATATAACTTAATATGTGAAGTGTGAAAAATAAAATAAAAATAAAGAACAACTTCGAGAAACAAAAAAAGTACACATCTACCAAGAACCTGTGACTGATCGAGTTTTTTCATAACTAAATGTGTGATCGATCACTTTGGGTGTTAAAACTTGTAAATTGTCTTCACTGTGTGAATGGGTCCACATTTTTCCAGAGGGTACAGCGATCGATCGCCTTTTTTCATTACTGAATGTTTAATCGATCACTTTTAGCCTCTGAATGAATTATACATCTACCCAGAGGCTGCAACAATCGATCGAAAATTTTATTAAGGAACGACGGATCGATCGCACTTTCTAATGCATGTGTTTGGAAGAGTAAAATTGGTGATAAATTTTTGTTATAATTCTTAATAGCTCTCAATCTAGTAACAGGTTCTAAGTTTCTATAAAATGTGTGTTTCGGAGTGCAATAAGGATGATAAAATTATTAAATTCTCTCATTTATTGTAAAATGGAATCAAATTTTGCGGGCTATGATTGTTTGGGTGATTGTTTGTAACTTAGTTGTAGAATTATGTAATTCGGTGATAAGTATTGTAACATGTTCTAAGTAATTGTAATTAGTCTTAACTTTTGAAACTAATGTGCTTGGAAGAGTAAACCATTTGATAAAATTAGTAAACGGTCTCATTTATTGTAAAGTGGAATCTAATTTTGACGGCTTTGACAGCTTGAGTGAATGTTTGTAATTGTGTTATAGAATTAGGTATTTGATTGATAAATATTATAAATAGGTGTCAGTAATTATAATTGGTCTCACCATTTATAAAGTCTTTGTTTAGATGAGCAATTCGTGTGATAAAATTAGTAATCGGTATCATTTATTGTAAAATGGAATCAAATTTTGGCAGTTATAACGGCTTGGATGAATCTTTGTAGTTAACTTGTCGAAATATGTATTTTGGTGATAAATATAGTAAAACATGTTTTAGTACTTGTATTTGGTCTCAATTGTTGTAATGCATTTGTTTAAGAGTGCAATACAGGTGATATAATCCATAAATTGTCTTATTAATTGTAAATGGAATCTTTTTTGGCTGCTAGTGATTTTTAGTAACTACTTTCTAAATCTAGTATTACTTGTGATAAATTGAGTAAACTTTCTCATTAATTGTAAATGGAATCTATTTTTGGCGGCCGGTATTTTTAGTAATTAGTTTCTAAATCTAGTACTTCTTGTGATAAATTTAGTAAACTTTGTTATACTTCGTAATAGCTATTACTTTCAGTGTTAATGTTGTTTATTATTGTAAAGGAGTGTGAAGACGTGTAAATGGTCTCAATTGAAGTAACTTTTTAGCGGTTGTGCTTAGTAATATATGTATGAAATATTGTAATGGTTGATAAAATTTGTATTTTTATCTAATATTAATAAGAGGATTGATGCTCTCATATCCACTTTTACGAACTGCTAAGAATACCCTTCACATCTTCCAATTTTTCTAATTTATTCATTCATTTCAAATAATAATGTGTCTTAGAAAAAATGGTATAATAGTCTCATCATTATATAGGAAAATATCCACTTTAGTGCATGGACAATATATTTTAAATCTATTCGTTTGCTTTTAAAATAAAAATTAAAGGTTGAAAAAGTAAATACAACTTATAAATCCAACATGTAAAAATTTCCATGTTTACAACTTATTTCATATTTAATAGATAACAACTAAAGTTAAACAACTTCTACCCACAAATTATAAAAAACTTCTACCCACGTTCACCACCACACTATTATAAACAACTTCTCTCCTTTAATCAATTTTGTTTTTTCTTTTTCTAATGATTTCTTTGTCTCTCTACATGATAATATTACAGAACTCAGGACAAAGCCACTTCATCAACTCTACATAGAGAAAATCTGGAAAGGAGAAAATGAGGGAATCCCTCAATTCACAAAACTCATAAGGTATTATTTACCTGTTAATTTTCTTTAACCAGTTTTGTTTTCTCTTTCTCTCCTTTAATCAATTTCCTTTTTTGTTTCTCTAATTATTTCTCTGTCTCTCTACATAATAATATTACAAAACTCAATAGACTACAAAGCCATTGGTAAAGATCACTTCATTAATTCTATTTAGAGAAAATCTGGAAAGGAGAAAAGGAGGAAATCCCTCGATTCACAAAACTCATAAGGTATTATTTACCTGTTAATTTCCTTCAATCAATTTCTTTTTCTCTCTCTCTCTCTCTCCTTTAATTAATTTTGTTTTCTCCCTCTCCTTTAATCAATTTTGTTTTATGTTTCTCTAATTATTTCTCTGTCTCTCTACATGATAATATTACAGAACTCAGGAGACTACAAAGCCATTGGTAAATATCACCTCATCAACTCTACGTGACCACGAATTTTTTTTGTTTTTTACCTAAATAAGTGACCACGAAGTTAAAATGATGTATTCGCTCCTTTTTCGGTGTTCCTCATCATCACTCAAAATCTGTGTTTTCTTTGGATAATTGGGGCCAATATTTGAAGTTTAAATTATGTCTTTCCTTTATTTTATTTTCTATTTCAAGGAAAAATATTTAAACTATTATCAAATTACCTATGAAGAGAATTTTAATATATGATTCCCATAAATTTCCTTTACTAAAAGTTTTTTGTTCTCTTTTAACAAGGTACATGTTTGATAAATTAATATTGTGGTGTTACACTTACTTGAACATGGTTTAGGATAATGATACTAATTTTTGGGAGATGTGGAAGACCAATCAATCAATATCAAACATGGGATCTATTGATAACAAGGTATATGTTTTATAAATTATGTTTTAGTTTAATTATTATCCCCATTTTTTTTTTAATTATAATATCATTCAAACTGGAAGAGCCAATTGTCACATAACATATATGAATTAGGTGGTGAAGTTGCGAATATATTCCCTCGGTTGGGGATGTACTGTTCAAGTTGACAAGACACACCTATGGAGAATGGTGAAGAGAGTTTTAATCTCACAATTATATAAAAGGTGTGTTACTTCATAATTATGGCTTAGGTATTAACCAATACATTATACAAACATGTAGTTATTATACTATTTTTTTTTGCTCTTCATTTGAAAGTTCACACGTCCATGAGAATAAGGACACAAGGAAAACAAGAGGATTAGATGATATGGTGATAATTTAGGTACCAAATCATTACTATTCTATTTCTACATATACATTTATGAGACATATATTATATTCAAATTTGAATGCTAAATGGCAGTTCATCAAGACACAAGCTGACATAGACCATTTAATGTACAAAGAGTTATGCAAAATTGTCCCAAGGTACGTACCTATACAATCTATCTCAAACATATTATTCATTTATATGTTATCACTACAAAAATATATGTTGTTGAAAAAACAATTAATAATACAAAACTAATAAATTTTTAATTTTGAATACAGGTTAATGGCACAAATGCGGCTGGAAAACAATTAGAATCACCAACTAAAGACATCGATCCTTCACACTGGCTGATCCAATATGTGACTAGGGTGGGCATGTGACCAGGGTGGGCATGTGCTCACCCTCAAATTAAAAAAAAAAAAAAAAATTATAGTATATATAAATTCAAAAAATATGGATTTTCTAAAATGCCCACCCTCGGTTTCGTGTTAAATCCTCATTTTCGTTTTAGAAAAAAAAATTAAAAGAGATAAATTTATCAAAATTACATCAAATAACCCAAATAATCCAAAATTACAATATTTACCACACATAACAAACAACCAATACCACAAAAAAACCCAAATAATACAAAGAAAATCCAAATAACACGGCAAAAAGGCCCAAATAAAAACAAATCAGCCCAACAAATTTCTATTACCATTTCATCCTCAAATTTCTTAAATAGCTCGTAAGCTTCTTCAGCCTCAATCTCTCCCCTTTCACACATATCTCCTAGCTCGTTGAACATCTTTTCCACACTGGCGGATCCAATCCTAGTTCTATTATTATTATTATTATTATTATTATTATTATTTTAAACCCTAACAATAACATCGATTACCATTCGAAATAGAGAGAGAAAGAGCGAACGGAAGAAGTTTGGAACGGCAGCTCCAGCTCGGCTACTCCATGTTGAAGCAGATCGGCTTCGGCTCCCTCCTGTCTCCACGGCCACCGATCCACCGTCCATGGCCAACGATCGGCTCCCTTCCCTCCTGTTGAAGCAGATCGGCTCCCTCCCGTCTCCACGGACCACGGCCACCGATCCACGGCCACTGAGGCACCGATCGGCTCCCTCCCCTCCTGGATCTCATTTCTGGTATTTCGCTCTCTCTCTCTCTCTCTGACTCTCTTTTAACTTTGAAGTTATGGTAGTTTGGTTTAATATTTATTTCTGGTAGTTTGTTTGAGTATTTATTTTGTTTGATGTGCTGAGTGCTGATCATGTGGTGTTTTGGTGAGTGGTCCTCAGACTGGTCAGTGACTTTTTTTTATTTTTATTTTTTTTATTGCTGAATCGGACTGGTCAGTGACTTGGTTGTCAATTTGTGATTTGTGAATACTTTTTTTGTTACTGTATAGTATAGTGGAGTGTTGACCAGTGTAGATTTTGTCATTCGTGATTTGTTGTATTTGTAGCATATGAAAAGTTGAGAATTTGTGAAGTGGTCCTAGACTGGTCAGTGACTTGTTGCTTTCTTTTGGGATGATTGACTTGCTTCAATCTGTGATTTGTGAATACTTTTTTATTACTGTATTATATAGTGGAGTGTGAAATCAAAAGACAAAAGACAAAAGGTATATGTATTAGAGTTTGAAATCAAAAGATAAAAGGTGCCCAGCCTCTAAATAGAATTTTTGGATCCGCCCCTTATCCTTCATCTTATTCACAAATCACCACCGCGAGCCACCCCACAAACCCACCGTGAGCCACCCCGCAACCCACCACGAGCCAAACCCCCACTGAAATTGACCCAAAACCCACTCCGCAACCCACCTATACCCACTGCACAAGACCAAAAAATCAAGCTCAAAATCAACCAAACCCCATCAACTTCGAACCACCGGCAACACCTAAACCCATCACCGGAAACACCATAACCCAAAACCGGCAACAATGCGGTGGAAAATGGTGAATTTGAAGCAAGGTCAGGGGCCAGGAAAGATTTGGGGCCACACATGTCAATGAATTGTGTGTCCAAATTTTTCTCTAGCATTCCCATCTTGCTTCCTGCAATTGCCAACAATTTTTGCATGTTCATTTAAACGTTTTTCATAATCTCATTTCAAATAGTTGTTTTTCAGTTGATGAGACATGGAGCCAGCCTATAATAAAAGGCACTCCGCCCACTTCGCGGGCCTGCCACACCTGCACCACTGTTGGTGATGATCTTTTTGTTTTTGGGGCACTGATGGGAAGAATCCTCTCAAGGATTTGCATGTACTGAATACTTGTGAGTTGTTTCTTTTATTCATTAGCAATTAATTTCATTTTGGATTGTGTGCTTACGACATGAAGCTAGGAAGTCTTGTTAATGTGATTTATAGATACTGATCAAAGTTTTACTGGGCTCTATTTTGTTGATGCATTAATTGTGATAGTTTTATACTTGCTGATATTTATAGCTTCACATGCATGGACATCTCCAACTATTGAGGGTGATGGACCTGAGCCAAGGAAGTGCCATAGTGCAGCCTTTCATGAAGCCCGCATATGCATTTTTGGTGGCGGGAAAGCGGGAAATCTGCAGATGATGAGATATTCTACAACGATCTTTACTGGTTGTATACAACTATGGGTAAATTTTCTATTAATCACTTTGGTAGATATTGATTTGAACTATCACTAGCTCGCATTACTATGCATCTATTGTAAGTTATCATGCATGTACTTGTGTGTGCTATTGTTAGGATCATTTTTGTATAGCTACTCAAATATTAGCATAGGGCTTTAATCATTTTGATAGGATAGGGCTTTAATCATGATGTAGTATCTTTAGGAATTCAGCACCAAACTAGATTCTTGATGAGATCTGGAGGTATTGATGGCTGTTTGGTATTAAACTAAAGAATAGAACTTAAAGAAAGAAAGGTAAAACACTAGGCAATCACACCTAGGCCCTCCCTAAGCAATCACACTTAGGTAGGAGAAGGCAATCACACCTTTGAAGTTTAAAATAAGTTGCTGGAATGTTATTAGAATCAACGCACTCTGCATACAACTGACTACAATAAAGCCTTTATATAGGCTATTGCTAAATCCTTTCCTAGAAGGACTAGGACTACTAAATAACCTATTCCTAGAAAGACTAGAGACTCATAATACTAATGAAAAGGACTCAAAACATAGAATAGGACTCATGGGCTTCTAGAACAATTCATTACAGCGCATTCCAGAAAATCTGGAAATTACCAAACTGTCCTTATTATAATAAACTTAATTAAAACTGAACTAGCAGCTAGACTAACTAATCAAGGTCCCAAGAGAGCCCTCCATCGTCTGAGACATCCCAAATCAAGGCTTGAGCACTAGAACCAGTTTTCCCTCGCCTCTTATACATCTTTAAAGGGGGATGCCAGTTGCATTCCCCATCATCTCTCCCCAGCTTGGAAAATCTTGACTCTGGCGATAAAAAGGAATGTTAGTGCTCACAAAGGTCACGGTTGATACGTTGAAATTCGTCACCAGTAATCCAAGTACACTCTGAAAGAGGACGATTCTTCCATTTGACCAAATACTTTTGGTACCCACCACCTCGTGTTAACACAAGTTGACCATCAAGGACATCTTCAATTTCCTCTTTTAGGTTAGGGGCTGGGGGCAAGCGAGCAACAGCCTGGTCCTCATGTTCATCAACATAATGTCCTGGATACAATGTTAAATCTTCAACATTAAACAAGTTACTAATGCCTATGTCTGATGGTAACTCAAGGACATAAGCATTAGAGCTTATCTTCTTCACAATCTTGTGTGGACCAGCATTCTTGGAATGGAGCTTCTTGTAAGCACCCTTAGGAAACCGCTCAGGTCATATATGAACCATAACCATATCTCCTTCTTGAAATTCAGCAAAGCGTCTTCGAACATCAACATGAGCTTTGTATTGCTATTACTAAGTGCAATCCTTCTTCCCACATCATCATGAATCTCCCTTATATGACTAGCAAAGGACTCAGCTTCAGCACTTGATCTTGCACTTGGAGGTAAATTAATCAAATCAATGGGCTTTCTAGGTTGCAATCCAGTAACAATCTCAAAGGGGCTACGGCCAGTAGTTCTATTAACAGAACTATCGTAAGCAAATTCTGCAATAGGAAGTAGCTGGTCCCAATTTGTAATATGATCACCCACTAAGCATCGTAATAGATCACCCAAGCTTCGATTCACAACTTCAGTTTGCCCATCAGTTTGGGGTTGGAAAGATGAAGAAAACTTAAGCTTTGTGTTCAACATCCTCCATAAGTCTTCCAAAAATAGCTCATAAACTTGGCATCTCGATCAGAAACAATAGTGTTAGGCAACCAATGTAAGCGAACAACTTCTTGAAGGAAAAGTTTAGCTATGTGGACAGCATCTGATGTCTTTGAACATGGAATAAAATGTGTCATTTTTGAGAATCTATCAACCACTACAAATATAGCATCATGACCCCAAAAAGTTCTTGGAAGCCCTAGTACGACAATGAGAGACAGCCTTGGCAACATCACGTTTCAAACTAGGCCAGTAAAAACGATCTCCGACCATAGCAATCGTCTTATCACGCCAAAAATGGCCTGCTGCCCCTCCAGCATGTAATTCCCATATCACTTGTTCTCTAAGAGAAGTGTTGGGTACGCATAAGCAAGTTCCCTTGAAGAGGTAACCATCATGGATGGAAAAATCCGGGTATTGTGCTCGCTGTCCATTCACTAATTCAGCATAGGATCGTCTTTAATGAGTTGATCAAATCCAATCGCTTGTATAGCCATTGAAGTAAGAATATAGACCACCCAACTTAGTGCATCTGCTGCCCTATTCTCAATTCCAGCTTTGTGCTTGAGAACAAAAGTCTATTCTTGCAAAAAGGAAACCCACTTCCCATGCCGATGATTCAACTTCTTTTGAGAGTTGATATATTTCAAAGCTTCATGATCTGAGTATAAAACAAATTCCTTCTAACTGAGATAATTGCGCCAATAACGAAGTGCTTGCACAACAGCATAGAATTCTTTGTCATATGTTGAATATTTCTGTTTTGCATCATTTAACTTCTCACTGAAATATGCAATTGGATGCCCCTCTTGACTGAGAACACCTCCAATCCCCACATGAAAAGCATCAGCTACAACTTTAAATGCTTTGGAGAAGTCTGGTAAACGAAGAACAGGCGCTTCTGTCATTAGTTTCTTCACTTCTTTAAAAGCTTTGCTTGCTGCTCCTGTCCAAGAAAACTGTCCCCTTTTCATACAATCTTTTATGGGAGTCATAATGGTGCTGAAATGTCTAATAAACCTCCTATAGAAAATCGCCAAACCATGGAAACTACGAGCTTCATGTAAATTACTGGGTTCAGGCCACTCCAATATAGCTTTAAGCTTCTCAATATCTGGCTCCACACCCTTAGATGAGTCAACAAAACCCAAAAATACTACACGAGGAGTCATGAAAGAGCACTTCTTCATATTAACATAGAATTTATCTTGTCGAAGAACTCTCATTACTTGTTGCAAATGTAAGATGTGATCCTCTTTGGTCTTGCTATATATAAGTATATCATCAAAATAGACTACCAGGAACTTGCCAATAAAGGGCTGGAACACTTGTGTCATAATTCTCATAAAAGTGCTAGATGCATTGGAAAGGCCAAATGGCATAACCAACCATTCATAGAGACCATCTTTTGTTTTAAAGGCAGTCTTCCATTCATCCCCAGGCCTTATTCGGATTTGGTGGTAGCCACTCTTTAGATCTATCTTTGAAAATATAGTAGAACCCCCTGTCACATCCAACATATCATCAAGCCGAGGTATAGGAAACCTGTACTTGACAGTAATCTTGTTAATTGCACGGCTATCGACACACATACGCCAACTACCATCTTTCTTAGGTGTAAGTAATGCTGGAACAGCACATGGACTAAGGCTTTCATAAACAAAACCCTTTGACAGCAACTCCTCAATTTGTCTTTTAAGCTCGGCATGCTCTGATGGATTCATATGATATGCTGGAAGGTTAGGTAACTGTGAACCAGGTACCAGGTCAATTGCATGTTGAATGCTACGCATTGGTGGCAATTCGTTGGGCAAATCATCTGGAGCGACATCTGAAAATTCTGACAGCAACTTGGACACTTCGGGACGTGTTTCTTGAGGTGTTGTAGTGGCTGGACCACTCTTTTCTTTGGCCCTAACAGCTAATACAACTCCACTTTTTCTACTTTCTTGTTCAAATTTCTTCTTGTTAAGAACAAAGAGATGTTTGTTTTGAGTTTCAGCAATGTTCTTGAGTCTTTTCTGAGTTTTAGCAGCATCCTTAGGCTTCACCTCTTGTTTTTGCTTCATTTGTTCTGCACTCGTAGGCTTTAACACAATTTGCTCATCATTGAAGGTAAAGTGATATGTATTATTCTTCCCACTATGATACACATCTCGATCATAGAGCCAAGGGCGGCCCAATAAGATATGTGTCACGGTCATAGGAATAACATCACACCATATAGAATCATTATATCGCCCACGAGAAAGAGATACCAAACTTTGTCTTGTTACTGGAATCGAGGTGTTATTTATCCATGCTACCTTGTATGGGTTGAGGATGTGGCTCCATTGGTAGCTTTAACCTCTTAACTGTAGCTTCAGAAACAACATTCATGCAGCTGCCACCATCAATAATAAGCATCCTAGCTTCAGTTCCACAACGTACTATGGTCTGAAATATTGAAGTACGCTTCCAATCCTCCTTCTCCTGCTTAATTGCAGTAAGAACACGCCTAACAACTGAAAGGAGAGACGTATCTTCTTCTACTCCTTGAAGATCATCAACATTTAAAGGTCCACTTTCGCTGCCTGAGTCATTACCCTCTTCGTCTTCTCCAAAAGGTGCCTCTTGAGCCTCTACATATAAGTTCCTCTTTGTACATTGCCATGCCATATGCCCCTTTTCCCTACACTTAAAGCAATGGTCCTTGCCCTCTTCTCTACGTTCATCAACCACAGTAGCTTTACTCTTTGACTCAACAACATTATTGGAGTTATAACAGTAGCTTTACTCTTTGACTCAACAACATTATTGCATTTATAACTCGGTTGCAAAGTAGGTGCTTTAGAGTCTATCCTTCTAGTCAGGGGCTGCTTTGAATGCTTTTCAATTTTTAAAGTCAATTGGAATGCCTCGTCAATCGTGAAGGTTTGATGTGTAATCATTTGGCTACAAATTTCAGCCCTTAATCCTGATTTAAATTAGGCTAAAGTTTGTCGTGGATCTTCAATTCCCCTACACCGAATTTTCAGCTCTTCAAACTTATTCATGTATTCAACCACCGACATATTTCCTTGCCTAAGATTAGTTAATTGTTCAAAGAGTTCGTCTTCATAATCGCAAGGCAAGTATTTTTGCTTTAGTTTTTGCTTCATGTCATCCGATCTAACTATTGGAGTCTGTCCAGCGCATCGACGATCATACTCCACACCTGTCCACCAGATTTGGGCTTGTCCAATAAGTTTCATAATAGCGAATCTGACCCTCCTCTCATCAGACATGTCGTACCACTCAAAATACCTCTCCAAAGAAGCAAGCCGATCTGAGAACACTAGGGGATCAATTTTTCCAGCAAAATCTGGTACTTCCTACACAAACTTTCTTCGTTATATCTCCTGCATCATTGCGATGATCGTGTCTATCATAATAATTATGCTCCATCAGGTCTTGTGCTATGTCAAAAAGAGTGACACGGGGCCTTTCAAAAGTATTCGTACCTCCAGTTTTAACATAAGGAGGCGAGATAGGATCTTCTCTTTGTTGTCCGGCTTTCTCTTCTAAAGGCCTCTCTTTATCCTTGGTGCTACTACTTGAGGGATCAGATTTGTTGACTGAATTTCTGCCTTTGTGAAGAAGACCAGCCTGCAACTCTTCAAATTTGGCTTCCAAAGCATCAACTCTGTCAGCAATCGTACCAATAAAGGTGTCCCTTTGATGATCTGTCCAGCTTACTCTATAAGGTCAACCGCTTCGAGTTGTCATAGTGCTGATTTGGCTCTGATACCAATTTTGATGTAGGATCTTTAGGAATTCAGCACTAAACTAGATTCTTGATGAGATCTGGAGGTATTGATGGCTGTTTGGTATTAATCTAAAGAATAGAAATTAAAGAAAGAAAGGTAAAACACTAGGCAATCACACCTAGGCCCTCCCTAAGCAATCACACTTAGGTAGGAGAAGGCAATCACACCTTCGAAGCTTAAAATAAGCTGCTGGAATTTTATTAGAATCAATGCACTTTGCATATAATTGACTACAATAAAGCCTTTATATAGGCTATTGCTAAATCCTTTCTTGGAAGGACTAGGACTACTAAATAACCTATTCCTAGAAAGACTAGGGACTCATAATAATAATGAAAAGGACTCAAAACATAGAATAGGACTCATGGGCTTCTAGAACAATTCATTACAGCCCATTCCAGAAAATCTGGAAATTACCAAACTGCCCTTATTATAATAAACTTAATTAAAACCCATGAAGGACGGGTACGGCAATATTGGAGCCGTACCCGGTACGAGGTACAGTTGCTGCCTGGGTACCGCTGCATGCGTACCCCAGGCGTACCCAATTTTTCCCCAAAAAAAAAATTCTAGGTACGGGTCGGGTATGGGTTGGGTACGGATCAGATACGGGTTGGGTACGGATTAGGGCTGAATGCAGCCAAACTACGTCGTTTTTGGAAAAAAAATTTGAAACTTATATTCGTCTCTCTCGCTCGATATTTCTCTCTCCAACAAAACCCACAACCTTCAGTCGGAAGTAACCGTACCCCCACAAATTTTCCATTTCTCTTCAAATTAAACAGTAAATCCACACCCCAAAAGAAGAAGATGAAGAAGAGAAGCACCAAATCTAACCTTTATACTGCTGCTCTTCTTTGCTTCCTCCAGTAAATCCACACCCCAAATGAAGAAGATGAAGAAGAGTTCGCTGTTGCTTGCCTGCTTCTCTTCTTCTTTGTTTTTATTTTTATTTTTTGATAATGGAAAGTAGAGAAGGAATTAAGGAGCAGCCCCATACATAGAGAGGGGCGGGTCTGCTTCTCTTTTCCTTGTTGCTCTCTTCTTTCCACCAGGGTAAAGTTAGATGGGTAAAAGGCAAGAAAATATCTTGTGGCTTTGGGGCTTTGGGCAGTCCGCCCAATATAAACTATTTTGTCTCTATTATCTCACCTTACACGTGGCCACATCTCCTCATCTAATGGTTTTAAATTTTTTTTTTCTCAATTAAATTATCAACCATCAATGAAGTGGCATATAGCATACAGCATATTATCATTATCATTTTAAAAATGTTTAGCAAGTTATATAGAATTTAGTACTAATTATTTTTGTTTCAATGTTAAAATGCTTATTTCATTTACTCTTTTGAATCTTGAATGGTAATATAAAGACCATTAAATGGTATTTTATTATTTATAATTGTTATTAAATTCACATATGTTTCAAAATATATGCATAAAAATATATAATTAAATAATACCCCGCTGTACCCGTACCCTAGTTTTTCAGGAATTACCGTACTAGTACCCGTACCCATACCCAAAAACGTACCCGTGCTTCCTAGATTAAAACCGATCCAGCAGCTAGACTATCTAAGCAAGGTCCCAAGAGAGCCCTCCATCATCGGAGACATCCCAAATCAAGGCTTGAGCACTAGAACCAGTTTTCCCTCGCCTTTTATACGTCTTTAAAAGGGGCTGCCAGTTACATTCCCCATCAATGACCTTGTACCATGTGCATGGCTTGGCTTGTAACTAACTGTTTGATAAGTCCTAAATTTAGTGTAACTAACTAGTCAAATAGCACATGGCTTAGTAACTGCCTGACCTTGCTGCCTGGCCACGTACACTTATTAAAGGGGACTCATCTTTTTTCTCTCTTTACTTGTAATTCCATTTTATTGGATACGCATACAAACTCAAGGCCCTCCACCATCTCCACGTGATAGCCATATTTGCTCATTTCGAAGAAACAAGATGATTGTGGTCAGTGGTGAAGATTAGCATGGTTCACATTTGTCCGACGTCCATATTTTTAACGAAGGTCATTAAATTTTCTTAGTTTCCAAATGTATTTATCATTGTCATTTCAAATTTTTTGCATTATGTAAACATTGGTTGTGCATAGCTTGGGACTTTCAATTACATGTTTTTATGAACTTACTGATCATTGCGTTTTGGCATTTGTTTCATTAGATTCGCGATTTTGGAACAAGCTAATAGTGAAACCTCTAGGGCCCGCTCGAGCTGGTCATACTGATATGAGCCATTTCTTCCCTACTGGGGAGTTTTTCACCAAGGAGAAGTTATATGTGTTTGGTGGATATTCGAATTCTCAGCATCTATGCAATGATCTCCATGCACTCGATGTTGGTATGTATAAAGTTATCATATTTCTTCCCAGTAGGTTGTTGGAAATAAGCTGACAATGTTATTTATATGTTAATATAACCTCGTGTAACTTTATAAGAGTTATACCTTTTTAAGATCATTGATTTCTAGAAGATTTAATGGCTAAAGAAACAGCTTTAATTTATTAACCTTCACATTAATTAATATCATTTATAACATTTTTTATACTCTCTCTACTTCCTAAAGGTTCCAAGATAGAACCAAAAAAAAATCTAGAAACCATAACTTCCCCGCTTTTCTCTGCAACTCAACAATGTCTCTACTGGTTATGGTTATTGGTTAATTAGGGAAACATGTCTTAATTCTTTGTTTAGTTCTCAACATCTCTTTCTTCTATTCAAACAATAGGAGCTGTGCTTACTGAGTTATTCTGAGTTATTGATATATGATTTAGTGTATCATAGCATATTTAGTACTGTAAATGCAGTTAATAAACAAATGAGCAAAAGAAAGCTTCTAAAACAAATGGACAAGTTTCCCTTGCCCAAAACCAACATCGATTTAATTCTTGTAAACTTGCTTTTCTCAAATCAGTTTAACAGAAATTGTAAAGGGTTGTTTTTTAGCCAATAATGATCCTTTTGAAGGATGTAATGGAAAATAGTGTAATTGGATTAATTTGTATTGAATGAGATAAATAATACAGCGAGAGCTTCTTATTTATAGAGAGCTCATAGATACTTTACAGATAGAGTGTTATGCGCAAATGTGCATTTCATAGCACTTAAGCGTAGAAATGTCTTGTCAAGGGGCAACAACATAAAAGGGCCATGGAATGGTCCGTGGACCGAAACAAACATGATTCTCGGGTCCAAAGTAACATGTAGGAACTTACGGAATGATAGGATTCACGGTTAGAGTGTTATGTGCAAACGTGCATTCTATAGCACTTAAGCTTAGAACTGTCCTGCCAAAGGATAAAAACGTAAAAGGGGTAAGGAACGGGCTGTGGACCGACACGAACACGACCTTCGGGTCCAAAGTAACATGTAGGAACTTATGGATTGATGATATGATTCACGGTTAGAGTGTTATGTGCAAACTTGCATTCTATAGCACTTAAGCTTAGAATTGTCCCGCCAAAGGGTAAAATCGTAAAAAGGCTAAGGAACGGGCTGTGGACCGACACGAACACAACCTTCAGGTCCAAAGTAATATGTAGGAACTTACAGATTGATGATAGGACTCACGGTTAGAGTGTTATGCGCAACCGTGCAGTTCATAGCATTTAAGATTACAAATGTCCTGCCAAGGGGAAAAAACGTAAAAGGCCACAGAACGGCTAGTGGATTGACACGAACATGATCCACGGGTCCAAAGTAACATGTAGGAACTTATGAAATGACGATAGGACTTACGGTTAAAGTGTTACGCGCAAACTTGCATTTCATACCAATTAAGTTTAGAAATGTCCCGCTAAAGGGAAAAAACGTAAAAATGCCACGGAACGGCTTGTGGACTGACATGAACACGACACTCAAGTCCAAAGTAACATGTTGGAACTTATGAAATGACGATAGGACTTACGGTTAGAGTGTTATGCGCAAACCTGCATTTCATACCAATTAAGTTTAGACATGTCCCACCAAAAAACGTAAAAATGCCACATAATGGCTCGTAGACTGACACGATCACGACACTCGGGTCCAAAGCAATATGCAGGAACTTACGGATTGATGATAGGATTCATGGTTAGAGTGTTATGTGCAAATGTGCATTCTATAGCACTTAAGCTTAGAATTGTCCTGCCAAAGGGCAAAAATGTAAAAAAAAAATACCACGGAATGGCTTGTGGACCAACACGAACACGATCTTTGGGTCCAAAGTAACATGTAGGAACTTACGGAATGCCAATAGGACTCACGGTTAGAGTGTTATGCGCAAACGTGCATTTCATAGCAATTAAGCTTAGAAATGTCCCGCCGATGGGCAAAAACGTAAAAAAGCCACAGACTGGCTTGCGGACTTACACAAACACGACACTTGGATCCAAAGTAAAAGGTAGGAACTTACGGAATATCGATAGGACTCACGGTTTGATTGTTATGCACAAACGTGCATTTCATAACTCTGAAGCTTAGAAATGACTCGTCAAGGGTTAAAAACGTAAGAAAGCCACGGACCTGCCCGTGAATTGACACAAACACGACCCTTATTTCGAAAGTAATAGGTTGGAACTTAATGAATGTTGATATTACTTACGGTTAGAGTGCTTTGTGCAAACGTGCATTTCGTAACTATAGAGAAGCTAGAGTCGTTTACTTCATTACTTCATCACCTTCCACCCATTCAACAGAGGAACTTCCACTAACAGTTTGAAGGTTTAAAGCTTCAGCATTCATACCAACCTGCTCAGGAACATAGAAAATAAGTCATTTAGCCTCTTGTGACCATCTAATGACAATCATAGTGACAAATTTCTCATTGAATGAAAAATTGTAAAACCTTTTAACTATGCCTAGATATCCGAGTGTATTTGAGAGCCTGCCTCTAGTGTCATTACCAAAATAAGCATAACTATATAAAGAAATTTATTTGCATCTCAAATCTGAAGTCGTAGATGACTACCTTGTTTTGCTATCCTGGTAACTATTCTAACTGTGAATCCATCTCATTGTGTATTTTGAATTTTACAATAAAAATAATCTAGTATTTCAAGATGTTATATAACAGAACAAGAAGAAGATGGAATAGAACACTGTACACCACACCCATCTGACTTCATAGCCTTTAAATTATGTGTAATGGATAGCTTCTAGATTTTTTTTTTTTTGGTCTGGAACATTTAACAAGGAAAAGGGAAAGAGTAAAAAAAATGATAAATGAGGTTTGTTGATTGTGGAGGTTATATATATGTATTTTATAGTCCCAAATATCATCCACTATCTTCTGTAGTTGGTGCAGGTACTGGTGTATGGACCCAGGTGATCACTACAGGTAATAAACCTTCTGCAAGAGTTTATATGGCTGGTGATTTTTTGGGTGTGAAGGCTGTGTTGTTAGGTGGTCGCAATGAGAGACTTGAGGCTCTGGATGACATGTATTACTTATTGCCAGGTGTAGCATTTTTTTTTAATTTTAACTAAGGCACTAAATTTTTTAATTTGGAATCTGCAACTTTTGGTAGTGTTTTTTTTTGGTTGGAATATTACCTAACTGATTTGGCTTTTTGGGTAATTATGTTTGCAGATTTTTTGAAGAGATTTACAATCCATGACCTATACATCAGCCATGAGTTGTGGAAAGATGGACTTGGATTTTTTGATCAAATGGTCAATAGGAGTGGTAACAATTTTGATAGTTTGGTAAAACGTTGGACGGAGGAAAGCAGATGGATTGAGGCCCTTAGAAGAATTGAAATATCAATTAAAAGATCAAGAGAGTTTCTGAAGATGTCTAAGCATCCGTTTTTACAGTATGGTAATCAATTTCGAAGGAGCGTCGAACTATGCGCCTAATACGTCTTAGATTGGAGAGACATTTGGCCCATATTGTGTTGAGCGAAGTTAGGTATGAAGTGGGCATTCTCTTGGAACAGATCAAATCAGACTCTGGCTCTAAGCACAACATTAGAAACTATGCTGAATTTAGGGGCAGCAAAAAGATTGTTTTTAAAATATAATTATCGAGCAAAATATCATTTTTTTGCAAAAATTGGGAAGGAGGAAAAGATCGGGGGATTTGCTCTAAAAGCTACAAAGTTTGGGTTAGATTGTACCTTGAGTCAAGACTTGGGTAAAATAGTTGATGGGAAATTCTTTTCAGCAAATGAGGTTAAAAAATTGAGGGCTGAAGAGAGAGAGAAACAATTGGCTGCAGAAGAGGAGGTGAGAAGGAAAAGGGCTGCAGAAGAGGAAACAGAGAGAAGGGTGGAAAATGTTTTGACCATTGGACTAGCAGTTAAAAGCAAAACTCATATTGCTATTATTGTTGCACTCTGACATTACAGTACATACTTCCCAATTTTTGCAAAAAAATGATATTTTGCTCGATAATTATATTTTAAAAACAATCTTTTTGCTGCCCTAAATTCAGCATAGTTTCTGATGTTGTGCTTAGAGCCAGAGTCTGATTTGATCTGTTCCAAGAGAATGCCCACTTCATACCTAACTTCGCTCAACGCAATATGGGCCAAATGTCTCTCCAATCTAAGACGTATTAGGCGCATAGTTCGACGCTCCTTCGAAATATTAAAGATTATCTCAATTTCGAAATTGCCCTAAATACACATTGTGTTACTTCCTCCAAACCCATTTTGTGTAAATATGGTTTTTTATTGGAGAGACCTTTGCATCATAGGATGGGAGAAATAATACGGGCCATGAGCCCATTATGTGATGTAGTGAAATATAGCCCATTAGGTGTTACTTCCTCCAAACCCAGAATTGTTGGTTGTATGCCCATTAGGTGTTGGCAAAATAGACACGAAGAATCTTTGACTAAAAGAGAATGTCATGTCAACTTGGTAAGTAACATGCTTTACCATTCAATAAAAGTGAGTCCATTGCTTCTCTTCTCCATCTTTTGATCTTATTCATTTGGATATATGAGAGGCATTTGAAGAATCGTTTCCAAAATATTTAAGACCCGTCTTATCAGTATGAGCTTTTTGTTCACTCAAGACATAGTCAAGCTTAGTATTGGACATCCTATCCACTTTGGATCTAGATTCAATAACCTCTTGTTGCAAAAACTGAAAATTTACCAAAAGAACTCTCAGGCAATTAAAAGTTTGGTTTCATGTAACTCTTCTCTAGTTAAACCAAGTTGAACATTTAATTCATCCCTTTCCTTTTAAGTCATAAAATTTCTTGAGGTTCTTTAATAATTACCAAATTCATTCAAAATTTAATTGTACATGAGTTGGAGATTTTTACTCTCATTAGAACACATTGAATCACACACGGATTCAACTTCAACAACAATTTCATCTTCTTTCTCACTTTCAGAAGCTATCAAGCCAATTTCAACATTTTCAGATTTAACAATCAATTCTGGAGGTAAAAGCTGTGAAGTTGCCATTATCATCACTCCCTTCCTAAGAAGTAGAGGAATCAAAATCACTAAGGGTGGCATTGATGGCGTTACCCTTTGACCTAAGATAGGTTGGACACTTTCTACGGACATGACCACTACCATTACATTTATAACATGTCAATTCCGATGACTCAATCACTTTTACATCTCTCATCCTTTTCTTTTCCCTTGGTGTCTTTCCCAAACTTTGAATTTCCACTAGACTCTTCTTGGAGTAGAACAATTTTCTTTTTGTTCACTTCACCCTTCTTTATGTTTTAATCTCATAATTTTCTTAACCAAAAATAGTTTCTAAGCGTTACGATTTTCATATCATCATAATCGAAAACATGTAAACATTATGAAATGGCCTAAAATGTGTTAAATTTCTTTATGACAAGGATCATCAAACCCACGAACATGAGATGTTAGTGGGGGAAGAGGGTCTTTATCATATTTTAGACCACCATTACCCTCAAATGTGTTTACTCGGAAGTGGAGCTTTATATATGTATATGTACAAATACATAACTCTATTGAAATTCTATGATGAGAATAGGGCAAAGTTACACCGGGTTACCACCACGAAAATCTCATCTAGATAATACACAAGTGAGGGGAACTGACAAAAGACAAAATAGGATCCAAGCTGCCATACGACATATCACATTATCCTTGTGAGGTTCAAGGGTAGTGAGATCTTGATCATGGTCCAAATTAACAAGTGTTTGTTTCGGTGATCAATGTTGGATAATATTCCAATGCATTTTGCCAATGAATCACTGTAAACCTTGAAAAATACGAAGATGATAAACAAGCAAACAAGGAGTCTAAGAGTCCAATAAAATTGATGGTGTCGATCCAAATGCATCACAATTGATGCTTGTACAATAAAATTAGGAAATTTTGTCCTAATCTCAAAGGCCAACATTTTGATTAACTAGTCATTAAACAAATCATAGGAGAAATAATTGAAAGGAGGTAATCATCATCATCAGGTGAATGTCGTGGGGTGCCTAACACATTCCTTATGCATATCAAATCCTTGAACTCATATCTGGTTCAAAACCTGATTTTTTTTCTAAATAAAATCAATTAGATATAGGTGATTAATCACATCTTAAATTTCTCAATGATTAGTGGTGACTTTAAAATGCGTGTTTTCTCCCCCATACATACCCAAGGGTATGTTCGGAACGCGCACACACACATATTTATCATTTACACATGATGATTTATGTACGAGCTATCGGCTCATGGGGTCGAGGTTGGGTTTGCGAAACTTCGGTGTCAAGAGAAAGCTTGCTAGAGGCAAGTAACCTTTTTTCTTAACTAGTTATGATTTGCTTAAAAATCCATGTTTTATGTATTTAATATTCCTTTGTTTTTCCTTACAAATCATATTTAATGATTTTATTATTTAAAGAGGAACAAGATTTTTTTTTCCCTTTTTACTGAAATAATTAGAAATTTATTGGATTCTATTTGTTATTAGAAAAATCTCTATTTCCTTTGAACTTGGATCAAGCTTGTTTGGATTTTGTGAAATGAATTAAATATTCGTTTGAATTATATTTTTATGAGATATGGACTCAAATGAAATTGGATATATTTTGAAAATTAACTGAACAATTTGATTATGTTTTGGACTCAGCCAATGAGGGTTATACATTGACATATAAACTAGTTTCTTTGGAGCTTACCACCAGCCAATGTGTGATTATGGGCCTAGTTACGAGGATTTTTGGCCATAGTTATAAAGATTGTTAAGTAAAATGAATTTTTATCAAATATGTGCATTATTTCAAGTCCAATTAAATTTTGATATATATTCTATGAATAACTTATTTATTTTACTTGTATATATGCATGCTTGATCTAGCTAGTTGAGATTTTTTATTGAGCTGTCAAGCACACCTTCCTTTTTTTGTCATTTGAGATTTTGAGGAGCAGCAAATATTTGGGACTCTCCTTAAGGTGGTGCATGTGAAGGGAATACTAGGATTGAATTTAATAAATGTTAGATAAGTTTGTTGCTGACTGTTAGGAGTTTTTAAATTTGAGAATTTTCACATCAGTTGTAAATTTTTGGAGACTTCCTTAGCTATTGACTTATTGGAGATTAGCTAATCTTGGATTGCAAATTTTTATTTTCTGAAAGGTAAGTCATTGGAATTTATTTTGTTATTTTTGGGCCACTTAGAAGATGATTTTTGAACTTTGGGTAAAGCCTTGTGCACATGTAAGATGAATACTTTTTTGGGTGTGTAAGTGGAGGAAGTGATATCCCAAATTTCCGTGAGTGTGTTGTGTGGGTGTGTGTTGAGTCCCACATCGTGTATACATTGCATTGATTTGGATTTTATGAACAACTACAAGGAGTCCCAACTAGATGGTCACTAGTCATTTTAGAATATAAGTATAGATGTGGTTAGGGCTCCGATACCCATATAGTAAGTATTGAATTGTAGGATAAAAACACTTTGATGCTTATCTCTTATTGACGGACTGTTTAAATAAACATATATACAAATAATACCCACGTAGTACACAACAACAATTGGAAATCAAACGTAAACAAGCAACTAAACCTTACAGAGGCAGATAAGCATACAAATAACAAAGAGTCAAAGACCCCCCAATTATTCAAATAACATCATATCCTAGAAAAGTGGAGAGGACAACATCCTGACGCAGCAGCCAACCTCTCCCATGATATGCTGCCAGCACTTCTGCACATATCACACCACAACATCAAATTTATGAAGTTTGTTGCTTTTTGAAGTAGATAATTAAAGAAACATCAATAAAAGCTTTTGGGTTTCATGAACATACTTAGACTATAAGGGATGGAGTATATACTGTACAAAATATATATGGGTTTGATTCGGTTTAGAATTGGAAAAAACGTTATAAAAATACAAAAAAAAAGAAAAAAAGAAAAAAAAAGCACGGGAATATTATCAATTTAAACGAAATATTTGGGACTAATAAAGCGGCTATATATCTTAAGTTATTTCATTTAATAGCATATTTATGTTATTTTAATATAATTTTATAAAAAAAATCAAATAATTAAGCATTAATTGATATACTTGTATTTTTTTTATTTAAAAAAAAAAAATAGATAACAAGTGAATGAAATGATGTTTCATATATTCCTTCATCCAATTACTTTGCAAAAAAATCGAAATCAATAAAAAATATTTATTATCTTATATTGTTATAATTTAAAATAATTTATTTTTGCTTATTTAAAATCTAACACACACACACATATATATATATATATATATATATATATATATATATATATATATATATATATATATATATATATAATTTTAATGATTTTATTAAATTAATGATGACGTGTTAATTTTTATGTTTTAATTGCTGATATGACATAGTATACGTTATTGTTATATCAATTTGTAAGTATTTAATTGTAAAATTGATAGTGTCTCTGTGATTACTCAAAATGAAGAGGAAAAAAGGTGCAACTTTAAAGCTGAGATCAGCGGGTGGGCTCATTGATGTGGACCTATGGTAGCAATTAGCAAAAGAACAACTCAACCATATAACGAACATGCTGACACCTATACATTTTCGAAAAAAGTAACATGTGTGGGAAAAGATCTGTTCTGTTGCTGAAACCCTAATTACACTATATATTTAAGACAAAGAAACTATTCATCAACATTGCCATGCATGCCCTGCATGCTCCATTTATTAAAATAAACTCAGAGCTTTAAAAGAACCAAGAGAAATCAAACTTTAACACCATTGAAATAAAACAAATGTCCTCCCCTATGCAATGATAATTAATTTATCAAATATGTCTGTGTAGAACACAAAGCACTTAAATGAATACAAACTTATTATTATTTTTAGGTATGGTACTCAAATGTGATATAAGTACTTAATTGGTACCATTAATGTGATGTTGGTACTATTTGATTTTTTTAAATATATTAAATTTAAATAATAAATAAAAATTTAGGGTACCAAGTAATGTGATGGTAGATACCATCATGTGTGACATTGGTACCATCAATGTGAGATTTTATCTATTAGAAGTACCGTACATACATGGGTATTGTAGAATTATTCAACAACAACAATAAATATTAAAACACAATTAGATTCATAAAAGACTAAATAAATTAGAGAAAAACAAAAACAAAAAGACTAAATAAGATTTAAGTGAAGAGAGGGTGAAGGCCACGGGACATGTAGAAGGAACTCAGCGGTTTTGGTATTTAGGTGACCAATATTCGTCATTGTTTCGGTTACCATTGTTGCTGGGCTTACTCTCTTGGGGCTTACTCACTTTGGGCTTACTCTCTTGGGGCTTACTCTCTTGGGGCTTACTCTCTTTGGGCTTACTCTCTTGGGGCTTACTCGTGTTGCTATCCATTCTCTCTCTTTAAAACCCTAAACTGATTATTCTCTCTTCTCTCTGTGTCTATAACAACTCAATGCTCTTTATGTCTCTCAATATGTGATACTTGTGCTATATATAGGGGAGATTGATGGGCATTTTTCTTCTGTTTGATTAGAAATTTTAGGAGAAGTTCTGGATGGACTTTTGGCTTAGGAAGTGTGTAGCATTTTTCTTGAATAATACGATTTGTACAAATTGATATTAGAACGATCTTACAAAGAGAACTTGTTAAGAAGGAACTTGAGAGAGACTTGGTAAATTACATACGATGGGTTTTAGCAAAGACATGTTAATTAGTTGATGTTTTCTTCTTCTATAGTTTGTTTTTTTCCTTGAAATAAATGATGCATGTTAGCATGTAGTTGTGAATCATGGACTAAATAATATCCATAATAATTTTTCCAACGGATGAACTACACAACTTCCCTATAATTTACAAAATTGATTTTGTAAATGATTCTTGATGTACTAAGAGATACATCATTCTAGGGTTCGATTTCGTGTATATCTGTTTTTATCTAGCTGGCTACCTCTACATGTATACATAACAGTTGTCATTCGTTCAGTTGTAATGAAAATGGTGTGTAAGATGAGCCAAACATTAATTAAGAAAGTTCGCTGCAAACTATAAACAATTTAGAACCTATTTCTACTTAGACTTTCAAGGTTTTGGAATTTCTCATTCCTCATATTTATCCACACAAGATAATTACTAGTCATGATATAATGACTCGAACTATAAAATTGAAAACAGAACTAATGGAGTGCAAGAACCGAAGAAGAGAACTTGTTAATGAAGGAACTTATAGAAGAAGATAAATTGTTATTATTGAAGGAATTTGAGAGAGACTTAGTAAATTACGATGTGAGAAAATTTAAAGGGTAAATTACATTGACACCCTATTTTTTTGGGGAAACTAAACTCGCTACACCTTAGTTTGGGGAAATGATACTCTGCTCTCAAATTTGCAAAATAATTAACACTCGGTCCCCTTTTCCCTCATTTTTAAAGGAATATTCTCCACTTAAACTTAAAATAATTGGAATATAATTTTTCTTTTTAACTTTGGTTAGCTAGGTATTGGTTAAAAAAATTAATAAAAAATAAATAAAAAAATAAAAAGGGGACAGAGTGTTAATTATTTTGCAAATTTGGGAGTGGAGTTTTATTTTCCCAAACTAGAGTGTAGCGAGTCTAATTTTTCTAAAGGAAGAAGGTGTCAATGTAATTTACCCAAATTTAAGACAAAGTTCTTGAAAGACCAAATCAAAGGTGTGTTACGTATGTGAGAAGAGAAGGGTTCAGGTGAGTAAATATATATGTTCTGTTCTTCTACTAGGAAAGTTACAAAGAGAAAAATCCTAGTATATATTAACAAAAAGAAGAAGAGAGGAAAATTAATTACGTACTTGGCTAAGGTTATGGAATATGGATCCTCATCTAGATGTTTTACACTATATTAAGATTTGTAGGTTCTTCGGGGAAATTTGTTAGGTGCATGTAATGAAAAAGAGTAATACTACAACTACAATAACAACAATTTTTACAATATTTTTAACAACAATGAGTTGGCAGCTTTCTAAAAGAAAAATTTTTTAATTTTTAAACTATTAATAGCATAGATTGAGTTGAAAATTTTGCCAACCCAAGCTTATTTATTAAGAAAGAAATATTTTAAAATTTTATCCATTATGTTGTTAAAGTCAAGTGTTGTTGGTGTAGAAGTAAAAGAAGGATTAAGGATTCAATGAAGATCATGCTGGAGATTATTGGAAATCCCCTCTCCTTTTCCTACCTTCACATTGCTTCATAATAATAAACTAATGAAAGTAGTAGTATGAAGATTGAAGAGTCAGGGGGACTGATGCTTGCCTCTAACACGAAATTGAAATTGGAATACAGGCCCTAGTGCTCCTCCTTTGAATTTGACTATAAGAAGGATAAGAAAGGAAAGGGGACCCAGGAAGAGAGTATGGATACCAATCAGAGAGTGGTCATAGAAGAAAATGATTTGAGCAAGAGCCAAGGAAATACCAATCAGATGACCCTAGTTTTGACCAGTTCAAGCATGAGCTGCTAGAGATTCTAGAAAAATAAGACAGCTGACATTGTTGTAAACATTTGATGTTCTTAATATATAGAGGGGAAAAAAGGGCTAAAAGACTAGTATTAACATATAAACAGTTATTTAAGCTAAATTTCCTTAAATAATAGTCTAGTATTAACATATTAACATAAATATATATATATATATATAAGACCAAAATAATTTTTTTACTAAGAGTTTCTCTCTTTCTTCTCTTGAAGATTTCAGTGAATTTCCCTTGTTTTTCAAGGTTATTTTCGTGATGTAGACATATTTCTGCTTCTTGTGACTTTCTGTCAGTGTCATAATTTTACACGCAATTCTCTTAATATGTTCATAAGAAATAAAAAGGGGAAGAAGTAAAGGCAATGGCGAAGAAAGTTGTAACTAATTTAACACTTCATAAATGATGTGTTTACACATTAAAAATATTTTATACATTTTACATATACGTACCTTTAAAATCTAGGTGGAAGGATATCATTTTTTGTTGGGTATATTAATAGTTGGTATATTTGAATTCTTGATGTGTCATTTGAAGAACACCAAAATATGCGAACTAAATTAAATTACAACACTCTTAATGGGTGGAAGGACAAGTTGAAATCACAACGAATTTGGAGGCAATGATTTTGATGCAAGAAGATAATGTTATAAAATTAATTTATTAGGAGGAAATCATGGGAGATCACTCAGAGCACACCAAATTGGGCTTGGGCCGATTTTAGGTTGTGGACTCATGAAAGGATAAGATAAAATTCATAATGGGAGTGACAATCTAGAACATAAAACCAGCCTCAAATGGTAATGGAAGCCCATATTTGTTATTTGCAAACTATATAGTGAATGAGGAAAGTCTTTGATGTAGAAACACGACTAAGGCGAGTTTGGAGTGAGTATATATGATGGGATTTAACAAATAACAACACATTTGCAATGCCGATCAGAGGGACAAAGTGGTTCTTTGGCGATATTGTGGTAATTGGCAAGTATCTATGGAACTTTCCTGAGGTGCCAAATTAGGGATATTATGATGTCGAATCTCTGTTGTGAACTTGAATTGTTTTTATTTTTTATTTTTTTATTTGTTCTTTTGGAAATAAAACTTTTCCCATTTGTTAAATTAGTTATTTTCCTTTATCAGATATTTTTCTCCTTGCGCTGCTCTCTTATGTAAGAAGAATTACTAAATGCTATTCCATATAGAGCTGCGGAAAATTGGCTTGTAAGTCTTAAGGGCTAACATATTGGTTGAGTTTTGGAGATGTAATGTGTTTTGTGCTCTTAAATTGCTGTGTCTTTGTGTAGGTGTACCGCACTTTGCATGGAATTTTATTAAAAAAGCTAACATTATCATTATTATTACTACTACTACACTTTTTTCTTTTCTGGCTTAGCATGAAAACTAGCATTAAAGGCAATGCCTTCATTGATGGATTCCACAAATACTGAAACATTTGGAAACCAAACTAATTATGCAATTCTTGGTCAATATGATGAGTGTTGACTCTTTGAACTAATTATGCAAAGATTCCCCCCTCCCTTATAGTGGGTTATAAACTTGGTCCCACTTAGGGGTGTCAAATGGGTGGGTTTAAGTGGGTTTGGGTGGGCTTTAAATGGGTTGGGTCTTTAAAACCCAATAGCCTATTTAAACCCATTTAATAAAGTAGATATTACCCAAACCCAACCCAACCTAACCCAATTATCTAAGCTAAAACCCAATCCACCCATTTAAACTCATTTAATAAAGTAGATATTTACCAAAATACCCTTAAAGCCTATAAAATGATGAAAAAACAATTAAAACTTAGGAAAATTACTGAAATACCCTTGGAACCTCCAAAATGAAAAAAAAAAAAAAAAAAAACGAGAACAACAATAAAATAAAAAAACCAATAAGTAGGTTTGTGCTTTTGTAGATGCCTAATAGTGAACCATGTCACTTCTCAATTGGTTGGGAAATCAAGAATCAAGAAAAGGGGAGAAAAGAAAAGATTGGAAAAAGCAGGAGACAAACTTGGGATCTTTAATTTGTTGTAAACTTTTGGCAAAATATGCATGTTTTTGACATTTACTAAGAATAAAATTTGGAGTCTTTGTTATGAGAGATTGTTATGACCCAAGACAATACTGCCAACAGGAATAGTAGACCAACTGCCTACAAGCTAATGGAATATGGATCCTCATCTAGATGTTTTACACGAGTGAATTTGCCAAAAAATATTGTTTTAAAATTAATTTATTAAATTGTTATTGTTTTGAAATAAATTAATAAAATAGCCTCATTTTAAAATCGTGTTTTAGAAACACGATTTTAATGTTGAAATCGTGTCTTGAACCCACGATTTTAGGGTACGTGGCTCTTGAGTTGAAATTTTTTTTTTTTTTTAGAATACCACTTTGAAATCGTGTCTTCCAAGACACGATTTTGGCTCTTAAAATCGTGTAATGGAAACACGATTTTAAAAAGAGGCTATTCTTACAAATAATATCAAAACATTACTATTTTACATAATTAATATTAAAATAATATTATTTTCCAAAAAAAATCTGTTTTACACTATATTAAGATTTGTAGGTTCTTCAGGGAAATTTGTTAGGTGCATGTAATGAAAAAGAGTAATACTACAACTACAATAACAACAATTTTTACAATATTTTTAACAACAATGAGTTGGCAGCTTTTAAAAGAAAAATATTTAATTTTTAAACTATTAATAGCATAGATTGAGTTGAAAATTTTGCCAACCCAAGCTTATTTATTAAGAAAGAAATATTTTAAAATTTTATCCATTATGTTGTTAAAGTCAAGTGTTGTTGGTGTAGAAGTAAAAGAAGGATTAAGGATTCAATGAAGATCATGCTGGAGATTATTGGAAATCCCCTCTCCTTTTCCTACTTTCACATTGCTTCATAATAATAAACTAATGGAAGTAGTAGTATGAAGATTGAAGAGTCAGGGGGTCTGAAGCCTGCCTCTAACACGAAATTGAAATTGGAATGCAGGCCCTAGTGCTCCCTCTTTGAATTTGACCATAAGAAGGATAAGAAAGGAAAGGGGACCCAAGAAGAGAGTATGGATACCAATCAAATAGTGGTCATAGAAGCAAATGATTTGAGCAGGAGCCAAGGAAATACCAATCAGATGACCCTAGTTTTGACCTGTTCAAGCATGAGCTGCTAGAGATTCTAGAAAAATAAGACAGCTGACATTGTTGTAAGCATTTGATGTTCTTAATATATAGAGGGGAAAAAAGGGCTAAAAGACTAGTATTAACATATAAAATGTAATTTAAGCTAAATTTCCTAAAATAATAGTCAAGTATTAACATAAATATATATATATAAGACCAAAATAATTTTTTTACTAAGAGTTTCTCTCTTTTTTCTCTTGAAGATTTCAGTGAATTTCCCTTGTTTTTCATGGTTATTTCCGTGATATAGACATATTCTGCTTCTTGTGACTTTCTGTTAATGTCATTATTTTACACGCAATTCTCTTAATATGTTCATAAGAAATGAAAAGGGGAAGAAGTAAAGGCAATGACAAAGAAAGTTGTGACTAATTTAACACTCCATAAATGATGTGTTTACACATTAAAAATATTTTATACATTTTACATTTACGTACCTTTAAAATCTAGGTGGAAGGATATCATTTTTTGTTGGGTATATTTGAATTCTTGATGTGTCATTTGAAGAACCAAAATATGCCAACTAAATTAAATTACAACACTCTTAATGGGTGGAAGGACAACTTGGAATCACAACGAATTTGGAGGCAATGATTTTGATGCAAGAAGATAATGTTATAAAATTAATTTATTAGGAGGAAATCATGGGAGATCACTCAGAGCACACCGAATTGGGCTTGGGCCGACTTTAGGTTGTGGACTCATGAAAGGATAAGATAAAATTCAAAATGGGAGTGACAATCTAGAACTAAGCAGGCTAACAGCCCAAATGGTAATGGAAGCCCATATTTGTTATTTGCAAACTTTATAGCTAGTGAATGAGGAAAGTCTTTGATGTAGAAACACGACTAAGGCGAGTTTGGAGTGAGTATATATGATGGGATTTAACAAAAGTAGTTCTTTGGCGATATTGTGGTAATTCGCAAGGATCTATGGAACTTTCCTGAGGTGCCAAATTAGGGATATTATGATGTCCAAACTCTGTTGTGAATATGAATTGTTTTTATTTGTTCTTTTGGAAATAAAACTTTTCCCATTTGTTAAATTAGTTATTTTCCTTTATCAGATATTTTTCTCCTTGCGCTGCTCTCTTATGTAATTTGTCGTTCGAAGAAGAATTACTAAATGCTATTCCATATATAACTGCGGAAAATTGGCTTGAAAGTCTTAAGGGCTAACATATCGGTTGAGTTTTGGAGATGTAATGTGTTTTGTGCTCTTAAATTGCTGTGTCTTTGTGTAGGTGTACTGCACTTTGCATGGAATTTTATTAAAAAAGCTAACATTATCATTATTATTACTACTACTACACTTTTTTCTTTTCTGGCTTAGCATGAAAACTAGCATTAAAGGCAATGCCTTCATTGATGGATTCCACAAATACTGAAACATTTGGAAACCAAACTAATTATGCAATTCTTGGTCAATATGATGAGTGTTGACTCTTTGAACTAATTATGCAAAGATTCCCCCCTCCCTTATAGTAGGTTATAAACTTGGTCTCACTTAGGGGTGTCAAATCATCAAATGGGTGGGTTTAAGTGGGTTTGTGTGGGCTTTAAATGGGTTGGGTCTTTAAAACCCAATAGCCTATTTAAACCCATTTAATAAAGTAGATATTACCCAAACCCAACCCAACCTAATCCAATTATCTAAGCTAAAACCCAATCCACCCATTTAAACTCATTTAATAAAGTAGATATTTACCAAAATACCCTTAAAGCCTATAAAATGATGAAAAAACAATTAAAACTTAGGAAAATTACTGAAATACCCTTGGAACCTCCAAAATGAAAAAAAAAAAAAAAAAAAACGAGAACAACAATAAAATAAAAAAACCAATAAGTAGGTTTGTGCTTTTGTAGATGCCTAATAGTGAACCATGTCACTTCTCAATTGGTTGGGAAATCAAGAATCAAGAAAAGGGGAGAAAAGAAAAGATTGGAAAAAGCAGGAGACAAACTTGGGATCTTTAATTTGTTGTAAACTTTTGGCAAAATATGCATGTTTTTGACATTTACTAAGAATAAAATTTGGAGTCTTTGTTATGAGAGATTGTTATGACCCAAGACAATACTGCCAACAGGAATAGTAGACCAACTGCCTGCAAGCTGGACGCGGCATGCATATCAACAAGTGATTAGGATAACCAGCTAGCAAATGATAAGGATTGTGCCAACACCAACAAGTGATGGAGTTGTCAATCAGTTAGAGCTCTAGGAGTTATCAATAAAGACTTCCGTGGGAATTGATAGGATCATTTTCTGTTGGCAACTAAATAGACTTCATTTTTAGGAAGTAAAGATGTCTGCAGTTGTTTTGAAGGGTGAACCTAAATCCAAGAGAATTAAAAGGTGATAAAAGCTCATCACACGAAGAAAAATTGGTAAAACATTTTCATGTTACCATAGATTCTATCTCTTAGAATGTAATTATTATGTAATGTAATTTTAAGGGCAATTTTCCTACATACCCTATGTATATGATGTATCTTTTACTATGGATTTTTGTTGTTGAGTGAAGGCTCCAGATTAGCATTTTGGAGGAGGTTTGATATTGTGGGTCTTCGTAGAAGGAGGTTCAACAACGTTTTGGGTCTTGGTGAAGGCGTGGGTCTTATGTGGGATCATTTGCCATTTTATTTGAATTATGCGTTAATAAAGTAATTTTAATATTTCAGATATGCGTTATTCCACGGCCACCAAAATAATCAAATTAGTTGTATGCTACCTTCTGTTGTAAAAGTGTTCACCAATTCTGGTTATGTGCTTTAATCATTGATTACTTTGAAAATCTGGTGAGCAAAGAAAGGTTCACAGAGCCGACAGATGTAATTAACTTTTCTATTATGCTCTGCCATTTTCTATGGATGTGAATTTTCAATACACAAACTAAAATAGTAGTTCTTACCAATTTTAATCTCTCAAGTGAACTATATAATATATTTCGATGACATGCTATGAAGATTTCTTCTCGCTAACTAATTAGACTTAGTGAAATTTCTTTAGATCTCATTTTCAATAACATTCTCGTGCATCACATGGGTTTGCGACTAGTTAACCTAAAAAGAGAGGACCGTACAACTTACCCAAAAAATGGAAAAAGCCTATGAACACGCACATAGCGTGTGAAGAGGCTAGTGTGAATTATTGTATTAGAGTGTTATTCCGTAATATTGCTGTTTTTCCTAGTAATTGTTGTGATAGATCGTGTAATGTATGTGTGAGTTTAATTAATTCGTCTCTTGCTTCTTGTAATGTGCTTCTTAATTATTATTATACAAGTGTTATTTCCTATAATTAGTTGGTCAATTTCTGTAATACCGACTACTTGAGCAGCCGGTTCCAATTTTTTTTCTAAATGCCAATTATGCCCCTACGGGACTTTTCCGTTTAAGTATTTCCCAGTGTTTGGAGCAACATTTTTTTTTTTTTGATACAGTGTTTGGAGCAAAAATAGGAACCACCACCGCGAGCCACCCCACAAACCCACCGTGAGCCACCCCGCAATCCACCCCGAGCCAAACCCCCACCGAAATCGACCCAAAACCCACTCCGCAACCCACCGATACCCACTGCACAAAACCAACAAATCAAGCTCAAAATCAGCCAAACCCCATCAACTTCGAACCACCGGCAACACCATAACCCAAAACCGGCAACAATGTGGTGGAAAAGGGTGAATTTGAAGCAAGGTCAGGGGCCAGGAAAGATTTGGGGCCACACATGCAACTCCAAGAGAGACGGTCGACTTCTCTACGTATTTGGTGGATACGGCCACGATGGTCGTGTCACCAACAAGTTTTTGTGTTTAACACGGGTAAGTTCCTTTGTTAATTCTCTATTTGATTGGTTGAGGGCTTGGGGCTTTATTACTGCTCATACTGTTCATGATTTTGTTGTTTTGTTGCATTCAACTGCTGTTTTCTTGGGTGCACAATTTGTGCACTCTCAGCTTCTTTAATGCAAGTTTTATTTCCCATAAAAAAAAAAAATTGAGGTTAATAGTACAAGCTAAAAAAAAAAAGATTTTCGTCCAATCAGCTTAGTTGGATGTATGTGCAAGCTCTTGGCGCAAGTGTTGGCCCATCCCCTTCCTCGGGGATCTTATATTGAAACCAAAAAATGCTTTTGTTAGGGGGGGACAAATTGTAGATTCCGTGTTAATTACTAATGAATTGCTGGATAATCATCTGAAGAGTCATGTTAATTAGGATGATCCTAGATGGGCTTTGGGGTTATCGGAGAAGTTATATGTTTTTGGTGCAAATTAGACATAGTATATTCATATCTTATATATATTATAAGCAAGCGTTTTAACATATTCATATCTTCACATATGACCATGTTAATTAGGAGTGCCTCATTCATATGATATACTACAACAATATTTAAAATTCCTAGTCGGATGGGCTTTGGGGTTACTGCGGAGAAGTTATAGGTTTTTTCCTTTGTTTTTGATTTTTTCTTTTTGTGGATCTACGAAGGGGATATTTATTTTTTTGGATCTACAAATGCTCAACAAATAAAAGTAGCAAAATTTTCTCTTTTTATATGTGGTCGGTGGTTCATATCTTATATATATTATAAGTTATTCATATATTATATTTGCCGATTTGTTTTAACATATTCATATCTTCACATACATGGATATCTCCAATTATTGATAGTAATGAGTTTTAACATATTCATATCTTCACATAAGTGGCATAGTGTTATCTTTCATGATAAACGTATATTAATATTTTGTGGCAATTTGAAATCCATAGATAATAATGATGAGATATATTACAACAACATTTAAAATTCTTACTTTTATATGAGATTATTTTAAAAAGGGTTGCAAGAATAGTATTTGGGGTCACATTTTGAAAGAATTTAAAGTCTGTAAGTGTCTAATGACTTTTTCAAAAGTGTATCCAAGTATTCATTCCAGAGACATTATTTATACATGTCTTCATTAGGTTTTTTCCTTTAGTATTTTTAGATTAAGATTTTTTCTTTTTGTTAAGAGTGAATAACGATGATCTGATATTTATTTTTTTGGCATTAATTCCTACCTACACTTATTTTATTATTTGGCAGTTTAATTTTTTTTTTTTCTATTTTTGGATACACGTAAAAACAAGAAGTCTTCCACCATTTCCAAGTGATAGCAAAATTTTCTCTTTTTGATGAGACATGTGGTCGGTGGTAAACATGACATGGTTTTTATTTGTCCGACATCCATATTTTTTAAGGTCATATAATTTTCTTATTTTCTTTTCTCCGATTATACTTCTCGTTCACCTTTTTCTCTCCAATTATACTTTTCATCCACATATTTCTTCCATCTCTCTGATTACACTTTCCGTCCATTTTTTCTTTACTCTTCGATTTCATCCATGGCTGGAAAATTATCAATGCGGTGGAAAATGGTCAAGTTGAAGCAAGGTCAGGGGCCAGGAAAGATTTGGGGCTACACATGCAACTCCATGAGAGACGGTCGACTTCTCTAAGTATTTGGTGGATACGGCCACGATGGTCGTGTCACCAACAAAGTTTTTGTGTTTAACACGGGTTTGCTCATACTGTTCATGGTACACTCTGAGCTTTCTTTAATATATATATATATATATATATATATATATATATATTTTATAAGTTATTCATATCTTATATTTGCCGATGTGTTTTAACATATTCATATCTTCACATACATGATATCTCCAATTGTGACAGTTATGAGTCTACCCAGGAGTGGCAAGTGCTATCTTTCATGATAAACGTATATTAATATTTTGTGGCAATTTGAAATCCATAGATAATAATGATGAGATATACTACAACAATATTTAAAATTCTTACTTTTATATGAGATTATTTTAAAGAGGGTTGCAAGAATAGTATTTGGGGTCACATTTTGAAAGAATTTAAAGTCTGTAAGTGTCTAATGACTTTTTCAAAAGCGTATCCAAGTATTCATTCTGGAGACATATTATTTATACATGTCTTCATTAGGTTTTTTCCTTTAGTATTTTTAGATTAAGATTTTTTCTTTTTGTTAAGAGTGAATACATGATGATGCATAGGAAAGGTTGGATATTTATTTTTTTGGCATTAATTCCTACCTACACTTATTTTATTATTTGGCAGTTTAAATTTTTTTTTTTGGATACACGTAAAAAGAAGAAGTCTTCCACCATTTCCAAGTGATAGCAAAATTTTCTCTTTTTGATGAGACATGTGGTCGGTGGTAAAAGCTCAAAAGAAAAAGGTTAATAGATATTTCCATGTAGAAACTCTTTAGCTTTTTGAATTCTTCGGTGTATGAGACTCCTTTGTGGAGAAGGAAATGTAACTATTCAGGTTTCGTTATGTGCCTGTAGCATTTGCATTCATGTGTAGGAGATGGTTAAATTTCTTTTATTGAAGTATGAGATACTTTTCTTATTTTAGTTGTAAATGGTCTTATTTTGGTTGCAATATATGTAAAAGTTTTTTTTTTAGGCTAATATTTCTTTAGATTTCATCTTCAGTAGTTTTCCCGTGCATCGCACGGATTTGCGACTAGTTAACCTAAAAAGAGAGGACCGTACAACTTACCCAAAAAATGGAAAAAGCCTTTGAACTCGCACGTAGCGTGTGAAGAGGCTAGTGTGAATTATTGTATTAGAGTGTTATTCCGTAATATTGCTGTTTTTCCTAGTAATTTTTGTGATAGATTGTGTAATTTATGTGTGAGTTTAATTAATTCGTCTCTTGCTTCTTGTAATGTGCTTCTTAATTATTATTGTACGAGTGTTATTTCCTGTAATTAGTTGTCAATTTCTGTAATACTGGCTACCTGAGCAGCTGGTTCCAATTTTTTCTAAATGCCAATTATGCCCCTACGGGACTTTTCCGTTTTAAGTATTTCCCAGTGTTTGGAGCAACAGTTTTTTTTTGATACAATGTGGTGGAAAAGGGTGAATTTGAAGCAAGGTCAGGGGCCAGGAAAGATTTGGGGCCACACATGCAACTCCATGAGAGACGGTCGACTTCTCTACGTATTTGGTGGATACGGCCATGATGGTCGTGTCACCAACAAAGTTTTTGTGTTTAACACGAGTAAGTTCCTTTGTTAATTCTCTATTTGATTGGTTGAGGGCTTGGGGCTTTAGTACTGCTCATACTGTTCATGATTTTGTTGTTTTGTTGCATTCAGATTTTTCTCATATTTTTATACTGTAACTGCTGTTTTCTTGGGTGCACAATTTGTGCACTCTCAGCTTCTTTAATACAAGTTTTATTTCCTATAAAAAAAATTTGAGGTTAATGGTACAAGCTCAAAAGAAAAGATTTTCGTCCAATCAGCTTAGTTAGATGTATGTGCAAGCTCTTGGCGAAAGTGTTGGCACATCCCCTTCCTCGGGGATCTTATATTGGAACCACAAAATGCTTTTGTTGGGGGGAGACAAATTGTAGATTCCGTGTTAATTACTAATGAATTGTTGGATAGTCATCTGAAGAGTTATGATCCTAGAGTTATCTACAAATTAGACATAGAGCATGCGTATGACCATGTTAATTGGGAGTGCCTCATTCATATGCCTGGTCGGATGGGCTTTGGGGTTACTGCGGAGAAGTTATATGTTTTTGGTGGATCTACGAAGGGGTGGATCTACAAATGCTCAACAAATAAAAGTAGTATATTCATATCTTATATATATATATATATATTATAAGTTATTCATATCTTATATTTGCCGATGTGTTTTAACATATTCATATCTTCACATACATGGATATCTCCAATTATTGATAGTAATGAGTCTGACACACGGAAGTGGCATAGTGCTATCTTTCATGATAAATATATATTAATATTTTGTGGCAATTTGAAATCCATAGATAATAATGATGAGATATACTACAACAATATTTAAAATTCTTACTTTTATATGAGATTATTTTAAATAGGGTTGCAAGAATAGTATTTGGGGTCACATTTTGAAAGAATCTAAAGTCTGTAAGTGTCTAATGACTTTTTCAAAAGCGTATCCATGTATTCATTCCGGAGACATATTATTTGTACATGTCTTCATTAGGTTTTTTCCTTTAGTATTTTTAGATTAAGATTTTTTCTTTTTGTTAAGAGTGAATACACGATGATGCATAGGAAAGGTTGGATATTTATTTTTTTGGCATTAATTCCTACCTACACTTATTTTATTATTTGGCAGTTTAATTTTTTTTTTTTGGATACACGTAAAAACAAGAAGTCTTCCACCATTTCCAAGTGATAGCAAAATTTTCTCTTTTTGATGAGACATGTGGTTGGTGGTAAACATGACATGGTTTTTATTTGTCCGACATCCATAGTTTTTAAGGTCATATAATTTTCTTATTTTCTTTTCTCCGATTATACTTCTCATTCACCTTTTTCTCTCCAATTATAGTTTTCATCCACATTTCTTTAATCTCTCTGATTACACTTTCCGTCCATTAAAATTTATTAAAAATCCCGCAATGTGGCTGACTCAAATCTGACAGATTTGGAGTTAAGAAAGGGAAATGACTACTTGGTTCAAAGAAACACAATTCAAATTAAAGCCATGGATATTAACTTTCCTAAAAAAATAGGAACTTCAGCCCTTATAGAAAAATCCTCTTTTCAGTTTTGGTTTAGAAACATCACCCAAGAAATTTCCCATTAAATTAGTTAATACCAATAACATTCAAATCAATAAACTCCTTTAAAATTTCATAATCCATCTTTCCCACACCCTCTTCAAACCAAATGTTAATAAATTGCAAAACAAATCACAAGAATAATATGTGTATTTTCGGACTCCAAGGCAAACTACAAATTTAGACCCACTCAAGTCTCAAATGACCCACAAACTTCATAAAACAATCACTCAATCCCAAACCTATAACATCAAGAACAACTCTCAAACAAACCTTGTATAGATATCTTAAGAAATTAGAGAATGAGTCAAAGATTTTCACCTTAGATTATGTAGATATGGCCGGCGTGAAAGAAAGAGGAGCTTTGCCGGCGAGTTGTGGAAGACCGCTGGTCCGGTGGTATGATTTGGTGGTGGCGGTGTGTGGTTGTGTATGGGTGTAGAGAGAGAACCGGGTGAGAAGGAAAGAAAGGAGAGGGCTGGTTTAAAAAAGAAGAAGAAATAAATTGTGTCGTGGGGGATGGTTTATAGCAAAAATATCTAGTAGGGAAATTTACAAAAATACCCCCAACTTAATAATTAAATTTTCGGGGTGTTACAAAAATACTCTAAAACCTTAAAAATGATCAAAATGGTATTAAGGTTATTTTGGTCATTTTAAAGGTTTTAGGATATTTCGGTAACTTTGGAGGTTTCAAGAATATTTTGGTCATTTTAGTGGTTCCATGGTTATTTTGGTCATTTTAAAGGTTTTAGGGTATTTCTGTCATTTTAGAGGTTTTGAGGGTATTTTTGTCATTTTGGAGGTTCTATGAGTATTTTGGCTGTTTTGGAGGTTTCGGGGTTATTTTGGTCATTTGCTTCTGGTTTTTGGGTTTGGTCGTTTCTAGGATATTTTGGTCGTTTCTAGGATATTTTGGTCGTTTAAAAGGTTTCAGGATATATTGGCCATTTTAGTAGGCACGAGTTGTTTTGGTCATTTTAGAGGTTCTAGAGCTATTTTAAACGTTTTGGAGGTTCCAAGGGTATTTTGGTCATTTTAGAGGTTTTAGTAGTATTTTAGTCATTTTGGAGATTTTAGGGATATTTTGGCTATTTTGGTGGTTCTAGGGTTGTTTTGGTCATTTTCTAGGTTCCGAGGATATTTTTGTTATTTTGGAGGTTCCAATGGTATTTTGGTAATTTTTTAGTTTTTTTGGGATATTTTTGTCATTTTTGAATGTTAGGGTTATTGACTTTAGTCAATTTGTTAAGAATTACCCAATGATTCACCCAATAGGCAATCATTGAGTACCGAATAGACTACCCAATTAAGCCCATTTAAATGGGTAATAAATCATTTGACCCAATTAATCCCATTTATTAAATATGTGACTTTAGATAGGTAATACATGAGTGGTTTGTACGGGTTATTAGGTATAGACAATTTTGCCACCCTACTATCTCACGTTTCCACCCATTTGTTATGACAAATCATGATGATGCTATATTCAAATACCCTTTAAAATTTTGTAAAACTATGGCTTCATTGATTAGCAGCATCAGCTTTGGGCTTTTCACCATGCTTTAGAGTTTAGACGTTGTTTGCTAAGAGAGGAAAAGGGTGGTGATGTGGCAGGAAGGACATATAGTGATCTTAGATATTATTATTATTATTTTAAGTGAAATGTGTTGGAAGTTTGAGTTTCTGATTTGCCCTAAGTCCCTAACCATAAGCAATGTTTTGTCTTCTAGTAAGATGGGCTTTGACTAAGTGGGCTCCCAATTAACCAAAATGCAGTGCTTTACCCATTAAGATTTGGGCCTTCAAGAAATATGTGTGGGTTACTTGATATTCTAATTTAGTAGCCCAAATAATTCAATTGCCTTTGTGTAGAGATGGGCGTTTATTGAGGAAGTCTATTCCATGGTGCGGGCCGTGAGCATTGATCTATTCACGAGAAAAGAAGAAGAAAAAAAAGGGTTCTTGAGCCCAATTTGCGATCCAAGAGAAGAAAAATCGTGAAACAAGTCTTTCCAAACAATAAAAAGGGTTTTATAAAAATGGTGGAACAAAATTTCGTTAGCCTTCAAGCAAAAGAAAAATGGACCAACTACATTTTTCCGTTTTGAAATTGATATGTATAGTACCAGAATTCTTTAGTAACTTATATGGCAATCTCAATTTTATATTTTTCATAATTACTTTTAGGTAGTGTAGGTTCTAAATTTTTGTTTATTTTTATAATGGATTCTAAATTTTTAAAAGGTTTAATATATATTATTTTATTTCTTTTTTGTTATCTGCACAAAATTTAATTATATGTGTAAAAGTATATAGTCATTAATTCAATAATGTTAATAATGTTGTAAATTGTTTCAAAGAAGACTTTGCAAATGAGGGAACTACTAAACACTTCATTTGAAAAAACTATTTTAACACCAAACAACCATCACTAATTAAAAAAAAAAAAAAAAAAAGCCAACTCAAGCTTAATTCACCAAATCATTAAAAGAACATCCACAAACTGTATAACTCTCCGTCAAATCTTCTTTGTTGTTTTCTCCAACTCTAACTCTAACTCTAACGTGGAAGCCTCAGATTTTCCAAAGCCGAATACAAAACCTGGGACTGCGTCCCTCGGATTCGAAAACGAAGCCTCTGTCCTTCTCCTTCTTCTTCTCCTTCTCCTTCCACAGCAAAAGCGAAGCCCATCCGGTGCTTTTCTGTTTCTCACTCACTCACTCACAAGCAATAATTTGAGATATCATAGCTTTAGCTTTTGTTATGGAATAATTTGATTGTTGGGGGAGGAGGGATTATATCCTGGATCTCTCATTGAATTTATATTGTTGAATATTTAAAAAATAATTGAATCTCAGCTCAAATTTGGGTTTTTACATTTTTTTTTTTTTTAATATAGCATAGCTTTAGCTTTCCTTTCATTTGTTAAGGAATAATGTATGCAACTGAGACAAAAAAGATAAGATAATTGAATTTATATTATTGGATATTTGTGCTGCACATCTTGACAATAAAGAATAATTGAATCTGAGCTCAAATTTGGGTTTTTTTTATGGAATAATTTCAGATATCATAGCTTTAGCTTTAGCTTTTGTTATGGAATAATTTGATTGTTCTGGATTTCTCTCTCGTTGAATTATTGGATATTTAAAAAATAATTGAATCTGAGCTCAAATTTGGGTTTTTTTTTTTTGGCTCAGAGTGTAATAATAAATAATTTGAGAGAAAAAGTCCAACACCATGTCCATGGTAAGTAAGAAGACAAAAATAGTGCAGCCTGATTCAGAATTTGCTCTACTCAAGGTCAGACTTGAGACTTTTAGACTTTGTTTCTATTATATATGCATTTGTATTGCTACTTCAATAAATTCTTTTTATGTGGTTGTTGCTAACATAACATATCATGTGTCTTCAATTTGTCTTTCTTTTCTTAGTGTGACAACTACAAGACTCAAAATTACCCCAAGGATCGGATTGGTGAATTGCCGGATGAAATACTTGTTTTGATTTTGTCTCTCTTGACTACGGAAGAAGCAATAAGAACTAGTGTCCTAGCCCGTAGATGGCGGTATTTATGGACTTTCATTAGCCATTTAGACTTTGATGATGATACCGTAGTAAGTCTATTGTTTTGTCGACCTCCCTCTCCCACTCCCAATGACTTAGATCTCGAACCTACATACCCACCTTTTCTTGTTCAAAGGAGGAGATTTGTTGATTGGGTAAATCGAGTATTGAATTTGCATAAGGGTATGCATTTAGATGAATTTAGGCTTCGGCTTTCGTGTGTATGGTGATCATTTTAAAAGTGATATTGATAGTTGGATCAACTTTGCTTTACAAAAGAGAGTTAAAAGGCTTCACTTGTTATTCGAATGTAGTTGGGCTTCCCCAAGATAGAACCTTGTACTCTTACGCTTCCAATGCTTTGTAATTACAGACTTTATTTGCTAACGGAACTTCGTTTGTGCGCTGTGGAGGTGACTGGAGAAGTTCTCGAATACTTTTTGGCTGCTTGCCCACTTCTTGAATTGTTATATGTATCGATGTCAAGGATTGGGAATTTAAAAATTTCTGGCCCATCGCTCAGGCTAAAGCACTTAGATATATCCTACTGCATGTTGGATAGTCTTGATATTTATGCAGAAAATCTGGTGTCATTTAACATATCGTTGGACGAAAGAAAAACATTTCTTTCAAGTACACACCCAACCTTCGTTATGGCAAATATTGCTGGGCCTTATGTCTGCTATTTTATTAAGAGTCTTTTCCAGCTTCCAAGCTATATCTCTCAGCTAGAGACACTTGTATTGGACATAGGACATGAGGTCAGTATGTAAATCCACTTTTCTTTTCCCCCTCCTTTCTTTAAAAAATAAATAAAAACAAAATAGAAACAAAATAAGAAAGCTTATCACTTTTTGTTTTGATTGAATTTTTCAGAAGTTAACCTGGTTTCCCAAATTTCCCAAGTTAAGGAATCTCAAGCGATTGGAATTGGTACTGAATCACCGTGTCTTCTGCCTCCTCCTTTGCACATCCTTGCTACGTGCATCTCCTTCATTAAATAGATTTACAATTGAGGTGAACTTTCTTACTTCAAAGCAATAGTTGATTATTGTAGGATATTGTTTATTTTTGGGTGAATTACACTTTACCACACCCTAAACTATTACCCGATTTTGCAAGGTAAAATTTTGGTTTGTGCAATGCAAACCCCAATTTCAAAATATTGTAGCAATGTACCCCCTGAATGAGAAATTTGCCTAAATTCCCCTTAACACAAATAGTGAGTTGGCAGTTTTGTATGCTTGGCATGTCAACTAAAAATTAGAAAGAAAAATATCTTAGCTTTCTCATTAAATCTAATATATCTTGGGGAGATTGCAAAAGGGGTGTTAGTTTGGGATGGTAAAGTGTAAGTTACCTTCATTTTATTTTACTATGCATGTTACATATTTGTTTTATGCTTATTCATAAAGCTTTCCTTTCCCAACAATTATTCTGAGGTTGGTAGTTGCTCAAGTGTACTATGCTTATTCATAGTGTCTGGTTTTTATTCAATATCTTTGTTTCCATTGTGAATGTCACTAAACAACACAGCTATGTCATGTTCTAACTTCTAACATTATGTTTCATTTTGGGTACCTGATGTACTCATATTAAACAAAGCATGGATTGATTAGCTTCATCCATTGTCAAGTTTGTGTTACACATTTATGAATATAGTTCCATGTTTTTATCTTAGGCTTATTATTGGATATACCAAAGGAAAACTGCTTTTGATAACTAATTAGTAAATTGAAGAAGCAGAACAGGTACACTGTGAGTCTACATCATAGGGTTACAATCTAAACTAGGGAAGAGTACTGATAAAAATAAGAAATCTAGAACAGTCATCTAATCATACTAGGGTCATAAAAACAAAGACCTGATACTGTTCAAGGTGTGCTATACATTATAGAAGGTTTGATTATTCCAATCTTGGAGAGCCACCAAACTTCCTCTTCAAGCTACAAGCATCTAAGTGATTATCTTTGGTCTTCCTCCACTTTTTTTCGTTGCCTCAACATGAATCAACTAATTCTTTCTCACCCATGCATTAATCACTCTCCATGCATAATTGTTGGAGTACCCTGTTAATGCTCTTGCTGGACTTGTTTATCCTGTGCATTTAATGCTCCTCTCTAACCCAATAACCAACCTGAACATGTTGGTTCATTTAATTTGAATTCAAAGTGACCCATGTTCTCAGTATCTTGACCACGTACTGTTTGGTTGGGTTGCTTTCAATGGGTTATTTACTGATTAAGGTCCGTGTGTTTTTTTTTTTGCAAAGGAAATAGAGGGCCTTTGGTATTTTCTTTTTGACTTTTATACCTATGAAACCATAGGAACTACACTTTTTTTAAGAAAAAAAAAAAGTGGGGTGAAGATAATTTTTGCACTTGGTTGAACCCCTGAATTACTCACATGTCAGTTGCAACTTATCATTGCATGAGAGTTGGTGAAGCTATATTTTCTTATATCAAAATGCCATGTTTTGTTCCGGTAAATGTACAATGAAATTTTTTTAATAAGCAATAATTGATTTCATTAAGGAAAGCGCAAAAGGGGAGCAACCCTCCTACACAAGGTGTATACAATAGGAGAACCCCTAAAAAAATTAATTTCTGGGAGTTAAAAGATTGAAAAAATGTAAGAAATATGTGGATGAAAAGTGAACCACAGTTGTTATCCTCATATAATGTCCCTAGAAATAAGGATTTCAGTTTATCTATAGATATCTCTCTCCCCTCAAAAGTGGGGCACATTTCTTTTCCTACAAATGCATCACATCAAACATTGAGGAGCTGCCTTCCATACCTCAATGCCATCTCGTTTACTGAATTGTTCCTTCCAACATGCTAATAACATAAAAATAATTAGGCTAGCGTGTAATTAGTGCAAGGACACAACAAAACCATAATCTTGCATGAAAGTTTTGTTTCCTATTTTGATAGTTTTTCTCTGAATTAGTTAGTTTGGTATTCATATATAGTGTGATATGAAATATGACTTGTGAACAAGGTAGGCCTATATACTTTCTGTTAGGTTTGTGTTATCATGTATATAGGATACATGCAATAACATCTGGATTGATAATTTGGATTTGGGTCATATTTTTGTGCGCTTATCATGTATATAGGCTCTCTAACCCATGAACCAACCCAAACATGTAGGGTAGGTTATTTAATGAATCCAACTAACCCCAAGTTCTCAAAAACCTGACCAGACCTGTCGGGTTGGGTTGCATACAATGGCTTATTGGGGTTCTTGTTTGTGTTTTTAAAATTTTGTTTTAAGTAAAAGGGACTTGCTTTTTTTTGCTTTTCTTTTTGAATGTTAGTCGTATGAAACCATACAAACTATTCTTTTTCTCTAAAAAAAAAGGTTGTGGGATGGGGATAATCTCTTCACTTGTTGTATTTTTATTTCTAAATTTTCTGAAGTTGCCATGGCTAACACCTTTTGTCCGTATCAAGACATGACTCACTTGTCAGTTTCCACTTATCAAAATACCACATGTTGTTCCGGTAGATGTAGAAATGAACTTGAGAATTGAAAAAATTTAGGCTAGTGTGTAATTAATACAAAAGGCACAATAAAACTGTAATCTTGCTTGAGAACTATGTTTCTATACTTGTTTGTAAACTTAAAAGGCAACAAGTGTGTGGTTCCAAGTTCGATTATTTAAGCCATGCATATTAATTGGATTACGATGTTGATGCTCTTGCTGGACTTGTTTATCTCTGTGTCTATATTGCACTTGATGTAGTAAACTTTTCTTAAGTGCTACAAGGATTTCACTCCTATTGTTTGGGACAACTAGATGGTGGATTGCCTAATGCAAGTCACCTTTCTTTTTTTGGTTATGTGTGTTAGACTTAGGAGCACTATTTCCTTGTTATGACTAATGATTGTTTATATTCTCTCTCTAGCTTCCTCTCTTTGAACAACAATGATATATATGCTAACCTTTTCCTTGTGCAGTTCTATGACTTCAAGAAACCTATGAAAGAGAAAATGGAGGTAAAAAAGACGTTTAAGGTAAAAACGTCTAAACATCAACATAAATGCCTCAAGGTGGTCAAATTAATTGGCTTTGTTGGGTGTGGAGTTGATTTGGAGATTGCATCCTACATATTGAGTCACACCATGTCACTTGAAAAGATAATTATCAATCCACGCCTACGTTACAACACTCCTGAGGATACTTGTATAGAGGCAAGAAGTCGTGCTAGGCAGCACCTTGAAACAAGATTACCTCCAGGAACACAATTAGTGCTACTCTAGAGTGAGGAGAACACCACTGATTAATTTTGAATTTGAGATGAATTTTGGTTTGTATCATGTGTATTATTAAGTTAAATTGCTCACTATCTAGTTATTTAAATTATTTGTTTTTTATTTAATTGCTTAGTAGTTAAATATTGTTCCAGCCATCTCCCAATAATGGTCTTTCTGTTCAAGAATATATATATATATATATATATATATATATATATATATAGAGAGAGAGAGAGAGAGAGAGAGAGAGAGAGAGAGAGAGAGAGAACCATGGTTTGTAGAGAATTTTTATTTTTTAAGAAATTTTTGATAAGGAATAGTTATTCACATTCTTAAAGAATACATCTATTCCTAATGAGCATAAATCAAACAAATAAATGATGATTTATTCATGTATATTCATGTATACCAAACATACTCTTAGAGGACAAAATGCGCAACATATAATTAAAAAGAGTGAATTAAAAACAACACTGGACTTGCCATTATTCATTCTAAACATATATAACTAGGATTTTCCATTTCCAGTCCACAAGCTTGAGATTGAAATCTCCTTAACGGTGCTTTTCCATAACCTTAATGTGTAAGCCCTTCCTGAATCCTATAGGATTTCGAAAGATTTCTCCCTCCATGATTTTCGTCCACCTACCAGAAACAAGAATTTAACTGGTTATTATTTAGAGAGAGATATTGGGAGCTTTTCCGTAACCTTAATGTTATTGATAGAATGTGGGAGAAGAAGAAAGTACCTATATTTTGTGACCAAGACATGAATAAAGAAGGCCAAAAAGACCCTAGTGTACTCAGCACCTGCACATTGCTTCATTCCTTCACCGAAAGGCATGAAATTCTTTGACATTTGATTTGATTTACTGTCCTCCTATATTTCATCATGACATAGAAGTGAAAAAAAAATAAAATAAAATGAGCAAATACATCTGCTGTAAATGAGAGGATATCAAACTAAAATGCTACTCATATATATATATTTTCAAAGTACGTCTTTCCAAACAACAAAATGATTTTATGAAAATGGTGGAACAAAATTTTGATAGCTCCTCTTCTTCAAGCAAAAGAAAATTGGACCAATAACTATATTTTCCGTGTTGAAATTGATGAACCAGAATAATAAAGTAACTTAAATGGAAAGGCCACTTTTTAAAATGGGGAAATATTAACGACCATTTTTCAAAAGAAATGTACAGAAATTTTCTTTTTCTTTTTTTGGCTTGGAAAAGATAACAAAAGTTTCCCCAATTAATTACATATCCTTGACTCCTTAAGTGTTAGGTACTCTATATTAGATTCTTTAATTAAATTCAAATACACCTTTATATTAAATTTAATTGTCATTGAAAAAGATAAAATTGTTTGCTTGTGTTTCATTGATCAATGCAATTATGTGTTTGAATTCGATTGAAGAACTTAATAATGTATTGATCAATGCAATTATGTGTTTCATTGATCAATGCAATTATGTGCTTAAGTTTTATACTTGGGGCTTAGCTATTAGGTTTAAGGACTTGTTTGGCTTAGGTTTTTTTTTTTTTTTTTTTTTTCGGTGATTAATGTCTTTTATCTAAAAAAAAAAAGGTTTGGTAATCCAAAACTAATACGAACATTTTATATGGGGAGAAAAAAACTGTTTCCTCTCTTTTTATTATTGCTAATCAGACATTATGTCAACAACAAAAAATTTGCGGTCCAATTGATTTCTTCATTAATTAGTATTTGGTAAATCAAAACCAAAACTTCCCTAAAAAGATCTAAATCAGACCCAACTTAATTCAAATTGAAATTATTTATTGTAATTAATTTAATTTTCACCTTCCAATGCCGTGGATTAAAAGCAAGCGGATCGTTGAATATTTCAGAGTTTAAATGAAGAGCAGAAGTGGCAATCATAATGGGCCAACCTGCTGGAATTGTGTAGTCTGCAAATGACATATACTACTTGGCGTTACAAATTACAAAAAGAAAATGAAAAAAATAAATTATGGTAAAATATTGAAGATTATAAACCAATTGAAAATAATTTCCTATTCAAGTTGAAATTCTTATGCAAATAATTCTTTAAAAATTACCATTTACTTGGATATCTGTAAGTGTTCTTCGAAATAAGCCAGGCGAGGCGTTTCCCAGCCTAAGCACCTCGTTGATAACCTATAAATCCCATAGAGAGTCGATGTTATAATTCATAACAAAGTGCTAGTTATCAAATATAAAAGAGTTAATTAAAATGTTGAGGCTATTAATTGAACATACTTGTAAAAGTCATTGATTTAAATTCATCCCAAGTATTTGAGGAACCTGCTTTCTCTCTTTTTGTGACAATTGCTTCGTGCTCAACCTTACAAATTGACATCAATTAATGTTATAATAATGCAAGTTTCAAAAAAAAAAAAAACATGCTTATGTGTGTATTTGCCTAAATTTGCTATTTTAAAAAAGAAACATACAATTAGTTCTTGCAACACATCAGGGTAGTCATCAAGTAACTTGAATGTTAATGTTGTCATATATATATATATATATATATATATATAATTTTTTTTTTTTTTTTTTGATAACCTTGGGTGTCCGGGCCAGCGTTCCGTAGATACGCGCACCTCTACTAATCCCAGGGGGATACGCAACACCCTACTAGCACGTGTGCCACGATAGACGCAAGGCTTTGCCTTAGGTAAATGGCCCTGAGGAGACTCGAACTAGTGATCATTGGGGAGCACACCCAAGACCGGACCAGTTGAGCTACCCTCAGGGTTGTCATTTTTGAAATTGAGTCAGATAAGCCGAATAAAAGCCCAAAAAATAGTTGAACTACAAAGTCCATTGTTAAGAAATCCAGAGCATTCATGTCTTGAATGACACGGTCAAGAATATCTCCATGATGCTGCTCTGGAGATGCAAGCCGCTGCTTCAACACTTTCCTAATCATATTCATTGCTTTCTAGCGGTCCTGAACAACAATTCACAAATTAAGATAACAATTAAAAATGGAATACTAAGCCAATCGTGTATCATAACAGCAACATTATAAATTGTGTCTTTCAACTCGATAAAGTTTATGTCCTTTGTCCCATTTTTATTATTACACTTTAGCTCAATCAATTACATTATATTATGCGAACAAAAAAAAAAATTATATGTAGAAATGCAAGGATATATTTAAAAATCCAATGTAGAACTTTTTGATTCTCACCTGTGTTACATAATCATTATAATAACAGCAAAACATTACAAAGCAAACTACGACCTTAGCTTGATAATTGATCCTAAAAGATGATAAAGGCATGCATGGATGGTCATTCTAGGTACGATATAGGGGGTAATTTCCATGGTTTTAAAAATCGGATCGGACCGGTCGGTTCAACCGGGGATTTGTGTCTGATCCGGATTCGGATCCAATTCAGTTTTCTTAAAAAACCGAAAATCTAAAAAAAGTGATCAAAAACCAGAATCCGACGGTTCGACTGTATAAACCGTAAACCGGAGCGGTTGAATTACTGGTTATGATCCGGTTCCGAGATTTCCAAAACTCACCGTTTTCAAGTCCAAAAGTTTTTCCAAACTACACCGTTTTGTTTATCAAATGGCCAAAATTAAACCATTTTTTTGCTTTCTTCCCTAACCAGGTTAACCAAACATCTCATTCTCACGCCGACGCCATATTTTTTTCTCAGATCTATGGGTAAAATAGACTTTGGGAGCGCAAAGGAAGAAGCAAGATGGATTTTTTTGTGTGTTTTTGGCTTAATCTCTGTTGGATTGACGGAAGGAGGACTGGGTGATTCTCACGAAAATGGTTTGAATGCTGAGGAGGAACTGAGTTTGATGAAGAGAGAGAGAGAGGGAGAGAAGTGAGATGATGGGAGGAAAATGAAAAGAAAAAGAAAAGGATTTGATGGATTAAAAACCGGTGGTATTTGGAAAGTCTGGAGGTAAAACAGTTGGTGGGTGAGGTTCAATGTAGGGTAATAAATGGAGATTAAATTATTACTAAAAAAAAAAGGCAAAAGTGGAGCTTACATTGTTACTTGTTTTTTTAATCAAAGATAGTCTTTTTTTTATAAATCTATTATATCACTAAGTCCGAGTATGTTTTTGAATAAAAGATACCTTTTTGTTACATTATTAACTTGGTAATATTAATTTATTTGTTTATATATTTCTTATATTTCTAATATTATAAAGTATGAAAAATAAACTTAAAATTGTTTACATATTTTGGATATATCTAAAGTTTTTATTATATTTTATTTAATTATTTATATAATTTTAAAATTATTAATTAAATTATTTATAACGTTATCATCGACCACCAGTCCAACCCCGATCCGATTAGTGATACGGAAACTACTTTCCTTTTCGGTTTTCTCTCCAATCCAGTTTTTAAAACCATTACTAACTAGACTGAGTTGCAATTGTTATGTACTTACAGTGGTAGATGCATATTGTACATCGATTGATGCCTGACACGACCAATTGTGTAGGGTTTCATGTACCATCTCTTCCAATTGAGGGAGCAACTTTTCCTTGAGGGCATTGACACCAAAATGATTCAAAGCCATGCTCCTTACGTACTTGTGAATGTGAGCCACATTAATACCAGTCCCCACTTGGTCTAAAAGTTTTGCAAATGCATCCAAATACCATAATTCAAACAATTTTCCATCTTGTTGAAATATGAAATGGTTGAATTTTGGATCAGCTGACACTATGACGGGCCGGCCTGCCACACTCGTCCGAAATATTAGCCCATATCTAAATGATACAAAAACATACCAAGGAAATGTTACCTTCATTTATTCATTTCTTTTACGAAAATTTGAGTTAAAATTGATAAATTGTTCGCCATTATCAACAAGTTATCAAGAAAGTCTAGTGTCTAGAAAAGATATTTTTTTGATAAGTCCGGAAAAGATATTGATCATAGCTGAAATAAATTTTTCATTATCAACAAGTTAAAAAGTTAGCACATCTATTATAAATTGATCATCACACTCCATCAGTTGGATCACATTCCTTTCAAAAATAAAATGAAATGAAATTAATTTAAGGGGTCCAGAATTTTTTTGGGTAGCATTGTTATTGTCCCAAGATTACATGAACAGAGAGCGCGCAAAATGTGATCAATTATTCTATAGACACGAAAAAATCATATCGTCTCACACACTCACCTCAATTGGTCCATCACAACACAAAAAGGCAACGTATAATGTGAAAAAATCAGTGTCCAAAGAATTACTGTACTGTGATAGAAACGTGCATGGTAGCTAAGAAAATGGAGGTACAACTGTACAAGTAGCAGCCAGCAGGTCGCCTAATGGATTATTGCGTCACTATGTGATAAATGTAGTTTTTGTGCCGAATTTGTAAAATAATATTTTCTTAATAATTATTATTTAAATTGTCATTATTTTAACAGGGCCCCCGAAATAGGCCTTAAGAACTGATTTTCTAAACTGCTCTTAAGTCACGCCTTTCCAGAGACTTCCCGAGAAATACCCAAACCGACCGCCTGAACCCAACCACCCATTTCAGTACTGTTTTAGGGCCGCGCCGCCCTCCCACACCTCCAGGTGAGGGAGATTGAGACCAGCAACGGTCCGATCTCGGTGGCGTGGCCATTTCCCCTTTGTTTTTCCCTTTCCTTTTTCTTTCCCTTCTCTTTTTGACTACCAGATCGGACGGATCTGAGTCACTGCCACCACCCCTACCATTTCCTACTTTCTATTTCACTCCTCACCCTTCCGATTTGGCTTTGTACGATGGAGATCTGCTGGAGGCGTTGGGTGACTCGAGTCTCCATAGGCTTCTCTCCCTTTTGTCGGCACGAATCTGCCATTCCAGTGGGCGCCGAGACCATCGACGACAATGGATGTTCGGTGGACATCGGATTTGGGGACTTCTTCCAGTCCGTCCTTCTATCGACCCTATTTTTGGGTTTGATTATTTAAAACTCTTTTTGAAGAGCCCCCACCACACCCGAATCGCATGGCATTTCTTGCCATGGCAAACTCGATTCAACTCAGTGGTTTACTTGGCTAGGATTACGGCTCCAAATCCTTTGCTGTTCCAGACATTGATTGTCGTGGTTGCTCTTGTTCTCTTCTGGACTGTGGTCAAAATTTGTGTCGATTTGTGTTTGTGTTGTTGTGTTGTTTGTGTTTGTTGTTGTTGCTGTTGTTGTTGTTGTAGTAAAGTTGTTGTAGTTATGTTGTTTTGTTTCTCTGCCCTCTTGGTAGGGTGTTTTGCCGTGACGAATGTCACTTTTGCTTCCCTCTATGTAGGGCTTTGTCTCCCTCTTTGTAGGGTATGTAATATGTAATATGCTTTTATTTTAATAAAATCTTTGTTAATTATCAAAAAAAAAATTGTCATTATTTTGAAGTTATTTGGGGATTTTTTATTTTTATTTTTTAAATCATGTTTTGGAATGAAATTTTAAGTGATTTCGTGGTTTAAAAACACAATTTTAACTTTTAAAAGCATGACACGATTTCAGTCAACTCATAGCCTCATACCAATTCAGTATAATTTTAAGTGATTTTGTGTTTTTAAAACATAATTTTTTTTTTTTAAAATGGTTTCCAAATAACTTTAAAACAGTATCAATTTAAATAATAATTATTAAAATAATATTACTTAAGAAATTTTGCCTTAGTTTTTGCTATAGTAAAAATAAAAATACACCTCATTAATTGCATGCAAACGAAATGACTTTAAAATTAAATTGTCTTCTTAATTAAAATCCTGACTCCGTCACTAGGTGCTTGAATTACTTTTCAAATCTTTTTTTTTTTTTTTTTTAAATGGGATAATGTCGAACAAGTAACGGACTTCCAATAACTGGAGGGTCTCACCAATGAGAGGTAGGCCCATGGAACCAGGAGGGAGAACTCCATTGCATTTGGGATTATTCCACTTATAAATCCAGTGTATAAGGCATGCAACAACTATTGCTAAAACCCAAGATCCAACAAACCACATGATCCTAAAAAAGAAAAAGAAAGAGAAAAATAAAAATTTAAAGCACAAGTTAGATAGAGAGACAGTAATATGCGTGTGTGAAAGCAATGGAGGTGTAGATCCAGAATTATTGTGCATAAAAGAAGAAGAGGCTATACGCCTATACCTCAAATTTAATGGGGCAGAGATCGACACAAATGGGAAAGAGTAAAATGCTCTCCACTCTCTCCGTAGTGGTAATGGTAGCTCTTTGGTCTTTACCTTTCATCCCTGAGATGATTCTGTTTTATAGTCTTATAAACCATATCTAATTTAACCCACTCTAATAAAACTTCTGACTATCGCACCTACCATGTTTATCCATTGATCTTTTTAGTCTTTACGTCTTGGATATATCAGCTCCAGGATTAATTTTGCTATTGATGTCCAAAAAACTCACATGGCTAAACATTCTTACAAAAGAGCCTCACGATGCTTCCTCTAAATCATCCTTTTGAAGAGTTTAGAGAAAAGAGAGAAATTGTAGACAAAGAGAAGAGAATGTATAGAGAGAAGAATATGTTCCATGTTTATTAACTCAGATTACAGAAGAGAATATATATAGGCTGATTTAACTAACTGCCTAAAGCTTATCTGTACAATAACTAACTACCAGATTCTGTTATGCTACCAGAATTGGTTTACAAGATAATTCTGATCAGTTATACTTAACATCCCCCCTCAAGCTAATGTTCGGGAGTGGAGAACATGAGCTTGGAAGTAAGTCTTTGAAAGCGTTGTGTAGAAAGCGGTTTAGTAAACAGATCAGCCTAACTGATCATCAGTAGAAATGAACAGCAGGGAGAGATCACCGCGGACAACGCGTTCGCGAACAAAATGGTAGTCCACCTCGATATGCTTTGTACGGCTGTGAAAAACAGGATTGGAAGCAAGTGCAATGGCACTAGTATTGTCACACCACATAGTAGGAGCATGAGGTAAGACTACGCCAAGATCACACAAAGACTTGACGGATCCATGCGAGTTCTGCAGCACCAGAGGCAAGGAGCCCTATACTCAGCCTCAGTGGAAGACCGTGAGACGGTGTGCTGCTTCTTAGAAACCCAGGTGATGGGGTTATTACCAAGGAATACAGTGATGCCAGTGGTAGAACGGACGATCATACGGATCACCAGCCCAATTCAGAGTCCGTGAAGGCAGTAAGAAACTGAAGAACCAGATCTGAAGCGAATACCCAGTGACAATGTACCCTGTAGATAGCGAAGGATACGTTTGGCAGCAGCAAAATGAGTAGCAGTGGGTTTATGCATATACTGGCAGACTTGATTGACAGCATAGGTGATATCAGGTCTAGTGAATGTAGCATATTGGAGGGCACCAACTAAACTACGATATGGTGTGGGGTCAGGTAAAAGAGCTTCAGAGGAAGGCTGTAATTTATGAGATATGGAAAACAGAGTGGATGCAGCTTTGCAAGTATGCATATTAAACTTGGAAAGAAGATCAGTAATGTATTTCCGTTGATGAACTAACAAGCAATCAGTGCCATACTCAATCTGAAGCCCGAGAAAGTAACGGAGAGGACCCAAATCTTTTAACTCAAATGTAACAGCTAGTTGAGTAATCGAAGAAGTAATAGCAGCAGTACTATTTCCAGTCAAGATTATATCATCAACATATAACAAAAGATATAAGAGAGTGGAACCTTGGCGAAAGACAAAGAGAGATGGATCAGCTGTAGATGCAGTAAACCCAATGGTAAGAAGATGAGAAGTGAAGCATTCAAACCAGGCACGAGGTGCTTGCTTCAATTCCGTAGAGAGATTTGTACAATTTGCACACATGATTCGGGTAGTCTGAGTGAACAAAACCGGGTGGTTGAATCATGAACACATCTTCTTTCAGAAACCCATGAAGAAAGGCGTTGCTGATGTCTAGTTGCCGGAGAGACCACTGGTGTTGAGCTGCTAAGGATAGAACAATTCGAACAGTGGGTGGTTTGACAACTGGGCTAAACGTCTCATCGAAGTCAAGACCCGGTTGTTGATGGAATCCTTTAGCTACAAGCCGTGCTTTGTAATGTGAAATGGACCCATCAGAGTTCCGTTTGAGCTTGAAGACCCAACGGCAGCCAATAACATTGTGACCAGCAGATTGGGGAACCAAGGACCAAGTATTTTGACGCTGTAAAGCATCAAATTCATCACGCATGGCAGCTATCCATTCTGGGATTTTAGAAGCAATGGTGAGGTTAGGTGGTTCAGTTTGAAGGTAATCGGGTGTGGGTTTAGTAGTGGTAGTGTGGAGAATCTTTCTTTTGGAGATGCCATTCTTGGACCGAGTGACCATGGAATGGGTATTAGCAGGTGAGGGAGGCGGCTGTATAGAAGAAGATGAGGGATTAGGGTGAGCTAAGGCTGGATCGGGTAAAGCTGGAGGGATAAGGGGTGCTGGATCGGGTAAAGCTGAAGGGATAAGGGGTGCAGTGAGCTCATTAGGTTCATTGGGCTCATTAGGCTCATTAGTGGCAGCTGGTTGGGTGAGAGATGATGGGCAACAAGGAACTGGGCCGTGGGTTGTAGGTGAAGGATTTAATAAGGAGATATGTGGAGATGGGCTTGGACTAAGATTGGAGATAGTGGACGGGTGAGGGCCTAAGATGGATGGGTTTGGTAATAGAGAAGAGGGATGTGGGCCCAAAATGGAAGAATGAGAACAAGCTTGAAAAAAAAGTAAGTTGCTCAACCATGGATTATGAGTTAAAGAAGTAGAAGAAAAGGAAGGTGAAGGGGAAATATCATGAAATGGAAAAGAATTTTCATCAAAAACAACATGACGAGATGTGTATAACCGATTGGTATTTGAATCAAGACAAAGATAACCTTTGGCATTAGAAGCATAGCTAAGAAAAACACATTGAGTAGAGCGGAGACTAAATTTATGAGAATTATAAGGGCGTAAAAGAGGATAACATGCACAACCAAACACTTTGAATGATTTGTAAACAGGAGAATTGCCAAATAAAATTTCCCAAGGAGAGACATAATTACGAATTATGGAAGGTAAACGATTTATAAGATAAACCGCGGTGGAAAAAGCATAGGGCCAATATGTGTATGGTAAGGAAGAATGAGAAATCAAACAAAGAGCCATATCAACAATGTGTCGATGTTTACGCTCAGAAACACCATTCTGTTGTGACGTATGGGGACATGTAAATTGATGAAGAATACCATGAGAGGAGCAAAAAGTTTGAAAACTATTTTTGGAATATTCACCGCCACAATTAGTGCGAAAAATTTTAATAGTAGTTCCAAGAAGATTTTCCATGGTATTCTTGAAAGTGCATAAAAGAAGAAGAGCACTTGAGATTTGTGTTTAAGTGGGAAGAACCAAGTAAAACGACTATAGGCATCAATAAAAGAGACATAATACCGAAAACCATTAATGGAAGAAATGGGAGCAGGACCCCAAACATCACTGTATACAATTTCTAATGGAAAGGAAGCAATTGTATTAGAATGAGAAAATGGCAATTATGTCATTTTGCCTTGAGTACAGTGTTTACAGAAGTGAGAATTAATGGACACAGAAGGATTTACAGACTTGTGAAGTACATGACGTAAAACTCTATCTTGGGGATGACCAAACCGAGCATGCTAGATAGTGGAAGCAAAGGCAGGGGCTTTGGTTGATTGAAGACAGACAGCTTGAGTGGAGGAAGAAGAAGGAGACGAATGTGATCTGAGAGGAAGGGACAGACCATGAAGTGGGTATAAGCCATCTCTACTGAGGCCCTTGTAGAGAGGTTTCCCCGTAAGACGATCCTGTATGTGAAAACGATCAGAATCAAAATAAAAAGCACAGTGATTATCTCTACAAAATTTGTTTATAGAGAGGAGATTGGAAGCCATGGAAGGAACATGCAATATATTCTTGAGTTTAAAAAGATAAGAAAAGGTGTAAGGCTGAGCATTACCAATATGGGAAATGGGAAGTTGCTGGCCATTCCCAACCGAAACAAGCTGAGAATCATTATAAATGGAGGAGTCAGGGAGGTTGCCTAGATCGGGGGTAAAATGGTCAGTGGCACCGGTATCTGAAATCCAGCAGCTTGGGGAGGATGACGGAGGTGCGGCAGAGGCTAGGGCGGCCAGTTTAGCAGGTGGGTGGCGGCCTTGATAGGAGAAATTCATGCGGTTGTAGCAATCAAGGGCAGTATGGCCTTGTTTATAGCAAATTTAACAAGTTGGGCGATTGGGGTTAGGGTTTGTGTTTGAGAAATTTGTGTTGGATTGGGGGAAATTCGGGTTGGGTTGTGTAAAGGATTGGGGAAAAACTCCATTGGAGCCATTGTAACCCGAAATATAGCCTTGATTTCCATGATTAGTGCCCTGATTATAGCCACCCCGCGAAAAACCCCCTCTGTTACCACCACGGCCTCGTCCGTTGTAATTGCCACGGCCTCGATGAGGAAAGCCACCCCTGGAAGATGGGTTATTAAAAAGCATGGGATTTGAAGTTAGAGTACCTTTTGTTTGCTGCCATGGCCATGATCGAGTTTTCCTTCGAGTTTTCTTGAGGAGCTCTTGAGAAGCTCTTCTTGGGTTATCATTAGAACGTGAAGTTCTTCAAATGATACGGGGTCACTCTTGGTGAGCATTGCAGTGGAGAAAGATTCATACTTCGATGACAAGCCCTTTCAAGACAATATGCAGCAAATCTTCGTCATCTACAATGGTCCCCACTGCTGCAAGTTTATCCCTTGATTCTTTAATACGTTGCAGGTACTGAGTTACTGTATCAGTATTTTTCTTCACATCATGAAGTTGCTTTTTCAGGTTCAGAATGTTGGAGCGTGAAATAGAAGGTGTACCGCTTGAGGAGGACAGTCCACATACCAAAAGCTGATGATTGACCAATGATCAGGGAATGTGCCGCGGGTGAGAGAGTTGCACTGATCAGAGACATTAGAGCCTTGTCTCTAGCTTGCCACTGTGAGTATACAGAATTCACCTGAGTTGTGATCGCTCCAAATTCATCAACAAGAAATCTTGGAGGACAGGTATTAAAACCTTCTACATATTCCAGTAAAGAATATGCCTCAAGAATGTGTGTAATCCTGAAATTTCCAAGTTAGGAAGTTGCTGTGGTCAAGCTTGACAGTGACATATGTTGAGATGTTTGACAGAAGAAAAATTGGGGTTTGATTGTTGGATGATGAAGAGGTGGTGTTTGTAGGAAGAGAGGTGTTTGAAGTAGACATTTTTACAGGTAACGGATTTTTAGTGCTCTGATACCATGAAGAGATTAGAGAAAAGAGAGAGATTGTAGGCAGAGAGAAGAGAGTGTATGAAGAAAAGAATATATTCCATGTTAATTATCTCAGATTACAGAAGAGTATACATATAGACTGATTTAACTAACTACCTAAAGCTTATCTGTACAATAACTAAATACCAGATTCTGTTATTCTACCAGAATTGGTTTACAAGTGAATCCTGATCAGCTATACTCTAACAATGGGATCAGATTAGTGCTTAAAAGTTGTCCATAAATTTTTTAAAGTGCACTCTGGATCTGATTTTAGTTGCCACCCAAGTTGGATAAAAATCTAGTATTCAGGTGGCTGAAAACTCTGTTTTAGCAAGCAGCGCACTATATATAAACATAATCCTAAGATGATATATCAGAAAATAATTCAATACTATTTGGGTCAATAGCTTTGTGATGACAGATATGTTAGGTAACCAACCAATGTATTTAAACTTACATCTTTTGGAGGAAAGCCCTCAATGGTGGGGTTCATGCAACCCATCCTTGTATTAACTGCTTCAAGCTTCATTGACAGGAACTGTGAAATCCAGTAAATATTGCAAAAGTTCAGGTTTAGCAGTCTAAAGGAAGTTAACATCATACAGTGGCAATGGAGATACATACTTCAACCTGGCGTTGCAGTGATTGGATGTAATTAATTATCTCATCAAGGACAAGTGCTTTTCCAATAACCTGTTCCAAGGGAAATACCCTAAGTCAAGCAAAGCGGACTTTGACCTCAAATCTCCGGATTTTAACAAAGATAGAATTAAGATTAACCTACTCATGAGGTAAGAAAACATGAAACATTACATAAAAAAAGACACAAAATCTATCATTTATTTTTTATATGCTATATGAAAGAAGCAACTAGAGAACATTATATACCTTGTTACATCCAGGGACCAAATCTTGGAGAATCTTCATCCTCTCACTGATCTTCTCCCTCCTTGCCTGCCAGGATGGGCATGATAAGTAACATGTTTCCAGAGTAGTATATTACCATACATATCAAAGACAACAGTGACAAGTGTACAGTACTAAAGTTTGAAAACTATTCCATATCCAGGAACTAGAGCTCCATTAGAAGAAGCATGAAATTGTATTTCATTATTTTCAGAAATTGGGCAATGATTGGAAATAGCAAGTTCATGGAGACTGAAGAGAATTACTCTCTCTGCTAGACTGTGGCTATCAGTAGCTTGGCCTCTTCTTGCTCTCACATGAATATAATCTTGCTTAGGTGGCTCAGTGATAGAATCATGCACTCTCTTGGATTAGTTTGATTATCCTTATCTGTACAGCAGTAGCTTTAGGTTCTGTTATCAGTTGTAATTGAATCTGTTATGACAGTTATATCTGTTCAATAACAGATTCAAGCTTATCTAGATTATTTTCAGATTGTATAAATAGGGATAGATTTTCCCTTCACAATTAAGCAAGATAATACACTTCTCTAATTCAAGAAATTCTATCTCTATTCTCTCTGTTCTTTCTACTTCTTCTATACATTCAGTTTTCTATCATGGTATCAGAGCAGTAACGATCAAGTGCTCACCATGACTGCCTCTTCTTCTCTTCCTTCTACAAACACACATATCAATACCCAAACACCAATCTTTCTTCTCTCAAACATCTCAAACTATGTCACAATTAAACTTGATCATTCGAATTACCTGATGTGGAAGTTTCAGATCACAGGAATACTGGATGCTTACTCTCTGCTTGACCATCTTGAAGACCCAACTCCTTGTCCTTCCAAGTTTCTTTTCAGTCATTCTGAAACAGAAACACAAGAAGTGAATCCTCTGTATACCCAATGGAGAGCACGAGACAAGGCACTTTTCTCACTCATCAGTTCAACTCTCTCACCTTCAGCAATATCTTTAGTAATGGGGCAAACATCAGCTTCTGGAATTTGGAAAATTCTTGTGAACAGGTATACATATGTTTCAAGATCCAACATTGTCAATCTCAAACGAGAGCTTAATAGTATCAAAAAGAATTCTGATTCTGTAACAGACTATCTACACAAGATCAAAGAAGCCAGGAACAAGTTAGTGAGTGTAGGCATTCATATTGATGATGAAGAAATTCTTCATATTGTGCTTCAAGGGTTACCATCAGAATTTCATTCCTTCACCTCTGCCATGTTAACCAAAAATGAAGCTGTCAAGTTTGAGGAATTACATACCTTGATGAAGACTGAGGAGGATCTTCTTAGGAGTGCTACGGATAACTCTAAGGAAATTGCTCATATGGCTATGGTAGCCAATAAGAGCTCTCAACCCACGTACAACACTTCCTCTAATGCTCAATTCGGTGGTCACCGAGGCAGGGGCAGAAATCAGAATCGAGGACGAGGTGGTTACGGCGGCAAGTTTCAGACCTCCAGCAGTGGACGTGGAGGGGGTTCCAATCAAGGAAGCTTCATTAATGGAGGTAATTTCTCCAATTTTACTCCGGTTTCCCCGAATCCCCAATCTTGGTCTTCGAACCCTAGCTCTCACCCCATTTGTCAGATCTGCTACAAGTCAGGCAACACGGCCATTGACTGTTACCAGCGTATGAATTTCTCATACCAGGGACGACACCCACCGGCCAAACTCGCCGCCATGGCCACTGCCACGCCTCCATCTCCATACCCTCATCAAACCACCTGGATTTCAGACACGGGTGCCACCGACCATTTCACACCCGATCTCCACAACATCCCTGACAACCAAGCCTATACCGATTCACAGCTGGTCTCCGTTGGCAATGGTAATCAACTTCCCATCTCTCACTCAGGTAATGCCCAACTCCGAACCTCTTCACATCTTTTTCGTCTTCGTCAAATTTTACGTGTTCCTTCTATGAAGTCTAATCTTCTCTCTGTCCAAAAATTTTGCCGTGATAATAGAACCTCCTTTTATTTTGATGCAAATCATTTTCAGATTCAAGACCTTCTTACGGGGAAGCCTCTTTACAAGGGTTCTAGTAAAGACGGTCTTTACCCAATTACGGGTCTTTCTCTTCCCTCATGGCCTTCTCGTGTCTACCAGTCTCAATTTTCTTCCAAGTATCCTATTCCGTCTCAGGCTGCTCTCCATGCTTCATATATAGCCAGCCTTACCCAAACAGCTCTCTCATCCATTGATCTTTGGCATATGCGTCTTGGTCATCCTCAACGTCGTGTCTTACATCATGTATTAGATTGTCTATTTGTTAGTCCTAAACTTCCAGTGTCTAATACTTTTTGTAAACACTGTGTCATTGGAAAAATGACTCAGTTACCTTTTTCTCATTCAACTTCTTGTACTACATTTCCTTTAGAAATTGTACACAGTGACGTTTGGGGTCCAGCTCCAGTTAATTCAATAAATGGTCATCGTTATTACGTAATTTTTGTGGATGATTTCTCTCGTTTTACATGGTTTTTCCCTTTGAAACACAAATCCCAAGTTCTTGCTTCCTTCCAACATTTCAAAAATACCATGGAAAATTATCTTGGTACTTCCATTAAAACATTACGTACCGATTGTAGTGGAGAATACACCAACAATGAGTTTCGTAATTTTTGTTCAAATTCTAGCATTATTCATCAATTCACATGCCCTCACACATCTCAACAAAACGGTGTTGCCGAACGCAAACATCGTCATATTGTTGGTATGGCCCTCACTTTAATCTCTCAATCCTCTCTCCCTTTTTCATATTAGTCCTATGCCTTTTCTACGGCCATTTTTCTTATTAATCGACTTCCCTCTCTTCATCGTGGTTCATATTCTCCTTGGGAAACTCTTTTTGCTAAGCCCCCAAATTACTCTCTTTTTAAAAATTTTGGTTGTGCTTGCTTCCCTCTCTCTTACGTCCATACACCAAACACAAATTTAATTTTTGTTCCAAAGAATGCATTTTTCTTGGCTATGCCTCCAACTCCAAGGGCTATCTTTGTTTAGATCCTAACACTTCTAGAATTTACACTTCCCGTCATGTTACTTTTCATGAGTCTCATTTTCCTTTTTCCCATTCTTCTTCTTCTTCTCATCAACCCTCAAATACCTCTTCTCCATCACATAATTGGCTTAGTTCCCTTTTGTTTTTTCATCCTTGTCAAACTTCTTCAGTTTTGGGCCCTGCTCCCCATTCCCCACGTTTTTTGTCCATTGCCAACCCAATCCCATCCATTTTAGGCCCAGCTCCTTTTCTGATTAATTCTCTCCCAATTAACCCCGCTCACCCCGAGCCCATTACACCTTAACCCACATTTGAGCCCATTGATCTCCTTATACCTCCTGAGCCCAGTAACCTTTCTATCTTTCCTCATAACCCAGCACCCCATCTCATTCAACCTGGCCCTCTCTTAAACCCAACCCAACCCGCAACCTTAAACATAACCCAACCCGCCACCTTTTCTTCCCCAAATATCTTCACCGTCTCTCCAGCCCTTGCAAACCCAGAAAATCCAGCTCTTGCAAACCTAGAAAATCCAGCCGTCTCTCCCTCCACCCATCCCATGCGAACCCGTTCCAAATCCGGCATATCCAAAAAGAAATCGTTTGCTACCTCTACCACCATTGATTATCTTCAAACCGAGCCCCCAACCTACACCATAGCCTCCAAATTTCCACAGTGGCGTGAAGCCATGGCTTCTGAGTTTGCTACCCTTCAAAGACAACACACTTGGCAATTGGTTCCTCCTTCTTCCGATCAGAATGTTGTTGGGTGTCAATGGGTCTACAAAATCAAGCGTAATTCTGATGGATCGGTTTCAAGATACAAAGCACGCCTCGTTACAAAGGGGTTTCAACAACAAGCCGGAGTTGACTTCGCTGAGACTTTTAGTCCCGTGGTCAAGCCTCCAACGGTTCGGATTATCTTGTCTTTGGCTGCTCAGAATCAGTGGTCTCTTCGCTAGTTGGATGTAAGTAATGCTTTCCTCCATGGTTTACTTAAGGAAACAGTGTTTATGGCACAACCACTTGGCTTTGTTAATTCCTCACTTCCTTCTCACGTTTGTCACCTACACAAGTCTCTGTATGGACTCAAACAGGCTCCACGTGCCTGGTTTGAAAGATTCACGTCTCATCTTCTGACTTTGGGTTTTAAAGCTTCTGTTGCTGATGCTTCCTTGTTCATTTTATCTCATAAGTCTGTTACTATATATCTTCTTCTGTATGTGGATGATATAATCATCACTGGAAATAATTCATCTGCTGTTTCGAATATTATTTCTCAGTTGTCCACTGCTTTTGAACTTAAGGATTTAGGTCCTTTGCGTTATTTTTTGGGACTCCAAATTGATTACAAAAAAGGTGGATTTTTTGTTCATCAACGCAAGTATCTTACAGATCTTCTTCACAAATTCACCCTGACTGATTGTAAAGCTGCCTCCACTCCTATTGCCACAACTCCTCTACTGACTTCTACTTCTACTGAGTTTCTATCTAATCCTACTCCTTATCGGAATCTTGTTGGCGCACTATAATACGCTACCTTCACTAGACCAGATATTACCTTTGCTGTTAATCGTGTGTGTCAGTTTATGCATAAACCTTCTCCTGCTCACTTGGTTGCTGCAAAACGCATTCTGCGATATCTTAAAGGCACTCTTGACAGAGGCATCTTATTTCAACCTGGCCCATTTGCTCTCACTGCCTTCACCGATGCTGATTGGGCTGGGGATCCTTGCGATAGGCGTTCTACTTCTGGTATTATTGTTTTTCTTGGCAACAATCCCATCACCTGGCTTGCTAAGAAACAACACACTGTCTCTCGTTCCTCCACTGAAGCCGAATATTGCTCCCTTGCTAGTGGTGCTGCTGAGCTTTCTTGGATTCGTCAAGTCCTTTGTGATTTGGGTCTGTTTTTACCTTCCGCTCCTCTGATATGGTGTGATAACACTAGTGCTCTTGCCTTAGCTTCAAATCCAGTCTTCCATGGTCGCACTAAACATATCGAGGTGGACTATCACTTTATTCGTGAAAGGGTGGTGCGTGGTGATCTAAAGCTCCAATTCATCTCTACTGAGGACCAGCTTGCCGATGTCTTCACTAAAGCTCTCCCTTCTCCTCGGTTTCATCGCTTATGTTCCAAACTGTTGATCTGTTCTACTGACCATCAGTTTGAGGGGGGATGATAGAATCATGCACTCTCTTGGATTAGTTTGATTATCCTTATCTGTACAGCAGTAGCTTTAGGTTCTGTTATCAGTTGTTATTGAATCTGTTATGACAGTTATATCTGTTCAATAACAGATTCAAGCTTATCTAGATTATTTTCAGATTGTATAAATAGGGATAGATTTTCCCTTCACAATTAAGCAAGATAATACACTTCTCTAATTCAAGAAATTCTATCTCTATTCTCTCTGTTCTTTCTACTTCTTCTATACATTCAGTTTTCTATCACTCAGAAGGTTTCGTGCTTTCTTCAGCTGGTTTGTCACCAGGCACTGAAGTAGCTTCCACTTCAGTTTTTGAACCATCGTTTTCATCGCTGGATCCAACAAGTTTCATCCGTTTACCATTTGATTCACTCTGTTCCAAATGAATAAAATTTGTCAAACTATAGCTTAAAAAAATAACCATAAAAATTAAGCACATTCACAAACTAAATTAGTTTCCCAAATCACACCCTCCCCATTTCATCTTAGTCACATAGTTCTTTCAATTCCATACAATTCTCTAAATTTTCAGCTTAGAAAAGAAGAACACAACAAAATTTGTTGCCAGATCAAGTTCCCAAAAGCAAAAAATCTCAATCACACACAAATTACACAAAGACCCAATTAAATTTCAAGAAAATGTAGTAAATATTTCCATTCCAACTCATCCTTAGCCTCACACTAAAACCATTCAACATAAGTGCATAACGTTCTTTTCTCTCCATTTCCTTCAATTCCCAGATACCAAACAGAGATTAGTGGAAACCAAAATTCACAAAAAACTTAAAAAATCTTGTTTCATTACTTTACACCCAGTACTCAATTAAGCTTGAACGTATGCTTTCCACTTATCCAAAAACCATGAAAACAAAAAGAAAAATCTTTCTCTTTCCTCCATTTTCTCGGGAACCAAATAGAGATATGAGTAAGAGAACAAAAGCAAGAGAATGAAAGCAAGAGAGACGAACCAACAAGTCATTAGCACTACTAGTGGAAACCAACTTCGAAGACTCATCCTCGGAGCTCACTTCTTTTATCTCCTTTCTACCACCGCCACCGCCACTCTGCTCCGTCACCGTGGATTCCTCGACCGATCCATCACGATTCGCAGAGCTCTCAGTGAACCCACTTGGATGGTTCAGACCCAAATTAGGTGGTCCAAGAGCGTGGTGATCGTCCCAGATGGAGGTGGTCGAGGTTGTGCGACGAGAGTAACAAATTGAGATTGAGGGGGAAAGATGAATGCGTTTTCAACCTCAGTTTGTTTGGAAGTAAAACGTTTTCTGTAAAACGTTTTCAGCATTTTCGAATGTTTGGGCGCTATAAAACTGAAGTCAACAGAAAATCAACATAAATTGAGTGGAAAATCGCAGTGTAAAATAAGGAAAATGGTTTACGAAATTTTTTTTCGTAAACCATTTTCCAAAACACGCGTGCGTCTCGCTCTCTCTTATTTCACTCTCTCAGTCTCTGCTCTCTCCCTCTCTTCTCTTCACTGTCCCGAGCCACCGAGCCACCCCTAGCCATCTCGAGCCACCCCCAGCACCCCGGCCTGCTCCCTTTCTTTCTTTCTCTGTTCGCTTTCTCTCTCGCCCAGCTCGTGCCCAACCAACCCGAGCCAAACCGAGCCACGCCGTCGTCCACCGCCTCACCAATCGCCCCTCGCACAGATCCCACCGTCCCCTGCATCGATCTGCTTCTCCCAAGGTAACCCCCACCATCGCACAGCTTGATCTGATCAGATCAGATGAGATCTGATCTCTTTTTTTTTTTTCGTTTGATATTTGGGATTTGTTGATTTTCTTTGGTAAACTTAATGATATTTGGGAATTGTTTATAATTGTAAATACAATTTTACATTCCAAGTTGAATTTCTTTTACTATGCATTTCATATGTTCTTTCATACGTTAAATTCAAGTTTAACATTGCATTTGGGTCTGTTAATATTATATGGATGTCATTGCTTCTTCTTTGGTAATCTAATTCTGATTCATGTCAGATTTTCATGCATATCCAATGCAAACAATGAGTTAACCATTGGAGTATTTGGGTTTTCTGGCAGTGATTTGGGGTTGTGGATTGGTCATGGGAATGGTGGGTAATTGGGTTTCCGAAATTTTGTTCAGAACTACTAATTCCTTGGGATTGATTTTATTTTCTCTGTGTTTCTTTGATTAGTGTCAGGGATTATAGTTTTGGGTTAAACGGGAAGTTATGCTTTTTCTTGGGGTGATGAAACGCCACATAACCCTGTTGTTGAATTAGATGGTGAGTCTCATTCAGCTGTAAAGGAAAAGATTACTGATTCCTCTAGTTCACATTCGAAAGGAAGGAGTCATAGAAAGAGTGATGCCAAAGAAGAAAGCAATTATAGCGAGATAGCTTCACAACTTAAGGAGATTGCCATAGCTTTCAAAAATCAAGGGCCTATTGATGCAAATCTTTATGAAGCGGTGATGACAACTGAAGGTTTTGCTGAGGAGATGCTTGCTTCAGCTTTTGATTATATGATTCAGGAAGAGAAGGTTGGCAGAGCTTTCATGGCTAAGGCTCCTAAACTGAGAAAGCTTTGGTTGGAGAACTATTTCACCAAAAATATGTAATATTATGGAACAATGGTTATGTATTTATGAACTATGTTTAGTATTTTGATTATGTATTAAAAATTGGATAAGTAGTGTTATGGTTATATATGTTATGGGAATGGTTATGAACTATAATTTTGGATGGTGTCCATTGTTTGTTGTTTTCATTTATCATGTTTATTTATCATATGAAAAAACTTGTATTAGTTTCACAATGTTGTGATGGATGGGTGTTTACACTTCTAAAATAAATACCTTTTTATTTTAGGTTTTTTTTTAAAAAAAAATTTCATTTTACCTCGCGCCAAACACCGTAAAATATTTTCCGGAGCATTTTCCAGAATGCAAACAAACACCGGAAAAACAAACATTTTCCTGGAAATCATTTGCATTTGCAAACATTTTACGGTGGAAAATGTTTTACGTCGAAACAAACGGAGCCTAAAAGAGAAATAACTTGTTTAGCCGGTAATAGGTATCAATTTTAATAGGAATGAACGCTCACGATTAAAACACTTAAAATGCATGATTAATATTTTAAGTGGGTATGGTACCCACAAAAAAACTGTGGGTACCGTAGAATGACCCCTTTTTGGAATCCAACATTTTCCTTAGTTTTCTTTTCATGCTCTAAATAAATACTTAGATATCAGCTAATCTTCATAATCTTTCATTAGCCCATATTTCCACAACTTTCAAAATATGCAAACTTTGCAGTGTCTCAAAGGACCCTTGTGCAGTGCACCACGCTTACTTTCTGGTGAGCTTTGCTGGAGTTGAAGACAATGTTGATGTACACATGTAAGTATGTAACACATCCACTTCATTGGAATGTAGGGGAGATTTCAGATTGCAATTTCAATTTGGGGGAGATTTCAAACGGAGCAACACCAAAAATTAGGAAAAGCCAAGGGACATCTGACAGCCAAACACTTCATCAATTATGTGTTCTTCCAAGGATTTGGAAAGAAAACAAAAAGGAATTTTTTTAATATAAAAAATAAAAAAAAATAAAAATAAAAAAATCAACTTAATGGAATCAATTAAAGGAATTTGAAGGAAAAAGTGAATTGAAATAGTCAAAACTTAGAGTATTGAATTAAAGTTTGACCAAACTTAGAGTGTGTAATTTATAATTTAACATTTCTTAAAAAAAATAAAAACTCAGCAGCCACATCATTAAAAAAAATGTCATCTCATTGTTCCGTTAGCTATGTACATAATAAAATTAATGGAATTAAATGATTGAACCAATAGAGACTAATATAGTTCGTTTGATACATCATGGATGCTATCCATGTAAACTTTAGAGATTAACAGTATAGTTTGTCCTAAAAATAAATTACTAATAAAATAAGAGTAAGAGATAACAA